>JANBPO010006173.1:1140965-1740965 GCA_024336825.1 Amorphophallus titanum
TGAAGTTGACAAATCCTAGATCCTTACTCTATCATAGTCTTTCTGCCTAATAACCGTGCTTCACATTCCCTCCTCTATGCCGCATTTCCAAAGCCAATTGCTCAGTAAGGCCATGTTGAAATCCCTGATGTTTTTTAAGTCCAGTCCGCCCACCTTCTGGATCTTACATGCTCTTCCCCATACAATGTCATGCCATCCTCTACCTCTCGTTACACTGTCATGCCAAAACAACGTTGCTTGAGTGGATTGCAGCTTCCTTGCGATTGAGATAGAGATCCGAAAAGTAGAGAGGAAGTAGAAGGGAGGCTATCTAATATAGATTTGCACAGTACCAACCAGCCCCCATAGGACAGCAGCTTTGCCTTCCACCTTGCAAGCCTAGATTGGAATCTCTGTACTATTGGTTGCCAGTCCCTGCATTGTAAGGCCTTATGGGTCAGAGGAAGACCTAAATATATAATCGGAAATTGGCCAGTTGGACAGCCTAGGAGCATAGCTCTCTTAATGGCTCTCTGTTCTAGAGTCACACTAGTCACCTAGCTCTTATTAAGATTGACTTTTGAGTCCACTAACCTCTTGTAACAGTTCTAGCATCATTATAGTGTTATAAAGCTTCACCTCGCCTTCTGCTACAAATTGTATTATATCATTAGCATACTATAGGTGGGACATGCATTGGCCTTTTGTGCCAAGAGTAGCAAACTTAGTCATAATCTTCCCATCATTCTGATGAACTAGGTCAGAAGTTCCTTGACACTTATAGTCTACAAACCATTGTTGAAGCATGGTGCACATGTTCTCTAATTGAGAAGTCTGCTAGTGGTGGATTTCAGCCATAGCAGTAGATGCACTGGTGGCTTGAGTAGTAACCACATCCCGGAAGCTGCTTGCTAAATTTTGAACTTGTTCTTGTACATCATCCAGCTTGCCATAGATATTTCCAAGTTGAATTATGCTCCCTTGGACTTCATCAGAGATTATGTTAATCCTTTAGGAGATGGCTAGCTCTTCTTGTTGGATTGCAGTCAGCTGTGCACTAATGGCTTGTTGTTCCCTTCGTATCTCAAAGGCATGTACCAGCATTTGTATAGACTTTGCATAGTGCTCTGCTTAAGTCTGTCTCATGTTACTCATCAGGGTTCCAACTTGTTCACAAACATGTAAGAGAGAGTCCTGATCTGTATTTGTCTCTGACAAATTTCTCCCATTGGCTGTTAACAGTCTGCTCAACATGCAACACTCTGCTGTCTAATCTTTCTATAGCAGTTTGTAAATGCATAAACTGTGCATTCATTAATCTAAACTGATCCAATAGTAAGTGTACCAGTCATGGATGTACCACTACAGCATACTGTCTTGAACTAGGCCCAATTGAAGTAAAAGCCTAAAATTCAGGTGGGATGTGAGGTTCCTCAGGGGATAGAGGAGGCTGAATACCTAGTCCCATCATTTGGTAACTTGCTGGACTTGGGTGCTCTTGTTGTGGAACTTCTACCTTAGCTTCTTGTGGCACTTCAGCTTCTTCTTGTTGTTCCACCCTTTGCTCCTCAAATAGTTGTTGCTGCTGCGGTTCCATTTGATCAATGAGCTATTCTATGTGTTGATCAATCTGCTGCATGACTTGCTCATCTTGAAGATATTGTTCTTCCAGTGCATGAAGTTGATGTTCCAGATTCACTTCTCTTGGTTGTTGTGCTTCATGAACTTCTTCTTCAGCAACTTCTATAACTTGCACTTCTTCCCTTTCAATTTCCTGTTCAGTCCCTGACAGTGGCAGGTTCTCATCATGAACTTCTTCATCAATCTCCTGCTCTGCACTTGCTTCCATTTGCTGTTCAGTAGCTTGAGGCTGTTCCTCCCCCTGAATTTGTGTCTCTGGCTGATTTTGATCAAATTCTTGAATGTCTTGTTGAAACTATTCAACTTGCTGACTTTCCTCATCTGCTGGCTGTCAGTGAATTAACCTTCTGCTCGGACCTTCCGTTCAAGGTGATGAACAAAGAATTCCTTTGCTTCGTCTCGAACCTTTCGTCTAAGTCGATGAACAAAAAGAATTCTTTTGCTTTGGCTCGGACCTTTTGTCCAAGTCGATGAACAAAAAGAAACCTCCTTTGCTTTGGCTCGGACCTTCCGCCCAAGTTGATGAACAAAAAGAACCCCTTTGCTTTGGCTCGGACCTTCCGTCCAAGTCGATGAATAGAAAGAACCCCCTTGCTTCTGCTCGGACCCTCCATCCAAGCCGATGAACAAAAAGAACCCCCTTGCTTCGGCTCGGACCGTCCGTCCAAGTAGATGAACAAAAAGAACTCCTTTGCTTCGACTCGGACCTCCCATCCAAGCCGTTGAATAAAAGAACTCCTTTGCTTCGGCTCAAACATTTCGTCCAAGTCGATGAACAAAAGAACTCCCCATTGGCTCCGGCTCGGACCTTCCGTACGAGTCGATGAATAAAAGGAATCTTGGTCCACGTGCACACACAGTGGAGTGGTTTCCTTATCCCTTCGCTGAAGGAGTGAGCACTCTCCTGCGAATTAGAACCGGACTAGCATTTCACTAGCCCGGAAGAGTAGATATCTTTTCAAAGAACTCTACACTCTCGGGCCCCACGCACTCATCCCTCGCTTGCACCACCCACGAGTGGGGGGCATTTGTGGACGTCAAAAAATGACGATGATGATCATATGGCACTCCTGTCTATGCATCCTAGTGCAAGTCGAAGATAGGAAGGCCGAATAAACACATACCTCGCCCGATCAGGACGAGAGCTCACCTGGTGGTCTGCTACCCATTAAGGAAGCCCCCCAGGTGAAAGATACGGCCATAATTCTCTAACCGACCGTGCCGAGAGCTGAATCACAGAAAGGTCGGGAACCTGGGCACAGGTCTGGCATGGGCCGAAAGTCACGCAAAGCCTAGGACCGAAGCCCGGAGACTGCGAATGAAACATTGTGGAGGTCATGCATTGCACCTAGAACATTCTGAGAATGCCAACATTCGTATGAATGACCTCGACTCCGAGAAGAAACCCCAATCGACATGGCCTTCACCTAAACCGATGCAGGTTAAATCGACGTGGGTTAAACCGGCGCGCCCCCCATTCACCTCTACTTTTACTTTAATCCGGCATGCTCCCTTGGTTGCCCAAATACGGCGCGCTCCACCTTTGCCCAAGCAGTAAACCCATGATAACTTGAACTCTTCTGAAATTTGAATGATTAGCTAAATCTCTGATAATAGCCTGCTAGGCCTAGAAACCTTCTGACTTTAGTTACATTCACAGGCCTATCCCAGTTTCTCACTACCTCTACCATAGAATGATCTACAAAAATCCCATCTTTAGAAATAATGTGTCCCAGAAAAGACACTTCTTGCAACTAGAAGTCACACTTACTGAACTTAGCATACAACTGATGATCCCTCAGTATCTGTAATGCTATTCTCAAGTGTTCTTCATGTCCCTCCTTGCTCTTGGAGTATATCAGAATGTCATCAATAAAGACCACAGCCCACCGATCCAAGTAGGGCCGGAACACACTGTTCATTAACTGCATAAAAGCTGCAGGAGCATTTGTTAGACCAAAAGACATTACAACAAATTAGAAATGCCTATACCTGCTACGGAATGCTATTTTAAAGATATCCTCATCCTTGATCCACAACTGATGATACCCCGATTGCATATTGATTTTGGAAAAATATAGTGCTCCCGCAATCTGGTCGAACAGATCATCTATTCTCGGCAATGGATACTTATTCTTGACAATAAGTTGATTCAGTTGATGGTAATCGATGCACAGCCTCAACGAGCCGTCCTTCTTCCTTACAAACAGCACTAGGGCTCCCCACGGGGATGTACTCAGACGAATGAACCCCTTCTCAAGCAAATCCAGTAATTGCGCTTTCAATTCCTTTAACTCCGTGGGAGACATACGATACAGAGCTTTAGAAACTGGAGACGCGCCAGGAAGTAGATCAATGGAGAAGAGTACCTCTCTTTCAGGTGGAAGTCCTGGCAAATCTTTAGGAAATACATCTGGGAATTCTCAGACAATAGGGATGTCCTTCATCTCCAACTCCTTCTTATCGGTCAAAGAAACGAAGGCCAAGAATGCTTGACATCCTTTCCTCAATAATTTCTCAGCTCGAAGTGCTGAAATACGCAGCACGGACTTAGCGTGTCTAACCCCAACAAAAGAAAGTTTGGGGTTACTTGAGAAAGACACGGAGCCAGATTTACAGTGAACACTAGCCCCATATCTAGCTAACCAATCAACTCCTAGGATTACATCATAATCCTTCATCTTCATACAGACCAAATCAGCTAGCATATTCAGCCCATTAACCAAAACCTTACTAGAAGGATAATAGTACTTAATTGCTAAACATGAACTAATAGGGGTTGATATTTCCAGTTGAAGGTTCATCAATACAGGTTTCACAGATAAAGACTTAGTGAAACTTTAAGAAATAAAAGAATGTGTTGCTCCTGTATCGTTTACGCCTCCTCCTTAGAGAGATCCCAATTTATTTATTTTTTTGAAAGTGGGTAATACCACCAAAATAATTATGGAAAAGGAAGAATGTACATGTATAGGAGGGCCAAATCTCCAAAAGATGAACCTCCCACAAAACCTATATAACAAAACACACACCAAGAAGGTGTGGAAGAACTAGCCACCCAAACAGCCAAAAAGAGAAGAAACATCTGAATTCACATTTGATAGAGCAACCGCCCATTCCTTAACTCAAGCCCAGACAAAATCAACATGAGAATCCTCAACACACGACTCCCTTTTGAAAATACGGTGATTCCGCTCTCCCCACAGAGCCCATAAAGTGGCGTGAAGGATAAGCCACCACACCGTCCTATCCGGTTTGAGGGGCCAAAGCCTATCCCACTCCCAAAGCAAGTCGCAAACCTCACTCCGTAGGTTGACGATGTTGTTGGTCCTCCGAGCAATCTCCATCAACACCCCTTGAGTAGGGGCAGCCAACAAAAAGGTGGTTGACAGACTCATCAACAGTGCCACATAGACAGCAAGTAGGGTCCACCTCTGGCAGGAAACGAGAGAGCATGTCCCGAGTGGGGAGCCTCCCATGGGAGATTCTCCAAACCAAGAGTTTAACCTTGAGAGGACTCTTTGGTCTCCACACCTGATCATGGAAGCCGTGGCGCATGCCACCATCGAACATAACATCAAGGGCCGACTTGACAATGAAAGAGCCTTTCTTCTCCCACCTCCAAAACCACTCATCCTCTCCTGCCCAAACATAGAAAGAGAGGAGAAAAGCAAGAAGACTCTTGAGCTGCTCCAACTCCTTCTATCTAAATGCACGCCTGAAGGTCGGAGCCCAAGAGCCACCCGAACTGAGCTGATCATAAACCTAAGCCACAGTGCCACATGGCGCCGCCGCAATCGCGAAGAGGCTACAAAACAAACACTCCAAGGGGGGCGTCCCCACACCACCTGTCCTTCTAGAAGAGGCATTTATGGCTATCTCCCAATTGAACCCGAACACCGGCGACGAGAAAATCCCTGCAAGAAAAGATATCCCGCCAGAGAGGAGACATCCTGTGGTGTGAAGAAGGAGTCAAGTCTCAAACCCTCCTCGACAGGAAGTAACGCCAGAGAGATCCCAAATTTTCAAGATTGATCAGAGAGACTCTAATCTAAAACCTAATGATGATATTTATTCTTCTTTCCTCATCCTCTATTCTCCTCTTCTTTAAACAAAGATTTCATTAAGTAGGAAACTGCATAATTCTCTCTCTCTCTCTCCCATGTCAGTCTAGTATTCAAGGTCAGACGGTCAGTGTCAGCATGCACACATTAGCAAAATCAAAACATGTCATGTCATAACATCCATAGCAAAAGTACATAAGTCACATATAGTACATCAGGATGGTCCCCCCTCTAAACCTCCACTGTCGCCTGTGCCCTCGCCCCTCTTCGATGGCGGGGCCATCGCTAAGCTCGCCTCCTCGCGATGCCGTTGGCGCCACTCCTCCTCCTCGTTCCTCCGACGGCCGGAGGAACTCGTGAAGTACCCTCTGTAGGAGCTGTGCGTGCCGTGCGTACTGTGCGTGCCACTCAGAGCCCTGCTATGCTCCGGCCTCCAGAACATCCGCTTGTATGCCTCCACAGCGCCCTCCAGCCTAGCCACCTGGAGTCGGGACCGGTCCAACTCTGCACGGATGTGCTCTGTCTCTGCAGTCCCATCCCGGAGTCACTCCAGCTCTGCATGCAGGAGCGCTAACTCCGTTGCATCTGCTGGGTGACTACTCTCCATCTCCCCCCTCAGCCGAGTGGCCTCGCTCAGCGCCGATGCTAGCTCTATCATCTGCATGTACACACATCATAATTAGCTAGTTGCATTTTTAATCATTATCAACAAAAAGGAGAAGTACAGTTGTCTACTTACCCTCTCGACGAGTGCGGCCTCGCCCTCCTCGGCTCGTACCACCATCCGAGCAAACTTCGCATCCCACTTGGCCCGATCTGAGGGTGGCTAGGAGGAGGAAGACAGTGCATCAGCTCCCTAACACGGGGCTCCCTCGACACGCTGCAAATAGGGGCATGTTAGTTTCATAATCAGAGCATAAGCATTCTAAGTCTGAGGCTGAGTAGAGCTTACCAAGAGGTCTAGGGAAAGCTGAAGCTTGTCCCGCTGCTGGACCGTGGAGTGGAGCAGCCACTGGAGCTCGATAACCCATCCCTGGGGGTCGAGCTGCATGTAGAAGGCCAAGTGTCAATGCATTGTAATCATGAGCATATTAGAAAGCATAAGTCAGAAGTCATACCGGTTGTCGTGCACCATGGAATACCTGGTCTCCGTAGCGTTGGGTGTAGGCCTTCACGTAGGCCTCGTTGCAAGTGGCCCGGGCGCGTACCACTCGCCCCAGCCCTGTCCAATCCTGGATCTGGTCTACTGCCCGCGTGATCCAGTTGATCTCCACTGCCAGTCCCCGTGCGTAGCATCCCAGGTGCTCCTCCGGCTTCTCGTGTACCAAGAACTCGACCTCCGCTTGGTGGACGCCTATGGTCCTCATGACCAGCCAGTAGTGGAGTGGCTCCACCACATTCATGCAATGGAGCCAGATGTCTCGACCTACATATGCCATGGCCGCCACCTCCCATGGCTGGCCCTCGTGGCCCTCTGCCTAGTAGGGTGTCCACCGGACCTATCAAATAGGCAAGTGCATCAGTATCCAAGCATATAATAACATCTGCACAAGTTCAAGTTTAGACCTTACCAAGGCATAGGGAAGGGTGTCAAGGTCATCCTGGATCATCCGGACCTGATGACATAGAGAACACACCTCCTGGGGTGCTTTCCACTGTCTCGCGATAGGCAGTCAGTTAGGGAACGTCTCCTATCCTCTCCCCAGCTCAGGGAGGTACACGTAGGCCCACACCTACATTGCATTACAAAAAAGTGTCAGCATATAGCATTTATAGAATTTATAGCAATTGCACAAGTAGTCTAGGGATTGAGTCATACCTGAAGTAATGGGGAGAACCCGTCGAGCATCGTGCGTCGGCTCATGGAGCTCAGGGTGTCAAAAAGGAAGGCGAGTACCGCTGCGCCCCACGCATACTCCTTGACTCGGTCCACGTCCTCCAGCAGGGGCATCAATCGGCAGCTCACCCCGTCCGCCTGAGTGGTGAATAGCAGCTTCCTGAATAGAAGCATCAGGAACCTCCACAGGACGACGTCTGCCTCGGGTCCCAATGCAGCCACTACCAGCCTCCGTGCTCAATCCGTTAGCCTCCAGAGGTGCTGCTCTGGCAACTCCCCGACCATGATCATGGCTCCTCGCAGGCCTAGGCTCTCTTGCAGCTTTGCCCTAGGCAGGATCGTCGACTGGCACTCCGGCCTCTGCAGCTCCAACCCCAGTAGCCTCTAGGCCAGCTCTCTGTAGTCTATCGGTGTCCTCCCGCTAGCTAGCGTGCCGTGCACCCGCATACCGGTGATGTGCGCCACATCCTCCAATGTCAGGATCATATGACCCCACGGGAATAGAAAGGTGTGGCTGACCGGATCCCACCAGTCGTGCAGGGTGTACAGGAGGGCAGTGTCCAGCCGCGTGACCTCCATGCCAAGGAACTCTCTAAATCCCAAGGCAGTTAGTCACTCCCTCTGGAAGTCCGGCAGTGCTAGGTACACTGCACGGACCTGGAGCCTTGACATTCGTGTCTGGTGCTTCCCCGGCATGCATTTAAACAATTCGCATCAGTCATTCATTTCATAATAAGTCATGCATTACATTAATAAAAAAAAGGGGGAGTGTAGTATGTCATGATAACGGCCATTACTGGACCGTTTTAATCTCTCTAACGGTCTTTTATTGACCGTTTGAATAACCAGCGGCCCCCACCAAACTGTTTTCCATTCCCCCCTAAGCCCTCGTGTTGATCTTAATTTGCATGGTCACCCTTGGACCGTTCTGCCTAGTGGACGGTCTGTTGGAGACTGTTTTATTCTCCATAGTTCAATTTCTGAACGGTCCCAGGAGGACCATCTCCCCCTAAATGGTCTTCCTTAGACCACGTTTATCCCCCTAATGCCCCGCCTATTCAACTCCTTTCAAGTAGTCAACTATGGACCATTTTGTCCCCAGGTGGTCCTATGTGGACCGTTTATTTTCTTGGGTGGTTCCAGTCAGACTGCCTTTTACTCGTCGTGCCCGATGGCATTCAACCCCATCCCTGCTGGTTGGCAATGGCCGTAACAGCCCTGTAATCATTTCTAGGGGGTTGATAGACCCCTTTCTCCCATATAAACCCACATGCAAACGTTGAAATGGAAAAGGGGAGGGGGGGTTTTGCCGTAGCCTACCTCAGACGACGATGGCCCCTTGGCTAGTTTCTCCACCATTGCCGCTGCCTCCTCCAGTGACGCTCCAACCTCCTCAGGCACTCCGGTGACAGTGGAAGGCATCTCCCCCTCGGTCGTAGTTGACGGCGGCATCTCTCCTTCGACCGTGGGTGGTGGCGGCATCGGCTCCTCCGAGGAATTCACCACCGATGGTGGTGGCGAGGCTCCTTCTCCGGCCATCCGACAGACGAGGCGGTTCAAGACATGTCTCTTGAAGCGCATACGGGGACTAAGAAGAGAAGGGGGTGAGCTTGGAGAATAGAGAATGAGAAAAGGGGGCGGGGAGTGGAAGCCGAGCGGGGTGAGCTCGGTCCGGTGATAGGCATATGGCAGTGAGATGGAATGAGGAAACGATAGGGCGTTGGTTTTTTTTTTTGCAACCAACTATCTAAAACCGGTCCCTCCATAGGCCGTTTAATCATTAGGGCAGTCGAATCAAAGTGTTACAAAAAGGGAAAAGTGCCCTCAGGCAGAAATAGAGGAAAGCGGAAGGTAAAAACAAGCAAGTGTAGGCGTCCCTCTAAGGATCCACCCCGGATACGTCATCACGTGCCCCAGCCTCTCTGGGCTTACGTGCATCAACAGCAGTGGCAAGAGGTGAGTCACCGTCCAGCCCCACCACCTGGGCCTCCACCGTCGAGGTGCCTATAGGTGCATGCTCCTCCGTGCCCGGCACCGGCACCAGCACCGGCACCCCAGCTTCAGCTTCAATAGGCTCCTCCTCGCCCTCGTCGGCCTTCGAGCCATAGGGCGGTAAGGGGGGGGAGGGACCGGAGCCTCACAACCCAAGCTTGCCGCAGTAGCCTTCACGGTAGCACTCCAACCCTCTCGGAAGCCCCGATCGCGAGCTGGCCCGTAGAACCCCAAGGCCACCTCCGTCAGCTCCTCCCGATGGGCCGAAGAAGAACGGAAGCTTTCCACTGCTTCCTCACCCACGGTCGTCAGCAAGGAGCGCAGCTTGGACAACTCAGCCTCAAGCTCCTGAGCACGAGTCTTCGCGACTTGGGCCTGTGCCCCTAGCTTAGCCGCTCGCTCCTCGACAGTGCCTGCTCACCCCTCGGTCGCGTCCGCCCACTCGTGGAAGGCATCCCGATCATGCTCCATGCCGGTGAAGGACAGACCTTGCTGGAGGAACTGCTCGCGGAGCTCATTCCGAACCGACTTGGACTCCTTCAGGCCTCTCTCCAGCTCCGCCTGAGAAGCTCGATTGGACTCCAGCTTCCGAGCGAGACCCTAAAAATGGTGCCTCCACAGCCCGAAGGTACTCACGACCAGACAGACACCCTTGGCAGCTGTTGCTGTCAATTCATCCTCGACCTTGGGGCCAGATTTGCCCAAGGGTTTATGCCAGCTGGCGCACCTTCCCATAAGGTTGATGACGATATAAATCTCAGCCAACTCGGATGACTGCTTCCAAGGTGGCGATGGCAAGCTGCGTTACGGAGACGCCTCCGCGCCGATGACAGGAGCCTTACCCTTGTCGCACCCCCGCGTCGGAGGGACCGATGCAGGGGGAGTAACCACTGATCCGCCAACCGCCGGTGGCGACAGAGCCTCAAAAGGGGGCCGCCCAAACACTGGCGGGGGCGGAGCACGAAGCCGAGTAGGAGGGGAAGTCCTCGCTTGCTTCCTCGATCGGCGGCGAGCATCCATGGCCGCCAGCTCATCATCAGTCAAGGCTACACGACCACCGCCAGCCATGCCCTCCACTGCGTGTATTCACGTCATTTTGGACGGCAATTACTTATCAATATGGTTCTTCCAATTAACATGTACATAAGAATAAAAATTCCATGATTACACGTCTTAGAGGCGTTTTATGATTATTAATTGTTTTTAATGACAAAAAACACCCTACATTATTTTATTTTGAGATCTTTACAAATATATCTCTATAAATCAAGGTTTGTCATGCCGCACCAGGTCAAAGTGCATCACACTTTTCGTATCATACTAGGGAGAAATCAGAATGCTTATATGCAACGATCTAGTGTTAGGATGCTGATGGCCCAATGGAGGCAGTGCCTGAGGGGGAGGCCGGCTTGAGGGAGTGAGAGAGAGACGTGGGAGCAGTGAGGTGAGGTGCTCCTGCAAGGTCGATGTGGGAGCTGGATGGCCATGGATGGGGAAGGGTGACACAACGGCGGGGATAGAGGAGGGATGGCCATGGTGCAGTGAGGTGGAGCCGATGGCGTCATGGCCTAGGGAGGGGGAGTCTAGAGGAGAGGGTAGAGGGGGAGGGAGGTTTTACTATTTCTTTAATAACTAATCTTAAAAGAATCTCCATAATCCCATGCCGTTTGAGGGAAGAGGAGTTGGTGCACCACGAAGGAGGGGGAAAAAATCTGGAGTGTCAAGACGATACCATACTGTCGGAATGTCAACACGGTTTGTGCAAGCAGTACGACCAACCTCTCTATAAACCAAGGTTCACGTACCGTTCGTCTGGTCTATTTCAATTCCTCGGCGGCCGCAGTTGTGCTGTGACTTTTTTTTAGGTGCCCTCTCCAGGTGGAGAGAGGAAGGAGGGGGAGTGGTACGCTAGGAGCCGCTAGAGAGAGGGGGGAACGAACTGCTACTATCGCCTCATCCCTCTGCCTCCGTTGTCTCTAACGGTACCTCCTTCTCCCTCCTCTGCCTCAGCCACAACCTCTTCCTCTACCCTCTGTTGCCACCTCTACTTGTACCAACCGAGAGCCGTCGGAGAGAGAGGGGAATGCACTAATGTGTCCTTTGCCACCACTACCAACTCTTCCTCCCTCCTTCGCCTCAACCATGACCTCCTTCTCCACCCTCTACCACCGCCTTTGCCCATACATTGTCTCTCTTTTATTTTTTTGACGAGAATCATTCATGGAGGAATAGTTAAAGTGAGAATGAGCCATATCTTGTACTATTCATCCTCACTTTCACTATTCTTATGACAATCCCCTCTGTCCGCGGGGGGGGGGGGGGGGGGGGGGGGGGGGGGGGGACAGATCAGTTAGACTATTTGTGAGCATAGTTAAACGAGCATACATATCTTGAATGGACTCATCAGGCTTCATTCTGAACATTTCAAACTTAGAAATCAAGCTGTTAGCTTTGGTTTCATGCACCTAAGATGTGCCTTCATATATTACCTCTAAGCGATTCCACATCTCCTTGGCTGTCACACAGGTTGATAATCTTAAAAACTCTACTGGATGCAGAGAGCACTGCATGATGTGCTTAGCACTCCAGCTGATTGTTGATCTTCTTATCTACTCCTAGGTCCAAATGTCCTCATCTTCTGGAAGCTCGTAGGGGACCTGGCTAATAACTCGCCAGAGCTCATAGTCTTGGGCGTGGATGAACACCTACATACGATTTTTCCAATAAGGGTAGTTAGATCCAGTGAAGTAGGGAGGTCTGTTAACAGAATGTCCTTCGGGCATAAGACCTTTGGATGCCATTCCACCATCTTTCTCAAGGTCGTTGGACCCCATCATGAGAGTTTGGCTCTGATACCACGTGTTGTGTGAAAATGGCTGATCTAGAGGGGATGGGTGAATAGATCTACCCCTCTTTTTCTAGATACAAATAGATTGCAGCGGAATAAGAAAAGCCAGTACGTAATGCAAGAACCTAAAACACAAGATGCAAGGATAAGGATGAGCAACGTGCCTAAACAAGCATCTAGCATAAGGGAATAACACAACCAAACCACTTGGACAAGGATTTTAAGGTGATTCAGACTCAAACCTGAGTCCTACGTCCACCCCTCACTCAAACCAAGTGAGGCTTCCCTAGTGCCACAACACTAGTAAATTGTTACACAGCTTAACCGGGGACACACCCCAAACCACAGAACAGAGAACACCCTTTGTCTGTCTTCCTGCACACAAATCGACAGGTATGATTCACTACAGACCGGAGGACCCTTCGTCTATCTTCCTACACACACCGGTAGGGACGGTTCAAGGTTTCTTTAAATAGGATCAAAAAAAGAACAGAATAATGAAAACTCAGACAGGGAGAGTGCTGCTCAATGCTAAATGCAAAAGTCCTAGTCTGAGATGAGGAGAGCTTGAGTTGCTACGTGGAAGTCTGTTGCTTCTTTGACGATAGCTTTTTCTTTGCAAAGAAATGAGCAGGAGGAAGAGAGCTACAGTTCAGCCTTTTATCTTCAGGTGATGGTCCTGTGCTCTTCCCTTCTTCTTCTTCTTCTTCTTCTTCTTCTTCTTCTTCTTCTTCTTCTTCTTCTTCTTCTTCTTCTTCTTCTTCGTGAGGTTCCCGGGGCACCGGTATTCTTCAGGATTTATCCACCTCCCGGGGTAGGGCCTCTATGCATGCATAACACATGTGTTTCACCCTTTCAGTCGGTGCGGAGGAGTCAACTCTTGTGCCATCCCCCACTGCAGGCGAGACTGCAGTTCTCGAGGCCGCAGCTCTTGCGGAGGAGACCAGCCACGAGCCACCTCCTGCCATAGAAGTCAGAGGGGGTAACCATCTCTGCCATCCCAAATACCTTCCTTGATTCTTCGGGGGCTCTCTGGCTCCAACTCGATCCGAATCTTGTTCTATTTGGCAGGCCCTGACGCAGCGGTCACTAAGCCAAAGGTGTGCCTCGGAGTTTGCCCAGAGGATCGCGTCTATGTGAGGAGGAGGCTAAGGTCTGGGACCTCCCCGTCGCCAAGCCCGCACGAGGATGCACCGGCTATTTTCCCCGCGAGGGAAGCTCCCACGCAGGTGAGGGAAGTACCTGCTCGAACCGCGTCCTCGTCGGGCGAGAAGGTGGATTATGATTATTCCTCTGATGAGGTGGCTTCAGGGGAAGGCGTGCCCGAGGAGTCTAGACCTCCTAAGCCGCCCCCTGTAAGTGTGAGTCCATTCGTGTAGGGCTTCCCCCCCGTAATCATCCACTGATCTTGTGTCTGCTGCTTGTTGACTTTCAGGAGCTGCCCCACCGAAGGTTGCAGAGGTCGCCGCCCCGGGCCTATCGGTTGGTGGACCGGAAGGAGTCCACGCAGGCTTAGACAAGTTGGCATCTTTATTTGAAGCCTTGTGGTAGGAGGCGGCCGCGGAGACTTCCCGTATCCCCGGGTCGGCGGACGAGCCTTTGGAGGAGGGAGAGATCACGCCCGAGGGCAGATAGTCCTGGTGGCCGAGGTAAGCCCGAGGGCCTCTCGACTCTCCCTTTGTCTTTTCAGGACTTGGGTGACTCGCCTCAGGCAATGGGTGACTAACCCTGTCTTGTATGTTCAGGAGGATGCAGAGCTTCCGGAAGAGCGTGCCGTCGGAGCTCGCAGGGCTATCCCCAAGCGGTGGGAGCTTCTCAGTCCCGTGGGAGTGGACAAGCTGAGATCACTCTGGGGGACGGAGGTGGAGCCGCTAGTGTCACTTCTACAGTCAGGGGCCAGCCTAGAGCTAACGGTCCCTCTTCTGCCTCTTCCGAAGCTCTCGACGCCGGAGGAGACCCAGCTTTTGCAGGGGATCCTAGCAAGCATCACCATTCCCGGGGAGGCGGAAGCAGAAGCAGAAGGGGCTGCGGGTCTCACATCATGGAGCATGAGAGGGTGAAGACCGAGCAGTTCGTCCAGGGCTTGAGGCAGGAGCTGAGGCACCATTTGATGGCGAATGCTGCCCCTGATTTGGAGACGGCTTCTCGTATCGCGATGTCTTTGGAGCTTGATATGCAGAGGACACGAGGACCAATGGGGCAGTCCTTGTCAGGCCGCAGCCACCAGACGACTACCCAGAAGCAGAGCGCGTTTCAGCTTCCTTCTGGTAGTTCGGGAGCTTCGACTCCGGCAGCTTCAGCGGTGGATTCTGCATCTTTCGGTGCCAAGATCAAGAGGTTCTTCGAGAAGGATTTCCGGAAGAAGAAGAAGAAGGAGGGCCGAGAGCAGCAGCAGGCTTCTTCGGGCAGTGTTCAGCAGTCGGCATCTTTGCAGCGGCAGGGGTCAGTCGGTGGTTCTCGTGCAAGGTGTCCCCGTTGTGGCGAGTCGCATCTAGGCAGGCAGTGTTCGGCGCCGGTGATCTGTTTCAGGTGTGACCAGTAGGGTCACAAGGCGCGTGACTGCCCGCAGCAGCCTCATCAGCCACCCCAGTTTCCCCAGTAGCAGCAGTACCCACAGCAGCAGGGTCAGTTTCTGCCACTACCACGATCAGCAAGTGTGGGCAGGCAGAGAGCTCGAGGCCAGGTTTCCCATATGGCCAGGGCAGAGGCAGAGTCGTCATAGCTTGTGGAAGGTAATGTTATGATTTTGGGTTGCGCAGCGCGAGTTTTGTTTGATTCTGGAGCGTCGCACTCGTTTATTTCAGAGGATTTCGAGCGGAGTGTTGAGGATCCGGTCTCCCAGATGTCTTGCGATTTGATGGTGGAGTTATCGTCTGGTGACCTCATGGTCACTCCGTTTTGCTTCGAGAAGGTTCCGGTCTGGATCGAAGGTCGGAGTTTGCCCGGCAGGCTGTATGCGTTGCAGCTTCGGGATTATGATTTGATTTTGGGCATGGATTGGCTCGAGGCCCATGGAGCGGTGGTGGACTGTGGATCGAAGAGGGTCTACTTTCATCATCCTCATAGGTAGACCTTCTACTTCCATGGTATCCATTCTACCTCTCCTCGTTTCCTCATTTCTGATATTCGAGTCCATCGTTTGCTTGATTCTGGTTGTCAAGATTTTCTCGCTTCTGTGGTTTTGGTAGACCAACCGTGTCCGGATGTGGAGGACATTCCGGTGGTGTGTGAGTTTCCTGATGTGTTTCCCGAGGATTTGCCTGGGTTGCCTCCCCAGCGGGAGATCGATTTCGTGATCGAGGTTGTAAAGGAAAAGAAATTGTCAAAATAAATGCAAAGAAAAGATAAAATAATAAGATACTCGAGAATAGTATTGCTAGACCAGATGAACCAGGGTCAGGATACTATCTGCAACCACGGTGTGCAAGATAGAACCATCGTCCCCCAGCCTTTCCAACCTAATGACCTATCCAACGATTAAACATGTGCACCTAGATCATCATCACTTTTGATAAAGGGGAACATCAGATCCCAGAGCACATGAATAACTAGCTGGTTCTCGAGATAATATATCATAGATAGCATACAGTAATGCATTAAGGGATTAGGGAATCGACATACTTACCTGATTTACCTGCCTGGCGAGATGACAGAGTGATGACTTTCATGGTTTTTGCAATAAGAAGGGTTAGCCATCAACAATTATATTCATAAAATACTCATGAGGCATAAAAGGAGGCATGAAATATATCAATGAAGTACGTAATGACTAGATATAACATTACAAAGTGATTAAGCACTTCAAGCCATAAACGGTCTATACTACAGCCGCTAGAAGAGCCTTAACGGTCTATTAATAATCCGCTAAAGGACGTCGGTTCACATCCTTCGGGGAGGATGACCTAGATCACAAACAGTCGATGGTAGGACTGCCACTGGGAGCCTAACGGTCTAACGATAGACCATCAATTTTCCTAGGCATTCAAAAAAAATAAACCAAACCATTCTCCCCCATTCACGCTCATTTGAACCACACAAATACCCCCCCCTTTTTCATCCGGCAACCCCGACGACCACTCCGACAACCAGCGACGACCACTGCGGCCTACACCCACTCCACCGAGATGGCGAAACGAAGGGCGATCAAACACCTCCAACGCCGGCTAGAAGATGATGAACCATCTCCGGCGGTGAACCCACTGGAGGAAGAAGAACAACTGGCGGCTCAAGAGGGGGAAGCTCCTCCCACTACCGTGGAAGGCCTTGAGGATGTTGTGGACAAGGAAGAGGAAGCCCTCATGGCCGAGGAAGCACCGACGGCGGCGACTGGACACCGATCATCCGAGGTAGGCCGGCAGCCCAAAAACCCCATTTTTATTCTTTTTTAACTATGCATGCATGTGTAATGGAGGGAAAATGGGTCTGGGGACCCATTAAGACTTATGTAAGGGCCTTTGGGCCATTTTCGAAGACTGGGGAAACGGGGAAGACAATGCCCATTTGCTGGGTTCTTAGCGGTCGTTTTAGTGACTGCTAGGGGATTAGGCGGTCCAACTTATGGCCGCTAGGGAACTCAGCACTAAGGTCGCTGGGCTACGACTAGTGGCTCCATCACGAGGAAAGAGAAAGTAACTCTACTAGGACATAAAGATGTGTTTTTATTCATAAAATAACTTAAACATGGCGAAGAATGTATTAGAACAATGATTCACTACTCTTAGCACAGCAGAGAGCATAACGGATCAGTTCTGCCCCATTACACAACATAACGGATCAGCTCTGCCCCGTCATATAGCATAACGGATTAGCTTGGGTGCGTTAAAGTAATATAGCGCGCCTCCTCTGGTCCGTCACATTCATCTGCTCTAATCCCAGACACCGCGGTCATGACGGATCATGGATGGTGCGTTATATAGCATAACGCGCCACTACTAGTCCGCTATGGCTACCCAAGTTATTTTTGTAAGACTTAATGACCCCGAAAGCATAACGGATCAAGGGCGGTCCGTTAAGGCCACCCGAATGTGGAAAATCCATAATTTTCCACAACTATAACGGTCATATATAAGGGCGTTATACTAACAACTTATCTAAAGCATGCATGAGCATAACGGACCGAGTGTGGTCCGTTATAGGAGCATGACGCGCCAGATGTGGTGCGTTAAATACATAACGGTCACTGGCGTGACAGCCATGTGAGCTGGGTAGCGAACGAGTTTGGTTTGAAACCGAGCCACCCCCGGGTCGACCGAAATCGACGAGGTTCGCTACAAAAACTTGCAACCTGCCTTTCACCGCATCCATACCACTCAATAACGGCTAGAAAATATAAATACAATGCCCATGGATAATTAAAAACACTAATTACCACATTTTAGGGAAAACCAAACACAGACATTAACTAGGCTAAATGGGCATGGATCGGCATGCAAGTGGCATCGAAACGATCCTAGCGCAGAGGCGGTCCCATCCCCCTACCTCATTCGCACCGAAACAGCCGTTTCGACCGCATGCAAGCGAAGTGGAGGCCATGCCCCTCTCGCCCCGTCTCGTCCAACCGTCCCACGAACAGCGAAATGGAGCGCGTCAACGCGATCCCCTCGCCGCACTGGTTCCAACGGCGTCCCCCACGTCTCGGTCGGGCCCTGAAATCAGCAAAATCGAGAAGGAGAGAGAAAGAGAGAGACGTTGGGAGAGAGAGGGTGAGAGAGAGAGTGAAATCGGGAGAGAGAGAGAGATAACGAGAGAGTGAGAGATTAGTGGGTGGGGGGTTTAAGGTTAAATTTTTTTTATTAATTATATATTTTTTTGTTAAAAAACTTTATTTTGCATTTAAACCCCCAAATACGGTGAAGCTTCTCCCTGTTTAATAACTTACATGCACTACTCCTCACGCAGGAGGGTTGGACAAGGGGAGGGGATTGTGGATTACAACAAACACCACCTCCACGCAGGGAGGGGCGCTAAGCTGGCCAGGCAGGGAAGGGGAAGGCTTAAATAAATGAACCGGTGAGTGACGTCGGTTCTGCCCGCCTCCTAGAATGGGGGATAGGCTGTCGGAGATGTAGCAGCTGCGGCCACTCCTGAATTTTTCAGGAGACAAGATCAGTGGGATTCTCTTCGGGATTGCCTCTGGATGACACCTGAATTTTTCCAAATCCCTTGGGCGCTGATGCTGGTTGCGGATGGGTCACCGACAGGGCCCCAGGTTCCTGGTCCTGACAGCGGGGGCACTTCAGCAGCAGGAAGGAATGGTCACCACGAACGCCCTCGAACTTGGAATCGAATGTGGCTGGAAGCATTGGAACCGTCTTGAAGTCCTCTTCGAAACGGCACCTGCAGGGACGTCGGTGGAGGTCAGAGCAGTCTGAGAGGTGAATGGGTATCTGTTCAATCCAGGAACGGACAGAATGGAGCATCTAAGGGAGAAAATTTAGAAAATGCTCCTCCGGATGCCGAACAGGATGCCGCTTTTTGCTGGTGGACGTTGACTGGTGGTAGAAGCTCTCGGCCAAGCGGCGCCTCCAGAAGCCATGGGAGCTCTAGGAAGTTGCCTCAGGTCACTGGCCAGGCCTGATCTATACAGTCAAGGAAGAACCGGTCCTTTAGGAAGTAGGAATGTCAGATAGTGGCGGGACCACCACGGCTGCGAAGCTATCTCGACGAGCTTTCTGGTGATGTATGGCACGCCTCCTGAAGATGCCAGGTGACTCTAGGGCAGACTCTATAATTCGTGCCTCTGCTGCTGCCTGCAAGCCTGTCCTAGATGAGGTGGTGGGTGGAGGTACTAATGGGGGAAGAGAGAGGTGGAAAGGGTGGAGGACGGAGCTGGGATGCTGCCTGGTTGAGAGAGGGGTTAGGGGGGGACGAACCAGGGTGTGGGAGCTACTGGGGTCACTGCTAGGGGTGGGGAAGAGAGGGCTGCAGCCTGGATGGAGAGGGAGAGAGGGAGGGGGTGCAGGTTGGCAAGGATGGGGGATTCTCTCCCTAGATTTGAATGAGAGGTTAATGGGGGATTAACTCTGGTCTTGGGGATGGGAATGGGTGTATGGGAGAGTGGGAAGTCTCCCTTGGGAGATGGGGGGATGGCTTGGGAGAATGAAAGGGTGTATGGGGAAGAGAGGTTGTTCCATGTAAACTTCCTCTTACAGATCACTATAGAGGAAGGCATTTTTGACATCCATCTAAAACATGCACCAACCAAGATTGGAAGCCATAGAAAAAAGTACATGCACAGAGGAGATACGGGCCACGGGAGAGAATGTCTCACAATAATCAACCACATATGTTTGTGTAAAGCTTTTTGCCACCAAATGGGCGGAAGATATTTCAGAGTGAATATCCATTTACATGCTACAGGAACAACTCCTAAAAAAGGAGTGACAAGATCCCAAATACCGCGATACAGGAGAACAGACATCTCCTCATCTATAGCGGCCTTTCACTAAGGGTGTGCAAGAGCATCCTGATAAGAAATAGAAATGCAAGAGGACGAAAGAGAGAAAGCAAAATCCCAAAAAATGGGTTGAGATGCTCATAAGACAAATCGTACAATGGGATGAGAACTGTTACGACGAGCACCTTTGTGACGAGATGGCTAGGCAAAATCATTAGCAAAAATGGAAGGTGATGACACAGTATGTTTACCTTTCCTAAGAGCAATAGGGAGATCCAACGAGTTATCCGGAGGAGAAGGTGGGGGATCTTCAATCAAAGGCGCTGATGGGGCTGGCTGTGGTGGCGGCACCAAGACCATCCATCATTGATAAACTTGCAATAGTTCCGGAGCATCATCTGCGATACTAGGGGTAGTATCACCAGCCAGTGCCGAATCATCCAGGGAAGGAAGCAATGGGGGGAGAGACACTGAAGGAGGCACTGAAGGTATGGTAGACGATGAAAAATAAAGTATAGTTTCAAAGAACGTGACGTCAGTGGTAACAAAGAAGTGCCGCGAAATCGGATCAAAACAGTTATAACCTTTTAGAGTGCACGAATAACCAAGAAAAATGCAGTGAATTGTGCGAGAAGATAGCTTATCATGACCCGATCCCAGGGCATGCACAAAGCAGACCAATGGGGAACAAGGAAGGGGTTAGTAGAAGGATGTAGGCACGAGAAGGGGCTGACCTCGGAGAGAACAGAGGAGGGAACATGGTTAATGAAGGAACAAGCCGTAAGAACAACATCACCCCATAAATGCTTTGGAACAGTCATGTGAAACATGAGGGTCCGAGCAACATGGAGTAGGTGGTGATTTTTACGTTTAGCAACCCTATTCTATTAAGAGGTGTAAGCACAAGAAGTTTGATGAAGAATTCCATGAGCTGAGTAGAACTCATTGAACTGTGAAGACAAATATTCCTGAGCATTGTCAGAATGAAGAATTTATTATAGTCCTCATGCTTCAGATTATGAAAGATTCTGGTGGAAATTAGCAGATTCGGACATGACCAAAGCCCGGTTAGAATCCGTCATCTTCTCATAGCAACGTGTATGGAGATCTTGTGTGTTTCTAGGTCATCTTGAATCACCTCGACACCTCCTCCGCAGCCATTATGGTACATGCTAATTACGCTGAGCACATCACCTATCGAAAGATGATGCTGAATCAGATCCTCGTCGCACAATTTCTGAGGTTCCCCACTCCCACAGATTAATATCGTTCGAATCCGCATAGGAATCCGGTGGGTGTGGGCAGGAGTATCGAAAGAGTATATAACAGACTCAGGACCCGACAACTTTAATTGGTCCTCGAGGATTCTTCTATCATGTCATCTGTAGTTAAGTTGTAGGGAAAGAAAACACAAGTTTGCCAACACAAAATTATAGTTAATATAGGTGGTGAGGAGGGTAAATCTGATTTGGCCCATAACAGGCCCGATACCACAAGCCCACGATGGCCCAAGCCCTGCTACTAGAAATAAAGGCCTGCGATGACTACAGCCCAGTTAGCCGGGCCCAATACGACTTGACATCGGATTCGACAGCCACCAAAAGGTGGCAGCCCAGGTGCACTGACCGCCTGAAGACTCTCCGATGACCGACCGTTGCCCTCATGACATTGGCCCCTAACCCATAAGAGGCGAGCACATCCCACGATTACCGTAAGACTCGCCCAGGGAATGGCCGACGTCGAGGAACTCACCCTCCAATGGGAAACTCCCGCCTCAATCGTGGGAGATGTTACTCTATTATCCAAGACCTTCCCTGTAAAGGGATAGGCCTCCACCTCTAGGACAACCCCATATAAAAAGGACATCGATAGAGAAGAACGGACACGGTGGATCTTCTGCCAAGAACCCTACATAGAGAATCGAGCTATAGCAATAAAGAGGTCATATGCGACCACTTCCCCTGAGAGAGAAGCCACCCCTCCCACGCGACCTTACCACCCAATGAGCACTTGTTGAGTGTCCACTAGGAGTGACGAGCACTCGCCTTGAGGGTCTATACGTCTCTCGGATCTACTACGGTGACCTCCAACTCTCTCCCTCTTCTCCCCTTGCTCTTCTCTGTTCTTACTTTGAATCGTTGTTGACTTAAGCATCGGAGGGTTGTCCCCTGGGGTAACGCCTAGGGATCCTTTTGACGCCTCCTTAGTTCCTGGTGCTTGCAGGCTTTCACGAGTGCCGGATGACTTCCCCAAAAAATAAATAGAGAATGTGGTACGTGATGTAGGATCTATTTTCTTTCCGCTACACTTCTTGGCGCCGTTTGTGGGAACCCGAGCGAAAAGCCATGGCACCTTGTGGAAGTCTTCACAATGCCAGCCATCGGGGGCGTGGTTCTCGCCAAGAAGCCAACTCCTGGCGTGGATCGCAGGAAACCTCTTCCACTCATCTACAACCTAAAGTCACACCAGGTGACCTTGAAGAGATCCGCTAGCAGATTACAGCCCTGACAGGGCTATGCCAGGACCTTCTGAATCGACAGGCGGACCCCTAGCATGCACCGTTTGAACGGCATCAAGATGAGGGAGCCCGGATCACGGTGAATTCTCTCCAAGTGTGAGAAGCCTCCCATGCCTTCGTCACCAGAACACGACGATCGCACAGCAAGCCCACACCAAGAGTGCGCAGCCCATTGTATTCCAACCCGGATATGGACCGGTGACTCCAGCGCATAGGCGAAATCGAGGACAAGGCCC
Source organism: Amorphophallus titanum (assembly GCA_024336825.1). Taxonomy (NCBI): domain Eukaryota; kingdom Viridiplantae; phylum Streptophyta; class Magnoliopsida; order Alismatales; family Araceae; genus Amorphophallus; species Amorphophallus titanum. The sequence continues at coordinate 1,163,477 of JANBPO010006173.1, forward strand.
ACTACTTGGACGATGTCCTCCTCACCGCCAAGCATCGGGGGCTCACTGACGACGACCAAGACTTCCATGCACCCTTCTCCAGGGAGATCATGGAAGCTCCCATCCCACTGAAGCTACAGTTTCCATCATTCACCCCCTACGATGGCACCACCGATCCGACTGACCACATGTATAGCTTCGAGTCACATCTAGTCTTCCATCGGGCCTCGGAGGCTATGAAGTTCCTGGCGTTTATAACAACCCTCTGGGAAAACGCCCATGCATGGTTTGAGTCCCTACCGGCTGGGACTATCTCCTCCTTTCAGTAGCTCAATAAGCTGTGTAAGGAAAACTTCATCGACTGCCGAAAGGTGGCCAAGTCAGCGGTGACCCTACTAGCCCTCAGGCAGGGGCGAGATGAGACGTTGTGGGACTTTGTTTCCCGCTTCAGCGTGGAGGCACTTCGGATCCCACGTCTCGACATCTACATTGCTATGACTGTGCTCACTCAAGGGATGCGGGACCACATTCTCCGGTGAGCACTCACTGATGACTCTCACAGATATCCTCACCCTGGTGCAAAAGTACACGCGGTGCGAGGAAAACACAACGACCTTGGGCCACATGACCGAGACCGAATGGTCCGATCGAAAGAGATCCACGGACTCACCACATGAGGGGCGGAATCAGTGGGAGCGATGTGACCAAGACCGTCGCGATCGCCCAGAAAAGGAAAGGGGTAATTACCATAACTATATGCCCCTGACAGCTCCTCCCGACCAAATCCTGATGGAGATCCGTGAGGAGCCATTCCTCAAGTGGCCTCCCCGAATGAAGTCAGATCCAAGCTCGAGGAACAAGAAGAAATATTGTCGCTTCCACTACGACCATAGTCACGACACTGCTGAGTGCATTAACTTAAGAGACGCCATCGAGGATCTCATCCGATGAGGACACCTCAACAAGTATATCACCAAGGCCGCAGAGAAGTGACAACGAACTCCCCCACCCATCGACAACCGGCCCAACGGTAAGGAGATCATGATGATCTCTGGGGGACGGGCCTCAGGCAGAGACAGTGCGACCAAGCGATGGCGATACGCATCAGCCATCAACACTGTGGAGCAAAGCGACAACCCTCAACGGGAAGTTGTCACCCGGGAATGCCAGAAAGATCCCATTATCTTCTCAGACAATGACCTTAAGGGTGTAACCACTCCCCATTTTGATGCGTTGGTGGTATCAACCACTATCAACCAATGTACCATACGCCGCATATTAGCGGATATTGGAAGCGGGCCCGACATTATCTCGTACGACTATCTAGTGCTGATGGGTGTGGATCAGTCCCTAATTACGTCGTTGCACACACCTTTGTACGATTTCTCCGGTACCAAGGTCCGCCCGGAGGGAGGCATCTCGTTGCTAATCTCGTTTGGGACTGCGCCAAAGGAGGTTACCTTCTTAGCAGACTTCACGGTAGTCCGTGTGTTGACCAGATACAATGTCATCATAGAGCGAGGGATCCTCGGCACCCTTAGGTGCATCCCCTCCTCATATCATCAAAATCTCAAGTTCCCCACCCCCCAAGGGGTGGGTGAGGTGCGAGGAGACCAAAGGGAATCCAAGAGATGCTACCTTATTTCGACACGTGATCGACAGCCCGAGGAAACACCACCCATAAAGTAGGCCAGAACGGAAGACCCAGGTCTGAGCACAAGCACCCCAACCGAGGACCTATATGTCATCCAGGTGGGAGAAGACCCGAACAAGACTCTAAGGATCGGAGCTACACTGTTTGAGTAAGACACAATTGCATTCACATAAAGTCCCTTCATGCCATTTCATTCCTATCCACTCATTCTCATAACCAATAACCGTTCACTATTTATAGAAAAAGAAGAAGAAATAACAAAAAACAAAACAAATAAAAATAGCCCATTTATTTCATTCACTTAGATAACCATAAAAATGCTAAACAAACATCAGTTGGGTGTGCCACCTCATAAAGAACTCATTCACAGCCAACCTGAAACTCTGTAGGTAGCCTACATAACGCCTCAGATCATCTTTGTCCTCCTCAATGTCCACTTTGGCTTTCACCACGGCGGCATGGCATCTCCACACCTTCGCTGATCCTCTGAAGTCACCATCGATCTACATCGGTCCCCAGAAGGTGCTTTGTGATCAATGCTCCTTTGAAGCAGCCCAGGGGATCTGTCTGGGCAACCCCACCTGGCGATGACAAATGTGTTCCTGGTACAACACTAAGTCCTCGGCCACCACAAGCCACAACTCCTGCTTTGGCGATCCACGCACCTTGAATTCTTCACGTCGATAGATCATCGGCACAAACACAAACTCGTCCTCAGGTAGGAAGTTTAGATAGTCACGCCAATCATCTCTAGTCTTCAGTAGCGCTATCTTGCATATCACCTGATCCTCAGGACCAAAGAGAGCCCTCGCTGGGTAGATGGCGCTCTTCTCAAAGATCCAAGAAGTAGTAGTCACCTCATCGTCAAAGTCAAAACTCAAGTGGATCTCCATCCACATCTGTAGAAGATAGAGATTCCCCATGGCATTGCCACCCAGGCTCGTCTGAGTGAGCCCGTAGTACATGTGAGCTAGCACCACCAGGGAAAGAGAGTGCCCCGTCCATAGGAGAGTCAGTGGCCCCACGTACTCTCGCCTCAACACGTCGCCTGACGTAGGGAAGAGCAACGCCCCGCCCAAGCATAATGTCACACCACGCATCAATCGGTCTGCCTCCACCCCCTTGTCTTTCATATGGCCCAAGAGCCAACCTGCTAGGTGATCGACCAAGATGACCAAGATCCCTCGCTGGTCTATCATCTGGCGAACTTCGCGCTTATCTCACACAATCTCTGCTAGGATCTCATCCCAGGGAGGAAGGTCGATCAACTCGCCCACCTCCAAATCACTCCACTGGAAGATGAAATCTAGCTCTTCTACCAGCACTGAGGCCTCAAACTCGGGGAAGATGAAAGTGTGGGTATCTGGATGCCACAACTCGATCAAAGCTGCTAATGATTCCCAATTCCACCTCATGCTGCTGAAGCACGTGAGTCACGGGCTCCACAGGACTCGAAGTGATGGCTCAACGTGCTGTGACTCGCGAGGAAGCCGGACACGGTCCGAGCAGCGAGGAGAGTGGTGGTGAACCACCCGGGGAACAAGTCACGGGTGTCGGATTAACCGGGCGGACCGATACCGAGGGGATCAGTTCAGATGTGCACTCACTCACCGGCAGCAAGAACTCATGGAACGGTGGAAAATATGGATCGGGCACTCCTCACACGGCGCTACGATTGGAACTAATACTAGTCAAGCAAGGTGGAGTGGCAGCCACACGTACCTAGCCCGTCCGGTGGATCGGCTCCGGTCGGAGATGAGGGCGAGCCGGGGAGCGTGCGCACCCGGCGGACACGCTACGTCGAGGAAGCTTGGCGACGATCCCTGCTAGTACAATGACTACACTCCACGCAGGGAGGGGTTTACAGGGAGGGGAAAACGGTTACATGCACTACCCTCGCGCAGGAGGGGGGATCGCGGGGAGGGGAAAAAAGCTATCGACCGTACGCTGAGCTCGGAAGTCCGATCGAGGTGTAGTCAACGCCTGGACGAAGCCCGAGGGATGCCGAAGGATGCCTGAAGGTCTAGCGCTGAGCTGATGTCACTGGGTGGAGACGGTGGCTACAGTCGTAGGCCTGTGTAGTTCTGCCACGCAGGACTAGTTGGCGCGGTCGTGGTGCGTTGGCCGGTATGGGCACTGTAGAACCCCAAACGTGACGGGACTAAGTCATGGACGTTGCTGACAGGGAGATATACGAACCCTCAGAAGATGGCGGCCATCTGATCACCTCGCTGGACGTGGTCGCAGGAATGGCCGGCATCAGGTTCCTGGGCGAACGGCAGGACAGGTCACCGATAGCCATGGTGGAACTTCCAGTGCTGACATTGGATCGAGACGAGACCATTGCGTTGGTTTCGTATCGTCGAAAGCCGCAACTTTGCAGAAGACCGCTCAACCTGAAACTGAGAGGAGGAGGGGGTTTTGGGGCCGACTTGGCAGTAGTCTGTCCTAGGTGAATAGAGGACTCCGGGTCTGGCGCGACTGAGGGAGAATGGACGTCCCAGGTGGAGGCGATGTCAAAAGCAAGCGGGACCACCTCTGGTTCGTCGGGGCTTTGGAGAAGTAGAACTCTCGTGAAGGGAGCTCTGACTGATTCGCACAAGGGTGGGAGGTGGAGCTTGTACCAAGTGGTACTCAGGTTAAGACCCGAATCTGGTGCAGTTGCACGAGAATGGACAACGCGAACGGAGCCGAGGTTAGAGATGTATTTGAAACAATCTCATGGGTAAATCACAACCCCTTATGACTAAGAAATGAAAACTACATCTTAATTAAACCACATTCTATTGGTGTGCATAAACGACCCTTCATATAAACTAAATAGATCATCCAACATGGAAAATAGGGAAAATCGATTAAACCATATCTGGATGTCACATACAAATATATTTTAAACAAGGGGTAAAAGGGGTGGAAAGGACAACATCACAGAGCAATTGAGAAATTATATTGAGGTAGAAAGGATGGAAGGCCAAACCAGTGTATGTGTGGCTTGTTTGAGGCCACCGATGATACAATTGATGCCGTCGAAGCCACAGGTGACAAAGCTCGCAAAGAAGAAGGAAGCTGCCCAAGTTCATCTCTACAGATGCTAGCAACCATCGCTTGGCTTCTTATAGATACATGGAACCCCGCATTTACATAGAGGTGAAGTGGGAAACCTGTAGCATCGAAAGGATGTTGGAAGAACCTCGAGAGGGGAAAAAAGCCATCATCGGAGGAGGAATCGGCATCATCGCATCTCATCGGGGTCAGAAGAACTGCAACCCTAGCTAGTCTTAGTTATGCAGAGGAGGATGACCTACATCTGTCCTCCTCGGTCTGCTCTCGAAGACTCAGCATAGTGTGTACCTTAGTCAGAGGGCATGCAGAGGGACGAGCTGATGAAGGGGAGAAAATGACACCGCCTGCCCTTATCTACATTTTCTTAGCTAGTCATTTTAAAAGGGGCAGATCTATTCACCCCCCCTCTAGATCCGCCTTACACACTTATCATCTATTTATAAGTCATAAGGCCTATTTGCCACCCTTAGGTTCAATAGCCATCGCCTTAGCCTTTTTCCAGTTATGCCTTGGGCGTCGCCTTAGCCATTTGTCACTGCTAGGTGTGTATTTGTTACCACTAAAGTGACATTTGTCACCCTTACTGCATATTTATGACTCTTACTACATGAGCAGCCGTTGCCTTCTTTTGTCTCCAGTAGCTGCTTGACTTTGACCTGGATCACTATAGCTAACTAGTCTATCCATTGACCAAATTAAATGTTGACTAGGTATTCATGACTTTAGTCAACAGAAAGTTGAGCTTGGCTGGAGTCTTCTTTTATTAGTGTTGACTTTGACCAATCAACATTTACTATCGTTGCATTGACCAAGTCCCTTCGTTGTTCTTCTGATTACTGTAGAAACTCTTTATACACTATTCATATTTTTGTCCTCTTGTGAACTTGACTCTTTCTTTCAGCTACGAAAAGAAAAAGAAGAAAAGAAGACCCAGAAACAAGAAGAAGAAGGAGGTCGTCGTCGCCTGCAACACTCTATCGGCGTTGTTCGACACTGCCCTCTCCCTAGACCAGGAAGAAGAAGAAATGCCTTACAACCTACCGGAAGTAAATCAGGCCGAGACATGCGCCTCCCCACATGCTACCCGGTCAGGGAAGAAATGGGGCCGCCCTCCTCAGGACAGCCGCAACATCATGCTCAGGGGTGAGCAACCATATCGGATCCCCGAACCTAAGATCCGAGGCACCGAAATCCCTCCACCGGTGGGTCTCTCCCCCGAGAAGCCGAAGAGCCAAGGCATCCCCTCATTCGCGGAGTTTCTGTGGTCCCGTGCAAAAAGGCAGGAATGCCCGCCGGGACCCCGGCCAGTTGAGGGAGTCAACGCCTCTCCAGCCCCACCAGTTAACAAACTCCCGGCTCTACCGATGATGGCCCCGTCCCAGCCGATAGAAGAATTTGATGGCATTCCTAACCTCACCGAATTCATGCAAGGAAAAGAGGAGGTCTGACAGGGTACTCTGGTTCAGGCAGTCGCACCTGATCCAACGGGGGAGCCACCTTCCGACCCGGCACCCCAGGTCCAGGCTGGGGGCAAACACGGCAAGGCCGAAGAGATGAAGTTGCTCAAGGTCCAGGCGGCCGACCGAATAGTCAGACATCTCAAGAATATCCCAACCCGGTTCACCATTTGGGAAATGCTGTCTTTGGACGAAGGGACACGGCAAGCCATCATCGCCGCACTCCAAGCGCCGGCGCACCTTGAAGCCTGCTTAGCGGAGATGTCACTAGAAGTGGCCGTGGTCTTTACTGAGGATGACATGCTCCTGCCCACCTGCAGTCATAACAGGCCGCTCTACATGAAGGGGCAGCTGAATGGGCAGCCCATCAACAGGGTCCTGATCGACCTAGGAGTGGCAGTCAATATACTCCCTTACCGGGTGTTCCAGAAGCACTACTTCGACGTGCACCTCGTCGAAGTAAAGAATGTTAAAATCGTGGGCTTCAACCAGAAGTGCGAGGTGCCCATGGGGGTGGCGAAATTCAACTTGGCCCTCGGCGATTTCATCACCAAGGTCTAGTTCCACGTGATCAACTCCAACACCTCCTACAAGGCGCTGCTCGGCCGACCCTGGCTATGCCAGAACAGAGTGGTGCCATCTACCCTGCACCAATGCATAAAATACCCTTGCGAGGGAAAAGAAGCTAGGATCTTTGCTGACCTCCACCCATTCGAGGTTGGACGAGACCACGAACTTTCTTGACCGAAACTTGGGTAAAGGGGGGAAGAACTCCTTCTCGCCAAGACTGTGAAAAATAACCTGCTTCTTGCAGCAATCAATGAAAACATAGTGTCTCTCCAGCCAGTTGAGACCAAGTATAGCGTCGTAGTTCTTCATTTTCAAAAGATAGAAGTGACCCGACAATTCCCACCCTTCAACATTTACAGGCAAGGAAGGATAACTCTTGGTAGTGGGCAATGCTCCTACTGGTGTGTGCACTAGAGGGGGCACATCTAAGTCCTTTTCCATCAAACCCAACTCATCATGCAATATTTTTGAGAATTGGTTGGACACGAAAGAATGAGTGGCACTAGTGTCAAACAAAACTCTAGCATAGAAGCTAGATATCAAAAGTGTACCTTCAGTCACATGATCCGCTTGCTCCGCATCTTCCTTAGCTAGTGTAAATACTTATGTTGGCACTCTGGACTTCCCAGCTGGTTTCCCTACTATAGGCGTTGTAGCTACTATCGTCGGGGCATGAGTGGGCATAGACGACTGTGCCTTTGGACAATCTTTAATCTTGTGATCAGGGCTTCCACATCTCAGACACCTGCCAGTCACCATCCAGCACTTCTTACCTCAATCCCATTTTCAGCAATGCTTGCATTCTGCCTTGGCTCCTGACAATCCACCCGATCCATCGGCTTGAGGTGAAGTTGACTTTATTGGTGTAGATTCTGATGGTTGAGAGAAAGACTTCTTCTTCTTGCGGTCTTGTCACTGGTAGGACAACGATGGCCTCTTCATTAACGCTTTCTTTTATTCTTGACATTGCTCCATCTTGCTTTCTTGTCAACATGCTGCACTAAGAGTTTCATCCATCGTCCGATGATTAAATGCCACCAATATGGTCCTTAGGGACGGTCGAAGGCCCTTCACGAACTTCTTCACCTTTCGTCGTTCGTCGGTCGCAATATGAGGTGCATACTTGGCCAACACCACGAAACATGCCTCATACTCTAGCACCATCATGGACCCTTGAGTCAAAGTAAGAAACTCCTACTCCATTTTGTCTTGGACATGCTTAGGGATGTACTTTACCTTGAACAAAAGAACAAATTCCTCCCAAGTCGCTTCCACCAATCCGTCCTCAAATTGGTTCTATAGAACAGAGGACCACCACACATCTGCACGCTCTTGAAATCATCGGATCCAATTCGAGTGAGCACAACACTAACACCCATTTCACACAAGGTAGGAAAATAACTCCTTACCTCCAACATGAGTAGTCAAGTGCCGATTCATCATTTCTTTGCCTTGTGGCATAGAATTCTGCCACAGTGACCTCCCATTTAACAATGTAAAATCATTCTTTAAACTTCTTCTGCATATCGGGCCAGTCAGCAATAGACCCGGGTGATAAGCTCGAGCACCACTCAAAGGTCAGCCTAGTGAGAATCGAGCCAAAAAACTTTACGAGATAAGCCTCATCGGCAGCCAAATCTCCCATGACATTCACATAATAGTCAATGTGCTCCCTGGGACACCCTTACCTGTTGAACTTTTCAAACTTCGATGGCTTGGTGATGCCAACCGGCAGCTTCTTAGCGGCATAATGAGCCGAGTAAGGCACTCGATAGACGTCAAATGGGGTTTGGTCACCATCGCCCCTCTCTGCTAGCTTCATGTCAATCATCTGCTCAAGCATCAACTGGCTGACCGCTGCTGGGTTGACTGGGCTTGGATAGAAGTGGGCAGGCTGTGCCCTTGGAGTAGTCAGCACTATCGTCGGCAGGGCCATGTGAGACCCTTGGAAGGGTGAAACTGGCGGCGGGGCCAGCGTCGTATGTTGTGCCTGTTATAGGGGTATGCCCCCAGTGTAGCCTAGTGTTAGTGAAGGTATTGATCCCTGCGGGGGTGCTTCTGAAGACTGCCCACTGCCTCGGGACGCTTCGAGCAAGACCTTGGTCGACCCGGATGTGGAGGGTTGTGCATTCCTCTCATTCAGTTGCTTCTTCAGCAGCTCAATCTCTCGCGGGTACTGTTGTATCATATACAGCATTACAGGGTCATTGGTGGGGAGACTGGGAATGCCCCCTGCTTCTTCGGTCGGCACGTCCTTAGATAATGTGGAGGGCCCGCCACTAGTGCCTCTAGTGGTGATAACATTGGCAGCCAGGGCAATAGGAAGTTCTTCATGGGAGGTTTCTTCAGCACCCACCTATGCTACTTCGCTTGTTGCTCTCCCGCTCCTGGAGAGAGGACCCGGTCTCGCGACAAGTCTAGCCACTTCTTCGGGGTCGGTGGGTAGGGCTCCATACCAACCGAACACCCCTGCCATGTTACAGGTGTAAACCCTCTAGTCCCTATTTTTTTTGCCATCCTCCTCAACGGCCTACCTGGGAACACCAGTCTATCAAAGACCGATCGTCGGGGCTCCGCTTCCTCCCACGAAGGGGATTGGCGTAGCTCCTCAGAGTGGTTCCTCAACTCTGTGCTGGGCACAGGTTGGGCTTCGTCTTCTTCTTGGAAGGTGGAGGCCACTACCCCCAGTAGGTATTTACAGTGTCTTACTAACTTAGCCTTCTACCATTTTTTTTAATTTTTCAGATTTTTCTGAATTAGGATGGCCCCTCAAAACTCTATTGTTCTTAGTTTCTGGAAACTGGAACAAAGCCCAGGGTACATCGACCCAGTTAGTGGATGCCTCGATGCATCCAGCATTTTGAAGTCTAATGCCTCGATGCATCTAGCACTCTGAAGCTTGATGCCTCGATGCATCAAGCATTCTGAAACTTGATGCCTCGTTGCATCCAGCACTATGAAGCTTGATGCCTCGATGCATCCAGCATTTCTGAAGTCTGATTATCGATAAAATCTTAGAGAGACCGCATGAAAGAATGTAATTTGATGGAAAGACTAGGAAATAAGCATAGTAGTAGATCCTCCATACCCTTGGTCCATTTTTAGCATATAGAAACTAATTCGAAATCATTCTAATGCTTCGTTGACCCCTAAGGCTTGAGGTTACGTGCCTACCTTTGAGATATTACACTGACGATCCGGGGATGACATCCACACCCCAGATCCTCCTAAGCATATTATTTCAATCCAGGGATGAGATCCACACCCCAGATCCACCCAAGACTTTACCCGTTGTTTAGGAACTGCAGGTTCACCCCTCCTTCGCAAGGCCAAGGTCCATCACCTCTCTTCTCACTCAAGAGGAACCGTAGGTGGTGGATAATTTAAAATAGGTGTTGCTAATGGTTGACCACCCTTGGAACCCACCTCCTTATATAGTTTTCAAACCTCCTAAGGCCTTTGCCATGTCCTACACGATTCCAACTGCTCCCAGGGTCGTTGATTTAAGGAGGGGTTAATGTCAAGCACCTCTTTGGGTTTGAACAGGTGTGACCCTTCGACCACTGGTCATAAGTGCTAGTGGGTGCGCTCTTCTATTGGGTATTAGATTGGGACATATTCATATGAAATCAACAGGACTTCTTAATCTAACTTTGGGTCATGGTTTCATCGATTTTCATCAATCCTAACATGAGTTATGATTTTTTCAAAATCAATAGCCATTCTCCCCCGTTCCAGTCGCAACCCTTCATCTACCTGGTCATAAATGCGAGTAGGCGCACTTGTCTGATGGGATTTTGGCTGGGGTTTCTTCACATGAAATCAAGAGAAATTCCAGATCTAACTTCGGGTTATGATGTTATCAAATTTTAGTATCTCTAGCATGAGTTATTATTTTTACAAAATTAAAATTTATTTTTTCCCATTCCAATCGTGACCTTTTGGTAGTCTGAGGTAACTTGAGGTGTGACTATTAGGAGAACTCAGATGTAATTAATGAGAAATTCATAACTTCGTCTGTGGTTAATGAAATGACCTGACACCAAAGCCACAATTTCAAGTATGCTGTTGGCTACAACTCCTATGTTGAGGTCAAGGCCGAATACAGCCTGGATGATAGAGTTATGCCTAGATTACCTCGGGCTACCGAAAGGTAGAAATTTGAATAAGGGAGAGTAAATGATAAACTGGGAAAAATCATAACTCGGGCTAGGAATAAGGAACTTCGATGAAAAGACCCATTGTTAGATCTTGAAGTCATCTCCATTTCATATAAAGACATCCCAACCTAATTCCTAATAGGAAAGTACACCCGCTTGCATTTATGATCAGGTAGATAAAGGGTCATGACTGGAACATGGGAAATAAATGTAAATATTATAAAAATCATAACTCATGCTAGGATTAACAAAATTTGATGAAACCATGCCCCACAGTTAGATTACAAAGTCCTCCTAATTTCATATGAAGATACCCTAGCCCATATCCTAAATGAAAAATGTGTTTACTCGCATTTATTATCAGGTAGACGAAGGGTCATGACTAGAATATAGAAAATGAATGTTAATGGTTGAAAAATCATAATTCAGGCTAGGAATAATGTAATTCGATGAAACCACAACACAAAGTTAGACACTAAAGTCTTCTTGATTTCATCTGAAGACATCCCAGCCTAAATCTCAATGTACGAGTGCGTCCAACAGAATTCCTGACTGGTGGTCATAAGGTCACACCTGTTCAAACTCGAAGAGGTGCTTGACATTAACTTCTCTTCAAACCTGCGACCATAGAGCTTGCTTGGAACCTAGAGGGATGTGGGTAGACCCTTGGGAGGCCTAAAACAAGGGTGGTAAATCTTTAGCAACCATTTCCATCAACCCTCCACCACCTTCTAGCTTTCTTATGTTAGAAGAGAGTGGGGGACCTTGACTCATTGGGGGCGGACCCTCCAATTGGTGGGTGGACGATCCTGCAGTGCCCGGGCTCGAGGGGTGAAAAAGCTTTTGAGGGATCTGGGGTGTGGATATCATCCCCAGATCATCAGTTTATTATTTTGAAGGTAGACACCTAACCTCAAACCTTAGGGTGAAACGTTGCATTAGAATAGTTTTTAAGTAGTTTCTATACTTTAAAGGGGGACTATGGGTGTGTTGGTGTGTTGGTGGAGTGGGTCCACTCTCATCCTTTGGATTGGGGGTGCACTCTCCCTTCGACCACTAAATGACTCTTTGCCCTTTTTTTTATGCAAAACTAATGCAAGCACCTAGACACTCTACATGGTGACAAGGAGTAAAATATAGACTCGAATACAAACCAATACTAAATCAGTATCCAGTACGTGGCGGAGGTGAACCTCACGCAAGAGGCTACCTTCCGAATAGGTGTAACCTATCTTTCCGGCAACGTCTTTTAATATACCAGGTACTGGGATGAAATGCACACCTAAGACACTTTTTTTTTTAAGTAATGACTACCCTAGACTCAAACCATGCTCTGATACCAATTTAATCTGGGATAGACAGCGGACCCTAGGCAAGCTCGGGGACATCCCTAAGCGAGGGAAGCGTGCGGATGTGCACGGTTGAGAAACCAGCAATGAGTCGGGGGTATTGGCTCTCTTTCTTACCCGGATTGGGTCACGAGATGGTCTCGCTCTCTCTCGCAGCGGTGATTGAAATTTTAGCGAGCTAAATTATCCTAACACTCTAGCAGCGGCATACAGAATTATATATGAAATAAGCAAGAAATACCGAGTGAGGAGTGAACACGATACCTCCACGCTCCGGGTGTGGGGAAGGTGACCCCGGCCAAGAATGGTAACTCCCGGTAAAAATAATTACAATAATTACAGTAGGAATTTCACTGCCCACTCCACGCATGGAGGTAAAGGGCTACAAGTGGGGCCCGAGAGGACTGATCTTGGGTTGAGGGCAGGAAGCCGGAAGGGTTCTTGGGCGAGGGCGACAGTGACTTCGGTTCTGCAATCCCTGACCGGCAGGACAGCGAACAAGGACGTCCAAAGGGACATCATCCTCCAGAGAGCTTCTGGAGGTGGCGATCCACTGGGACGACGACAGAAGGTCCCTGGTCGATCTCCGGGAGCGACTGTCGCTGATTTGGCACCGACATATTTTTTGGAAGATTTATCTCTGACTCTCTTTTCTGCTGTCCCGTTTCAGGATTGGCCAATGCGGTCCGGCGAGAATGGCTGTTGCGATCTGGTCCGATGTCAGAATGACGTGGGACCAGTGCCGTTGGAAAGATCTCTCAAAGATCTATGACCTGATGCTAAGGAAGGAATTTTGATCTCTCTGTACTAGCCATGGCTGATTTTAGAACAGGCTGGTTCATAGTTCCAGATCTGACAGGGTAGAAAGTGGATCTGCTTGAGAACAAGGGTTGACCACAGGGAATACGATGGATCTGGGAGATGAAATTTTTATGGCTGAGAGAGGGGGAAGTGAGGGACATGCCAAAATTTTATGGTAACTGTATGAGGAGTTTAATGGTGGATCCAACTCCCTTGCCACTCCAAGCAACACGACCTCAACATATCCTCCAAAGTCTGGATGGTCCTCTCAGACTAACCATCCGACTAAGGATGGTAAGCCGAGCTAAACACCAACTCTGTGCCTAGAGCTCTCTGGAAGCTCCTCCAAAATCTTGAAGTGAAGCGAGGATCACGATCGGACACAGTGGAGATGAGAACTCCATGCAACGGAACGATCCACTCCACATATAGCCGGGCCAGCTTATGCACACTCCAACTAACTTTGATCGGTAACAACCGAGCCATCTTCGTCAGTCTATCTACCATCAACCAAATACTATCATGCCCACTGGATGTCCTCGACAACCCAATCACGAAATCAGTGGTCACGTGGTCTCATTTTCATGTGGGAATCTCCAAGGGCTGAAGTGTACCTCCCGGTCACTGGTGCTCCGCCTTCACTTGTTGGCAAACCAGACACCTGGCCACAAACTCTGCCACATCTGTCTTCATACCGGGCCACCAGAACTGTCTCTTCAAGTTATGGTACATCTTAGTCGTTCCAGGATGCATGGTGTACCGGCTCCCATGACCCTCCCATAACACCACACGCCTCACCTGCTCCTCGGCTGAGATGTACAGCCTACCTCTGAACCTCACGGCTCCGTCCCCGCCGAACTCCACCTCGGCCATCGACAAAATTTGAGGTAGCTCGGGGTCTGTATGCTGAGCCTCTATCACCTGGCGATGAATAGCTGGTGTGACTGTCAAGCTCGCGAGAATAGTCGAACCCTGATCCTATGGGACCTTGAGCCTAAAAGTCATGGCCAACACCTACTCCCATAACTTCCACTTCCGCAACAACATCTGATTGACCACCACCTTTCTGCTCAAGGCATCAGCCACAACATTCATCCTTCCGGGATGATAGGATAGAGTGAAATCATAATCCTTCATGTACTTCATCCACCTCCTTTGCCTGAGATTAAGATCTTTCTGGGTAAACACATACCTCAAACTCTGATGGTCAGTGAAAATCTCAAACTTCTCGCATACAGATAGTGCCTCCAGATCTTTAAAGCAAAGATCACCACCGCCAATTCAAGATCATGGGTAGGATAGTTCTCTTCATGTGGCTTTAGCTGGCGAGTTACATACGTCACAACTCTACCATGCTGCATCAGCGAGGCGCCCAAACCTACCCTGAAAGCATCTGTACACACCACAAAACCTCCCGATCCCGAAGGTAACACCAGCACCGGAGCGGTAGTGAGCAATCTCTTCAGCTTCATAAAGCTCTGTTAACACTCCTCCATCAGACAAACGACACATCCTTTCATGTAAGTCTGGCCGTCGGGGCCGCAATACAAGCGAAATGCTGAATGAACCTCCTATAGTAGCCTGCAAGCCCCAAAAAGCTCATAATCTCCATGACGGAACTTGGTCTCGACCACTGCACTACAGTCTCGATCTTGGCCGGGTCCACGAAAACCCCATCACCAGAAATCACGTGCTCCCAAAAGTGCACCTCTTGAAGCTAAAACTCACATTTACTGAGCTTGGCATACATCTGGTGATCCTGCAAGGTCTGCAACATGACCGTCAAATGATGCACATGCTCCTCAGCAGACCGCGAATACACAAGGATGTCGTCTACGAACACGACCACAAACTTGTCCAAGTACGGACGGAACACCATATGCATCAAATCCATAAACGCTGCATGGGCATTGGTGAGCCCAAACGACATCACCAAGAACTCATAATGCCCATATCTCGTGCTGAACACAGTCTTCTCAATGTCAGACTCTCAGATCCGCAGTTGGTAATAACCTAACCTCAAATCGATCTGCAAAAACACCTAGGCCGACTGAAGCTGATCGAGCAAGTCATCAATCCAAGGCAATGGGTACTTGTTCTTAACAGTCGCCTAGTTCAGTTGTCGGTAGTCAATACACAACCTCAGACTACCATCCTTCTTCTTCACGAACAACACGGGTGCACCCCAAGGGAAAAAACTAGGACAAATATACCACTTGGCAAGCAACTCCTGCAATTGTGTCTTCAACTGTCTCAACTCAACCGGTACAATGCGATAAGGGGCCTTCGACATAGGCGCCGTACCCGGAACCACCTCGATCATGAAATCAATCTCCCGCTGTGGTGGCAACCCTGGCAACTCCTCATGAAAGACATCAGGAAACTCACACATGATAGGAATATCCTCCACTTCCTAACACTACTAATCAACCACGACCACCGAAGCGAGAAAACCCAAGCACCCCACATCAAGCAACCTGCGGGCCTTAATGGCCGAAATAAGAAAACGGAGAGAGGAAGATCGGATACCTTGGAAGTAGAAGGTGGGTCCACGAGGATGCTGAAAGTAGACCCTCTTCAAGCTGCAATCTACCACAGTACCATGGGCCTCGAGCCAATCCATGTCCAAAATCACATCGAAATCTTGAAGCGGCAATGCATAAAACCTGGTCGGTAAATTTCGCCCCTCGACCCATACAGGCACCGTCTCAAGACAATATGGGGTGAGCATGAAATCACCGGTAGGCAACTCCACTGCCAGGTCACAAGACATCTCAGTCATCGACTCCTCGACACTTTGAGCAAAATCCTCTGATATGAACGAATGGGACACGCCAGAATCATACAAAACTCAAGCCGCACAACCCAAAATTAGAATAGTACCTTCCACTAACTGTGACGCCTCTGCCTTTGTCCTAGTCATGTGTGTGACTCTGCCTCAGGATCTCTGCCTCCCCACGCTAGCTGACCATGGCAATGGCAAAAATTGACCATGCTGCTGGTACTGCTGCTGCTGCAGTGGTAGCTGTTGGGGCTAAAACTGCTACTGCTGTTGGAACTGGTGCGGCTGACGTGGCCTCTGAGGACAACCACGTGCCATATGCCCCTCCTGGTCACACCTGAAGCACAACAAGGGCATCAAGCACTGTCTGCCTGAATGAAAATCGCCACACTGAGGGCATGCACCCCAAGAACCACTGACTGAACCCTGACGCTAATACGATATGAGCTGCTGAATACTGCTCACTGATGTCTACCTATGATCTCTACGATCTCGACGTTTACGGCCACAACCAGCCCTCCGAAATAACTTCTTGAGCTTCGATCCAAAAGTTGCCGAATCTGCTACTGACGCTACTGACGGGGATGCCCCTACATTGCCTGCCGAGGGCTGGGCAACGCTCTGCTGCTTGTTAGCACTCAAAATATGCTCGATGGCGATCAAGCCTAAATGACAAGAATGATGCGGCCCACTGAAGCAAAGAAGTCGAAGGAAACCAATACATCAAAGGCTTCTCGGGCTGTCAGAACCTCAGGTCACCCAATATGAACACCAGGGACTTCACCTCAGGAGAATCGAGAAGAATTCACAACAAATCGGCAGTGTCGTCAGGCCTACCCAATCAACCGGTATCGACTCGGTCGTGCCACATTAATGATATCCGTTATTTGACCAAGGACAAAGATATACCTGGTGGTCTGCCACTTGAAAGAAAAGTCCTCCTGAGGTGATAGAACGTCTCTCCCAAGTTTGTCCAAGGCGGCCCCGGAGATCCCTCGACGTCGCCCACCTCCCGGCGTAGTGGAAACCTTGTTCTGCTGTTCCCAGCTTCAAGGCAGAACCTGAGGCTCAGATTGCAGAGGCTACCCCGATGCCTACTGTGTGAATCTGCCCGAGCCCCCTTCTGTGGATTCGTTCATCTCCGAGTCCTCTTCGCAGCAGAGTGATTTCATCCCGTTTCGACGTCGGCACCGGTCGTGGCGCTCGTCCTCCCACGACTGTACAGATCAGGTGCAACCCGGTCTGCCCTGACTGTGCGCCGACTTACAGTTCATACCACGCCCAACCTGTTTGTCTTCGACCTGAGGTGTCTTCACCAAAGTTGTGCCCCTCGACGATGCGAAACCAACCCAGGTGGTTTCATCCCGTTCCGACTTCAGCTCAGAAAGTTCCACCATGGCCTTCGCCTCCCTGCCTGGCTACTCGCCCAGGAACCTGAGGCTTGCCACTTCTGCAACCACGCCCTCTCAGTGATCCAATGGCCGCCATCTCTTGAGGGTACGTAGACCTCCCTGTCTGTTATCCCACCGAGTTGGTCCCGCCTTCTTTCGACATCGTCTCTACCCGGAGCGACCTTTTTCCCTCGACCGCGCCAGACTGGTGCGACCCAACCCCCCCAGAACATGCAGTAGACTCATCGGCCCCGGTATGCCTTCCTCTGCTGATTTTTGGCCCAAGTCATCTTCACCAAAGTCGGAGGTCTTGACGTCCTGAAACCACTTCAGGTGGTTTTGTCATGATCTGTGTCTGGTGCTGCCCGTATCAAGGTGATCAATCCAGCTGTGTCTGGTTGTTTGCCCAGAAACTAGAGCCTCAGTCCAGAGGCGACTACGGCCATCCCCGAGCTCCGACGCCTGCCAAAATTGACCGGAACGTAGGTATTCCAGTTATCTTTCAAAGCACGTAGGTCCCGCCTCATTTGGAGTTCGGTGGAGAGCATACCGCCCTATGCACGACGACTACATAGACCAAACCTGCAGGGCAGATTCATCCAGATCATCGTTGGTGACCGGCCTCGCTCCCTCTTGACCTCAGAACGACGCCAAACTCCCAAGAGCTCTTCTACACTTTACAAGCTTCCTCTGAGTACCAGCGGTGTCCCGTTCTGACCCCCGTGTGTGGCATACCGTCTTAGTCAAGTCGGGTCTATCCAGCAGGATAGACGTAGGGCAGCGAGCCCATCTTCCCCTTCCCCGTGCTCCCCCCTCCTGCGTGAGGGTAGTTCTGTATTAATAGGATTAATATCTAACTCGCAGAAATAAAATTAACATTTTAAAACAATTAATATAGCTATAGAGCCTAGTCCACAAGTACAGTCAACGAAAAGAGAAACGTACACTGCTATGGGGTACATCCTGACACTGGCAAGCTGGAGTACTACTAGTCCTCTAACCGGAAAGCTCCTCCTCCAGGGAAAACGCTACACTTGAAAAAGTAGAGAGTGAGCCTCATTTCATTGACTCGGTAGGGATCTCGCGGATCCCCACCACAACAAAACAGTAAGCAGTAATAATAACAATAACAACAATAATGGCTATAACAACAATAAAAAAATAACGACAGAGGTCGGGATAACAAATACGGTAAACAGAGGAACCACAAAGCCTCTATGCTAGCCTGATTCTTAATAAGGGAACCATGACCTCTAGTCGGGATTGTCGACCCATGATGAAACCGTAGTCCTACTTCCGAGAGAAAACCTCACCATAACACGGTCGTAACAATCCGTCCCTACTGACAAAATCACTGACAAGGCCACGCGGCCACACATACACACAACCTCCACCCTCGGGAGGACAACCAACCACTGGCAAACCTCGGTCTCGAGCTGGAACCAGTGAGAAAATTATGTCCCACACACAGGGCGACACTAGCCCGTCTGCCGGAAGGGCCACGACAACGCTGTCGGTAACTCAACCTTCACCGGCATAGGGTCCGCTACTCAAGATTCACAACAAGGCCAGATGTGCCCACTGACGTCTTATACTATCCCATGGTCTCATATGCACACACACTACCTACACCTGGTCATGGGAGGTGTAACGACTCAGAGCTCCGGGTACCGATAACCCGATAACATTGGATCACCACTACCAAGAACTGGGGAAGCCACCCAAGAGACTGATGAGGCCCCTGAAGGGTTAGTGGAGTTTGTCGAGGAGTTGTATAACGAATTGAAATTACAATGCATAAATTAATTTAAACGATAATTAATAATTAAGTGTGGAAGCAAAATAAACTAATAGCGTGATAAAATATATACAATAGTCCAGAATTATAAATGAACAAGTCCCACAACTGGAAGGAAAGGTCCACAAGTACAACTACACGGGGCATACCTCGGTGAAAAGTACAGAAGGAGGACAGACCAACTACTGCTGGTATGCTAGACACAACTGCCAAAATCTCGGAGCACACAGTCTGAGAGTCGAGGCTGCCCACCTGCAAGTAGGAAGGGTGAGTCACAGCCAGACTCAGTAGGGGTCACGCGGATCCCTACCTCGCTGGATTCCGCATACCAGGCAGCCACCGCGTTAGAGTTAGAGCTGGTGAGGACCCGTGGACTTTCTCAGACTTTGGCCGTTCAGCCTCAGCCACCTCAGCCACTTGTTCTAGGAGTTCCTCCCACTTTTTCTGCCGCCGGTGGTGTTCCTTCCCCAAAATTCCAGGGCAAGGAGCGTCGTTTCAAGACATTCAAGAAGAGTTTTGATCAGTCGACATTTTTCAATTCGAATCAGCCGAGGACGTGTTCCAGGTGTGGTGGCAGTCATTCGGGTGTGCCCTGCTCCTTGCCACCTGTCTGCTATCACTGTCACCAACCCGAGCACATTGTGCGAAATTGTCCTTTGAGACCGCCGATAGTGTAGTTTTCTTAGGCTCCCCTGCAGTAGCCGTCGACATTTTGTCTTCCTTCGCCGCCTCAGCCTCAACCATTCTATCCTTCGATTTCAGCACCTTCACAGCAGTCGACTGTAGCTGGCCGTCGGTCGAGGGGTTGTGTTACTCATATCACCCATGCGGAGGCGATTGCATCGAACCTGGTGGAAGGTACCATTTCTATTTATGACTGTTCAGCTCGTGTTCTGTTTGATTCAGGGGCGACACATTCTTTTGTCTCTGAGGATTTCATGGCCTGTGTCGAGAGGCCAGTGACGGAGGTACCTTGTGATCTGCTCGTGGAATTGCCATCTAGCAATTATATGTCCACTCCTCTATGTCTGGAGAAGTCTCCTGTTGTCGTTGATGGTCGAAAGCTGCCGACAAGACTCTACATTCTGTAGTTGGCCGAGTACGACGCTATTCTAGGCATGGATTGGCTGGAACTTTATGGTGCCATGGTAGATTGCCGTCTCAAGTGGATTTATTTCATGCCACGCGAAAAGTCAACATTTTACTTCCAAGGTACCTGGTTCTGTTCTTTTGATTGTTTCTTTCCGTTCGTAGGGTGTGTCAGGTTACCAGATTTTCCCCTATCTTTTCGTCTACTTTCGGGGATGAAATTTCTATTAGGGGGGAGGGACTGTAACACCCGCTGCCTCAACGGATCCTTAGTGGTTCGGGTCTAGGTTCCGTTAGGCGATTTCTGGCTATTTTTACGAATTTTTAGGATATTTTTTAGGGATTGGATTGGATTAAATAGGTATTTAAATAAATGAAATAAGGTATATTTATAATTTTAGATTTTAAGGGGTTTTATTGTAATTAGAGAATTAAAAACAAAAAAATATAATAAATAAAAATTTTTATAACACCCCCGCCGCCCTCTCTCTCTCCGGTGTGGGGTGGAGATGGTTGTGGCGGTTGTGTAGGCAAGGGTGAGTGGCTAATGGAGGGACTAGGCAATAGTACAGGAATGGGAATGTAGTGGACGGCATCTACGGGCTCGGGGTGTGGTATTCCCTTAACCAGAGGTGGAGGCAGATGCGGGTATGCGGAGGCGGGAGGCTGACTCATGGAGGGTTTATATGTGGAGGTTTGATACGCGAAGGTGGGCGTAGCGTAAGGCTGACTCATGGAGTCCTGACTCAAGGGAGCGTAGGGTTGGCTTGTGGAGGGTGAGGTGTAAGTGGAGGTGGACGGTGGAGAAGACTCAGGGTCGAAGGAACTTTGGAGTTGTTGATGAACAAAGCAGGCTTGGCTATAAAGTTACTGCCAGGAGGTAATATCATTAAGGGTTAAGATGAACTGGTACTAGGGCGTTGCATTAGATATCAACATCTTGATTTGTTCCCCCTTCGGAATGTGCCCCGGGACTTGCGCGGCGAGACGACGCCAGTGATCGGCAAAGGCGCAGAACTCCTGGTTGGGCCTCATCTTCTTGTGGGCCAGATCCACTATAGAATACCTGGGCCCAACCTGGTCCTGATATTACTAAATAAATTTATTTTGGATAGTTTGAAAATTCACAATCTGCTCTTGAGGCAACGAAAAGAACCAATCTTGAGCTGGGCCTTCCAAAGACAGACCAAATAGATACGCCATCAAGCGTTGGTCATATCGAAATTGAGTCGACTCATAAAGAAACTCCTTCAAGTGCACATAAGGATCACCGGCTCTACCATAGCCTCGATATGCGGGAATTTGAGAAGATGGCGGAAGTCGAAGATCTTGAAATGCGAATGGAACACTTAAGGAGGACTTGGGATCAATTCAGCGCTGAAGTTCATCAAGCTAGCATTGGGTCTGAGTAATCATCTCCTGGGTAGGGAGAGATCGAGAGAAATGTGGGATAACTTGAGTAAGAGATTGTGAATTTGGACAAGAACGATGATAATGGGCCAGATAAGAGGATCTAGATTGAGGAGAATATGGGCCAATTCTATGAGTGGAAAGGTACATGGGCCTAGAAGAGACATTAACATGAGTATGAGGACCAACTGGGCTAGGAGCAACATGGATAGAAGGAGGAGGCCCATTAATAGAATGAGGCTAATTAGAAGAATAAGGTCTAGTAGAAGGATAGGGCCCATTGAGAGAAGAGGGCCCATTAAGGGAAGATGACCCATTTGTATGAGAAGAAGATCCATTGAGAGAAGAAGGCCCATATTCCCCCACCCCATGCCTGGCTGACTGAAATCCCCTCCCTGCGTGGAGGTAAATTTTGGGTGTAATATTCAATTCCACACCCCTTAGCCAACCCCCCTGCATGAAGTGTAGTGGTGTAACAGTGAGTTTCAGGTCAAGCGACAACGACGCAGTGTGTGGGTTGCATTCCCATGCTTCTCCGCTAGCCCACATCTATGACTAGGGCTAATTTCTTCAAACTGATCAGGTGAGCACTCGGTTACCCTCTACTGGTTAACCACTATGCTTAGCTAGTATCATTTTCACTGCCCATCGGATGGTGAGTGAGTGCTCGATCCTCATCCAACTCATTTATGCATCCCAGTGCGGAGTGAGCTACGAGTGCCACCTTTAACCCACGCCCATGGCATGCTGGCCGCCCACGATTGTGGGAGTCCCAACCTCCTTAGGGGGTCAGCCCAAGCATAGCTATGTCCTTGGATCAGCAAGGTCCCACCCTGGACCCTCACGATCATCCTGAGTCATCGTGAAGTGTGCATCGTGCGAGTAGAACCGCCAAAATCGAGTCCATTATCACTTGTCGGTGTGCTTGCGGGTATAGGTCTAAGACGCATCTTGTCACCCCATGGCATACTTGGCTATGCCGCATCACCAGCCCTTGGAATCTCTGATCTTGGGCTTCTCCCTAACGGTCACCTGTGCAACAGCAGGCTTGTGCTGCACATAGGTCCATGGGAAATTGAGATCTAGCACCGAGATAATAGGCCTATTGCTTTGCCACAGTGTCGATAGGATCTTGTCAGAGATGGCTTCAACTGACTGGACTGTGGAGATGTTCTTGACCTTCACCACTCTCCCTTGAAATGGAAACTTAAGGCATTGGTGGGAAGTAGATGGCATGGCACTAAGATTACTGATCCATGGCCAGCCCAAGATGGCTTTGAACATGGGGTTAATGTCTAGCACATAAAATTCATTGGGCATCGTTAATGGCCCGAGCTCGGCTTGCACAGTGACTACCCTATGACAGGGGTTTCTCAAATTGTCATAAGCTACTATAGTAGTGGGTGGGTCTTAACTGATCCTCTGCAATATTGCAAGCTCGTTGGGTGCTCAATGGGCAAACATTAATGGATGCCATGGTATACACCAAAGTAGCATCAATACTCACCTTATTTAAGGTGATAGAAATACAAAGCAGCATCTGGCGAGCCTCGGGGGGAGCTAGCTCAGTCTCAGCAAATGTAATAGCTGGCCCCTTAGAGACCGTCGCCAGAGCAGATGGCAGACTCGAGTGATCGACCATGGGAAGATGTGTATTGTCTGGGGACCCGTGTGTATTGGTCGTGGCGTTATCGATCTACTTGTTGTGGTAGCAGGTGGCACTTGTCGATTTTGGAGAATTGTGTGCTATGGATTGTAAGAAGTTGTGTCCCGAGGCTCTGTGGTAAGAGAGGAGTCGGGATTGGCAGGCATCCATCGGGAGTGGTTGAGATAAGTTGTGATTGGATCACGATGGAACGGTGCCTGTGAGCAGAGGTCTCTGATGAGACGTTGGCGTTGGCTATGGTGATCCCTGGTCTGTGTCCAGAAGGGGAGGATTTCTCTGTGTAATTACGTCGAGTGACGTGAGGACCGAGGAGAGACCCTTGCCATGTGGTTTCGCTGTAGTCCCCTGAGAGGGTAGAGTTGGCATGAGGTTTGAGTTTGGTTTTGGCACTCGAGTGAGATTTTTTGCTCGAGGTGCGGTGTCGATCTGTGAGAGAGCCAGCGGATGGCCTCGAGAGTTGTAATGTTTTCTTCAGACCTAGTGGAGGACGAAGGAAGAGGTTGAGCAAGTGGAGGCTTCCCATTGATGAACATCTGGCGACCAGTGGGTGGTCTTTCACAGACAGAAGATGCTGGCTGTTGGGGCTTGAGAGTGGCGAGAGCCATGTGCCAGTGAGGCCTTGGGTGGCTGATTATATGGTGTGACCTTGATGGTTGTCTCTGTGGCTGTGCCTTCCAGATGAGATCTTGGCTCTGTCGGGAAGTTGTCTTCTGGCAGGGGTTGGCACGGTGTCATGTCTGGCTTTCGGCTCACCATGTGTAAGGGGATGCTTGGCGCTGAGTCGATGAGCTATTTGTGGTCTTTTGAGATGGCTCCGTGAGCTGGTGGAAGCTCGGTTTGATTGGGCCCTATGTCGGGCATGGAGCCAGTCAGCTGGTGTTTGTGTTGCCTACTGACCATGGGATGGCTCGGTAGCTATTTCTCATGTCAGGGACTGTGTTTCCTCCGTGAGCGAGATGGTGGTAGCGGTGCCATGATTGGGTTGGTTGTGATTGAGGTGACGTCAGACTGTACTCTTTGGTGTGCCTGCTTTGATGGCCGGTGTGCACGGTTTGCAGAGTGAGGTGTTGTTCGTGATTGTGGTCTGGCTGTGTCCCTCAGGTCTGGAGCTTCGTGTGAATGGAGGTTTTCTGTGCTGGGGTTCTGACGACGTTGTCAGTGGGTTACGGCGTTCTTCCCCTACGTGCCCGTGTTTGTCCTGAATTTCGAGGACGAAATTCCTTTAAGGGGGGAATATCATCAATGAATACTACGACCCATTGATTTAAGTAGGGTCGGAATACACTATTCATTAGCTGCATGAAAGCTAAAGGAGCATTCGTTAGTCCAAATGACATCACGACAAATTCAAAATATCCACACCTGCTACGAAATGCCTTCATCTTCTTTGTGGACACCAAATGTGGTGCATATTTTGACAATCTAGCAAATTGTGCTTCATACTCGACAACAGATAGATTTCTTTGCTTCAAAGTAGCGAACTCAGTCGCTTTCTTCTTCTGCACCCAATCTGAGAAATACTTGCTATTAAAATACTCTTTAAACTCATCCCATGTTGCACGTCGATTATCGAGCGTGGCTTCCACGGCTTCCCACCAAGCACGCGCATCGCGTTCCAGCTGGAAAGTTACTAAGAGGACGCGATCCTGGTCTCCACACTGCATAACTCTGAAGATACACTCTGTCTCTTTCAGCCAATTTTTGGCCTCGTCCGGGTCTGCGGATCCTCTAAAACGTGGGGGATTAAAGCCTTGCAAGTTCCGATGTAAATTGCCCACTTCGTGTTGTGCTCCGCCTTGAGCTACTTGCTGTAAGGCATGGGTCAGGCCTTGCACCGTGCGTTGCATATCTCGCCACTGTGCACGTTCCGCCGCCATCACAGGAAAGTTCCTATAATACAAAAGAATTAATTGAGAACGTTCTATTGAGTCTATCTTCTTATAGCTAGTTATT
Source organism: Amorphophallus titanum (assembly GCA_024336825.1). Lineage (NCBI taxonomy): Eukaryota > Viridiplantae > Streptophyta > Magnoliopsida > Alismatales > Araceae > Amorphophallus > Amorphophallus titanum. The sequence goes on from JANBPO010006173.1 coordinate 1,188,599, forward strand.
TAACTTAGCCCGAGTCTCTACCCAACTCACTGGGTCGGATTCCTGACTTTACCAATGTTACGGGTTGTATAACGCTACTAGAAACCTAGGGTCTAAGAAAATCTAGACTCTGATACCACAAAAATTGTCACGCCCCGATGTAAAAAGTCAGAACGCAGCAGTTTATATCACTCATGTCAATCAGAGCATTTATTGCCACAAGAGACCATACCACAAGATCAATAATTAAAAGTACAAGTAACCCATACTTTATTGATAATAACAAAGAAAAGTACTTATTACACTCGCCATCTTGTGGACTTCTGACTTCTTACAATAATCAAAAGAAAGAAAAATAAATAGACTCTATACTATCAGAACTCAATGACTAACTAGGACATTGACTCCACATAAACTAAAAGGGCTTGCTCCACGATCACTCGCTCTCGTCCCCATTAGTGTGCACGTCCTCATCCGAACTACCTGAAAAGGATTGGAAAGTAAGGGTGAGCAAAAAGCTCAATAGGATTTTATATCTTTATCACCAGCTACAGTTTAAGTGATTAATCATGAAAAATTACTCAAATAAGTCAATTTGAGGGTCAAATGAGGCATCATAATGTGATAAGAGATGCTTAAAGTGATGTCAATTTTAGCGTGTCTACAGATCAAAGGAGGCTACCAAGGGGAGAAAGGAGGCTACTGCAACACCTCTATGAACAGTACTTCGTCCAGGAATTCTTCATCCATCCTCAAGGTTCTCAACATCAATATGAAGCCAATCAACCTCAAATCAGGTGGATAAGCAAGTCCTGTTCAAGATCTGAATCATCTACCCAGGGGGAGCTTAAATCAGAACTTTTCCTTTATGTTTCTTATTCTAATTTCTTCGAGCTTCAAATGTGTGTCATTTGTAATCTCTAAACATTCTTGTGTGAGTGGATCTGCCTTGATCCGTGTGTGTGCATGTGTTTTTTAGCAAACAATGCTTTTTTTTTGCATGGAAGAAATAAGTAATAGTTTAGAGGGGGCAAGCCCCTAAGAATACAATGAAAGAAAACGAAAAAGCAAAATATCTACACACGACATAGGCGGATATTTGGAATGCGGCAAGCATCTGCAGTGGCATAACCTCTTGCTAGAAGTGGCAACTCCCTTGCTGACAAAAATTCTGTGTTGTATCCCATTAAGACGGTGTGGTTAGCTAGTGCATCGGCAAGTTGATTCGCTTCTCTGTAAATGTGTATAAGAGGCCACTGAAATGAAGCAAGAGTTTGTTGGAGACTTCTCCACCATGGAAGGAGGGACCATGGGGGACTTCTATTGTGTTTCAACATATTAACCAGCGCCAAAGAATCTGTGAAGATGATCGATATAGGAATGGAATGAAGCTGCACCAAGCGAAGACCATCAAGGAGTGCCCATCCTTCTGCAACCATATTTGTGCCATAGCCATAATAGTAAGAGAAACCCAGCTGCAATTTTCCTTGTGCATCTCTAAAGCAGCCACCTCCCCCCGAGGTACCAGGATTGCCTTTGCTAGCACCATCCACGTGAAGTGAAAAAGTAGTTTTAGGAGTGGTCCATTGAACTGTGATGCAGACCAGATTTTTGTGTTTAATGGTGATGCCAAATTCCTGGAGCTGTTTAATGGTCCATTGAACCTTATAATTGCTTACTAAGAACATGTCGAACAATGAATCGCATACGCCTATCGAAAATTCTTTGAAAGATAATATTGGCCCCGGCACATGTGCTATTACTAGATCCATAGAATGACGAATATCATCATAAGGTTCAAATTTAGAACTACAATTACAAATGTCAAAATATTCACATTAGTATTCGGGTTAGATTGAAGGATAACCCTCATCTAATCTGGATAGTGTGACCCACCAAAATAGGTGGAACAGTTTAACCCACCCCTCTTATCAAAGTAAATGAGAGTAAGTGGATGGATATATTAATCCAAGGAGGCTATCCCTCCATTTATCTAACCCTCTCAAAGAGGGGCAAAGGGAATAGCCTGACAGAGGACAAGGATGCGATGTTTAGAGTCGGTAAGCTAGGTGCTTGACACATGTTGGAAGCTGTGTCCTTGAGATGGAATTGTGGTCCTGGAAATGTGTTTTTAGAGAAAGGATTTGTAGGTCCCTGTTGGTAGCTATGAGCAGCTGGTGAGACTAGTCGAGTGGCCAGTGGTGATAATGGTCAGTGTAATAGTCAACGAATGGCCCGTCGAGATATAGAATGAGCTTATTGGGCCTAATGAAGGATCAGGAAGAGGAAAGTTGATCAAGTAAGAGTTTTCCCATTGACGAGTAACTGGTGACTGGCTAATGGACTTTCGTAGTCAGAAGATGCCAATTGTGATGAGCTGAGAATGGCGAGAGCCGTGTAGAGGCGAGGCCTTGGGTGGCCGATTATGATATACCTTTTTCCCGAGTTGGATCTGGGTTCATAGGAGGCTTATGCTTGGGCCAGAGTTGGTCCACTAGTGCTATTGGCGTTCGACTTGCCAGGTCTGAGAGTATTTGTGGCACGGAAGCCGATGGAAATGTGGCAATCAGTTGAGATGATTGTGTGAATTTAATAAAGTTCAGGGATGGATGTCCCTTGTGGTAAGGCCAGTCAGTAGGATGAAAAGCTGATGTTGATTGGTCCGCTGAGCATGGATTTTATCGGTGGCAAGATTGGTGGCATAGGTCGCGTTTCCTCGGTATGCGAGATGGCCACAGTAATGCCATGGTTAGAGTCTATTGTAGCTGAGGTGGTGCTAGACTTGTTTTCTTTTGTGTGCTATGCTCACTCTGAGAATCAGTGTGCTTTGGGATATGGAGCGAGATGCTTTTGTTCGTGATCATAGTCTGGTTGTGTCCCTCGAGAGAAATGGTTTCGTGAGAATTGATGTTTAGCTGGAGCTCTAGGAGCATTGCCAGCTAGATAAGTAGTTCATCCCTTGTGGCATGGTGATTACCTCAAATTTCGAGGATAAATTTTTTGTGAGGAGGGGATGACTATAACACCAAGGATTTTGCGGATCAGAATCCGTGGGTTTCGGAGCGCTTTCATGGGGTCTCGGATCGAGTTTTGTAATTAAATCAGAATTTTGGGTCTTCCTAGCAACTACCCCTGAACTCTTGACACTAGAGGAAGTGGAAGAACAACTAGCCTGATTTCTAGACTCTGACGGAAAAGGAGAAGTGGGTATAGGAGGTGGTACAGAGGAGGACCCCTCGCTAGAGGGATAGAAAAGGTCCACTAACGGGCCTTGAACGGGTGGCCCTTGGATCGGGGCACACTCGGGGAGGAGATAGGAGGTTTCCTCAATGAAGATGCAGGAGGTTGATTGGTGAGTTTAAAAATTAGTATTTTTTTTATTTTCGAAGATTGTGAAGCAAAGAGCGGAAGGAGAAGTGGAAGACGATAATGATGAGGAAAGAGAAAGATTGGAAAACTCTTAGAGAACATCTAAATTTGGACTGATCAATTGCCCAAGCGGGAGCGTGATGGTAAGCCAAGAAAACTGCTCATTGAGCAGAGGAATAGTGAGTGATATTTGGAAAGCATCTAGAGAAATTGAAATGGAGACCGCGGGTGGTCTGGGAATGTTATTGAACAATCTAGAGCAAAGCAAGCGGATCACTGATGGGTGAACGGATCGGAGAGAGAAAAGGCCGGCCCAAAGCCTATCCACAGTGAAGCCCTCTTCATATGGAACATCTGGGTCACCTGTGTCCATGTAGTTGCTCAGCATCTGCCGCTTATCAATAATCACTGCCAGCTTCTCGATCATATCGTGCACCAGTGGTGGCCATTCTGGATCTGTTGGCATAAATAGTTTGCTAAGAGATGTGGTAATGTCATCCATGTCGAACCATCTATACCATTCACATTCAGGGTCGTTCATCTTTCTTCTCTTCTCAAGCCTCAGGGACTCTAAAGCCTTGTACGAAACCAATGGAGCTATGTGCCTGGCAAATTGTCGTACATGCACATCTTGGCCATCCAAAACTGAAGTGAGTATTGTGGCCTGCTCTCCTACCTATTCAGTCGGCCCCTTCACAAAATGTGTGCAAATAGACCATGTAAGTGGCCGTCTGTTTGGTTTAAACGTGGTGGTCATGGTGGCCCATAATTCTTCTTCTGTCTCTGCTGGCTCTACTTTGTCTAGCCCCTTGTAACCTAGACCGCCCCGGGGAATAAGCTTGTGGTTCTTAACGGTTTTAGTTCTGCCTTGCAAATTGACTCCAAGGCCCTTGTCAGACCTGTACCCCATTTTCATCATGATATTCCATCCTGGGGTATTTATCAAGTTTTTCTTCTTCTTCGGAGTTGATGTTGATGTGCATGCTGCAACTCGTGGGTTCAAAATATCGTGCCTCTTTATTTTGTTATTTTTTTGTTGTGATTCAAGTGATGAAAAATCAAAATTTTGGCAGCATCTCTCCTTGTCCCGGAGTATGTCAAGGGGATGTAGAGGGTGCTCGTCTACAAAAGTATGAGACAATCCCTTAATCGTCCAAGTGTGCATGGAGCAGTAGCACCCGGGCCCATATCGAATGCAGTACCCCCGAGGGCCAGTCTACCAGGAGGTTTGGATTATTCGAGGGGCTTCTCGATCACAAATGCGCGAATCTTTCGACTCATCGGTAACACCGTGGTATACGCATGTAGGTTTAAAAGTGAGCCAACGTAACCTTGGGTCATCGAGTCTGGGATTAAAAGCGTCGTAGAAAACTCATTCGGACATCGATCCGAGATTGATTTATGCTGACGATGCAGCAACGCCATTGAGAATCTCCTAGACCTATGTTCGCCTACGATCTGGCGTAATTTAATGTTAAGAAAGTGGACGAAACCTGACAAGAGTGGGTCCGATCCGAAAGATTATTGGCCCCGAAGTGAGATCTGGTCATGGCCATGGCAGGGTAAACCTGTGGGCCCAAACTGTGCTCACAATGGGCTTTGTTTGAATTCACTTTATTCATGATTCAATGGACCCGATTGGGCTAAACGACCGCCAAAGGGCGAACCCGGGGGTTCCCGTCTGGGCAGTATAGCCCAGGGTGAAGTCTAGAGGTCGAGGGTCGCGTGAGCGGTGAAAAAAACTCGTTCCGGGTCGTAGAATCTCAATGGCAGCGAGAATAACGGAATTTAGCTCTTAATTGTCCCAAAATGAATAGTTAAAAGTTACTATTCATTAACACTCACTCTTTTTTCGATATTCGGCCGTCCGGCAGTCCGGAGGATCTCCCTTTTGGACAGGGCGCAGGGGATCACTGGCTCTACCCCATGGGACAAATGGGATGGTGATGCGAGATCAAACGGACACCTAGTGAAACAAATAGTCCAAAAGGTGAATAATGCTTAGAGTAAAGTAAGAATTTAAGTGCATTAAATGCATAGTGCTTCAAGCATTGACCCGTCGGATCACGTTGTGTTTTTTTTTTTTTTATTTGTTTAAAAGAAGGGAGAGAGAGGCTGCCGATTTGATGGTTGGAGAGCTGTCGGATCAATGGGGTTGAGGATACCAGATGGAGTGTTTGAAAGAATAGAAAGGGTGTTGTGTTGTTTTGTTTTTTATATGAGGGGAAGTGCATTAAATGCACAAGCCTCAAACATTAACCTGCCAGTTCAAAAGCCTACAAGTTGAGTCTTACTATAGTTTGTTTTAATTCCGCATTGTCTTTAACAGCTATAGATTTGTGTAATATGGGGTAGATCTATTCACCTCCCCCTCTAGATCTGTGTTCATTCATTCCAATAATGTCTACGTTATCATCTAATTGCTTTTGACTAGACAATACTTTGTCCATTTTCACATTGTTCAACTCTCCAGTCCATGTCATCGTCTAACTGCTTCTGACTTAGATGATATTTTGTCTACTTTTATATCATCTTACTCTCTCATCATGTCATCGTCTAACTCCTTCCGACTTAGATGATACCTCATCTACTTTCCTAAAACTTAGGCAAAACATCATCTATCCCCTTTTTACTTAGGTGACACATCGTCTATCTCCCTTCTACTTAGGTGACACATCGTCTATCTCCCTTCTACTTAGGTGCAACATCATCTATCTCCCTTCATCTAAGTTTCCCCTGTTAAATGGTATGACAGGATCTAGAGGGGGGTGAATAGATCCTCTACTCAATCTTTGACCACTTTTGAAATAACTATAGAAATAGTAATATAGTGAGACCAGTTCAACCGCAAATCTGAACTGGCACGTGAAATGTTGGCAGCGAAGCGACACGAAATGTACTCAACAAGTTAGATCACTTGCGAAGGGGAGGTAGAAGAGATAGATACCACACAGCAAACCACAACACCAAATTTTTAAGGTGGTTCTGCTGCTATCTAGCACGTCGACGTCCACCCCTCACCAACTCGGTAAGACTTCCACACTTTGGCCAAAAACTTGAACACACACGCTGGTAAACCCAGTAGAACATGGGGACACTCCCCACACACACACACATGAGGATGAGGTCCTCACGAGGACAAAGTCCTCACGCTGGAACACGCAGCAATGGGGACAACGCCCCACACACAGAAGAGTTTCATATGAGGAAATCAAAATAAGAGACACAATGACGAAGAAAACCAAAAGAATCTCCTCCAGAATGAAGGACCCAACAAAATGACGGTGCAACTTAGCGATTCAGGGGAAACACGGCTGACTAGCTGCGACTCTTTCTCCTCCTCTCTTAATCCTCATGTTCTTCTGCTAGAAGCTCAGAGTAGACACTCTTCTTTCTCTTTCCACTCTTTTCTTCCACGTTCAGCTCTTCTAGAGCAACACTTGCAACCCCAGTAGCAGCCCTCTTCATGCAGAGGGCGTCCATTTTATGGATGTAGGTGTTGACACTTGTTTTAGCCCATAAGTCGCGTTATTTCTCTTATTTATCTCCGTGATGTCAGAATAACCTAGAAAAGGACTTGTTTTTCAGATGATAATAACTATTGAAAAGAACATGTGATATGAAATTCAGTGAAATACCATATATCGCCCAGACAGCTCTTCTCCTTTCTGGAGTCATGAGTAATGTTCCTGAAAATGGTAAGGATCATACAATCAAACTCCCTGACAACAGGAAACCAACCAGAAACAGTTTTGCAGTGTAGAATATGCCACTACATTTGTCCATAAAATACCATTACTGTAGTTGGGTGCTGCACAACGGTACGTTAATAGAACGGAACCCAATCAAGGACAGCACACAAGTATGCCTCACCAACGAAGAGACAAAAGAAGCAGTTGAACTGGGACTACACATATATGTTTTCTGAATTTCACCCATAAGCATGCAAACATGGTATTTTGAGCAGTCTTCCACATGACTTCCCAATGGAAACACACTAGAGAGTTAGTAACGATTTTTTTTCTCAGAGATATTCAGTGGATGTCTAGACTCTAGTTATTCCTGCCAAACTACAGAAATCTTTCCTTGCTGGGGCGGAGATGGCCGGTGAATGAGCAAGTTCAATCATGGTACATGGAGCTATTTTACAAGGTGCAAAAACAGACAAACATCTAAACTGCAAGGTAGGTATGAAGAAGACCAACAACCAAAGATCTGGCATGCATGAAGGAACCAATCCACAGCAGCCCCAATCTAGTTATAATTTATGCAAAAACAGGGGCAACCATGGATTACCCAGGTAGAACGTCTTGGCATACTCCGCGCAGACTTCGCCGCAGCGCTTATAGGCCTCGTTCAGGAGGCTCCAATCCATCGGGACCGGCACGTCGTCCACCACCCTCCTCCTGCTCTCCTTCTGCTCCCTCACCAGAGCCGCCTGCTTGAGGACCACGTCGTAGACCCTATCCTCCGAGGATCTCCACGGGCTCGCCACCAGGCTCGTAGACACCAGTGATCCCGCAGAGGAACTGAGCACTACCCCTCTCCTGCTCCACCAGTTCCTCCTCCGCCCCATGAGTTGAAGCAGCAGGGAGCCGTGGTTGCTGCCGCTGCTGTTGCAGCAACTCTCGCAGGGGGGCACCACCCAGAGAAGGCAGCCAGACATCTCTCTCTCTCTCCCCCTCTCTCTCTCTCTCTCTGAATGTTATTCTGGTCGATTAAATAGGAAACACTGGAGAGGGAGAAGGAGCCTCCTCTCCCTCCCCCGCCCTTTTTTAGGGCGAGTTTGGTTCGGATATTTTCTTCAAAATCTCTCTGAAAAGGGAAGACGATTATATTAAGGCTTGTATCTGGCAGGACTACCAAGGAACTAGCCAACTTTGCGAGTGAATCTACCTGAGCATTTTGTCGTCAGTTGATGTGCTTGACTTCAATGAGTTAGAACTTCGCCATCAGGCACAGCACCAGCCGGTTGTATGGAAAGAGCTCCAACTTTCACACATCAAACTTCCCCCCCACTTGGTTTATGGCTAGCATGGAGTCCCCGAATACTTCGAGCATCTAGATCTCCATAGATAGAGTAATTTGCAGCCCAATAATCAAGGCTTCATACTCTGCCTTATTGTTTGTGCAAGGCTTGTTTATCGAACAGGAGGTATATATGACCTCCCCTTTGGGCAACTTCTGGACTATGCCTGCACCAGCTCTGACTCTAACGGGTCTGGTTGCTGGAGTATCAATTCTGGATGCGCCATCAAAGTATAACTGCCACAAAGTGTGCTACACTTGGTCTGCCTAGAGGGTCTCATCTTCGAGAAGTTCTATCTCCAACAGACAATCTTCAGGCGCTGGGTGCGCAGTGAAGAAATATGCGATGGCTTGGCCCTTGATAGCTTTCTGTGGCACATAGGAGATGTCAAACTCCGTAAGTAGCACCGCCCATTTTCCTAAGTGGCCCTTGAGTGCCGGTTCGGAGAGAATATACTTTAGTGGATCTACTTTGGATATTAGCTTTATTTCATGCGATAGCATATAGTGTCAGAGCTTCTTCACTGCAAAGACCAGTGCCAAGCAGACCTTCACAATAAAGGTGCATTTCTCTTCATTCCTAACTAGCCTTTGACTGAGATAATAAAGGGCTTGCTCTTTTCCTTCTTCGTTGTTCTGGGCCAGCATTATCCCAAGAGAATAATGTGTGGCAGCTATATACATAATCAGCAGCCGTCCTTTCACCAGTGCACCAAGCATTGGGGGATTCTTCAGATAGTCTTTCAGCTTGTCAAAAGCTATTTGGCATTCTTCATCCTAGCAGAAGGGGATATCCTTCATCATCAATTTGTGAAAGGGGTGACACCACCCTGACAAATTGGATATAAACCACCGAATGTAAGCTAGACGGCCTTGTAGTGATCTCAGCTCGGAGAGATTCCTTAGTAGAGGTAGCTCCTGAATTGCTTTGATCTTTGCGGGGTCTATCTCCATTCTCCGATATCTGACAATGAAACCCAAGAATTTTTCGCCGGATACTCTGAAGCGCACTTCATGGGGTTAATCTTTAACTCATACTGCCTGAGCCTCTGAAATATGACTCAAAGGTCTGTCCTTGGGTTTTGATGGTTTTGATAATAATGAACTATGACTCATTGGTGAGTCTACATGATTATTGATGATGTTAAGTAACCACTTTTGAATTATGTAAAAAGCAAATGTGACTCAGGTTCAGCCAACCCTGTGTGAAAAGGAGAACATGTTCAAAAAGGGGAACATGTGTGAAAAGCCAACCCTGTGTGAAAAGTAAAAGTTGACTCAGGTTCAGCCAACCCTGTGTGAAAAGCAATTCTTGACTCAGAACTCAAGTCAATGGAGTCTGATTCAAATCACCAAGCAATTGGAATTCAGTCCAACTTCTGCATTCAACCAAATCAGGATTACCTGCAGAACTCATGACTATCAAAGTTTTAGAGTTTAGTTTGATGCATGAATAGCAAGCTGCAAGTGCTTCAATTCTACAGAAATGTAAAAGCCTAAGTACAGTCTAGAAGGTGATAAGTCCAGTCCAGTTCAGCTAAAAATCTCTTGATCCATTCATAATTCAGGTTGACTAAACAATGTGCAAAGTATGGAAAATTCAGTCAACGAAAGTGTCACACAAGTCCATAGACATGTCTTTACAGCAACAATTTCAGTCTGACTGTCAGCTGAATTCAGATCACATGAAGCCTTTGCATTCAAGAATAAGATATGAGGAAATTAGTTGAAGCCTCTGCATTCATGCTTAGAATCCCAATAGGCATATCAAGGTTTATTAAAGTTAGGACTTTTGGGTATGATGTGAAGAGGATGGGGTTAAATGGTGCAGATCACCAAGACAGGTATGCTAAATAAACCATGAAGACAGTACACCAACTGAGCCGATTTCATTCAAGTGGGATTCTACATGTTTCAATTGTTGTTCCCATAACCTCTACATGTTTCAGTTGTTGTTCCCATAACCTCCAGCCAATGTGGGTGACAAACCACAAACAACGGCTACAAGAGGCCAAATGCAAGGTTCTTTAGTATGGCTATGTTTTTTTGGGCTAACAAGTTGATTTTATAGAGTTTCTAGATTTTGATTGACCTATGGGACCTGTTCAGTTGACCTAATTTTTCAGCAACTAAGGGACTGAATTATGACAGATTTCGGTCGACCTAAATGGGCATTTCAGTTGACCTATTTTTCCATAATCGAAAACTTTGATAATTCTCAGAGTTCAGTCGACCGACCGAAATTTTCGGTCGACCGACCCTTTCGAGCCACTTTTTTTGACTTTGTTTTCTACAACGTGGGCAAGCATCCCTTTTGGACTTTTGAGTCCACAAGCCTCCAAGGAGGGGTTTACTAGAGGGGTTTACCCGAGTTTGACTGAGGGGTTTTACCCAGGTTTGACCGAGGATTTTAGCCAGGTTTGACTGGGGATTTTAGTTGGGTTTGACTGGGGATTTGACTGGAGGTTTAGGTTATCAAAAGACAAGGATGACCCTGTTAACCTGACCACGCAAGTCGATCCACGTGCGAGGGTGCACGATGGGAGTGCATGACGTGATAGATTACTGGGAGTCCTGCGTTGGGCTCTGGCTTGCTACAGAGTGGCTGGAGCATACGCACCCAACAGGTGCTCGGTCAAATTCCCGACACGCGTGTGTGGGCCGTATAAGGGTGTTGTGAGCTCCTGAAACTTGTGGTTGGCCCAGATGGGTCTTCCTTTGACTTCAGAGGGCTGGAGGGAGGCGACTCAGGGATAGACCCTGGCCTCATTGCTGGGTGCCACATGCCGTGGGTTGTAGTCTGGGTGCCCCCGGGTCTGCTCAGGTGGCTGTGTTGAGCGTGGGTAAACCCACAAACTAAGTGATCGGGAGTGGGCCCGATCAATTGTTGATGTTGCCATGGGACACGGCTAGCTGGTTAGGACCCTTGGTTGGGCCCGGTGACTGGGGCATCGACATGATAATGCCATTTGTCTGGGGGTCAGAGTGACCCTCACTCCTTGGTGACGAGTCGTATAATGCGGTAGGCTGTTCTGAGTCCCGAGTTGACCCAATTGTTGTGATGTCGGTGGTGTAAAATCGTAGGCAGGGTATTCGGGGGTGATCCCCGAATCTCTTTAGAGTGCCGCTCGATGCGGCAAGTTGTCCCAAACCTTAGATCCGGCTCGATTACCGAGAAACTGACTGGTGCAGTGCCCTGTGCTCAGGGGCAATCCCCAGTTGTTTTGTCGTGTCACCTGGCCTGGCGACGCATCTTGATTTTTCAGGTCGACTCGACTGGTAGAGCACCTTTGGCATTGTGCCATTTTGCTCTATTTAGGGAATATTATCCAATACTTAATTCTCAATTAATTTAGAGAAAATAAGCGGATGCCAACAATCAGATCATGCTGATACTAAGAAGTTGATCTTAGAAGAAGCTCATAAATCTTAGAAGGTGCTACCAAGATATATCAAGACCTCAGAAGGAATTATTGGTGGCCCAATATGAAGAGAGAAGTAGCAGACTATGTGTCACGTTGCCTTACGTGTTAACAAATTAAGGCAGAACATCAAAAGCCCGCTGGAAAATTACATCCCTTGAAAATTTTGGAATGGAAATGGGACAGTATAGCTCTGCGGAGCCCGAATAAATCGTCACCTCGGTGACTGGCACGCCCACGCACTTAACAAACCCGGGAAAAACTCCACCCCCAACCAAAACAAACAAATAAGCAAATGAATGCCCGATGAGAAAGTGCGTCCACAGTCGGTCAGCGGGTTGTGAACTTGGCATTCGATTGGTCCGATGGGCGTGGGCGTTGACCGGTGGTGTCGATCTTCGTGGCGAGGAGTGTGTTTTTCGACGAGGGGAGAGAGACCAGGGGGGAGGAAGATAGCAGAGAGAGAGGATGGGAGACAGAGAGAGAGGGCGGGAGGAGAGAGATCGGTGGGGAGAAAGGTAGAGAGAGAGGGTGAGATCTCCCTCCCTCCCTCTCTCCCTTTCTCTCTCCCTCTCTCTTACACACACAGTCACACACTCACATGTGTGGAGAGAGAGAGGGAGATAGATGGGTAAGGAGGAAGACGTTAGGGGGGGGAGGAAGAGAGAGACGCATAACGGAAATCTGACGTCCACTCTTGATGCCCGATCCGCCTATCCACTCGGAGATCCGACGTCGGCGAACTCAGTTGTACACCTCTCTCTAGCGATTGAGGCAATTGGCCAGCGAGGAGAGCCACCTAAGGCGGCTCAGGCAAGCTCGTGCAGGGAAGCAGTGAGAGTGTGTGCAATAGTGTCGGGGTGGGGTGAGGGCTCGACGAGGGGGAGGGGGTTTAAGCTTGCATCGGTTCGCGAATCGGTTAGTTGCTTTCACGCCCAATGAAGCCCGCCCACGCCCGGCGTGCCTAGATGCCCTCAACTCGGGCGTTTCGTTTCTTGTGGATGCGTCGAGACCGAGATCTCGGCGAGATGGCATTCCATGGAGGGGATCCTCCTTTCTGTGCACACACACGTAGGCTGAGAGGGAGAGACAAAGAGAGTGTGGAGATGGGGAGACAGAGAGAGGGTGGTCACCGGATAGAGGAGGGGACTTCGCCACTGCAGAGAGGAGGGGGAGTTTGATGCTGGAATTCGTTGCCACTGCTAGGGTAGAGGTTGGGCCGCCCTTGAGAGAGGGGGATTGAGGGGAAGATCACCAAGGTTAGGGGTAGGATTGTTATTTGCCTTCTGCTGACCCACTTAGGGTTAATCATCACGAGGGACCATTGACAGTAGGGGCATGTTGTGTTCGTCATAAAGATTTGAGGGTATTGGGGTAAATTTCATAAAAGTAAGGGTGTAAAGGGTAATATTTAAAGTTTTTAGGGCTATACATGTTTTCCAAAGAAAGAAATGATTACCGCATCCCTAATGAGGTAGTGAACGGCCCACTTAAAACCGCCAATGGATAAGGACAGCCACAAAACTGCCATTCAGTTGCAAAGTACCATTGGGGATTACACGGTACAATCCATACCGTCTAGATGATGAACAGTCGTTCGATAGACCGTTCAATTACTGATGCTTTAAAACATTAAAACCCTTCACCTCCCTCCCTTCCCACCATAATCGACGGCGGAAGGAAAGGAGAAAATGCCCCGGCCCCAATTTCTCCCCCTCTTTAACTCTCCAACCCTCTCTATCTCTCATTCTCTCCTTCTCTCAATCTCTCCCCCACTCTCTTCGTCTATGCGGACGAAGCACCAGTCGAGATGCCCCACCATGGCTGAGTGCTCGCCATCGCCGCCAGTGGCCACCGTGGGGGAGCTACCAACCATCCCCGAAGGAGAGGAGGTGGCGACGACCGATGACACCGTCGGGGAGGACGGCGCGCCATCGCCTGTAATCGTAGAGGAAGCAGCAGCCACCGACGACGCTGGAGAGGATCCCCCGGCACCGGAGGCTGCCACCGCGGTGGCGGCCAAACCCACTAAGACCGATGAGGTAAGCCCCCAAACCCCAACCCTTTTCCATTCAAGTCTATGCATGCTAGTGTAGGGGGAAGTAGGGGTTTATAACACCTAAGGGCTGGTTGGGAGGCCATGGGGCCGCCACTGCCGATGGGGAAGACGTTCACCATCGTCGGTGAAGACGATGGATGAATGGCTCACCACAAACCACCCAAGAGAACCACGCAGCTCACATAGAGCCGCTCAAACCATACACAGCCCATGGGTGGCCATCTTAGTCTAGAAAACGAGGGGGCTGAGAGAGGGTAGAACGGTGAGAGGGTCACCGTGGGAGAGAAGAACGGGCCACCACGGTCTGTTTGGAACACGAAGAGTTTGAGAACCAAGCGGTCCTTATAGGACCGTGGATTCCATGAACGGTAGAAAATAGGCCGCTCAGCTGTAGAACGCTGGGAACCGGAGCGGCCCACACTAGGCCGTCTGCAAGGTAGAGTGGTCCATGGGGAACTATTCTGCTGACAAAAAGTGTGATTTTCACTATTTTCATTTATTTATTGAATGCAAGGGATGACTTAATTAAATGTATGCAAAAATAAATGCTGGGAAAGCGTAGGACCCACATCTCATGGCTGCAGGCCCGGGTAGTGCATCTGGCACTGCCCGACTTCCAGCGTGAGAGGCTGGCAGCCATGGGGTTCTCAGAGTTCCTGAGTATAGAGGTGAGTCGATTTGACACACTGCTACTCTACGCTCTACACGACCATTGGGACTCGGTGAGTCATATGTTTCTCTTTCCGTGGGGGCACATGGTCCTCACGTTGGAGGACGTGGCTCGGATCATGGGCCTACACGTGCATGGGTCCACAGTTAGCGGGAGCACATACCCCGACTACTGGAAGATGGCCCAGGAGCTCTTGGGATTGGACCTGCTGCATCCTTAGTGACAGTCGACTACCCTCACTTGGGCGAGGTTGCAGGACAGCCTAGGATTGCGACGTGTAGAGATAGCGACGGGGGAGCAGCCTGAGCAGCACCTCCAGAGGCTGACGGATCTAGTCAGACCGAGAGTTGTGGCAGAGCCGAGAGCAGAGGCAGATCGAGTGCTGATGAGGTTCCTAACGCTGCTACTCAGACAACTGTTATTTTCTACGAGGGCGGACATCATCAGCTGTCGTTTCCTTCCGCTACTCCAGGACCTCGACCACATGGGCGACTACGCGTGGGGAGCTATAGTCCTAGCATTTTTCTTTGATACCCTGAGTTCGACCAGCCGACAGACCATGCTCGACGGGTTCTCCCCTCTTCTCTAGGTATGACTCGACCCTTAGACTTGATTATGCAATTCCTATATGCTTTCTTTATGCTGACAGATGATGAAATGCGATGCAGGTGTGGGCCTACGTGAGACTGCATGGGCTGAGGAGAGGCGAGGAGGCTTACCCTGACTCGGTACTGATCGCGAGGAGGTGGACCTCGCCTCGGGAGACCGGAGGCCTCAGGAGACAGGTCCGGGAGATACAAGATGACCTGGACACCCTACCGTTCACCTCGGTACGATTCTAAACTTAGACTCTCTAATCAAATGCATTTCTATATGCTTATGATACTGATTGAAGGTTTCTATCTGACAGGTACGGTGGACACCATATGCAGAGAAGGGACACGAGGGCCAGCCCTGGGTGGTAGGGGCCCACGCCTTCTCTGGGCGGGGTGTATGGCTTCACTGCATGAATGCGGTGGAGCCACTCTACTTCAGACTGGTGATGAGGACGATTAGCATCCATCAACCAGTAGTTGAGTTCCCGACGCCGGAGAAGCTGGGGGAGCGCGTGGGGCGAAACACACGAGGCCTAGCGACGGTCTTTGACTGGAAGGCGTGAGCTGTAGTGCAGATCACAGATTGGACAGCACTTGGGTGGGTTGTGACCGCTTGGGCAGATAGTGACGCAGTGTACTACACGGCGTACGCTAGGCACTACCGGGACCAGGTGTTCTGTGGTGCCCAGCGACCGGTACGACTTCTAATACTCAAACACTTTCTATTATGCTTATGATTTCTATATAATGATGCACTGACATATGAGCTTCCTAAATGCAGATCGACCCCGAGGGATGGATCGCGGACCTGCAGGGGCTCCTCCACTCTACGATCCGAGAGCGAGATGAGGCCCGACAGGCCTTGGCCCTATTGGTGAGCTTCCTAACCCTTAAACTTACATTATGCACTTTAATTATGATTATGTTATGAAGTTACTGACCCTGGAGTTTCTATATGCAGTGAGGTGAGGGGACCCAGCGGCAGGGGACGGATGCTCCTTCTTCTTCTACACAGACGCCGGCCGACCGAGCAGAGTGGGAGGCCGAGTTTGCCCGGATGGTGGCCCGTGCTGAGGCAGGCAAGGCGACACTCTCCGAGAGGGTACATTCACCACACTCTCCCTTGTTAACCATGCTTATATGAAATGCAATTGACTAATGATGATGATGTATGCATGCAGGCGACCGAGTTGATAGCAGCCCTAGGCGAGAGTGCCCGGTCGAGAGAGGAGGCGGCCCGCCTTCGAGAGGAGCTTGGGCAGAGCCGGGCCATGGCACGGGAGGAGGCAGCCCGCCTCCGGGAGGAGCTAGCGCAGGGCAGACCGACGGACGCGCTCGAGACGACACTCCTACGGGTGGAGCTTGAGCGACTTCAGGCTGTGGCCTTAGAGGCAGAGCACTACCAGACGGAGGTGCTATTACTGCAGGGGGAGCTTTGGGCATATAAGGAGATTCAACGGGAGCGTAGTAGGGCTCCGAGTGGCAGCCACGCCACCCATGATTCCGTTCGTAGTTTCTTTACAGGTTCCTCCAGCCGCCGGAGGAATGAGGAGAAGGAGCATCGCCGATGGCGGCGCGAGGAGGACACCAGCTCTACGATGGCCCCGCCATCGAAGAGACATGATGGGGGCATCTCTCGCCCTTCACATTTTTTTCACAGCTCAGATTGCGCATCGTCATGGTTCATGAATTTCTAGTTATTTACATGTGAATTCTCTCAATAGTCACGCCACTTCGTGACAGCTAGTAACAAAGGGCTCAGAACCTTAGGTTCTAATGCGAATTGGGTTTCCATCTCAACAGAAGAGTTCGGGTTAAGGGCCTAAGATTTCTAATGGACCTAGTTTCATCCCATTTAGTTAACTGTGGCCCAAAATATTGTTATTTCAACAGATGACTATGTTTTCGGTAACTATTTCGACCCATTAACACAAACTCTCTCTTACCCCCTATTAGGCTTATTTTTCAGAAGTTATACTCTTCAAAAAAGTTGTTATTTACCCAATGGTCGTTGCATGGGCTTTGGTTTCACTTGATTCTGATCTTCCTAGGTTAAGTTATGAATTCCCTAAGAATCTTTCAATAATCTATCTAGATTTCTAGTTCATTATATATATAGGCCCGAATTGTACCCAATTGGGCCAGTGCCCAATTAGTGGTCCTAACATCCTCTCCCCCTTAAAAATAATTTCATCCTCGAAATTAACTTAAGAAGTTTCCTTTTAAGATTACTCACCGAATAGTTGAGGGTATTCCTGGCACATCTTGTCCTTTGGTTCCCATGTTGCTTCCTCGAAATGAGAATTCTTCCATAACACCTTCACCAGCCGGATGGTTTTATTCCTCAATACCTGTTCCTTCCAGTCTATGATCTCACTGGGCTGCTCCACATATGATAAATCTGCTTGAACCTCTAGGGGCTCATACTCTATAACATGTGAGGCATCCGAGATATACTTTCTGAGCATAGAGACGTGAAAGATCAGATGTACATGTGACAGAGCAGGCGAAAGTGCAAGTCGATAATCCACCTCACCGACCCTTTGTAAAATCTCAAAAGGCCCGATATATCTGGGACTGAGCTTGCCCTTCTTCCCAAATAGCACGACTCCCTTGGTGAGAGACACCTTTAGGAACACATGGTCTCCCTCTGCGAATGCTAACTCTCTCCGCCACTAGTCTGCATAAATTTTCTGATGGCTTTGGGCTGTGAGAAGTGGCTGCTTGATCATAGATATCTTCTCTGAGTAGTCTTGTACCAACTACAGTCTGAACAGTTGCTTTTCACCCGCTTCATACCAACACACCGTTGATCTACATGGCCACCCATAGTGTGCTTCATAAGGTGCCATTCCGATGGCAGAATGGTAACTATTGTTGTATGCAAATTCTATCAGAGGCAAATGATCGTCTCAATTCCCCCTCCATTCAATACTGCATGCTCTCAGCATATCTTGAGAACGTAACGGTTCATCCTGCACAGAGTTCCGAATGCTCATCAGAAAAAAACACACGTAAAGCATAAAACACACTCCGGGACCCACAAAAAGGATCCGAAAAATATCCAAAAAATTTGGGGCATTACAGCCCTCCCCCTTATAAGAATTTCATCCTCGAAATTCAGGACAAGCACCATGCCACAAGGGGAGAACACCCAGACCAACTGACGACACCGTCAGAGCCCCAACCAAACCTCGATACTCACAAAACCATGATCCCGAGGGACGTAGCCAGACAATGATCACGGACATGCCTCGCTTACAATCCTAGACACATCGATCATCAGAGTAGGCACATGCAAGAAGTACAAGTCTGGTGTCACCTCAACCAACACAAAAACCAACCACATCAACAGAGCCACCATCTCGCTCACTGAGGACACGCGCTCCTCGTCACGAGAACCAGCACCGGTCAACCCCATGCTCAGCGGACCAACCAAACGCCAACTTCACAACTCGCTGACCGATCTCACACCTTGCACCAGGGGCAACCAATACTGAGCTTCCACCAGCTCACACCCGACAACCCGAACACCCATGGCAGCACAGAACCAACTCTGCCAGAAGAAAAACTTCTAACAAACCCCAGATCCAATCCGAGAAAAGGCACACCTCATAATCGGCCACCCAAGGCCTCGCTGGCATACGGTTCACACCATTCTCGAGCCCTAACAACCAGCATCTTCTGTCTGTGAAAGGTCACCCACTGGTCACCATATACGCATCAACGGGAAATCTTGACTTGCTCAGCTTCTTCCTTCTTTCCTGGTCCTGCACCAGATCTAAAGGGCACATTCTGCATCCGATCTGGTTCTCACGCCAACTCTACCCTCTCAGGGGAGCACGATGAAACCAAATAAATTGACTCCACAATCCTCGATCCTCTCGTCACATGACTCAGACTTACTGAGAAATCCTCCATTGTTGATCACAGACCAGGGATCACCATATCCAACGCCAACGTCTCATCAGAGACCTCCGCATGCGGGCACCGTCCCACGCTCTGTCTCATCGAACCCTATCTCATCTCAATTACTCCGAGTGGACGCCTGCCAATCCCGGTTCCGCTCTTACCACTGAGCCTCGGGACACCACCTCTTACAATCCACGGCACACTTCTCCAGAACCGACAAATACTTCTTGCTACCTCAGCAAGCTGATCGATAACGCTGCGATCAATGCTCATGGGTCCCCAGACAATACATATTTTACCGTGGTCGATCACTTGCTCAATCCGAGACCCACAAAAGCAATCCGAAACCCACGGATCCTGATCCGAAAAATATTCAAAAAATTTGGGGCATTACACGTTCCCCTCTTTTAATGTTTGGAATCGCATCTAGACTACCCTGAATGCCTGCTCCACAACATTCCTCAGCTGAGCATGGCGATGATTAAACTTGTCTCATAAACTTCGATAATCTCTAACCTCTACCACCATAGCCTTGATATTGAGAAATGTGATAACGCTCATCCCGATAAGGGCATAAGAAATAGCCAGTGCTTGCATACTCGAGATCGGCCAGATAATATTTACCTAAAGTTACTACATTGTTCAATTATAGAATGTGTATTTTAATCCTGGTATGAAATTTACAAAAGTTAAGGTTCAAGAAGAACTAACTTGGAGGCACCTTGAAAGCCCCCTTTTCAAGTGCCCAACTCAAGACCTTTTGATCACCAGCTGAGCCTTCCCATCCGGTAGCCAGATATTGAAATTACAAATCAAAGGATATAGCAGCCATCACATTCTGAGTTATTTGTTGCTTATGGTTCCGATACCGGGCGTGTTTCGATGTTAGAACATTGGTAGGGATGTGCGTGCCATTGATTGCACCCAATGCATCCTATAATTGTTGTGATGTCCCATAAGAATTTGTAAACAGATGAGGTGCCGATGGCGATGATTGTAACCTACCTTAAAGTAAGGGTAAAATTTGTCATTATGCCAAATGAACATATGCACATCTTCTGTTCTTGTCGGGAGCTGGAGGTATAATTGCCTAAGTTCTACTACAGCATTGCACACGTGTTTGACATAATAACTTATTGTCTGTGAAGAGTGCTGGAAGTGCTCACACATAGCACCCGACGCAACACCGTGACCCATTGCATATAAGAACATTGCCAATTGCTCACTTGCAGTGTCAAACCGCCTGTCTTTAATCAACTGCCTCTCTACAAGGACATCACGCAAATGAATGAACATACATTGGTTTAGTCTGAACATGTTGTAACATCATTTTTCATGACCCATTAATATTTCATGTACCCACACATGTCCTATGTGCCTAGATGTATGCATGGGTCTGGGCAAACGCACATTACGAATTTCTTCATCGAGCGCCTCTACTAATTCCTCCACTACGAACTCAGACAAGTTCTTAGTAAAATCCCTTCCCACATAAGTTGTCTTATCAAATTATTTGCATCCATGAAGTCCTATCATACACAAACACGAGACATCAGAAATTTAAAGTTTCAAGGGACACTGCCCACGATGATATTTTAATATATTCAAAATCTGAGGAAGACCATGAAGTACATCTGAAGATGACATTACAAATATTAAGGGAAAACTAATTGTATGCCAAATTTAGCAAATGTGAGTTTTGGCTTGAGGAAGTATCTTTCTTAGGCCATGTAATCTCAAAGAATGAGATTTTTGTGGGCCCTTCGAAGGTCGAGGCTGTAAAGAATTGGGAACGGCCAACAAAGGTAACAGAGATTCGACGTTTCTTAGGTCTAGCTAGTTACTATCGGCATTTCACTAAAGACTTCTCCAAACTTATTGTGCCTCTCACTAGGCTAACCTAGAAGGAAATACCTTATGAGTGGAATGAAGACTGTGAGAAAAATTTCCAAGCTTTGAAGGATAACCTTACAACTGCTAGCACTACCAATTGAAGGAGAGAAGTACGAGATGTATACTAATGCTTCTGGTATTAGCCTTGGGTGTGTACTAATGCAACAAGGGAGAGTCATTGCATACTCTTCCCAACAATTGAAAAAGCACGAGGAGAACTACTCGGTGCACGACTTAGAGCTGGCCGCGGTAGTGTTTGCTTTAAAGATCTGGAGACACTATTGTGAACGATATCACTCAATCATCAAAGATGATATGACACACATAAAAGATATGGGAAGAACTAAAAGAAAAAACTAAGTAAGCATGAGATGCTAAGAGGAAGTGTGATCGCCAGAGCAGAATTCCTCAAAAATTAAAAGGAGTGATCGCATACCTTGTGATGAGGCGGGAAGACTTGCGGATCCTTTCTTCTTCTCCAAATCGGCCGGCCGATGGAGAGAGTTTTAGCTTTTTGATTACCCTTGTAAAACAAGAACAAATAAAGAGAGAGACAAATGGATTAGCCAAGAGGAGTGTAGTATCAAATCCCAAAGCAATAGTAACTCAACTGAAACATGAACATACACCTTATTTTTCTTTTAAAACCCCTAAAGAGGAGCAACGGTAGGGAGATAATATGAAAAGAAAAGAGATGCAATGCAAACGATGGAGAGATGCAAAGACTAATAAGCTAGAAGAAAGAACTTCCTGTTGCTCCTGTTAGCAGTAAAGGAAGAGAAGAGGAAGAAGAAGGACAGCACGCTTCACAGGTTGCAGTAGAAAACCCTTCTTCAACAGCATGCACGTATTGACCTTCAGAAGATTACGATTAGCCTTCTACCGAAGGACAGAAGCCACTATTTATAGACTCCATAAAACCTCAAAGGCCTAGTTCCAATGGGATTGGAACAAAGATCAACCTGACTAATATATCTATTTGTCCTATATGGACAAAATTAGCTTGCTTAGATTTTTAGGTCTTGACATCTTCTTGAGAGAAGAATGGTAAAAACACTGGTCTTATGCCCATTCCCTGCACCTGCATATTAACTTCAACTTGCTTTATGCTTCTTAATATGTGGGCCTAAAATTAAGGGAAAGCATAGAGCTCAGTTTTGTTAATAGCTGGAAAAGTAACTACACCAGTATCATCAGTGATAGCTTCCTGTGTAAGCACATGTGAGTGAATGGTTGATAATGGAATGTCAGAAGGATCAACAGAAGAATAATGGAATTGGAGCATGTATGAATGGGGAGCAGCAGCGTTATCCAGAATGCTGAAATCCTTGCCATTATCCTTACCATTTTCATTGCTATTAGAGTCATCTGAGTTTGTAAGCTCTATAAGAGTCTCTAACAGGGGCAATATAGACCACTGAGGCAACTGGCGAAGTAGTCGGCACTTGAACTGGGGCATTTAGCATTTGGGAAATGCGCCGTACCTCATCCCTTAAACCTTCAGGTGTGACGAGTTCTTCGTTGTAAATGACAGTAGAGACATCTAATGGAAGATTATCAGGATGCTCGAGGGCACAAGCATGAATTTTTTTCTCGGCATTAGCCAGACCTTTGAGATATAAAAATAGATTTACTGTCTGTTTTGGAGGAAGGATTGGACCCTTTGCCAAATAACAATTGCTGTAAAGCAGGGGATCTTCCTGTCGCTTGAAGAAGCTAAGAGGATGTTCTTTATTGATAAATGAACTATACTTAACTCTTATAGCGAGCGGACGGATTGCCTGTGCTTCCTTGGGAGGAGGAGGGGCCCATTGGGAAAGCTTGAAATGAACGTCCTTTGGTAAAGCATCTTTGTGGAAAGGTGTAGGCTCGACAGATGCTTGTAGCGTGATATAAAATGTAGACAGAGGAGCCATGGGTTTTTGAAGGCTGATTTCCTTAAACACCGCCACAAAGTGAGCGATGTCAAATGGCACTGTGTGTGATAGTGCAAAATAGCGCCTTGAATGAACATTAGCACTCATAACCATTCCTTCCCAATTGCAGATTTCTTCAATAGGAAAGGGGGTAGTATGCCATTCAACATAGTGAATATCATGACGAAACCTTGGAACAATTGGAAGGAAAGTAGGAATAACTAATTCAAGTTCAGTGATTTCATTTTGATAAATATAAAATGTGCGTCCTTCACTATTTTGATAATAGAGACTGAGGTCTCAGGGAGTGTAGGTATCAGGCCACCTAGCCCATTCCTGGGCGGCCACATAGTTGGCCGCCCAGTCTTCAAGAAGGCCACACAATTGGCCACCTACCCTCTCTATAAGGCCAAACTGTTGGCCGCCCTCACGCTCAAGAAGGCCATCGACATGGCCGCCCAGCTCCTTTGGACGGCCAGAACCTTGGCCGCCTACTGTCAACTGTCCGTCAACCCCACGATCTACCCACTCCAGGCACGTCCTCCAAAACTGCTCCCATTTCGGGAGGTTCGAGACTCATGTAGCTTGCACGTAATCCATTTTCGAATGATTTTGATGGAGGAAAATTCCCCACATACAAAATCCCTGTTTCGAATCATCTCAGGGGGAGGTTGGGGCACTCGGTTGGACACTTCGGGGGGGACACTTCGTGAGGGGGTTGAACATTTTTAGGAGGAGAAGAGGCCACCAGTCCGGAGCCTAGAGAGAGAGCTGAAAGGACGAGAGCAACCCTCCTGACCTTCCCCTAGTAGCAGAACCTGCCATTGGAGAGCTCCATCGCAGATGAGCCCTAATTCCAGGGGGCGGCCATCAACATGGCCTCCCACCCCCTCTGAACGACCACACCTATGGCCGCCCTCTATTGGTCGACGGGCAAACCCCATCTTTCTTCCTCTTTTCTCTAACTTGCTACATCTTTACTCTATTTTACTGCATTGCATGCATATTAGCTCTGCCTAGATCCCTTTTTCTAAAGAGGTTTTCCAATCCAAAACATAGGGAAGATGGATGGTCGAAAGTCTCGGCCATCCCCCTTTCCACCCCCGTTCCCGGTACGATCACCCCCATTTGCATGTTTCATCTTTGCTTTGAGCATATACTACACTATCATAGTCTAATGGGTTTATTTTCTCTGTTTAATAGTTAACTTGCAGGAACTTCATCATCGACTCGTGGGGCTCCTTGTTCTTGGCCGATCGAGAGCGAGGACAGAAGAACCCACCATCTCCCATTCCTAAGGCGTTCACGATCATCCTACTCCTGTGAGGCCCAGGTATAGGTCTCTGGCGATCACACTGTTTCTTTATCTCTAACCTTTGCACTGTAGGTAGCAGTAGTAATAGTTCGGAGGGAGGTACACCCACACCTTTCGGCACCTACCACCTTTCGGCGCCTACAACCAAAACTGGCGATCACGGTGGGACACTGATTACTCACTATAGGTGCTTAGATTGAAGTTTACTGCATTCATTTTCCATCAAATCGCCCTTTTCCATTTCAATTTTTCATTTTTATTTACTTCGTGGCTGTGATTCCTAATTAAGTTACTTTTCCATCTTTTTAATTAAGAGTCCTCGTACTGGCAAATGAATGACCCATGTTTCCACTTGACCGAGGATGCCAATTGCCAAGTGCTTGTTCAAATTACGTGATCAGAACCCAGATTAATGAAAGGTGTTGTAGCAATAATAATCTTCCGACCGTACGCGTCTACATAACTCTCTTCACCAGCATGC
This sequence comes from Amorphophallus titanum, assembly GCA_024336825.1. NCBI lineage: Eukaryota > Viridiplantae > Streptophyta > Magnoliopsida > Alismatales > Araceae > Amorphophallus > Amorphophallus titanum. Next base: position 1,213,239 of record JANBPO010006173.1, read on the forward strand.
CGTCCCCAGCCCGTCGGCAGTGCCCCGTTCCGCCGTCGTCGATTACATTAATTTGACCATGTCATTTGAAACAACGAGAACCAATTAGTGTTAGAGTGGAAGAAGACTGACTTGATCAGCAGAACAAGACGAAATTCACAACCCCATTTCCATTCCAGATGTTGATCAGGGATGTGTGCTCCATGCATTAAACCAAGTGAAGTTTGTGAAAGCTAGATGTATACATAGATATATGCAGCACGATGCATGCTTTGCTAGTGGGAGCGGGCGTCTACTTACTTTGTCGCTTATTAATTTGGCTAGTGTCTCTTAATTTCGTGGCTGCCTGCTGCCTGTTTCGCCATGCAAATGCATGCAGTGCAGCAGATGTCGTGAGAAGTGCCCACTGCATGCAGCCCCAGAGGGGGAGATAATTAAGAGACCTCGCCCATCCTCCTTTATATATGTAATATATATATGCCCACCTGAGACTTCTTGACGGCGACAGATGCCCGGAGGCACATAAATTTGCGAGCTAGCCAATGACTGTCATCCGAGCAATCACAAGATGGGAGGAATAAGATATATAGGCGAATTGATCTGCCGTTTGGATGTCGCTTTACAACATTAGATGTAATCTTCCTCCTCCCTCCTCGATCTGAAGGTCGACCTTGCATTCTTAATTAGTACGTCTATCACATATTATCGCCATGCAAACGTCTTTTAATTACTGTGTGCATGGTTTTGAATGTCTTGGAGTATATATAAAAGAAGCGAAATAGTCTGCAGTCCTGCGTCGATATGATCAAATTAAATTTTTGTAAGGAAATCTAGTAGTTACGTGGGGGAAGGAAGGGGCCGGCCGGGTTGTGACTTCAGCCTTGGATGGGTCATGGATGACGGAGTACTGCCTGTTCATAGCTGTGTGGACGATACGCTTCCATGCTGCATGCATGTGAAGGGCCAATTGAGAAGAGTTTTGCATTCATTAGGAACAAATTAATTAATTATAAGGGCATGGGTATGTGAGACCATTAATCTCCACGCTCCATTCGAAGTTAATTAATATATATATACCCAGATATTACACAACCCACAACACAGGGATTTTAAGGTGGTTCGGTTGTTAGCCCACAACCTACGTCCACCCCTCACCAAACCCGGTGAGAATTTTTGACTGACAAACAGCTTGATCCGCTGAGCAATATAGCTTGTTTACACAGCTAAGCAACATAGTTTGCTAACACAGCTGAGCAACACAGCTTGCTATCCACCCAGAAGATCTGATCCTCTCTTCCTCTGAAACCACAGACGGAACCCAGTCCCAAAACAGGGGATCAAAAAAGCTAGATGGAATGGTGATAAACGAGCCAAAACAAAAGGAAAAGATACTGCTAGTGCAGTGGTGAAACAAGTGACAGTATAAACACTAGCTGAAAAATAGATCAAGACAAGGGAGCTGGTGGCTGCAGCTACAATATTAGATCTAAGGATCTTTTTCTTCAAGCGTTGGTAGACTACAGGATTGTCTTCTTTCACAAGGCTGCTCTCTCTTCTTCTTCTTCTTCTCTTACAGCACTGGACTATGTCAAGCCAAGTGCTAGGGCTGCTCTAATGCTACTTAGGAATATTCTTGGTAGATACTCTAGGGCGTGGCACTTGTGGATGGCAGCAGCAGTTGCTTCTTCAATTGAGGAAGCTTGGTATAAATAAAAACACCAGTTGACAAGCCTAGGAATATTACGCGCCAATAATTCTTTTCTTGGACCAGTGGATCAACGAAATATTCCCTCTACAACTTCCTTGAAGCGGGCACCGGGAGGTGACAGCTAGAAAGTCTTCTTGTGCACACACCATGTGTAATGGTGGTAACCATCAAGAGGAAGGAGACCATATCCTGTAGCATTTAATGTTCTACTTGCTGTGGTCTTCCTATTGGGTGGAAGCAGCTTTTAAGTACATGGTACGATGGCAAACAGTAAGAAGGAGTCAGACGAGATATCCCTTTAGAAAGCTTCAGATATTCACATTAAATCTCCTTCAGATAGGAGGTCTTCTCATTCTGCTGAAGTGTCCTTTTCTGCGTACAGTGGCTGGTTGGGCAGCCCATTGGTCGACAACAAGATGGTGGAAGACTATGGTGTGTCCTTCTTCGCAATGGCAGACTGTATAGACTAGCAGATAGTGAAGACTTCCTCAGTGATAGACAGGAGTGGCTCTCTAACTGGATTTCTGACAAGACCATCTCCAAAAGGTAGACAAGTGAGTGAAAAGATGGTAGTGCAAAAGTCAGACCTAGGGACGTGGTCCAGACTACAAAATCCTTTATTTTAATGATTTGTGATTCTTTTTTCTCTCTTGATGTAGGACCAGGGATAGCTGTCGACCTCCCACAGGAGGGATGTAAGCAAGCCGGGCTCGTCCGACGAGTTGCTGGAATCTTCATCCCACTGTGGGGACATTGGCTTGTCAGGCGCAGGCCCTGAAGCTTCCACGGCATGGAGGGTCCATGACTGCCTCTTCATTCCTTGCGGTCGGGCCCCCTTTCTTTCCTCACTTCCGCTCCGTCACGTGCAGGGCAGTAGCGGACTGGTACATCTTGGCGAGTAGGTTGGGTCTTTTTAGGGACCCATACCTGCTTGAACTTCTTCAGCCTGGGGGCTAGCTTCTCTTGGCTGTGGCGGCCGATTCCTTCTTTCTCAGCTCTCCTCCTAGAGAGGGCCTGGTAGGAGTTGTGAACAGGTATGGCAGGGATGACCAAATCTGGGACCACCCGAGCATCACATCCATCTAGGAAGACGCGGACTCCACTGATCAGCATAGACTTTCTAGACAAAGAGAGATGTCTGGTAGCAGCAGTAGTATTCTTTCGAAAACCCCTCCACTGACGTCCTCTGGAGTTCTTGGTGGGATTGGGGTGGGTCCCAGAAGTGATGTGGTGCACCGGACAGCTGGCGACCAGAATCAGACTCTTGAACGAGCTCGCATAGCATTGAGTCTTCAAAGCCTCGACCTTTTTGGCAGTCTCCTCGGCAGGCTCCGAGGAATCCACTTGAAGCAGATCAACAAAGGCCAACCCCAAAAAATTGGGGAAGCCTCCGGTAGTAGGAAATGTCCCGAAGACAGTGGGCACCGCCAGGTACCCATGCTCAGCGTGGTCGGCGACGATTGTGGGGCCAAAATTAACGCCATTCAATCCTGTTGACGTCATTGTTCGCCTGCAGACACAAACAAACAACGATCAGTAGCCTTTGGGAAGGCCTCGGGGCCCACATATCTCGGTAAAGAGATGAAATGTGACACTAGTCCCACCGGGCATGCCAGACTTATTTGTTCGATTTATTTATTTATTAAATTTATTAAATTTATTCATCAATCAACTAATTAATTGATTAATAATTAACTAACTAGTTGACCGCGCAGGCTTGCCAGTCACGTAAGTGACAAGTTTATTGTGCGCTCATTCTGACCCGTGTTGGGCGAGAGTGAGAGTCAGGTCTAGACCAGCAGTCCGCCATACCATAAAGGCTATGTCGTTAATTACATCCCCCATGAGGAGGGAAAACCTTTGATTAATTATCGAGATAGTGAGCCATCGAGGCCGGAATAAGATGCAAAGGATGCGTATAATAATACTAAAAGAAAAGAACAAAATAAGAAGAAGGAGAAGAAAAATGAAATGAAAATGAAACAATAAAGAGAATAAAAAAATGATGATTATAAAATATATGTAACCATCGGTGTCTAAGCCGACAACTTTCTAATCATCGACCTCTAAGCCGACAGCTTCCTAATCATCGGCCTCTAAACAGACAGCTTTTCGACGATCGACGCCTGTGCTGACATCTCCCCGATCATCAGCGTCTAAGCCGATAGCTTCCTAATCATCAGCCTCTAACTGGACAGCTTTCTAACGATCGGTGTCCATGCCGACAGCTCCCCGATCATCGACGTCGAGTCGACAGCTTTCTAATCATCGACTTTCGAGCCGACAGCCTTCCAACTATCAGTGTCTAAGTCGATAACTTTCTAATCATCAGCCTCTAAGTCGATAGCTTTTCGACAATCGACATCTGAGCCAATAGCTTCCTAATCATCGACCTCTAGGATGATAGCTTCCTAATCATCAGCCTCTAAATCGATAGCTTTCCGACGATCGACGCCTGTGGCGACAGCTCCCCGATCATCGGCATCTAAGCCGATAGCTTCCTAATCATCGGCCTCTAAACTGACAACTTTCTGATGATCAACATCTGTGTCGACAACTCCCCAATCATCTGCATCGAGTCGACAGCTTTCTAATCATCGACCTCTAAGCTGACAACTTTTTGACAATCGGCGTCTGAGCCGACAGCTTCCTAATCATCATCCTCTTAGCCGATAGGTTTCTGACAATCGGTGTCTGAGCTGACAGCTTTCTAATCATCTATATCTAAGCTGACAGCTTCCTAATCATCGGCCTCAAAACTGATAGCTTTTCGATGATCGGCATCCGTGCTGACAGCTCCCCGATCATCGACGTCGAGCCAACAACTTTCTAATCATCGGCTTCCTAGCCGACAACCTTCCAATCATCGACGTCTAAGTCGACGGCTTTCTAATCATCGGCCTCTAAACTGACAACTTTCCAATTGTAATATCCCAGACCTTTTGGATCCTTATCTTCAGGGCCCGAGTCTATTTTCTCAGTGTCTCGGCTCCATTGTGTCCGAAGTTATGTTTTGGACATCTTTCATGTTCGGATCGGTGCAATCCGGAGTCATTTCGGAAGCCCGGAGGCGTTCCGTGACTTTTTTGCGCGTTTTTCCAATTCCCGACCTGATTTTTGGCAAATCCTACGAAACTCTGCTGCGAGCGAATTGAGTCGTTCACCTGGGCGTGAGTGGTACCGTTGCGATCTCGTTATTTTATCTAACACTCTACCGGGGTACTACACCCTCCCCCGCTTTAAGAAATTTAGTCATCCAAATTCACATCACTTATCGAAATGGGGAGGAAGATAACTGACCTTAGAATAGATTGGGATATTGCTTCCGGATAGCTTCTTCTGACTTCCAAGTAGCTTCTTCAGTTCCACGTCGGCTCCACTGAACCTTGACCATAGGTATGGAACGATTCCTGAGTTGCTGCTGCTTTCGGTCCAAAATCTTGTTGGGTCTTTCTTCATAAGTCAAACCTTCCTCTAATTTTAGATCTGCATGTTGAATGATGTGAGTGGGGTCATAAACATATTTCGTAACATAGATACATGAAAAATATTATGCACTCTAGATAACTGAGGTGGTAAAGCTAATCTATAAGCACCTTCTCCAACTCTCTCCAAAATCTCAAAAGAGCCAATGTATCTTGGACTTAGCTTGCCACGAATGCCAAACCTTCAAATTCCTCTCATGGGTGAAACCTTTAAGAATACATGCTCGCCGACTTGAAACTCTAAGGCTCTTCTTCTACAATCGATGTAACTTTTCTGTCTTAATTGTGCCACTTACAGACGATCTCTAATAATAAGGATATTCTTAGATGATTCTGAAATGAGATCCAGTCCCAACCATTGCTTCTCGCCTACCTCATCCCAACACAATGCTAATCGACAACTTCTTCCATAAGGAGCCTCAAACGGAGCCATCTGGATACTGGACTGGTAGCTGTTATTGTAGGCGAATTTGATCAAGGCCAAATGCTTATGCCAACTGCCTCCAAAGTCGATCATGGAAGCTCTTAGCATATCTTCAACAATCTGATTAGTTCTTTCAATCTGTCCGTCTGTCTAAGGATGGAAGGCAGTACTAAAATTTAAACAGGTACCCGAAGATTCTTGCAGTCCTCTCCAAAAATGTGAAGTAAACCTGGAGTCTCAATCTGACACAATATTTACTAGTATTCCATGAAGTCTTACTACTTCCTTTATATACAGAGCAGCCAAAACATCCACTGTCCACTTTGACTTGATGGACAAGAAGTGAGCTGACTTAGTCAATCTATCAACAATGACCCAAATTGCATCAAATCCACTGCGAGTCTTAGGTAGGCCTATGATAAAATCCATGCTGACGCTTTCCCATTTTCATTGTGGTATATTGAGTGACTTTAACTTCCCAGCAGGCCTGAAGTGCTCAGTCTTTACTTGCTGACATACCAAGCATCTACTCACACATTTTTTGACTTCCTTTAGCCTGAAGTAGCAACTATAGAAATGGTCAGCTCATCCCTTGTCTTACATTCTTGCACCAAACACATTGAAATTAGACATCATTTCATCAGAGATGAGGTTTCTAAAAACACTTTTGAATTGATCCACGTAAGCACTGCACATCAGATAGCTGATATTTTTACTAAGCCACTGGACAATGACAAATTCACAACCTTGAGGAGAGAATTAGGCATCTTTAAATCTTCCTAAATTCTATTCTCTCTAACAATAACACAGTTCTTTCATGCATTTGCATCAATACATTTAGTGCATAGTGTGTTCATCTGCATACACCCATATCTGGCAATTGTCATACTCTTGCATTCACATGCATGACCCAGAGGTATATGAAATGATACGCTGGGAGAAGGATAGATCACGTCTGTCTGAAAACCCACATCATGCGTAGAGACTAGCCCTCCGCCTAGTACCTTGGGTCAAACTGTATAGTTGCTCATTAATTCATAGTGTCAGGGCGAGTTTTGTCAGTCCAGTTGTCAGGGGGAGTTTCCCTAATATGATAGGTTTGTGATTTTAGGAGACTGATTCAAAGGACTTTGAGAGACCTTGTTACTGCACAAAGCTCATTAAGAATCTTATACAGTTTTTTTTACAAAGCTAGAAACTCTCAACTCTCTTAAATTTTCAAATTAGATTAACTGAAATATTGCTAAGAAGTCTCTACCTAATAATCCTGTAAAGACCTGGAAAAAGAACCTGAAGAATGTCTTCCTATAGAATTGATGAGAATGGATCAAAGTTAAAATTATTATGTCATGAAATCTTCTAAAAGTTTGAAACTTAGATTTCTGGAAGCAAACTCTCTGCGGATCAGTACATGTGGTATTGTCTTCAAACATCACATGGCAAAATAAAATAATTTTCTTTTGGTGGTAACAAATGTCAGAGCAATGTTCTGGTTACCAAGAAACTAGAAGATTCATCAAAGAAATGAACAATACTCTATGTCACGAAGTGCCAGAATATCTCTGTTTAAAAAGTTTGTGAAAAATTTGAAGTTCATGGCAGAGCAATGGTATTAAAGTGTTGAGTAACTGGGGATTATGGCCTCTGATCAAGGTGTCTCCTCACGTAAAAAGACACTTCAAATGCTACCTCTATTCTCTAAAGAGAAGTAATATGGTTATCTGTTGGCCCTGACTAGATGGCGGATAAGAAGGGGGGTTGAATTGTCCCCTTGACCTTGATGGCGGATTTTAAAAACTTTCTTAATTGAACACAATATTACCCGAATGATGTTCTTGTTCCAAGTAGGAACGGACATACTGAAAATGGATGTCCAAAATCACCTGCAAATTCTCTAGTCATTAAGTAAATAGTAATGACAGGTTAATAAATTTTCCTAACTCATTAGTAAAAAGTTTTGTGAAGCTTATAACATATATGGTATATTTGGCCACATTCAAAATGGAACTTCTAGGCTTCCATGGTTGTCAGTCCAATTGTTTTGTGGAGGAACCGCCAGCCATAGGAGCTGGTGATATACCATTTTCTAAGATACTTGGCTTGCAAGAAGCAGCTTCAAAATAGAGCCTCCAAAAATGCTGGGAAAGAGGGGTTTGATGAAGAGGAGTTGCAGGTGTTTTATTCACAACTTAGTGGAAATTTGATCAACCCAGAAACTTCTGACATTTGACCACCTGGGTTCAAAGTGGTTTTCAGGCAAAAGCCTACCAAACACACCCTAAGGGAGGTTTATGATGAAATGCTACTGTAGATATTCATACTAATAGAAGGGTTTGCCGGATTGATCTAGCACAGTGTACCGCATGTGCTGGATCGTGCCAGGGCAAAACCGGCACGTTGGCGCGATGGTATGCACATGGTCCAGTAAACTCGCCGACGGCCTACTGCGACAACGATGTCTGCAGCTGCGGCGGCGGCGGAGACGACGACGGCAGCGACACGGGGTTCTTCAGCTATGGCCGGTGCTGTCGCGGGCGTGTTGGTAGGCCGGGCCGGCGGTGGCTGGTGCTATCAAGGGGGGAGGCAGGTAGGTCGGGCTGGCGGTGGCTCGGGCCGGCGGCAGTCGCAGGGTGTAGGGTGAGCCCGCGAGGGAGTCGGGTCGGCAATCAGGCCAAGCAGATACGGGGAGAAGGAGAAAGAGGGAGAAGAGGAGGAAGAGGGAAGAGAGGGTTTGGGCGTGGGAAGAAAGAGAGGGTATTTTATAAAAGAATCCCTTTAAAAGATAGCTTCTTGTTTTTTGAGATTCAAAAAAAATATTGTCGGTCTGCTGCAGCACGGCAATGTACCATCCCTTGCCGAACCGTACCAAGCCAGAACTGGCATAGCCAGTATGACCGGCATGGCAAACCTTGACTAATAGATGTGAAATAAGATGTTGTCATGTTCTAGTGAATATCTCATAAACTGTCCATGCATGTGGTTATAATATCATGCTTCTATTGTTTCGTTCTTATATAATCTTATTGTTTTAGAAGTGTTCAAGCTAACTTATCTTGTAGAGTAATGATGTTTTTGCTGAAAGTGGGTGGTACCACCTCATGTATCTTCACTTGATTGAAAGAGAATAGAATATCATGCTTCTTTAACTAATTAGTTCATAAATCTCATCTCTGCTATATGGTCTGGAACTTGTTTTAAGGTCGTGCCACTCCGGTGGTGTCGATTGGACCAATTATACTTGTTTATGATGATTTTGAGCTATTAATCTTGGACATCGAATACCTCTACGTCAGATATTCCTTCCGCCGAATTGGGTGTTCATGTTCTGAGGACTCTGTAAGACCCCGCGAGCTTGGGGTTCCCACTAGGACACTGGGCAGGTTGTACCCCCAAAACTTGAACCGATTGACTCGATCGAACTGTGTGAGTTCGTAGCCCGAAACGAGATTGTTCTGACATTTGCGGCCATCCTTGGACCGCTACTCTCAGATGGCGGCTAGGATGTAGACCGCTATTCTATGGTTACGGACCTTTCTTGACTGTTTCACTCTGGCCTATAAGCTACTTCTGCCCTATCATCTATTGTTTCTTCTGGCGGTCGAACGATGGACCGTTTATGTATTATTGTGGCCTTGGACCATTTTGGTAATTCTTGTGGTTTCTCCTAGACCATTTTCATGTTATGGCAGTCTTCCTGTTGACCATTTCACTCCTGCTCTATCCTGTGTTGACTTGACCTGATGCATCTGTATTGCGGCTTGGTGCGGACAGCTAGTCTCCTTTAGTAGTCTAGCCATGACCGTTTCTCTTCCCAGCCAGGGAAATTCTAATTTTTCCATGAATTTTGATTATGGAATCATTTTAACATATGTTAACCATTGTATATTTTGAATTATGGCCTTTGTTGGATCTCCATTTGATATTGTACTCCTTGAAAATCATGTTCTTATGGAGCTTTTCTTTGGAAGTTGATAAGCTTGGTCTTGAACCTACTGCCTACTTGTGCTATCATGATTACATGCGTTTTCCTTGGAATTCCGATGCTAATTGTAAATTGTTTGGAGATATGTTATATGGGACTTTGGGTCCACTATGATACTCAATGCTAGGCTAAAACTATAAGGGCCCGAATCTGGTCCTAGGGGCGAGGCAAAGTCCAGACATGTAGCGGTATTATGAATGATCAAGTGTAGCATTGCACCAACTTTATGTAAGATTTGATCTGGACATATTTATGTCAGGGGCATCTTCCTGAATATGTGACTTGACATGACTTGATATGATATGATATGATATGATATGAAGTCCGAAAGGGACGACTTGTTGATATGAATTCTAGTACTTGAAGTCCGGATGGGACGACTCGACCATTATATAGAAATAAAATCATTGCATAGCCAAGTTCTGGGTAGGGATAGCAGAAAAAAAAAAGAGAGGAGCCAACAAGGTAAATATAATCTTTCCTAATCTATGGAAATAGGAGAGTGGGAGGTCGGCGGCCCGCCTTAAGGCTCGGTGGTCGGGAGGCCTACGGCGCTTGTCTCTACTTCTGTGCTCGAGGGTGGCTCACCCCCAGCTCCCTTGACGATGACCGGTTTGGGCACTGACCCCACCTATATGGGAACTGCCTCGACCGTGCACCCTGTAGAGGTAGTCGGAGTCGGTGAATCCTCCTCCGGAAGAGCAGAAGTGTCCTCGCTATCTTCTCCTTCACCGATCGGCGTCGATGGAGGTGAGGTCGAGCCCTCTTTGTCTGATTCGTTGCACTGCCCGAGAATGAAGGTAAGCTCGTTAAGGAACTATTTCTGGGCCTCAATGATCGCCCGCTTGATGCCTTGGGCAAAATCCTTCCACAGCCCCCATCGATAGCCTGGCTCATAGTAGGCGAAGGTGCTCTTCTTCAGGGCCTCGCAGTACTCCTTCGAGCACTGATATCGATTAATCGCTTCCTCCCCGACCCTTGTAGCCTTCTCCTCGAACTAGGCCACCTTCACTTCGGCCTCGGTCAGCTTCGCCTCGGCTTCAGCCCATGCCATTTTGGCCTCCCTCTTGGCCCGCTCGGCCTCCTGGATCAAACCCCTGAGCTCCTCTCGCTCGGCTGCCCATTGCCCCGAGCGTGCCACATGAACCTGATGGTCCTCTCCTAGGAGCTTTCTCTTAAGCTCGGTCGTATACTGAGCTTGGGACAATTGCTCGGCCAATGACCGAGCTTCCTCTTGGCTCACCCGATCACGTGCCCGAAGTGAGGTCACCTCTTGCCGGAGAACCTCAAGCTCAGAGGTGAACTGCCCAATCCTCCGGTCAGACTCAGCACAGGCCCAGGACTGGGCCCACTCCTCACGCCCTAGCCACACCATAAAATCTATTATCTCAGCCCCTAGCTGAGCCATAAATAAACCTCGCTCCATGACCCTTTCGAGAAGCATGGGATGGGAGCAACGCTGGAATTCCTCCCGAATAGACAGAGGTACCAAAGCTCGGCACCGATTGTACAGGGAGGCCTGAACGACAAGCAGCCCCAAGTGTTGGGGAGAAGCCCTCCCTGTAGAATTCGATGCTGGGACCGCCTCCCCAAATGTCCCCAAACTTGGGGCTGTGATGCTCAGCTCAGCCTGGATCCTCACCCCGACCTCCTCCTCACCGCGTGCCCCGGTAGCCTCGGCTGAGATTTCAGGGCCAGCCTCCTCCCCTTGCTCTCCTGCAGGCTCAGCAGAGGTCCTTTCAACCGCTACTAGCACCTCTGGCTTGGTCATCGAAAGGCAAGGGCAGCAAACATCACCAGTTGGGAGCTCCTCAGTCGGGCGGGGGGTCTTCATCTTTTTCAATCGCCTCTTCTCGACGGTCAGAGCCTTCATAGAGGACAACATCAGCCGCTCCCCGGGGTCCTTGCGCTTAGACCCCCTTCACTCTTGATCGTCTTCCCAAGCAATTCACATGCCCTTATCCGGGAAAAAGAAGGATCCTTGGAAACTCGAGCAGCATTCGAGACAACCACCTCCCCTAGCACGGTGACCTCTTACTCTGACAATCACTCCTCATCATCACCACACCTCGCTTCTGCCCATCAGAAGACAAGCCATCAGCGAAGGCTCGACCAACCGGAACAAGAAAGTGCAAAAGCAGAGCCCAATATCCTTACCTCCGAGAGGCAGTGCGCGGCGAGGAAAATCCTCAATGTTGGCTGGAGTCACTAGCTCAACAGTCGATCGATGATTCTCCTGAAAAATTCTTACCTCCTCCTCCAGCTCCTAGGAGATCACTGGTTGCTTCGCGGGAAATACCACTGGAAGTTCTGCTTGTCAGGAAAGCCCCAACTGGAGCACCTTTGGTAAACCCTACCCAAAAAAATTGGGTTTTTCACCCCTTATGCAAGGAATCTGGAGGGTAGAGGATCACGCAACTCCTTCCCCTCCTCACCTGAAGATAGAAGAAATCCTTCCCTGCGTGGGTTTGCTCCTTCAGCTCAAACAAGGCGTGAAAGAGGTCTAAAGACGTGGTGAGGCCACCTGAGCCGCAAAGGGTGATGAAGGAGAAAATGAAAGTGTAGGAGTTGGAAACCAACTGGACAGAACGAAGGGGTGGAGAGGAAGACAGAAACTGCACTTTCAAGTCAAAAGAAAGATACAGAAAAGGCCCGAACGAGTATCCAGGCTAGACTCGTGGGGTTTGGCCGAAGAGAAGTAGTACCGCCATGATAACTTGTAGCGTATCTCGATTTCCTTCACCTCGGCCTCACCCAGCTCGCTGCGCAAAGGATGGCCGGACGGTGGCGCTGAACTCCCCACACCTTGCTCAGACTCCTGGATCTTAACCTCGGTGTCGTGCTCCACCATGGAGGAATGAGAAGAACGAGAAAGAGGGGAAGGGATATCAGAGTCAGAAGAGCTAGGGGGAGGAGGAAGCTAACAGATCGCCGCCGTCGTGGTCTCTAGCAACTCTGCAAAGCCCTCTACACTTCTCCGCTCCCTCTGCTCGCTCCCACGGCACATGGGCCCTCTCAAATTGTGAATGCGATGAAGGGAAAAGCCCTAAATGGAGGAGACATGGGACGCAAGTATATGAAATATTTATAGGCCCCAGCGATCCTAGGGGGAAGCATTATGACGTTTCAAACTCCAAGAAGGGCGTTCCCACGCCAACTCGAGGGTGCCATCATCATGCACATGCCTCCCAAGATAGCCACATTAAATGGCCTCTGAAGGTGAAAGGCATCCCCCATTCGAGCCATCAATACGACCCCATTATACTCTACTCTCCGAGCCCAAATTTTGGCTCGGGAGTAGGGGAGGGGCAAGTGGAGAGGGGTAAATTTGTGGCCCAAAAAGACATGCACCACGGGACGGCCTAACTAGGCCAATCCGACCCAACCAAATTGAACTCTCTAAGTGATAGCCCCACGAACGGGCCCACTTATCTTGAAGCCCAAAGTCACTCAGACCAACCCTTCCTAGGCAGCCTCTAGGCCCAAAAATCTGAGTAATGATCGCTCGGGAAAAGCCCAAAAGGCACCCAAGCGTAACTGGCTGATGCTGCCCACATGGCTGGAAAAAAGCCCAAGCGCCCTCTCAGATGGTGTTCCATGCTCAAACCTCCAATGGGCGCAGAAGATATCCCCTATGGGTTATCAGATCGGTCCACCACACAGAGTCTCTTTGATAATGAGGAAATATTTCTCTCAACGAGACACTTATCCCTACGAAAGTCAAGTTATCGCTCAAAGGTAGGAAGCTGAAAGGGATAAAGGAGAGCAAGAGTCCTTCAACAGTGGAGAGCCCTCCTCCAGGACGTAACGCCCCCTGGTCCCTCTGGCTACCTGACCTCCGGCCTAGAGAATAAGTAGTTATATAAACTCAAGAAGACCCTCCGAAAAGGTAAGCTACCTTGAGTACTCGACACCACACTCATTGGTAGAGACACCCCTGGTTTTCAGGTGTGGCGGTTCTTCCTCGAGGTACGAGAACGTTGCGTGGAGGTTCTTAGTTGCCAGTTCGTCGGGCCGAGTGTTCACTCGGTATGTGGTACGTTTTACTGCTTTAGACTGTACTTTCTGTTGGACTAGACTCTGTTGTAGTTAGATATTTATTTATGTTATTATATTTGTTGTCCTGCTTTATTTCCTATTTCTATATACACCACACCTATCCTTTAACCCTTCTGAGTCTTCGGACTCGTGGGTGGCGGGCCGAGATTCAAGTCGTGCCGGTTCCTTTCCGGTACTCGGATCTTGGGTCGCTACACGTTATGCTTCCAAGCGGTGAGGTGTCTCCTCCTCTTCAAGAGGAAGACTATCACTCCCTTCTGAAATCCTACGGGTGGCGTTATACTTCCAAGAGACGAGCACTAGTCCCCTCCTCTTCATTAGGAAGACGAATAAGCCCCTAAAAAATTGGAGCTGAGGAGTCATTCATGGTTCACCTGGTCATGAGTACGATAATGAACCACCGACCACTCCTTAGGTTGATCGACCTAGTTCCAACCCAGTCGATGCCCCCAGAGTTAACAGGTCTCCAAGAAAAACTGGATCCTTCTAACCTGAAGGCTAGGATCTCGTTCCTTAACAACTACAATTCGTGTGCTCAAATGCAAGACGGGAACAAGACCATACACACAAGAAGGGGGAACTTAAACATAATGTTTATTTCACTTTAGAAGGTTACAAAAGGCCCTAATCATCACCTTTAGGGCCGTACAGATCAGGGGTGAGGCTTAGCACCCCCTTGATGGCATAAAAGTGGTGAACCTTTTCCAGCGTAACATGCCAACCTTGCTGATAACTTCTCTTGAAGTTGTCTGACACCTCCTCTGACCTGCGACTTTTGGCCTGGGATGAACTAGGGTTAGGCAAAGCTTCTTCGCAGAAGCAAGGGCATTTAAAGGATGTCTTGCTTTCGTCTGAGGAGGACCTAGAGCCTTGCTGTGACATCCTTCTACTGACGGTGAAGAAGAAGAACTAGGGTGCAGGAGGAAGAAGGCGTGATGTGCTCAACGTCTCCACTGGCCTTCTTATTTATAGAGAAAGTGGCCTCTCCAGAAGATCACAAGATCCCATTCCTTAGTTGGGTATCTGAAAATGAGGTAGCGATCTCGGAGATCGCGTCAGTCATGGGCCTTTACTCTCCAAGAAACCCAACGGTTCACCTACTCATCCAGAGAGACGTAGCGTATCTAGGGTCCCTAAATCTCACGTCCACAACGACGGCTCGATCGGTGCCAGGGTCGCCTGGTCGTCCACAGACAGTCCGTAATTTACGGAGTGTGAGTGACCGAGAGTCTCCCTATGCAGAGAAATTCTGAATTAATTTATTCCCCTGAGTGAAAAATTTTAAACTAAGCAATTTTGTAATAATTGCACCCTCCCTGCATGGAGTGAATTTTTGTAACCGTTCAAGTTTCGTCGACGCCGTGCGGACACGCACGTCCCCACTCACCTTCGTCTCTGGTCGGCACTAGACTTTTCAGTCTAGTTAGATGCGCGCTCTCATAAACTTGCTCATTTAGTATCTTTTTCAAATTGTCACGCAACGAAGTGAGAGAAAGCCCTATCCATGTAACCTGTTTCCTGAGTGCAGCGCTGTGGACGGAAAGAGAGAGCTTGTATGCACCCATCCTTAAGTCCTAGAACTGTCACATTAGGGCACCATAATTGTCAAGAGATAGTTCCACAACTACTTCGCCTACGGGCGAGTAACTCTCCCTGGCCGGTCCCTTCAAATTGACCCTTTACATATTAGCCAACAAATTGGGTCTACACCTTACTAATTTTCGGTCACAGGATTGTATCATTTAGGTCTGAGCTCGTGTATGCTACGTTGGTGTAGGAATTCATTGGGCCGTCTAGAGCACAGTTTATGTTTACAATCACCCATGAATCAGGAGGGCGTAGATGCCATGCTAGCCTAGCTCGAGCAACATCTTACGACTCAAATTAAAGAATCTATAGGCCAATTACGAGAGGAGCTAGGTGAGAGGATCCGAGCCTTAGAGGATCATGTGAAGAGAGAAGAAGACAGGATGAATGGTCGCCGAGATCCCATAGTCAACCCTAGAGTAGAGGGAGACCAAGCCCGCCAAAATCAGGCTCCGCGAGGTAGAGGTGATCGTGTGCCTCTGGAGAGAGACCACGATGATGAGGAGATCATCCTACGAAACGTCAAGATAGACACTCCCAGTTTTGATGAGTCCCTAAATCCCGCCACATACTTTGATTGGGAGATCGGGATGGATCAATACTTTGATTGACATCACCGCATGACCCCTGCTACAAAGGTGAGGTTCACCAAGATGAAACTCCTAGGTCAAGCCAAGACCTACTGGTGCAATGTTGAGAATCTCCTAGCTAGGAAACGAGAGGAGCCCATAAACACGTGAGAAGAAATGAAGGAGAAACTAAGGGAGAAGTATCTATCACCCTCCTACCATCTGCGTCTTTTAGACTAATGGCAGAAACTCACCCAAGATGGGTGAGTCAATAGAAGGAGAAAAATCCATTGTCCACTTAAAGAATCTGAATAGCCGGCCATGGACATACATAGACTCTTGCAGCAAAAGCTGAAGATAATCTTCATAGTTCCTGAATCGCAACAGAAGATGCCAATTGTCAAGAGCACTAATCATGAAATCTTCCTTGAAATCACATCTGTTGGAAAGGTGTGCTCTGATTTCCAGGAATGGAGGTCTGCCATGAGGAGTGCGAGCAACAAGGGAGAAGGAAAATGACTGCAAAGAAGCTGTGATTTCATCCTTACTAAAGAAAACAGCAGGTTCGCCATTGTCGGTCACGGCCAGATCATGCACACCACCTTGAACAACCAGCGGCACCATGGATGAAGATAATACCTCTACAAGTGACATGCTCAGAACTTGTGGCTTAGTCGGTGGAGGAATGGGCATTGCGGGCAGAGGGAAGGAGACCAAGGGGGGACCAAAGGCCCCCCAAGGGCAGCCATGATCGGAGATGCTCACAACGTCGGGAAACCTCGCACCGCTAGGAAAAACCTAAACACGGTTTGTAACCCTTTGATTATCTTCGACTTCTCTATTCAGTATCATCCAGGTAAGGCAAACGCTGTAGCTGATGCATACTGGGTCATTTCCCTGAAGCTCAAGGGAGGAAGAAGTCCCTCATGGTCACTATTGACTACTTCACCAAATGGGTCGAGGCAGATTCATTGGGAAAAATCATGAGTGAAGCAACTTGAAAATTTGTGTTGCGTAGTATCATCTATCAGCTTAGGATCCCACGAGTTCTCATAATTGACAATGACAGGCAATTCACAAGTGTTGCCTTCCAGGAAAAATGCTCAGAACTGGGGATCTGGAACCACTATACTTTGGTCAGACACCCCCAGGCCAACGGATTGGTGAAAAATGTAAATAGGACGCTCCTCCACGACATCAAAACACAATTGGAATCAGCAGGAGACTCATGGGTGGACTCCATCCTGAGCATCCTATGGGCACACCAGACTACTGCCAGAGCTGCCATGGGTGAAATGCCCTTCCACCTCATGTACGGAGCAGAGGTAGTGGTTCCAGTGGAAATCTCTAACCCATCACTACGGGTGGGACATTTTGATGAGGCCAGAAACAACCAGGCAATGCAAGAGAACTTGGACCTACTCGAGGAAGATAGATCATGTGCTCAAGTAAGACTCGTAGCTTACCAGTAGAAGCTGGCCGAATACTACAATGCTTACATGAAAGAATGGCATTTCCTCCCTGGAGACCCAGGGATTAGTTTCACTGGCTAATGCATCTCGATTATGCATTGATGCTTCTGCAGGAATGTGTGTAGATCTTTTGACTTAGCCAAATCTGATTGAAACTTTTTGTATTGAAATTGGGTTCAAGCTTATTATTTGTGTTATGATTAATATACCCTCTGTTTTATTAACTCAGATTCTTGCTCGAACACCTAGACTGCATGAAGGCTGATCGCACGTGGAACTTAAGCAAAGCTAATGAGGGGCACGTGATCCAAGGTAGGAGGTAGTTTTGAAAACTTGCCACGTGGATCATCGTACTGCCTGATCATGACAAGTGGACTCTCAAAAAGCATGGGAATGAGCTCTCCACATGCCCAATTCGTGAGCTCATGGACCCCAGGATTTACGCTCTATAAAAGGCTCTCTTGTACTCGAAATCACAATATGAGACTGGAAGAACAACGAAGAAGAATCAGTAGAGTAGAAGAAGATCAGAGAGTAGGTTAGAAGAAGAGGAGAAAAGAGAGCAAGAGAGCAAGAGGGGTCTGAAGGAGTGAGGAAGAAAAATAGGGCGCCATTGTGTTGGTCTGAGAGTGAAGTGATATTGTGTGATTCGGCTCTGTACTGACTTCTGGATCAGATCTAGAGTCAGACTGCTCCATTGGAGCAACATTTTCATCTCTGTTATAGCTTTTCTCTCATTATCTTAGTTTTTTTTAAACTCTCTGTAAGCTGTGAATCAGCAGAGCAAGCTGTGGTGCTCAACAGGCGAGGTCTGAACCTCAGACAATAAGCTGTGAAGCTCAGCGATTTGTAGGGATTTTATCCCCAAAGCCATGGATCAGTTGTATTCAAGCTGTTAGGCAGCGGAAGCCTTACTCAATTGAGTAAGTGGTGGACGTAGATCTCGAGCTGGAGATCGAACCACCTAAAAAATCTACCGTCTCCCGTGTGATTGAGTTTGCTTCCGTGGGATTACAATTCTATTCTGCTCGTCGATTAGATGAATGCTTAGGAGCGCTTAAGTGAAAGCATGCGTTCATTCGTCTAATTCATTTATCTGATATACATGCCTAAGTCCCTCATCCAGTAAGTATATAAGAAGGCATGGCTGGAAAGATAGGTGACGCCTATCTGAAAATCCACCTCTTGCGTGAGGAGATCTCTGATCGAACCTTCGCCAAGTACCATACCTGGATGTCTGACTGATTCTAGATTCAAATTGTGATAGCTTGTAGCATCCTGAATTTCTATAATAGTATCACCATATTATTTAATTATTTTCTTGACTCAATTAGGGTTATGGATGGTGGAAGTATATTCACAATATTAGACTTATTAAGATTTTTGTGAACAATCGAGAAGTCTATAAATAATTACGATGGGAAAAACCCTGGGCCAAACATCCATGGTTTCCCAGGCCATCTCCTTTCTCTCTCCTCCAAGGGAGGGGTGCCCCCTTCTCTCTCCTCTCTCTTCTTCCTCTCATCTCTAGTGTAGAGATCATGGAGGTATCACAGAGGAGATCATTCGTGGGGGCATTATGACGAGGAGATTCCACCGTTCGTGCCCGTGTGGATACTGCTAGAGGCCATTCACTTGCGTGGCTAATTACCGCCACGAGGGATTGTTTCCACTTCACTGCAATCTGAGTATCGCAGAGGTAAAATCAAATCCTGTAATTTTTGTTTATCCTTGAGAATCACACTGGAGCGATCAACTCAGCCGGGTTAATTTTTAACTTCTAGTTTCCGCTGCATTCTTCGTGATCCCGGCCGAGATCCATATAACCACGACCTGGTCGTGGTGGGTCTTACCATCGTGACCCTAATCGCCTTACTGTTCATCTTCCTTGATGAATGCGGTGGCACGATACATCGCCTTCTCAGAAGAATGCAACCACTGTGATGGTCGCGATCACGACTCGAGACTAAAAATTGTGAAAACCACAAAAAAATTCATTCCACACCCCAATCACCCCCAGGTGATGCGAAAAACAAGGGAAAATTCTTCTCCAACCTCTCTAGCACCGGAGGACCCATTTAAATCCCAAAAACCACATCAGATCGCGAAAATTGGCTCACACCACAAAACATACATTTTTCCCAAAAATGTAAAAATAATCCCACTCAGCTCACCACAGCCTACAAAACTAGTGGGAAAGGAAGTATAGAGATTAAGGATCCGTCCCCCTATCTCCACCAAAGATTTCACGTGCCAAGGACGCCGATCGGCCAAGAACATGTCGTTTAAGCCCCGTCGGTTCACGAACTCACCACGAGCTCCACCTCGAGCCACCGCCCCTTGATCCTCTCCCATGCTCGACCGCTCCTCACCCGCGTCGCCCCCGCCTTGCTCCGTCGGCCGCCGGAGAAGAGAGGGGAGAAAGAGAGAACATGAGGGGGGGAGGGTGAGAGAATGAGAGTGAGGAAGAGAAAGAGAGTGGGGGGTTTATATATATATAATTTAAAAATTCAAGAAAATGCAAAAAATATGGAAAAATACTCCCCACGATCCTCAGACAACGCACAATGCACTGGTAGCATCCCAAAGTAGGAGAACACCATTTAATTGGCGACGTTAGTAGTGGATGCCCATTTTTCTTGCATTTTTGTTTCGACCAGAGCTCCTTTCCCTGGTTGTTCATTGCCCGTTTTGATCTTGCCGATTCTTGGGGAGGCCTATCCCTTCCTGACTTGGAGTCACTGCTAAGGTAGGACTTCCTCCCTATAAATCTGGGCACTTTTGGTGCTCGCGTGAAGGAGAACAATAGAGGAAGAGTTGAGGAGACCGAGTAAGCACAGAGAGAGAACTATTGTCTCTATGAACTAAGGATACTATTCTTCTTCTTCCACAGCATCATTCCAGTGGAGGACATCCCTCCATTTCTCCCCTTTATCTCTCTTTTCCGTGCTTAGTTTATACATTACATCATTCTTCATCATTCACACATTTACCTGTGCACACATCACATTCATCCACCCACCGTTAACACTTAAGGGGTTTTAAAAAAACACACAAGGTGTGTTTGTTTACCTGATGCAAATCTTCATTTTTATCAAGAGTTGATGTTGCACGACCAAATCTAATCCAATACTTTCATCTTTGTTTGTGTTTGGTTTCAGGGAAATCAAGTGAAAAACCCTCTTTGGTTGGCCGGCTAGTCGAAAGAGGAAGCAGAACTCACGTCCACTCCCTTTTACAGGTATTTCCCGTGATCTTTTATTTATTTCATTGAGGATTTCTCCTCTGGCGATCACGGTTCCAGTCGAGCACCACGTTCTCTTTCTTTTATTTTCTGGCAATAACATAGCACATTTAATTGTCACACTTTCACACACCAAGTGACGAGTTCACATCCCCTATGAAAGGTGTGGTGCAATTTGGCAAGCATAAGAAGCTGAGTCCTCGTTATATTGGGCCTTTTCTTGTTGTGGAGCATGTTGGCCCAGCGACGTATCATTTGCAGCTACCTCCAGAGATGGATGCGGTGCTTAATGTGTTCCATGTGTCGATGTTGCATAAATGCATGTTCGATGATTCTGATGTGTTGGAAGACTCGGTGTGGCCTGAAGTGACACCGGATCTATCTATCCCTGAGTACCCCATTTGTATTGAGGATTGGCGTGAGCAGTGGCTAAGGAATAAGGTCATACCTTTGGTTAAATTGATTTGGCAGTGCCACTCGGGAAATGAAGCAACCTGGGAGCGCAAGGATGAAATGCAGTAGTGGTTTCCATATTTGTTTGGGTAAGATCTCCCCTTAGACTGTTTGTATTTTGGTGTAAATTTCTAGATGGATTTTTTTGTAAGGAGGGGAAGATTATAATACTCTCCGCGGCGAGGCTGAATGCGAACCCGCAGACGGCGATTACACCAAAAACCAGGGACAGATGAAATGAGCTGGAAGTTAAAAAGAAATTTCTTAAAAGATAATAAGAAATCACAATGTCATAATCATCACTGTCCAACACATTTCCATCTGTGTTGGTCTAAACCATGAACAGGTCAGGAAGGGTTTGACAACAAATATGGATCTGTCCTGCTGGTCATCTCTGTCTTTTCTAGCTTTTTAGCAGAGGGCAATATTTCTAGCTATTAGTCATCTCTTTGGATCCCCCCACAGCTTGATCGCCATTCTACATTCTCACACCTCCTCCGAACAACTCCACTATTATATGCCATCTCCTCCAGCACTAAGACCATCACCCATAGCCAGGATTAGTCCATATTCCATTCCCAGGTCCAGAAATTGCTCCTGGTTGGCTTATCTGCACCCTTCAAACAGGTTTCAACAGGAGGGGCCAACCAAAGATAGGGCAACTCTCACAAACCCTGGATCTGGGTTGATATCCACCGAGCAAGACCAAGAGATCACTCTGCATTCTCTCTATCGCCAGCCAACCTCAGTAACCAGATCCTACCATTCCATCACAGTTATTACTTGTCACCTCCTTTCTTGCCCCTCCTCCTGGAGTTCCCCCCATCCTCAGAGCCACACACCACTTCAGCTGTTGACTTCTCTTTGACTTCGGAGTCTCCGCCCACTGAACTCAAATGCCACCATCTGAGTTTCCTGCATGACTCTTGGTATGACCTGATATGATACCCCTCCCTTCAGCATAAGTGGGAGTCACCATCACTTTCCATCATTTTCTCATCTCTGAGCCTAACATTTTGCCCCAGATGTGTCCTCAGATACTTACATTTGGTGAATCAAATAAGGTGCTGGAAAATTCCCCTCGTGCTACCCAGATAAGGCCCTGAGAACCTTCACTTGATCAAAATCTTAGATAAGGGGATTAACGCAATAGGCAAATGAATGTTATCTCCTCTTTGAAAACACCTACCCATCCACTCCTTTGAGGAGGGAACCATTTAGTACACCAACCCTACTCCTCTGAGGGGACTCAGTAAGCTCCAGCAGCCCCTTGAGTTGGCAGCTTCCTTTTGCCAGAGGGGCATATCCTGTTAGAAGGATGCAAGTTGTCCCTCCCTTTTTTAATAAAAAGCTTTTTAAGATTCTGAGGAGAAAAGCCTAGGTGAGAGCAGGCTAAAAAAGAATGTCCAAGATGTAAAGGTTTACATCTTCTCAAAAATTACCTTCAACTACATTGGGCATTCCCCGGCTCTGGCAACTAGCAACTAACCCTGCGCACTAGAACCATGTGGAGCCTGAAATGCGCTCCTCTGAAGCCTCGCCTCACTTGAAACACGGTAAAACACAAGGAATGAGCCTCATAACAAAAGGATCAGTAGGGATCACTCGGACCCCTACCTCGCAAAATGAGAAAACTGCAACGCAAAGCAGCTAAAGGCGAGTCCTACTCAAACGTAGAACCAAGTACAACAAGAATAAATAAACGAAAAAGCCCTGCTACGTCTGACACTGGTCTCACGGTGCGAAAATTGAGACACACGCCACAGTGAAAGCTAAGAGTCGCTACTTGACAAGATAGGAGTACCAACCACTAGAAGCAAGGCTGGATGCGTCCCCTGACATCTTAGACCGTGCCTCAGGTGTCCCCCTCGTCGCCCCAGGCGGAACGGGGATGCCATACAAGTAACCACAGAACAAGAACTAGGTAGGGTCACGCTCGTCAGCGTGGGTCCAACCACCCCTAACCATGTGTGCACACACTGACCATGCATCCTAGGTCAGGCCTTTGACTGATTTTCCCCTCAGTCAGACTCTGACTGCAAGACGTGGGGCCCTACGGTAACCAGTCTAAAAATCATCTCTCGGGGTAGCCTCGCCACCACTCCCTGGTGGGACCACACGCATGTCGGAAGGCTACGACTAGTGGAGGGTTGCTGAAGGAGTAGACTCTTTAGTCAATGAAAAATGATGTCTAAATCGGACGAAGTACAAGGACTGCTCCTCGTACTGACACCAACTCACGGTGACAAGAGTCGAGAACACCACCTCCCGGGACCCCACGGCACCCTAACACGTGGCCTCCACACGATGCTCAGCATCAGTCAGACCACAGGTCAGCACGTGGATCAAGGTCAGCTCACCCGGGACTCAAATCAACAACAACAGAACTCCGATTGGACAGAACCCAAGTGGCAGTCCACTCTTGACCATCCCAGGGTAAAAATGGTCAAATACTGGACCACCTCAAATAGAGAGATAGTCCTCCCCGGACCACGTGAGGAGGCTGAGCGGTCACCTACCGTCCGCCACTCAAGGGAGATAAGTGATCTCCCTTGGACTGTCTGAGACTCAAGTGGTCCACCTCTAGGCCACTTCAAAGGCTAAGCGGTCTCCCTTAGGACCGCCAAGCCACCAAACCCCGCCATGGCCAAACGGTCACCTTGTGACCGTTGGAGACTAAAACGGTCTCCCTTAGACTAGGATAGACGGTCACCTCCCTCCTTCACTTCGGTTTGTCCCCTCCTAGACCCCCTAACAGCCAAGGGTCATCCCCACACCCATCCACCCTCCTTCCCCTCCCATTTACCTTATTTCCCACCTCCCATCTTCAACCTACACTACTCAGTTCGCAGGCAGCAGAGTACCAGCAACTTGCAGAGTCGACCACGGTTTCATCCCGATGCTCCTAGACGTTCAAGGCACCATCTGAAGTGTCTTCAAGTCCTCTATGCAACGGTAGTGATCTCATCCCGTTCTGAGCTTGTGGCCGACCGGGGGAGCCGTCATCGTCAGACTGCACATCAAATTCCTGACAGACAACCTGAGATGACTTGCAGAGGCTCCCACGGCCATTCTCTTAACGATCTAGTGGCCGGGCTCGGTTGAGAGCTTCAAATACATGTCTACTTCCTGTACCACATAGTGGCTCTCCGTTTGGACCCCGGACGGGTGAGTTCCAAATTTTCTCCCTCTGGTGCGCTGATCAATTTCCCCTGGAGCTGACCAGACACCCCAGCACTGTTTGGGTTCTAAACATCAACTCTGACCTCCTCTGGTGTCATCGCAGGTCTCCGTTCGAAGAAGGTTTGACCACAAATCTAGCAACTCCAGCCACGCCTGAATCAGATCTTGGGAGAGTTTGTGGCAGCTTCATCTTGCTGCTGCTATGGTGCTGAAGCTATAAGAACCAGAAAGCAGAGGCCCTGTTCACGACTCTGCCCCGACCATCGCTGCCAACCAGAAGTTCCTCCAAAAATCAAACGTCCTCCTGGGCCAACCCCGGAGATTTCACCAATGGTTTCATCGACAACGGAGTTCGGGAGTGGCCGCAGTGGCTCCGACATAGACTGTCTTTCCCCTGTTCCAAAGGGCTGGCAGAATCGACATCTTCTTCGTTCGGCCTTCCTAACTTAGTTTTCCCTACACCGCCTGGCCAGCTTAAAGCCCCTTCCTGCGTGGAGGTAGTTTTAAGTGTAATTCAAGTTAACCCCCACCCTGAGATCCCCCTCTTGTGAGAGGAGTAGTGGTGTAAATTTGTAAATAGGCTGAAGCTTCACCAGCGCAGCGCGTGGGGAACACACGCTTCCCCGCTCGCCCACATCTCCGAACGGGACCGGGTTCTTCAAACCAGTCAAGTAAGTGCTCTATCCCTTGCTCATATTTAGGTGCCTTGTTCTTTCAATATTAGCTCATAGCTCTGCTGGCCCATGTGAGTGAGTGCTTGGTCCCTGAAGCTCCATTGCTTCGAGTGGCCACCGTGGGAGAGAGTGTAACCCATGCCCTCATCACCCGGTCGACCCCATTGAATTGGTCCTCCATATCCTTGGGAAGAACCTTGGCCTTGTTGGCCCTCTACCAGCAAGGGTCCAGCACTCACAACCTCGACTCGGCATCGCTGAGTTACCCTGAGTTTTGGGTGAGTGTCGGGTGAGTGGCCGTCGATATCGGTCCGATTCTCTTGCAAACTGTGCTTGCTTGTTTAGGTCCCAGGTGCACCGATCTTGTGACTATCACCACCAAGGTGGTGTCACATCACTTCATCACCGACTTTGGCATATACTGCTACACCTGAATGTCTTTCGAGCTGAAAAATGCAGGAGCGACATACTAGAGGCTGATCAACCACATCTTCAAAGGCAAAATCGGTCAGAACGTGGAGGCCTACATCGACGACATGCTCGTCAAGACACCTAAGGTTGAGGACCACTTCGTCGATGTAGCTGAGACCTTCAACACCCTCCTAAGGTACAATATGAAGCTCATCCCAGTAAAATGCACCTTTGGAGTTTGATCTAAAAAATTCCTAGGTTTTTTGGTGACTCAACGCGGGATCGAGGCCAACCCTGATAAGGTTCAGGCCATCCTAGATATGCAGCCACCCACATGTGTCAAAGATGTCCAACGCCTGATAGGACGCATCGCTGCTCTCAACCATTTCCTATCCCGAGCGGTCGAACGATGCCTACCCTTCTTCAAATTGTTGAGGGACCCAAATTGGCATCTGCTACGTTCGCTTGGGATGAGAAATGTCAGAAGACTTTTGCAGAACTGAAGGAGTTTCTGGCTTCGCCCCTGGTGCTATCAAACCCAATCCCGGGTGAAACACTGTACCTTTACCTCTCATCAACTCCTTCAATAGTGACCTCGGTCCTGATCCAAGACGACGCAGGAGTGGAGAGGTCAGTCTACTATACTAGCAAGGTGCTTAATGAGGCTGAAAGAAGGTACCCCACAACTGAGAAACTCGTGCTAGCATTGGTGACCTCAGCCAAGCACCTCCGGCCTTACTTCCAAGGGCACTCCATCGTCGTGCTGACCAACGATCCCCTAAAGAAGATCCTCACTCACCCTGAAGCCATAGGTCACCTCGTCAAATGGGCCATAATGCTCTGGGCATACAATATCTCCTATCACCCCTATTCAGCCATCAAGGGATAGGCACTCGCAGACTTCATTGTAGAGAGCACTGTCCTGACAAGGGAGGTCCTTACACCAACGCCTAGGCCCACATGGGACCTTTTTGTTGACGGATCCTCCAATTCAGCCAGCAGCGGCGCCGGCGTCCTCCTCAGGTCTCCAGAGGGAGAAGAATTGTAGTATGCCTTGAAGTTCAAATTCCAGGCATCTAACAACGTCTCCGAGTATGAGGCCCTCATCTCAGGGGCCAGGATGGCATGATGATTAGGGGCCGAACGAGTCAAGATCCACACTGACTCCCAGCTGGTCTCCAGCCAAGTCAACGGTGACTATGAAGCTTGGGAAGCACCGATGATCAAATACCTTCAACTGGTACGAGGAATATCCCCACTTTTTGAGAGTTTTCAGGTCGTCCAGATAGCTCGGGAGGAAAACTCCCGAGCGGATGCCCTCTCTTGACTGGCATCCTCCATTAGCCCAGAAGGTACTCGATCGGTCTTCTTCGAAGAGCTAGAACGATCGAGCATAGAAGCAGAACTCATGACCGTTAACTAGGCACTACCGAGCGACTGGTGGGCCCCCTACATATCCGGGCTCTGAGACTCTCAGGAGCCCCCCGACCCTCGAGAAGCTCGGAGACTAAAACATCAACCTCGGTGCCTCGTCATCCTAGATGGAGCCTTGTATCGGAGATCTTTTTCCGATCCTCTCCTCAAATGTCTAGATACTGAGGAAGCCAGCTGAGTGATTCAAGACGTCCATGAAGGTATTTGCGACGCGCATCAAGGAGGAAGATCGCTCGCCAGGATCTTGCGACGGAAAGGGTACTGGTGGCCCACTCTCCAACATGATTGCTCATCCTACATTCAAAAGTGTGACCGATGCCAACATTTTGACCATCTGGTCCATCAGCCTGTCTCAGAGCTCGTCACCCTTACTGAGCCATACCCTTTCGCCTGGTTGGGGATCGACATCCTGGGGCCATTTTGATGGGGGCATCTCTCGCCCTTCACATTTTTCTACGGCTCTGATTGCTCATCGTCATGGTTCAATTGTGTCTGTCATATTTTTCTAAGTCGAGTCATGTAATTTTCACATTTTGTTTGAGTCATATCATTGTAATTTTCCAAATTTATAGAGTTTGTAGTCTAGATATATAAGTCTCAAAGGTATAACTCAATAAAATAAAAGTACAAAGCCTTGGGGCATACCCTGATTGGCAAAAGCTAGCGATGCTAGGACACTCGGGCACTGCTCAAGGACTTCGAATGACAAGGTGGCACACTAGACCTGAAAAGAAAATGGGGTGAGCCTCATCTCATTGGCTCAGTAGGGGTCTTATGGATCCCCAGCATGACGAAATGTAACGAATAATGCAGTGAATAATAAGGCATAAAGAATAGTAAAGCAGGAAGAACAGTAAGGTAGTAGGAATGACACTATAAACATACATAATCATGCTAAACCCCTAACTACCAAAAGTCTACACAATAATGGGATGCATCAAATATCAAACATAAACTACATTGAATCGAGTTCTCATAATCTAGGCTACAAAGGGCTAGATCACGGTAACCTGTCTCAGAATATCTCTTGTGAAGGATGAATGTTAGATACTAGGCTACTGGGTAGACCCTCAGTCGATCAACGAAGGCACACGGCTACATTGCTGGAACAAGACTCTCAGAGATAGCACGGAATCACAAGCCGAAGCGATACAATAGGGTACCCTCGACTGTCCGAACACTAAGCCACAACGGTAAGAAACTAGGGTAGCTATACTCGAGTGATAGGAGCACTATCCACTAGAAGCAAAGCTGGCTGCACCCACTGACGACTTGGCCTACAGCCTCAAGTGTCTCCTTACTCTCCCCAGGTGGAAATTGAGACCCCGTATACAGAACACAAGATAATGGTCTAGTCAGGGTCATGCTTGTCAGCACATGTCTGAAGTCCCCGACCACGTGTGCACACACTAATTGACTACGTTACGTCAGACCCTCTAGCTAGTTTTTCTCCTGGCCTAGACTCGAGCTACCAGAATGGGAGGCCCTACAAAAACCAACCCCAAACCATCTCTCTCAGGTCTAGCTTTCCACTACTCCCAAGTGAGTCGGCACACGTGTGCCTAGGCAAGCTATGACTAGTGGAAAAAAGTCACTCTAATTAAGTAAGGACCTACTATGAAACCACTGACGTGTCACTGGTCATGGACACACACATGTCACACAAAGCAAGAGTTTAAATCCACAAGGCACAAGGCCACCGAGGTTAGAATGCCAAAAACCATAACTATTCCCATTTCCCCGTCATGGATGTACCTATCCATTTTTAAACCAAGCCATTGGGCGTCCTGCCATGATGGCCCTCACGACGTTTACATGGTTAATTTCTTGTTTGTAAACCCCCCTGGGGGTTTATGCGGGGCAACTTGGGGGTTTTTTCCCCAGCCTATAAAATCCTCAATTTTGGTCTTCTTGGGCCCACTTTGACTCTGTGTGACCGTAAGAGGACAAAGGATATGAGGCTCGAACTGGTTCGCTGGTTGTATGCGCGTGGACCGAGGGGATTGACCTTTGTGGCCCCGGGACTTCGTCTTCGCGAACGCCTTCTCGTTGGTACGTTGATCAATCTCGAACGGGACTGGGACTGAGATGTACTCGAACTGAGACTGGCTGGGCTGGGTGAGGGGGAGGCCCACCCTGGGGGAGTTCGCCCCCACCAGGGCGCGGCCGCGCCTGGGGCGAACTTCCCCCGGGCGAGCCGTGGCCACAAGGGGTGGTCTCGGGGGCCCTTCCGTTGTTGTTTGGTGTTGTCCTTTGCAGGACTTTAGGTGTCTGGAGTGTTGGGATTGGCTCGCGGGGGCCAATTGCTTGGTGTTGTTGCTGCCGCTCGCAAGATGTTCGGGGAAATTCCCGACACGCCTCGGGTTGTCTAATGGCTAGGTTTGGCCCCGGGCTAAGGGTGAGAGTTTGTAGGAGCTGAGGGAAGGCCTCTCGGGCGCGTCGGCCCAACCTTCGTGGATTATGCCGCGTTGCATGGCGGGTTGACAGGGCAGCCCTGGGTTGGCCCAGGTGCTGAAAATAAACGGCTCAACGCCGTGTGTCTGAGGGTCGGGGGTGGCCCCGACTTGTTGGGAGGTTGCCATAGGATCTGGTTGGGGGGTTCGAGCCGCGGGTTGGCCCTCGGCTTATTGTAGAGTGGCTGGAATGTATGCACCCGTAAGGTGCTCGGGGAACTTCTCGATATGCGAGCATGGGCCGTATAGGCCTTGCAAGGGCTCTCGGGGCCCGTAGTTGATTGGGAAAAGTTTTCCTTGGACTTTTGAAGGTTGGAGGGAGGCATTTTGGGGAGAAACTCGGCCTCGTTGCTGGGTGCCACGTGTCGTGGCTTGGGTCAGGGCACCCCTAGGTTGGCCCCCGACGGCTTGGTTGATGGCGGGTAAACCCGCAAACTGGGTGATCAGAGGTGGCCCCCAATCGATTGTTGATGTCGTCGTGGGTCACGGTTAGCTGGTTAGAACCCTTAGTTGGACTTGGTATGACGTAGAAGGCGCTGGGTAAATAACGCCTTTAAGGTGTTTGGGGAATTCTCGAGCTCTTATTTCTTATTATTTCTGCCGGGAAAATGTCTGGGTACAACAGTGACCATGCAAGCCCGGCCCTACTCCAAATAAACAATTGCATAATTAAATTGTTCTACAGTCCAGAACTCCAAGTTCATAACAAGTACACTCTATTGAAAGAAAAGTATAAGACTATGAGGTACACCCCACCTCTAGCTAACTGGCGACTAGACCTAACCACCGGCATTACCTAAAGCCTCAGAAGCACTGTGTGTAAGCCTTGCCTCACCTGAAAAATAAAGGGGTGAGTCTCATCTCATCGGCTCAGTAGGAGTCCCGCAGATCCCTATCTCACAACAACAAGAACACTAGTGTAATAAATAAATAACAGATAAGGCAGAGAATAACAAATAAAGAACTCTACACAAGACCTCTACAACCTGCCACAAAATCATATCTTGGTCACATAGAATAGAACAGACTGAGCTGCCAGTACAGCAAACCATGCCAGAAGGAGACTAGAGCCTCAACCTCTCAAGTGATAGGAGTACTGCCCCACTAGAAGCAAGGCCAGAAGCATCCACTGATGACTTTTACCACAGCCTCAGATGTCTCCCTACTCACCCCAAGCAAAAACTAAAACACTGTACATAGTACCATAAAATAAGGACTAGTTGAGGTCGCACTGATTAGCACGTGTCCAATGCCCCCAACCAAGTGTGCACACATAGACCATCTGCTCTTAGTCGAGTCCTCTAGCAAGTTTTCCCCCCAGATAGACTCTGGCTGCAAAGGCAAGGGGCCCTATAGTAACTGGCTTAAAAATCATCTACTCGGGTAAAGTCTTCACCACTCCCTGGTGGGTAAGCAACTAGGTGCCCAGGTCAGCTACGAATAGTGGGTAGGGTCACTGAAAGTGAGAACTCAGTGTAACCAGAAAAGTCACAGGAGTACCACCGGTCCGTACTAATCCACCATGAGGCGGCTCACTAGCACAAAAATCAATAACCACTAAAGCTAATCTATGGACTGTCGATGCATACAACACTGACCAGAACCTCTAGTTGCGTGGAATTGCAAAAAACTAGATGATTGGCATACAAGGCCTGGCAGCCAACCCACTTGCCGCCCACATTCCTAAGCGGCCACAGCAGAGGCGGCCACTGTATGCCTTGGGCGGCCAACCCACTGGTGATGGGAGCGGATGCTCATCGTTAAAAACACCGCACACACAATTTCACAATTTCACACTTACTCACATTAAAATTAAGATTTTAAAGTGTAGTGGTGAATACAAGTCGATCTCACGAGGAGGTTAGAACTTTTAAAGTTGAAAACCTTATATTCCTTGAAAAGAAAGATTGTTGAAGGAGTTTAAAATTACATCATAATGACTCAAATAAAAATTACATAGGACTCGAAGATAGATAATTAGACCATGCTAGATGTCCCCATAGTGAGAAGATGGGCCCCGAGTGCGGGATCAGATGGTGATGACCCCATCAAGAAAGGCCACTAAGGCCGATAAAATTAAGGTTGTCTCCTATAACACACTCTCAGCACTCTTCAACCTGCCCGGTGAAGAGGAGGAAGAGGAAATCTGCTTCGCACCCCCTGCCAAGGGAGGCAAGGCCGAAGCCGCAACTGTTGCACATGCAACCCTGTCATGTCGGAAATGGGGGCGCCAGTCGCCACCCAACCACAACATTATATTCAGGGTAGAGCAGCCCTACAAGACACCTCCCCCGGTGGTCAAGGGAGTCTAAATCCCTCCTCCGCCAGACCTTTACAGTAGGAGTGGGGGAAAGATAGCCCCTTCCTTTCTGGAATTTGTCAAAATGTCCAAGGGAAAGTAACCATGTCAGGAGGCTAACCCTGCACTTGGGAATGTTCACCCGTAATCAGTACAGTCCTCCAAAGCCCCGGATCCAGATGAAGCTTGCCCTGTAGCAGCTGATGGAGAATAACAAGAGCCCGACGACAAGCAGAAAGGTGCTGAATCTGAGGCAGATGAAGCAGGTCCATCAGGGGCCGCAATTCAGGACTCTTCCAAGCCCAGATGGGTATAAGAGATGAAGCTTTCCAATGTTTGAGCTGGGAGCCGAATAATGAAGCTAGTCAAGATGCTCCCTACTAGATTTACAATCTAGGAGATCCTATCCTTGAGCGAAAAGACCCCGCAGGCGATCATCACTGCTCTGCAAATGCCTACTCACTTTGAGACCTGCTTGGCTGAGACACTGCCAGAAGCCAGCATGACCTTCACTCAAGAGGATGTGCTGCTACCTACTCTTAGCCACAACAGGCTGATGTATATGAAGGGGCACCTAACTGGGCGGGAGCTGAATAGAATCCTAGTTGATCCTGGTGCAACAGTCAACATTCTGCCATACAGAATATACGAGAGGCACCACTTCAATGTGCGCCTCGAGAAAGTAAGAGATGTACGTATTGTCAGCTTTAATCAGTGGGCAGTCTGGGATTCGATGCAGACGGCCTTGTTTCTTTACCGGATGCTTCTCATCTTTGGTGTCTTGCTCCTTCATCAGTGGACAGTCTGGGATTCGATACTCTCGGCTCCCGCATCGAAGACAAGCTCCTAACTTCCTCCAGCACTCCTCGGTCTTATGACCAGCTTTATCACAATCTTGGCACCACCATGCCGAGGAACTCAATGAATCCCATGGCGGCAAGCCGCTCCCGCTGGAAATTCGATAATGCTAGGTACACTGCCCAGACCTAGAGCCAGGAGATCCTCGTCCTGCATTTTCCCTGCCTGCATTTAAACATTTTATACCAGTCATGCATTCCATGTCTAATCATGCATTGCATCAAAAAACAAAAACAAAAAAAATTAAAAAAATCAGGTCTGCTAAGGTGACGGCCATTTGGGGACCGACTTGCATCTATGCAATGGTCACATGGAGACCGTTTATGCCATCCTTGGCAGTCTGCCCTAAACTATTTTTCTCCTCAATACCCAGCTTGTTAAACTAGCATGTTAGGTGTCATACTCTGACCATCTTAATCTTCTGGGCGGCCTTGTTAGGCCCGTTTCCAAACCAATGGTCATATGGAGACCATTTGTTTGTCATTAGCGGTCTGCCATAGACCGTGTTTATTCCCTCTAATGCACCGACTGTTGAACTGCCATTGAGCGGTCACCCTTGGACCATTTTAGCCTATTGGATGGTCTACTTGGGGCCGTGTTCATCCCAACGATCGTGGGTGGACCGTTTTATTTCACTAGGTGGTGCCTATTAGGACTGCGTTTCACTTGCCATGATGGATGGCATTCTTCTGCTCTCTCCGTCATTGGCAATGGCCCTAGGGGCCCTACAATCCTTCCTAAGGGTTGGGAGTGCCCCTTCCTCTTCGCTTAGGCTACATGCAAGCACTAAATGGAAGGGTTTCTGGGCCTACCTAGGACAACTTGGCCCATTTCTCCACCGCCGCTGCCGCCACTTCCGGGGGTACTCCTGCCTCCTCAACCGCTCCGACGATCACGGCGGGTGCTTCCCCCTCGACCGCAGGCAGTGAAGGCGTCTCTTCGGGTGCTTCTGGTGGTCGCACTGCCTCCTCCAGTGGGTTTGACGGTGATAGCGTTTGGGCTCTGACGTGGGCCATTCAGCGTGATAATGACTGCTGCTTGAATCACATCCACGCCCGAAAGATGCAGTGGGGAGGGGGCTCGGTGTGGTGTGTGCTAAGAAGAGGGAGAGGGGGGTGAGCTACGTTGGTGGCCTCCGCTGTGAGAGAAATGAGAGAGGGCGAGGAAGGGAGATGATGGGGGTCAGTTTCTTTTTTTGAAACTGACGATCTGAAGGCAGTCGAACGATTGACCGTTTATGATTTAAAGCGGTCTTCTAAAGACCATTTATATTTATGGCTCGTTTTCTGAGTGATGACCCATCTTCCAATAACAAAAAATCAATCAATAATTACCTTGAACCCGGAATGCATGCTCCCCTGGCACCAAGGATTCTCTTCTGAGGCCTTGGATGCTCCCCTGAGACTGTATGTGTTCCCCTAAAGGGTTGACATATGCTTTGCCCTGAACCCTGGTCATGCATGCTCCCCTGTAACATCAAATGCTCTCCTGAGGCCATGGATGCTCGCCGGAGACTACATGTGCTTCGCCAAAGGATTGACATCAAATTGCCTTGAACCTTTGACTGCATGCTCCCCTTTCACCATGGATGCTCTCCTGAGGCCGCGGATGCTCCCCTGAGACTACATGTACTCCCCTAAAGGGCTGACATATGCTTTGCCCTGAACCACTGGTCATGCATGCTCCCCTAAGACATCAAATCCTTTCCTGGGGCTGCGGATGGTCCCCGGAGACTGCATGTGCTCCCCCAAATAGTTGACATCAAATTACCTTGAACCCAGACTGCATACTCCCCAGTCACCAAGGATGCTCTTTTGAGGCCGTGGATGCTCCCCTGAGATTATATGTGTTCTCCTAAAGGGTTGACATATGTTTTGCCCTGAACCCTAGTCACGCATGCTCCCCTGAGGCTGTGGATGCTCGCCGGAGACTTCATGTGCTTTGCCAAAGGCTTGACATCAAATTATCTTGAACCCTTGACTGCATGCTCCCCTTTCACCATGGATGCTCTCTCGAGGCCGCGGATGCTCCCCTGAGACTGCATGTGCTCCCCTAAAGGGCAGATATATGCTTTTCCCTGAACCCCTGGTCATGCATGTTCCCCTGAGACATCAAATGCTTTCCTGGGGCTACGGATGGTTCCCGGAGACTGCATGTGCTCCCCCAAATGGTTGACATCAAATTACCTTGAACCCGGACTGCATGCTCCCCAGTCACCAAGGATGCTCTCTTGAGGCCGTGAATGCTCCCCTGAGGCTGCATGTGCTGCCCTAAAGGGTTGACATATGCTCATACAAGCTCGTTAAGAGAACGGGCTGGGCCGGGCTGCAGGCCGAACTCAAAGCCCGAGCCCGGCCCATGGGTCTAGTCCGGTCGAGCTTTTTGACCTGACTAAGGGCCCATGGGTTAGAACAGGGCTTGCGGCCCAGCCCGAAATCGAGCCAAGCCCGCGGGGCTATCGAGCTGGCCGGGCCCATTAACAGCCCTACCAACTTGTTAGATTTTTAGAAAATTACATTTCTTTATCTTAAAAAATGGGCATGCCGTGCTTTATCTTATTTTTGGTTGATTGCTATGATCTCTATGGGGTCTTTCGGACCCTTTTCGGAGAGTTTCAGATCGCTTTTGTAGCTCCCGAGTTGAGTTTTACTTTTCGTGTGGGTTTTCTCCCGTATAATCTACAGAACCCTACGGTTAGTTTATTCCTTAATTCATCGACTCGCGGACGATACAGGTGTGATGTACTCTTCATGAGGATCATTTTGGCTATTTTTATGTATTTTTCTTAATTAGTGCATTTTTGACTCATTTTATGGATTTTTAGAAATTAAAAAATTTCTAATTTTCCTTTTTATATAAACCCACCCCACCCTCTCTCTCTCTCTCACTCACGCCATCTCACTCTCTCACTCCCGTTCTCTCTCGTTCTCTTGATCAATCGGCTCTGGCTGTAGACGGAGGTGACCGTGGGTGAGGTAGCGATGCCGGGAGGTTGCTGAGACGTGTGGTGGAGCGAGGAACGGTGTGGATTTGATGCGATCCCGAACGATGGATTCAGAGTCGACAGTTTAGTTTGCATGGTGGTTTTCGACACGGTTTAGTCGCCTCGATGCTCGGTTTCGTCGGTGGAGGTAGGGAGATGGATTGCCACTTCAACCTCTACGTTTTCCATGTAATTTTGCCTAGAATGGTGCTCGATCGGGGGAGATCGGGCCAGTTTAGCAAAAATCATGATTTTTGGTGTTTGTAGGGTTCGCCGAAAAATGA
Source organism: Amorphophallus titanum (assembly GCA_024336825.1). NCBI lineage: Eukaryota > Viridiplantae > Streptophyta > Magnoliopsida > Alismatales > Araceae > Amorphophallus > Amorphophallus titanum. The sequence continues at coordinate 1,248,780 of JANBPO010006173.1, forward strand.
CAACCATTCACTGTAAAATTAGTGTCAAATTGATTGCTGGGATGTCAGGATCCCAACACCACTAGTTTCGTGTCGATTGGTTGTCATTTGGGGCCGATAGGAGTCCGGGAACGCCGATGACTCGTTTTCAGTTGATTCGTCAGAATCGCCCCGATCTCGCGTTTAATGCATTTTGATGGATGCATGTGGCATTTTTGACCTTCTGGAGTCATTTCTCGTCAATTGGATGTGTTTCCCCTGCGCTACGGCGTACATGGGGCGTGGAACGGGCTGATTCGGCCATTCTACCATTTTACCCACTGGATTGATTTAGGGGTCCTACCAGAGACCGTTATAGTCATAACGGTCCCTCAATAGACCGTTATGGTTCATTCGTCATTTTTCATCTTTCGAGGTCATGGAGCATAACAGACCAGGCCTCGTCCGTTATTTGGGTATAATGCCCCTATCTAGGCACGTTATGCTCGGGTTGTTTTCGAGGCCTACTGCTGTGTCAGACCCTCGACGATCATGTTGCCTCGAAGATCATGTTAGTCGATTTGGCATAACGGACGCCTCCTTGTGCGTTATGATTAGATAACGGGCACATTGTGTTGGTGTTAAGTGTTACGTGTGTATTGCGTGTGTTTGTGAGTGTCTTCTTTTTTTTTTTTATAAGGGGGATGGGGAGGAAGTGTTACGTGGGTATGCGGTGTGTGTGAGTGAGTGTGGCGTGTATGTATGTTTGTGTTGGCGTGAGTGTGTTAACGGGTGTGCGTTTGTGTGTGATTCCTCTTTTTTTTTATGTGATAAGGGGGATGGAGGGAGTGGAGGTGCCGCTGAGGTGCCAATCGACAGCACCCTGTCCCCGCCGATTCAGCCCTTTCGCTGCTTTCTCTCTCTCTCTCTCTTTTTAAAGCATGGGAAGGTGAATCGGCGGGAAGAGAGAGGTGATCCGGCGTGAGAAGGTGCGTGTGTGCTCGTCGGATCACTCCCCACTCGCATTTCCTTTTTTTTAAGGGGATTTCGATCGATCGAAATAATGAATTCAGTTGATCGAACCTCCCAGAAATGGAGAGGAGTCGACCCCAATTGAGCAAGATGTCGACGCAGCCGCTGGTTGGTCGACCAAAAACCCAGTTCGGTCGATCGATCTAGCGGACAGACCCAAACAGACAGAACCACCCTGTCTGCATTTTTTTTTTGTGATGGGTTTTCTCGTTTCAGGCTGCTTGTCTGACCAAGATAAGTATGCACTGCTGCTTTTATCTTATTATGTTTGTTTGATCGATTTCCCCCCTTTCTGTATGTCCATCCTTGTTTTTAACAATCCCTTTCATCCGGGTCCTCGGTGCCTTATTCTTTGTTCATTTTCATTAATTTTTTTAAAGAAAAAAATCTCTTCATGTGTATTGCACATTAGTTCAGAGTGACTTTTTCTTGGTTCAGTTCATTTGTCATCATTTCTTTATGTCATCGGTCTTCAAATTATTCGACAAAAATCTGACAATATCTCCTCTCGGAGCGTTGGGGGGGTGTGAATTAGGTACGCATCCACAGAAGAACCCTGGGACGGCCCCAAAATAAGAAGGATGCGCGCGAAAGTAGCAACATCCCATGATCTGAATTGGGCACGGGAATCCCGAGGACTAGTCTATGAGAGGCCCTGATAACCAATGGACTACCGCAGTCCCGAATCTGAGATGTGGTCTTGAACCATCGGCAACTTATATGGCCATTGATATTCATTCTTTTGAAAGACACCACTCGGGGACCACGTTATGAGGAAGCGAGCCCCCAGGGATTTTTGAACCGATCGGGAAGTTGCCCAAAGGAGCCTGGACGGGCATGGATTCCGAATCATACTTATGGGGGATCCACTCAGGATAATGAACCTAGTTTCAATATGATTTTGTTTCAATGCCAACTAGGTTGATTCTTACCATGTATAGGCCAACTAAATCCGGGAGACTTCAAAGATATAACTTGCTCGGCGTTCGTGAGGGAATCTACAGGTGCAAGGACTTATGGAGGCCTTAGTTTAGGAATTTCCGGTCCAATGAGATGGAGTGCTCAATTGGATGGTCCTTCCTTCACCAAGAGAGGGATAAGACTCCTAGAAGTGTGGGGAGAGGAGGTCTCCCAAACTGAGATGCCCCTATATGCAAGTACTAATGCAACAGAAAAATCAAACAGACAGAATGCATATACAATGTGATGAACAGATGCAAAACAGGATAAACAAGATGGAATTAATGTGAACAGTGTGCCATGCTTTTTTTTACAGAACAGTAAGAAACGTGATATGCAATGATGTAACAGTGGAGGCAATGAACGTGATATACAACAAATGCAATGGGGAAGCTCAGGATATGAATATGATCGTGATATGACACAAATGCAACAGGGAAACCATTAGATGTGAATATGATATGCATCCAATGCAACAGAGAAACCACTAGATATGAATATGGTATGCAACAGATGCAGGATATGATATGCAACAAATGCACAACAAGATATAATATTCAACAACTGCACAAAAGGATACGAATGTGATATGCAACAAAGAATGCAGGGAATTAGCGTCTGCTTCGGTGAGTGCCCATTTATGAATGGACGTCCACCTGACTAGACACTTTTTTTTAGTGACTGTGGTGAAGAAACCCGAGCTCGAGATCGGCACGACGCGACAGAGCGACACTACAGGACGCATAGCACTGTTTGAGACTTGCAGGCCAGACGGCATGGAGAGCTACCCATGAGCTGGAGTCTTTTTTTTTTATCATCTTGGACTTTGTGGGCCAATCTGTGGGCAGTTGGACTTTACTAGCATCACTTTGTATTCAGAAGGCTAGGTGAGGGCTAGTGGGCCATTTCTTGCTCCAGGCCCAAGGAGGATAGGGCTGGTCGCCCCCCACTAGTGGGGCCCCCACCTTAGGAAGTGCAACCCCCTCCCTAGGTTTAGGGTTGGGCATGCCCCACCCTCTCCTCTCCTCCTTGGAGATGGCAGCTGCCCCCCTTCCGCTACTCTTCAGGAAAGAGAGAGATTCTATCCCCCACCGTTGCCTATTATGTAGGAAGTTTAAATTAACTACATTTTTTAGGATTCCTTTGTGACAATTAGGGTTTTCTTCCTATCCCCGTAATAAGTGTCAAGTGGATGTTATGTCAGAATTTTGTTAAGTTGGTTTATGTAATTGGAGTATGGGTTATTTAATTATTATTTAATGAATGAAATTAGTTTTGTTATGATGTTGTGTTAATTTTTAGCTTAGCATGTGATTGTCTATTTCTACTACTAGTCCCGGTATTCCTCGTCGGGGCGTGACACACACGTCGAGTGTGTGTTGTTCGCGCTCCCCTCATGTGGCGTTTAGCCATCACACATGAGCCCATCTCTATCACACATAAGGCACTATGATAATGGCGAACACCCCCGCCTCCTGGGTCCACCCGCATATGACACCCCATGGTGGCTACGCATACACCATGGTGCCACATTTACCTCTGCCATGAAACTGCGTGCCCATCGCTCTCCCCGAGCTCACCGCCGATAGCTATGACCGATGACTCGAGTTAGCCGAGCCACTGACCCGGGAGCAATATGCCTGGGATCGGCCTCGACTCAGAGCATGATGACACTCGCCTTCCAAGGCCCAGACCCGATCGCTCATCTCGAGCCGCGTCCAGCCTCCTTCAGGCACCAGCCCACAACCGCCCCTACCACCTAGGTAGTCAGGCTCGTCTCAATCTCCTCATGAAGAGCCTTTTTAAAGCACGCAAATATCTGTCTTATCCAGCATTGACCCGGGGACCGACCCACATGTCGGAATTGTCCCATGGCATGCGTCAGCTATACTTTGGCCTCCTCGACCCATCTGTAAAGCCCATGTGGCTCTCATGTAGCATGAAACCAGTTGAATACATGTACCCCTACTCGGGTCTCAGCTTCTTCCTACACACGCCCAGCTCCCTTAGTCATGACGGTGCCCTCGGCACGCGACTGCCAGCTATTTCAGTTACGTCAGGGCTTGCGGCGCCCGACCACTTAGCTCCTTCAGTCACAACGGTGCCTCAGCACCTGACTACCAGCTACTCCAGTCACGTCAGGGCCCGCGGTGCCCGAACACTCAGCTCCTCAGTCACAACGGTACCCTCAGCACCCGACTGCTAGCCACTCCAATCACGTCAGGGCCTGTGGCGCCCAACCACTCAGCTCCTTCAGTCACAACGGTGCCTCGGCACCCGACTACTAGCTACTCCAATCAAGTCAAGGCCAATGACGCCCGACCACTCAGCTCCTTTAGTCAAAACAGTGCCCTCGACACCTTACTGCCAGCCACTCTAGTCACGTCGAGGCCCGCAGCGCCCGACCACTCAGCTCCTTCAGTCACAACGGTGCCCTCGACACCTGATTGCCAGCCACTCTAGTCACATTGGGGCCCACGACTCCCAACCACTTAGCTCCCTTAATCATAATGGTGCCCTCGGCACCCGACTGCCAGCTACTCCATTCACATCGGGGCCCGCGGCGCCCAACCACTCAGCTCCTTCAGTCACAACGGTGCCCTCGGCACCCGACTGCCAACCATTCCAGTCACATTAGGGCCCACGACGCCTGACCACTCAGCTCCTTCAGTCACAACGATGCCTCGACACCCGACTGCCAGCTACTTCTGTCACGTCGAGGCCCACGATGCCCGACCACTCAGCTCCTTCAGTCACAATGGTGCCCTTGGCACCCGACTGCCAACCACTCCAGTCACATCAGGGCCCACGGCGCCTGACCACTCAGCAACTTCAATTACAATGGTTCCCCCGACACCCGATTGCTCAGCCACTTTAGTCACGATGGCGCCCCCGGCATCTAAATGTCGGGTCCAGATAGCGTCGGGCTATTCTAGCTCCGACCACGGCCAACAACTCTAGTCCCACAGGGCCTACGGCACCAGATAATTCTGAGCCCAATGGCTCTTGGTCGCTCCAGTCATGGCGATGCTCACACTGTCCAACCGCTCCAGTCTCAACAGCGCCCAGCCTCCAGGGACAAGTGGTGCCTACGTCATTTGGTTGCCTCGGCCTTGGTGACACCCAACTACTCCAGCACAGCGGTGCCTACAGCACCCCTACTGCCCCGATGTCGACACTGTCTCATGACGGGAAGACATTGTGACTCCCCTCGGGCGACACCCTGCTGAGTCACAGGTCCTCAGACGAACACTATGTATGGACACAGAACTACCCACATAATAATGCAATGACTCAGGGACCGTCACAAATGACGAAATTGTCCCATGGCTTGCAAGCACTTGTAATTGGGCTTCCATGCCCCCATATAAATGCCTTTCATGGCATAAAACTCATGTAATCCAGTCGGGGAGCGGATCCCCCTCCTCATCGGAACCAGCCTCTCTACCCCCAGTTATCCCTGTTGTGTTGTTGTTGCCCTGTCACTGTTGCACAGATGAAGCCCTCCTGACGTCGTGACTCCCAGGGTCCCTGACTCTTTCTTCGACAGTAGAAACAAAGGTGTTCGGGCTCCGCTCGATGTAAAATAAACATCGATCGCTTGCGATCGGTGGGAAGACGTCCAGTACATGAGCCCCCACAATCATCTACACTCGTACCAGCAGAACCTCCTTCTCTCCACGTGACGCATAACATTTCGTGCTCACGTGTCGTGCCCTGGCGGCACATCCCCAGTCAAACACTTGGTTCCGCTGGTGATCATCGAGAAATCGACTGGCACACCTGCATTCCATCCAGCCATCTCTGTCCCAGTCTTCCAGAATGATTAACCATACATCGTTCCTTCCTATGCGTTCCTATCATTCTTTGCATCCTCCTTTCAATACCTCCGAAATCTCCGCGTGCCAAGTCGACCCATCTCGGCCTTCCGTAAAAGGTGAGTGTGCATCCCCGCCGCTAGGGAAAGAACAGAAGGGATCTCCCTCTGCGCGTAAACAAACATCAAGTCAAAGTTTACATTCATCATACAAATGATTTCTTTCTACCCTGCTTCCAACGACAGTGGCTTCCGAAAGCTCCCGGGATCACCCTCTAACTAAACCTTTGTCAGAGCTAAACTCCTATACTTAATGACTTCCTGAAAAATAGTTGAAAAATATATGTGAGTCTGAAGCCTCAATAAGCATCAAATTAATCACATGTTTACTACATAATAGTTTTTACAAATCATATAATAATTCTAAAGTAATCATAATTTTATTTAGTTCTAATCATACAGTATAAATTCAAGGAACATAAGATGTATCAAACACATATGCAAAAGTTGTTTGTCCCAGCTGACTATTTAGTCCACAATAGTTGAACAAGTTGTACTCGCCCAGGCAGATAATTAGTAGTTGCAAGAAATGATAGGGAGGTCCAGATTTACTCAGAGCATCAACGGAGCTATCAGGTTTCAAGAGAGACTGTGTGTATCCCAAAATGAGAAAGTAAAGGAAGACTTGTTGTCTGAGGCACACAAATCATAATTTTCTATACATTTGAGTAGCACAAAATATTTAGGGATATGGAGAAACAATTTTGGTGAGCTGGCATGAAAAAGCATATACCTAGATTTGTTAGTAACTGTTTGACTTGTCAACAAGTGAAAGCTGAGCACCAAAGACTAACAAGCTTACTACAACAAATGGAGATTCCATAGTGAAAATAAAAATATGTAACATTCTAAAATGATATTTTATAACTTCTTATATAAGGATTGTTTATATGCAAAAACCTCTTTCCCGAATTCTGATCGGTTCCCCCCGTCCACCCACTCACGGGACGACCACGCCCCTGTCGAGAGGCGGTGCCGACGTGTGGGTCCCACTGTACGTGGCCTTTTCCCATTGGACGCCACATACGCGTCTCCCACCACACGCGCAGCATCCGACTCGCCCACGGAAGCCCCAACGAGCACGAGCGGCGTCTATAAATACCCCCAAGAGGGCACCCACGGGACGCGTCTTTTCTTCCTGCGCTCCTTTTGTTGGTTTCGTTCCCCAGGACGAAACCCTAACCCTAGGTTCCATCAGGAGCTGCGGAAGGAGGGAAGAAGCGAATCTCCCCTTGCTCGCCTCCCCCAATCGCCGTCGAGGGGGGGCGTTGTTGGGAGGATCTCTTGCTTTCCAGATCGGTGTGTTGCTTGGTTTCTCGCTACTGTTGCGTCTTTTTGCGAAGCGGGGGGAAGAGATGTCTCGCTGCTTCCCATACCCGCCTCCGTGGTTTGAGAAAAGCTTGGCCTTGACCGATTCGATAAAGGTTTGTGCCGTTGCTGTAGAGCCATCAGCATGATCACCCCCCCAATCACTGATGTCTGCTAATTGCTGCAAGATGCGAATAGATTGTTGCGATTTGATGTTCTTCTTGGATACTTCTCTGTGTGATCCCTCGGAGGCCCTTTTTGATGTGTATATGAAGACAGATCGAGAGGGAGAGGGAGAGGAAGAGGACATAAGGTATAAGATTTCCGAAAGTTTGGAACACGGAAAGGTGATTCAGATTGTGACGCTTTTGCGAGTAGGTGCATCTGGGAATTGATGACCTGTTGCGCGGTTTCTATTGATCGGGGTTTGAGATTTGGACTTGATGTTGTGTAGGGAAGAATGGTGGTCGAATTTGGAGGGGCGTTTGATTCTGTTTACATCGGATAAGCTATAGCATGATGGTAGGGGAGATACATGTGTTGGTGTTTGAAGTAGAACCACCACTACCATTGAATCGTCCTTTGCTGCGGTACCTTCCTCAAAATGGACAACAAAACTTGGATCTTTAAGCCGGAAGATTCTTTCTGTGCTGGATAAAGATGGTTTCCCTACCATCTATACGGTCTTGTCTGTATATTTATGGATAATGGGTTTCCCCGCCACCCCCCATGCGGTCCATGTTTCCTTCTCGGTTGCCTACCTTATATGATGTGACTGAACGTGATTGTTGTAGCATGTAAAGTCATGTCCCAGAAGGGTATTGCGGTCGATCCTTCAAAGGTCAAAGCTATAAAAAACCGAGAGAGACTTACAAGCATGACTGAAATTCGAAGCTTTCTGGGATTGGCAAGATATTATAGAAGATTTATTAGGGACTTCTCCAAGATCGTTGTATCTTTGACAAGGTCAACAAGGAAGGATAACCATTATATATGATCCGTGGAATGTGAGAAAAACTTTCTGACTCTAAAAGATTGTCTCACTACTGTCCCCATACTCACGTTGCCTACGGAAGGAGAAGGATTTGAAGTTTATACTGATGTATCCAGAATTGACTTAGGCTGTGTATTGATGCAATGTGGCAAGGTAATCATTTATTCCTCAAGGCAATTGAAAAAGCGCAAGGAGAATTATCCTATGCATGACTTAGAACTAGCGGTTGTAGTCTTTGCCTTGAAGATTTGGCGGTATTATCTCTATGGTGAGGCTTTCATTGTGTATTTTGACCACAAGTGCCTCAAGTACTTCTCTCAAAAAGAGCTCAATATGAGACAAAGAAGGGGGCTGGAATGCTTGAATGATTTTGATTTCTCTATACAGTATCATCCAAGAAAAGGTAATGTCGTAGCAGATGCTCTTAGTCGGAAGTCGATGGCATTATTATTGAACCTAATGATTAAAGAATGATAATTATTAGAGCAAGTGACAAACTTGGACCTCAATGTGGAGGAGAAGGAGTCTTGATTGCAAATATTAGACTCCAAACCAAGTTACTCTCAAAAATTAAAGAGTTATAAGATGATGATCCGTTGATTATTGAAATTAAAGAGAAATTAGATCAACGACCAGATTTTCTTTTGGCGGATGATAGAAGGTTGCTTTTTCGAGGAAGGACCTATGTGCCCAATTGTTCTACCATCAAGAATAAAATCTTAGAGGAGGCACATCGATCGAGGTATACTATTCATCCTGCTACCACAAAAATGTACCAAGATCTCAAAAGAACCTTCTGTGGCCTAACATTAAAAGAGAGGTAGCTAAGTTCGTGAGCCGATGTTTGGTCTGCCAACAAGTTAAAGTCGAACATCTCAAACTAGCTAGGAAGCTTAAGCCTCTCAAAATACCGATAGTATTGGCATGGATTTTATTGTTGGATTGCCGATGATCTGAAGTGAATTTGATGCTATATGGGTGATTGTGGACCGACTCACTAAGTTCGCTAACTTCTTGACCATTAAAGGTAGATGGACCGTGGACGTTCTAGATGCCCTATATATCAATGAGGTTGTATGTAATGCTCACAAGAAACACTATCAACACAAGTATTTTTGATTTTTTTCAGCTTTCTATTTTCAGATTTTACCTTTTTGTACTTGTCTGACAATTCTTCATACGCATTTGATAGTTCCTCAAATGAGATTTCATTGTTGTCAGAATTTACCTCAGAACTTTTTTTGCTTGATGTGTCGTGCTTGTCAGCCATCAGGCACGTACTGTCCTTCTTTTCTTCATGGTCCTCGATCAAGCAATTTAAGATGTCTTTGGCCATCCTGTATAAGAAAACATGTGGAAATTTTTCAAGATCAATTGAACTTCTAAATATATTTAAGAGCATAGAATTATCTTTGTTTCTCTTCACATGCTCGTCAGTCCACTTAAACTCATCACTGGGTAACCCATATGAATCATGCATAACTAAACCCTAGAGTTTGTTATCAATGGTATTAACAAAGCGATTCATGCGCCCAAGCCATCCACTAAAGTCAAAACCAATATAACGAGGAGGGAGAGAAGATAAACTGCTATCAGACATGATGCTTATGATACTCGTCGATAGGGATCTCTCTATAGGTCATTAGACCTCAAGAAGATAGAGCCGTGGCTCTGAGACCAATTGTTGGTCCGGTAAATTTAAAACTTACTAAGCGGAAGTAACGGGATTAACGAGATTGATGGACATAAACTAAATAGAGTAAACCAAGTTCTCTCTATCTCGCCGAGCTCATTCGAATATGAAAATGGATTAAGCTGTCAAGCACACAATCACAAGGCAAACCACTGGACACAATAGATTTTAAGATTACTTAGGACCACGACGGGCTCCCTACGTCCACCCCTTACCAAACCGGTAAGGCTTCACTCGCTGATAAACCCAGCAAGGGGACAAATCTCCAATACGGAGTGACGCACCAACAACAAGCCAGACGGCACCTGCACACACTTGGGGACTCACCCCAACACACACACGGAGATGGAGTCTCCAACACGATCCGATGACTGAATCAACAACACACACACACACACACGCTGCAACAAACGCAGCACCGTATACACACTGGTGAGGACACCCGAGCTAGAGATCAGCGCGATGTGGCAGAGTGACACTATAGGACATGTAGCACTACTCAGGGCCTGCCGACTTCTTTATGGCTTGGAGTTGGCATGGAGAGCTAGCCAGGAGCTTGGATATCTTTATGTCTTTCATTTTGTATTTTTGAAGGCCGATTTGAAGCCAACTGGACTCCATTAGTGTCATAGTTGTATTTTGGTTGGTTGATTGAGGTTAGTGGTTAATTTGAACTAATGCGACGACCAGACTCCTAAACGGAGAAGTCCTGACCCAAAAAATTACCTCGCATGTGGAGGGCCCCATTGTGCTACATGGATAGATAGACAGCGACGGCCTGGGTTTCGTTGTTGTTTGGGAAGCCCCGAAGCCATGGCCGATGGGCATCGGCCCGTGCATCCTTGGCCGCTTCCATTTGCACCATGAAACATTTGAGACCCATGTCGGCCGACGGACCCGCGTGCGGGCACTTTGAGCTGGACGGGATCGTCGTCGCCGGAACGAATCTCCTCATCCCGGTGAGGAAGGCTTTCTCCACGGCCTTGCAGCAGTTGTCCTCGTCATCCAGCACTTGCGCACCCGGCCGGCAGCCGGAATCAACTGGTTGTCGGCCGAATCGTCTTCAATCTGCTCCGGCGATAGATCCACCATTATCTTATTAAGTCCAAGATGCAGGCAATACACGCAGCTACGAATGGTTAGAGCGATGGATGGGTGCGATCGAGCAGTCCTTCCGATGGAGGGAGCTCACCAAAATGAGCACGGCGCCGTTCGTCGGACGAATGTAATGAGATAATCATGGACCAGTCGCCGGAGCATGTTGAAGGCGATCGCTGCGTTGGAGGAGGTCGCCCCCATGGGTGGGCTGCTTCTTCGACAACGCCGGAGGAACGCGGGGCCTTTACATGCTTTGATGTGTGCGTGTGGGGCCCTTGGGATTTGACAATTCGAGTTGTGGGCGCCTTTATTTCAGACAATTTACCGTTTACACGCGATGAACCTTGCCGCCCTCTCGCAAATGGGGTTGGTTCCGGATTCAAATCCGGATCCTACCCGTGAAAGAACCAGTAGAATGTTCTTATTCAAACTTTTGTCCCGATTGGAACAGCTGGATCCGGCCCATTTTAAATGGACGCGAGGACATGTTTGGGGCACAGTGCAGGGTTATAATTAGTAATTGGGCCAATCACTCACCTCGCTTCACTGCTCCTGCATGCACCTGTCCACCAACAACGGTATTCTGGCCCAGTAAGATCGACGCAAACAGGTATCGGGCACAAAGTAATTGGGCCAAGCACTCCTTTCTTCCCGGCCGCTGCATCCGCACATGCAGCAATCTCAAGCGGGTGCACCCGGCCCATTTACACCGACGCAAAGTATACTGTGGTACACACGTATGGGGCACAGTGAAGGGTGATTATAAGTAAATTGTAATATATATAGATCGAGCTGAGGGGGTTAACTAGTGTATATGTCAACGGACAGCTATATATAGCCTGACAGCGAGATGAGTTTCTTATGCATGTAGTTGGCATGTAGTTAGTTGTTTAAACTGCGTAGATAGAGTTTCTAGCTTTACTTTAATTATGTTTAATTTATGCCATTGCCTGTTAGTGCATTAAATGCGTGCGTCCATTGCTTTTATATTTGTATGTTTGCATGTTTAGTGCGAGGTAGGGATCCGGGTGACCCCTACTGAGTCTGGCTATTACTCACCCTTCCTACTTCCAGGTGAGCAGCCGCGCCGTCTTCTGGAGCTTCACGAGGTTTTGACGATCGTCGGTAGAGTGCCAGCAATAGTCGGTTCATCTTCTTGTACTTTGACTGGGGTATACCCCGTGTAGTTGTACATTTGGACTCTTTTTTTTATAGTGGGACTTGCATAATTGCAGAATCTGGACTATTGTATATATTTTAGCACTATGATATTTGAAATTGCTTCTGCACTGATATTAATTTTGTTGCATTAATTAATACTACTTGTCTGTAATTCCAATTTGTTATGCAACTCCTCAACAACCTCACTAACCCTTCAGGGGCCTCATTAGCCTCTTGGGTGGCATCCCCACTTCCTGCCATCGGTATATCGATTTTATCGGTATATCGGTGTCCGGATCTTCGGGTCGTTACAGTTGGTATCAGAGCTGTGTTGGGGATTTGTATAAGGAATTGAAATTGCATCGCAACCATCCAGAACAAGTCTATTTGAGTCATCTATTGTTGGCTTAGGATGTTTTCCGTGATTAATGATGAGTTTTTCGTTACTGTGTGGAGTCTAGATTTGAGATGCCCTTCTGCATGTGTATTCCGGGAGGGAGGTGACATTTCTCCTCCTATGATCGTTGTGTTGGTTAGTTTAGTTGAATTGCTGTTTGGGCATTCTGGTGCATTCCTGTGAGTTTAGCAGCGTGTTTCTTCTCTCTTCCTTTTCATTTCTCCCGTTCAACTTTCTCCCTCATTTCTCTTTTCCCTCTGTTCCTCTCGACATGGGGGCGCGACCGTGCCGAGTTGACCATGGTAGAGACGCGACGGAATGGGTTAGAACGTGATGGAATGATGGATGAGGTGGACGCTAGTAGGATTTGTAGGTGGGTCCTATACTAGCGTGGTTTAATCGTTTTGTCACCTATTTCTTAAAGAGCTTTGTTTCTCTGTGCGGGCTAAGTGACTTGTCACCTCCAGTGTCAACAGCCATGTGTAAGTTCCATAGTGTATTCCTGTTAGCTTTTCCCTTGTTCGTTCCAGCGTAGTGTAATGTCTTTCACTTGGCGGCCCATCCAGTACCGGATGATTCTCCCTTCAACGCGGAGCTTCCAGATGAGGAGTCTCTTACGCTTCAACCGCATCAACTAGCTAAACAGAGCAGAGATGTCTTGCATTACTGGCAACAAGACGCCCTCACAGTCAGCCTACCTTACTGGGAGTTATACTTCGATGGTGCTTCTTGAGGTACTACCACGAGCAACCTCAGCTCAAGCATTACGGCAGGTGCCGGAATTGTCTTCCTGACTCCTCAGGGTGGAGTTTTACACAACTCCTGCGCCCTCATGAACGCTCTGACTAATAATGAAGCCGAATATGAAGTCCTAATCATCAGACTCCAGATGGCCCTCGACATGGGCATCAAATGCCTTAAAGCCTATGGAGATTCTCAACTGATAGTCCGACAGGTCCTCGGTATCTACGATGTGTGAAAATCAAAGCTGGTCCCATACCACGTCGCCGTCACCCAACTAACCCAGAAGTTCTATTTATTTGAAATAGACCACGTTCTCAGAAGTGGCAACGCCCAGGCGGACGCCCTGACAAAGTTGGCTGCGGCCATCAAACTACCGCCTGAGGGTGAAGTCGACATCACAGTCAAACATAGAAGACCGATGCCTAGCTCACTCGAAAATAACTCCGATCTCCAAGTTTACGAGGTCCAAGACTTCGACCAGGACACTCCCCCTAAAGAAGAAGATTGGCATGAGCCCATCGTCAAATTCAAGAGGGGGTGGCTACCCCCTGACCGGGCTCAAAGGGTCTGACTACTCTGCCAGGCAACGTCCTATGAGTTGATTGGCGACTCCCTATACCGGCTCGTCCACGAGAAGGACAAGTCCATTCTCTTGAGATGCGTCTCCCCAGTAGAGGCTCGAGCTATTATGTGCGAGGTCCATTCTGGGCTGTGCGGCGCACATTAGACCAGAGACAGAATGAAGCACAACATCAAACTTAAAAGCTTCTATTGGCCTACCATGTACGCGGATTGCATCCAGTATGCTCGTACATGCCATTAATGCCAAGCCTTTGGCCCAGTACCCAGAAGGCCTCCTAACCCACTGCATCCCACCACCCCTACCTGGCCATTTTTCGAGTGGGGTATGGACATCGCGGGGCCTTTCCCGCCATCTTTCAATGGCCATAAGGACATTCTGGCCGCCACTGACTACTTCTCTCGTTGGGTGGAAGCCCTTCCTCTACGAGAAATCACTGGCAATGTGGTTACCCGGTTTGTCCAGCATAACATCATCTATTGATTCGTCACTCCCATTTTCAGTGAAAAAAATAATAATTCATCTTCATTCGCTTAAGCTCATTCATTTAGCATTCCATTCATTCATTCTCATAACCATACACCATTTGAAACAAAAAGAACAAAAGGTTTATTTCTCATCCATTTATTTCATTCACTAGTGAATCATGATGAAATGTTGAACATACACTAATCAGGTGCGTCGTCTCATGAAGAATTCATTCACGGCTGGCCTAAAACCCTGCAAGTAGTCCACATAATGCTTCAACTCATCTTTGTCTTCTTCTACATCAATTCGAGCTTTCACGACGGTGGCATGGCATCTCCACGTCTTCCTGATTCTTTGAAGCCGCCGTCTATCCGCATCGGTTCCTAGGAGGCGCTTTATGATTAATGCTCCCTTAGAAGCGGCCCATGGGACCCGTCTGGGCAGTCCCACCTAGCGATGGCAGCGATGGGCCTGGTATAGCACCAAGTCCTCGTCTCCCACGAGCCACAACGCCTGCTCTGGCGATCCTCACACCTTAAATTCCTCGTGTCGATACATCATCGGCACGAACACAAACTCATCCTTGGGTAGGAAGTTCAAGTAGTCACGCTAGTCGTCTCTGGTCTTCAGCAGTGCCATCTTGCACACCACCTGATCCTCAGGACCAAAGATGGCCCTCGCTGGGTAGAGGGTGCTCTTCTTGAAAATCTGGGAAGTAGTGGTCGCCGCATCATCAAAGTCAAACCTCAAGTGGATCTCCATCCACATCTGCAGAAGGTAAAGGCCCCCCATGGTGCTACCACCCAGATTCATCTCAGTAAGTCCACAATACAAATGAGCCAGCACCGCCTGGGAGAGAGAATGCCCCATCCATAAGAGAGTAAGTTGTCCCACATACTCTCACCTCAACACATCTTCTGACGTAAGGAAGAGCAACGCCCCGCCTAAGCACAATGTTACACCATGCATCAGTCGATTTGCCTCCACTGCTTTGTCTTTCACCTGGCCCAGTAGCCAACTGACTAGGCGGTCGACTAAGATTCCTCGTTGATCTGTCATTCCGCGAACTTCATGTTTATCTCTCACAATCTCTGCCAAGATTTCATCCCAGGGAGAAAGGTCGATCAGCTTGCCCACCTCTAAGTCACTCCACTGGAAGATGAAGTCAAGTTCTTCCACCACCATTGAGGCCTCGAACTCAAGGAAAACAAAAGTATGGGTATGATGGGGACATCACCCACGATTCCCTCTGGCTCGGCACCTCTCTCCCTCCTGGAGAGGGGTAGGGTGCAGTTCGACCATAGGTTTGCAAGAGACTACTGGCCCTTTTTACGACCACCAAATCGCATCTTTAGAACACTGCAAAAGAACACTCACAATTCTCTTTACGAGCTAACACGTCCGGATGGCAAAACAAAAGGCAACAAGAGTCAGAGGGCAGTGCAACGCCGTATGACTTTCATTTAACATTATAACAAAACAGTTGTTATTATCTAAACAACAGCAGCAACAAATTATACAGACAGATCTCTCGACCAAAATCTGGCAAGTGATGACATCTCCCTGGAGTACGACAGCACAGGAAAGCACTACTTGTATCTTTTAATTTACCGGCCTTTACAGCGCTCGTGAAACAAAGTGAAGTTTTGCTCTGATTAAGGGATGACAATGGAAGGTTTTAAAAACAAGGCTTCCATTCTAAGAATTAGGAGGCTGTATTCTTTTTGTTGAATTCTTGGAAGGCGGCCTTTGACGCTTCATAGGTTGACCAGCAGATAGCAGCAGCCGGTGCGTGGAAAAGCATCCTGGGCTTCCACCCTCTCATGAGGCCAGCATAACCATCCCTCCTCACTATGGTTCTTATAACCTCCAGTGTGGAACTACTGGAAAATCTATCACAGCCGCATACTCCCTGTACCAACAATAGAAAAATCAGCAGCTGGATGGAGAACTAGCTGGACCATTCGATTTAATTTAAAGACAGCATGTCAGCAGGACTAGTTGAACAAAAATATGACCACCATGGGTGTCGCACAGTCGGTGATATTTTCTGGAATCAAGGTACTCGGGTCAGAACATGACTACAAACAAGACCCATAGTTTGTCATGGTTTTCTGAAATAACTATGAAAATAAAAGCATAGGACTTTTGTCCTTGCATTAACTTTCGACATCAAGATAAATGGTCTTCCTGACGCAGATAATCCATTCATCTTGACTTGATCACCATATTAATAATTCAAGACCACCTGCATCCCCAATGACCGTGCAGAACCAGCATTACTAATTTACTAAATTATCTGCACAGCACAGATGATCTTTCTGCTACTTCTGGTCATTCATCAAACCAATAGAAGTAAAGCTACGATTGGTAGGAAGGGACTAGTAACTAGCACGTTTGCTCCTATACACCCATCAAAATGACAATACTTCAATGACGCGAATTCTGTAGCAAAGAAAAGCTGGATAAAGCCTTCAAAAGTTTTCCTCATACATGACAGTGCCAATAAACTTAGAAAATAAATACTTTGTGCTGTCTTCTCCAGGCTCTTCAACATAGGTGTTTTTTATCGACCCCCCCCCCCCCCCCCCCGGGTCGCCCCCCGCCCCCGGGGGGGGGGGGGCGCTTACGGGTAGTATCGGAGATTCCCCTTCTTCGTGTCCTGCTTGATCGGCGTGAACGGCTCATCCGTCGCCACTTCCATCTTCGCGCTGGTGTCCTTGGGTATCTCCACGACAAAGTTGAAGGCGCCGTCCCCCAGATCCAGCGGGACGTCATGCCAGGGCGAAACCTACACAACCCCTCCCCAGAGCACACACAAACACACACTTCACCACAATCGGCGACTCCGAGCAGCGAAACCGAGGCAAACGGGAACAGAGCAAAAGCAGCGGGGTTCCTACCTTCTTGCCGGAGCCGTCGAGGAAGAAGACGCGGTAGTCGAGGGTCTCGGGCTGGCCCTCCTCCTTGATCTGGACCTGAGGGCGATACAGCGCCCGGCAGACCTGGTGGAGCCGGCGGGGCCTCACGGAGGCCGCGCCGGGCCTCGCCGAGAAGGGCCGGGCCCGCAGGAGGAGTCGGCAACTGCCGTCGCGGAGGCCGTGGAGCGGCCCCGCCGCCGCTGTCAGCATCCTCGTGGCCGCCATTTTTGCTGGGTAGAAGAAAGCAACCAGTCTGGATTCTGGAGAGGACTGAGGCCGGCGGAGGGGGTTCGACGGAGGACGAGCGGCCAGCCGCGGCGGCCCAGGGACCAGTGTGCGTGTGTTTTTCTTAGTGATATATGACCGCGAAGATGGGATCTCGTCACCGTCGTGAGCGTTTACCTTCTTGGAATTAACTGTTTTGGTTGGTCTCAGTTCGCGCACAGTGTTGGCGTGCAGGCATGGTACTTCCGTCCTTTAAGAGTACGCCCTCCCAACCACTTGGGATTTGATAAATCGGGTAACGTCTCGTGTCATCGTGTGTCACGGATTATACGATCTTCCCTCTCTCTTTCTTACTCTATTTCTGTCGAAGATCGTTGCCGGAGGAAGCTCCCGTCAGCAGCTTCTTCTTCTTCCTCTTCTTCTTCTCTTCTTCTGTGTCGTCTGTGGGGTTTGTTCTCTTCTCCCTCTCCTGTCTGTGTACCGCTGATGGGTGGTGGCCAGGGTGTGCCGCTGAAGGCAGGTGGCTAGGAGTGTACCGCTGAAGGGTGGTGGCCAGGGCGTACCGCTGAAAGGTTGGAAGGGGGGTGTGTGCCGTTCAAGGGGCTTGGCCAGGGGGCTACATGGGTTGAGGGTGTTATTGCAGGGGGACTCCAAGGCACTCCATGGGGAGGTACCTTGACGAGGAGACTGGCTTGCTTGCACTAAGCAATGATGAGAACCGCAGACTCAGTCTGCCAACAACCACTGTCGAACAGCTTGCCCCAAGGAACACCTTCCTCGAACTACTGACAATCATAAGCACCAACTGGAGGACCAACCTCCCTTCCTTTGCAACCTGCAAAGGGAACCCCGTAACCTGCTCCCTGCAACTTACGAACCAGAGGAACGTTCCTCTCTTCCTCCTAGAACGATGGAGGAAAATCGGAGAACCTCTCCCTTCCTCTGAAAGACCTCAGAGGGTAACAAGACAGCATAAACTAAATGAACAGAAGAAAAATTCGAAGATGAAAAATAGAACAGATGAGCGATCTCTCAAACTCGAGAGAAATGTAGCTTCCGTCGAAGCAGAGTTACAGTAACAGATAGAGAAATTCAAACAAACTCTCTCCTCTCCTTTTCAGACTCTTCTTTCTTTCTCAAATGTGAAATTTTAGTAGAGACAGAGGACTTGAATGTTCTCTCTCTCTCTCTCTTTCAATCAGCTTAATTCTCCTCCTCTTCTTCTTTGTACAAACTACATCTATTTAGAAGCTCACTGAGGAATGGGAGTGTGGAAATCACTCTGCCCGCCCAGAGAATCATCCAGAACAGTGTAGCCTTTTTGCCATGTGTCAGCATCCTCTGTACTTTATTTCCTTCGGATCACGTGCCCTTACTTATCTTTCACGATCGCTGCTCCAAAGACTCAGGAGGTCCCTATCATTTTAACGTGCACCTGGTTAGCATCGAAACAATATGTTGATGATTAGTTTGTACGAGGTTCATGTGCGAAAGAGACAACATGCACAGACTTACATCACTATGCAGTTCTGATCAACGTGGACTTCCTCATACACTAGATAAAACGTGCACAGACTCAAACTGTGCATACGAGAAATATGCATGGGCTTGGATTTAAAAGGAAACACGTGCACAGACTTAGTTCAGTCCAAAAAGGTAAGAAACCTGCACAGACTTTGTGTGAGAGATGCAAAACGTGTACGAGTGGAAATATGCACGGACTTGGGTTAAACAGTGTGCACGGACTTTGTTTCAAGAAAACATGCACAAACTTGGTTTCAAGAAAAACATGCACAGACTTTATATGCAACGAAACACAGAATGTGCATGAACTATGTATGCACGGACTTTATTTGTAATTCGCAAATGTACATGTACTTGATGTGAACAATGTGCACGAACTTTGGTAGAACAAGGTGCACGGACTTTATTTTGAACAAAGTGTATGGACTTAGATCGAACAAAGTTGATAAAAATGCTTCATCTCTTATTGGCAAGAACTCTATCAAACACTTAAAGGGTAATAAGTATCAATCACTTAAGTGATCATGTGATCCCAAAACTGAGTTAAACAGTCACATGATCCAAGGCGTCCAGCTCTTTAGGAACGATCAAGGTAGACACTTGAGTTTGACCAATTATTGGTATAGCGATAAGATGACACGTGATCCAAGAAAAGATGGCACATTTGTTTCAGAAGTTTTCAGAGGAAGAATATTCCATTGCCAGGTGGACCAATGAGATTTCACTAGGTTTTCTGCCACATCCAAACCCTTACGGAGCCCTATTCTATTTGAAGGCTACCTTGGCCTTCGATGAAGAGCCGCTAAAACTTGCAGAAAGTTACGAGAGTTCCTGCTGTCTGAAGACCCCTTTCATAAAGAAAGTATCACCAAAAAAAGAGAGAGAGTGAGGAAGGGAAATTTGAGAGCAGCTAGCCACTGTGATTCAAACTAATTCTACGAAGCTACATCTTGTTTCATGTTTTTAGTTTTCTATTTTTTCCATTTCGTTCTCGTTCTTGCTTTGGTTTATCATTTTGTTCCCTCCAAGGGTACTTGGAGGAAGGGAGACTGAGGTCTCCAATTGTGAGTGACAGGGTGTCTCTCACATGTTCCCTCTAAGGATTCAGAGGAAGGGAGATTGTTCTCCTATTCTGGACTTGCAGGTAGCAATCCCAGGTGCCTAGTTTCTGTGGGTAGCAGAACTTGGGTTGAGGGATTTGTCTCCCTCGAGTTTTTTGAGCTGTGAGCTAGCATTTTATAGCAGACTGAGTTTGCTTGAAAATTTTACTTAGTGCAAGGAATCCTCACTCGGTGTGAGCGATGGGTGGACGTAGATTGCAGGGAGCAATCGAACGACCTAAAAAATCCTCTGTGCCATCTCATGTGGTTTTTTTCCTTGTTTCAGTGATTACTTGTGTGGATTTGCTGTGCCCAGGAGGTATATTAAAAGACACAACTCAAATGATAGGTCGTGCCTATCTGGAGGGTTGGCTTCTTACGTGAGGAGACTCTAGGGTCCAACATCTACCTCGTATCTGTGTCATCTATTTGATATATCATTTGGTTCCCCCCTTTGTTCAACTCTCTCTATTCAAATTTTAGAGAGTCCAATCCTACTTGGTGGCACGTTAACTATTCGATCACATCTCCATCTAAGTTTGATCATTCGAGCAATATTTGTTGGTCTATTTTGGCTGTGGCTTGTTGAGCGATGATACACTTGCTGTATTTCCATGAAATGTCACCTGTGGGGGTGGATAAACAAGAGAAGCAAGCTGGAGCTGGAAGCCTTGAAAAGCCTCCACAAAATGAAAAGATGAAAATAATTTCAATACATGAAGGGCTGACTTTCCCTAGTCATGCCCGAAGGAGAATCAAAAAGCACAAAAGAAGAATGTAAGTTCTCACCTGTAATATGACAGGGGTAATGGGCGTACCCGACACCCTGCCAAATGAACAAGAAGAGCTGGCCGAGATTGCTGGAAGAAAAGACCCGGTGATAAGATGGGGCAAAACTGAGGCTGAGTTGCTGTAAGCCGCAAAGGGCAAGTAGGTTGCTGATTAAGACATCGCTACTATCGCGGCTAGGATGGCGGCATCTAAAGAAGAAGAAGTATCCCTGTCTCCTCCATTTGAGTGTGTCTACAGTAACACACTCGAGGGCATCAGTGATAAAATAATAATGGACCCTGCCGTCCTGATGTTACTGCAAGGATACCAACGGGAGATAAAACTGTTGAAGAGGAAATTAAATGAAAAGGCTGAAAACGCCATAGCACCTGAACAACCGGGGGCACGAGATGAGCCATCACATGAAGGTTCCAATCCTGGGGGTGCTCCTTCACCGGCCATTCTACAAACTACATCTCAGAACTAGGCTACTCCCCAGCATTATCCCCAGCGGCTCCAACCAGCACGGCCAATGCCCCTTCAGATGTAGCGGAAGGCTCCCCTGTTAGAGCCTTTGCCACCCCATGCTATGACTTCGGTCGCATTATTGATGCAGCCCACCCACCTCTGCCCTCAACTAGCAGGTCTAGTCATGATGGACAAGTTGATGGTCGAGCAGATGATCAAGGAAAGGCTGGCAAAGAGGGGTGGTGATGATTACGCCCCCTTCGACATATATGAAGTTCCACATCCAGCCTACCATGCCACCAAAAGACTACCACCCGACGTCAATAAGCCCCCAAAATTTGACAAATACAATAGGTAGGGCTCCCCGAAATAGCATATTGCACATTATATGACAGTCAAGGGTGACTTGGCGGTGGACGAGTCGTACCTGCTCAAGTTCTTTGGGTCTTCACTGACGGGACCCTCCTTTGAATGATATTCTAGCCTGCCAGCCAGGTCTATCAACGACTGGCCAGACATGTGTAGACATGTCAAAATTAACATTACTTTGAGTACATCTCATATTACCTTATAACTCCTAAATTTGACCCTCAAATTAGCTTACTTGAGTGATTTTCTAAATTTTACTTAGATTTTTTCACTTTTTTTCCCATTGGTTGTTCACAGTTTGTTCTACATGAACCATTCTAGCATCTAGTCTCTCTACAGCCATGTTTAAGTGCCTGAAAGAAGCATTCATCATTCTAAATTAATTTATCAATAAATTTACCAGAGAAGGATGTACATCTGCAGGATATTGAGAGGAACTTGGTCCAGTTGAGCTTAAGGCCTAAAATTTAGGTGGGACTTGAGATTCCTCAAGGGATAAGGGTGGCTAAATACCCATTGCCATCACAGGACCTTGATAAGGTCCATGATATGTGGCATGACCTACAAAATCTTCTTGTGGTATTTCAGCTTCTACTCCTTGATGTTCTCGAAGTTCTTCTTCTTGTGGCTCTTCCACCCCTTACTGCTCTTGGGGTTGCTCAACATGTGGCTGCTACTCCTGTATGCCTCCTTGCTCATTCAACTGCTATGGTTGAATCTCAAATTGCTGCTGCTGCTACTCTATCTATTCAATAAGCTGATCAATATGTTGATCAAGTTGCTGCATTACTTGCTCATCAACTAAAAATTGCTATTCTAAGTCATGAAGGTCTTGTGCTTGCTATTCATCACTCTCCATCTCTTCCCTTTCTTCTTCTTGCTGAATAGGTTGCTACTCTTCCTGCAGCTCTGGGTGAGATTCTTCTTGTAGCTCTAGAGAAGGTTCTTCATGAACTAGCTCTTCCTCTTGTTCTGGTGGCATTTGCAGGTTCTCATCATGTAACCTATCATCATCAACCTGCTGCTCAGCATGCACTACCACTTGCAGCTCATTTAAAAGTGGCTGCTACTCCCCTTGATTTTGGGCATCTTGTTGGATCTATTCAATCTCTTCCACAACTTGTTGCTACTGCTGCTGTTCCAATTCTGGTTGTTTTTCAAATTCTACTTCTTGTTGCTGCTGCTCAGGTTCTAGTTCAGAATGAATTTCTGATTCTTCTTCTTCCAGCTGTGATTGTTTCTCTTCTTCCATTGGTTGTTGCTCCTCTCCAACTAGTTTGACATTCTGTTCTGTCATTTCCTGCTCAGTCTGGTCTGCTGGCCCTTGACCTTGAACTCTATCACTTGATGGCTTAAGCTTCATAAATTTGGTGATGAAGTTCATATTATACACATTTACTTTAGGAATCTCCTTAAATGTTTCATCCTCTAAAGAAATATTCATCTTCTTGAAAATAGCTGTCAAGTGGGTAGCATATGGTAAGTGTCTTCTAGACTCCTTACAGGTTCTAATGATCTGAATCATTAACTCTGGCAGGCAGATTTTAAGTCTTCCACCTGCAATCCAAAGAAGATACAAATTAGTTCATCCATTATGCTCATTTCAAATTCTTGTATAATCCCTACAAAATAATCACATAAAGCATTATTAGTAGGTCCAGAGATAGTATTAATCGCATATACATGAACCACTAAAAAGACTTTACCTGATTTTCTCATGAAACTTGGTTGATCAACCTTACCTGTTGGAACTATTTTCAATAAAGAGATGCGGACCTTTTATACCATGTCTTGGGTACTTGCTTCAGCACGTACAAGACTTTCACCAGCTTGTACTTGAGTCGATCCTGGAGATTGTTCTACACAAAGTATCCCATCTTCTTGTAGCAACTTGAGAGGATTCTCACCATTTTCATCCTTGCAAGGTATTCCTTTGATTGACTCAAGCTTGGTCATGACTAACTCATCATCATTTGGATTTTGAGAGTGTAGTCTGCATCTAAGGACAAAAGATTTGATTTGTTAATTTCTATTCAGATTTATTGACAATGGCATGACAAATTTTCTTTGACAACTAATATCTCCTTAATAGCTTCAAACTTGATGCATGACTCAGGTATGAACCTAAACACTAAGCCCATATGACGAATGTGGTGGCTCCCCCTTAGTGTGTGCATGGATGCATGATGTTCCATACAAGTTCTAATGCCGTATGCAGTCATGGATGTGATGAAGACAAGAGAAATGTAATACATTAAGATATGAGTTCACAATGTCGAAAGACAAGAGAAATGCAAAGCATTATGATATGAGTTCACAATGTTAAACTTTGCATGACATGACAGGATGTGCAAACATATGGCAAACTCAATGTATGTGGTGAAATCATAATTTGAAGAATCTTTAAGCTCCCCTACAATAAAATGTTGTATGACAAGTGATATACACACAAATATGTAAACAACTATAGATGTGATGCATGAACGGACATATGCAAGATTACATGATTATGCGACACAAAATGAATTAAAACCCTACATAGTCACTGGAAAAAGTAGAAGGGATATCACCTGAGTTTTCAGATTCAGTTTGATTTTCGATTTTACCCTTTCTTGAGTCACTTGACTCGTGTGCCTTACCTTCTTGATGAAAACAGATTTCAACTTTTCATTCTCATGGCACACCTACAAAACAGATTTCTCATTTGGCCTTCTTAGGTACCCAAATCCTTTTGGATCCTAGTGGGTTAGAAGTAGCATAAGCATGTGATTTCTAAGTTTTGACAACATTCATATCGTCATTTTTTATCAAAAGACAAAAAGAAAAGGAAAGGGAAACAGCTCGGAAAGAAATTGGAAGGAACAGGCCAATAGATGGTTACCATAGAATCCTTAGGAAGAGAATGGCAAAAGAAAAAGACAATCTTTTTCCCACTTGATTGCTCCATACGTTGCATGGTCAATTTTAACGGGTACCAACCCATCCCTACATGGGTTCCAACCCGTTCTTTGATATCAAACCAATTTTGGGCTCTAACCCGCCATTCCATGTCAAACCAATGTCGGGCACCAACCCATCCCCACACGGGCTCCAACCTGTCCTTTGATGTCAAACTAATTTTGGGCTGCAACCCGTCCTTTGATGTCAAACCAAGTTCGGGCACCAACCCATCCCTACACGGGCTCCAACCCGTCATTCCATATCAAACCATTTTTGGGCTCCAAGTTATCCCTACGTGGGCTTCAACCTGTCTTTTGATGTCAAACCAATTTTAGGCTCCAACCCGCCATTCCATGTCAAACCAATTTTGAGCACCAACCCATCCCCACATGAGCTCCAACCTATCTTTTGATGTCAAACCAATTTTGGGCTCCGACCCGTCCTTTGATGTCAAACCAATTTCTCACGGGCTCCAACCCATCTTTTGATGTCGAACCAATTTTAGACTCCAACTCGTCCTTTGATGTCAAACCAATATGTTCCAACCTGCCCTTTGATGTCAAATCAATTTTGGGCTCCAACCCGTCCTTTGATACCAAGACAATTTCAGACACCAACCCATCCAAAAGCGGGCTCAAACCCATCTTTGGTATCAAACTAATTTGGGACACCAACCCATTTATTCGGGCTACATTCTGTCCTTTGATATCAATCCACAGTTGATCACCAACCCATTCCTCGACACCTTTGCATACTTAGGTTCTACCCTCTCCTTAGTCCCAAACCCTCTCGGGGTTTAAAAAAAATTATCGCCAAAAATTCAGTTTTCTGGTGCCAGGCCCTCCAAAGCTGGCAATTAGAAAACCTCAAACCCACTTCTAGATGAACGACCACTAGACATTCAATCCTAGGGGCCCATACTTTTCTGGGTCAGAAACCATTTATAAATGTATTGCCTTTGTGTCCATACATTCATAATCCCCATGCTACGTTTTGGCCGAACAATAACAACTCGACTTGTCACACTGCCGTTTCACCCAGGTCATCTCCATCGGAGATCGTCGATCTTAAAAAAAAAGAAAAAAAAAAAAAGAAAATGAGGCTTAAAATAGAGGTGCCTTGGTAGACTTGGCCATTCCCATCAAACGGGGGGTCGCGCCTGATAGCTTGGGTACACACAGACCATGTGCTCTAGGGCGTATCCTCTAGCTGATTTCCCCCCCAACCCGGACTCAGGCTGCAAAGGCGAGTGGCCCTATGGTAACCAGCCAAAAAACCATCTCTCTCGGGTAAGCCGCTCTACCACCCCCAAGTGGGTCAGCACACACATACCGTAAGAAGGCTACGTCTAGTGAGGGGTCACTGAAAGTGAACGCCAAGAACCTCGCACGC
Organism: Amorphophallus titanum; assembly: GCA_024336825.1. Lineage (NCBI taxonomy): Eukaryota > Viridiplantae > Streptophyta > Magnoliopsida > Alismatales > Araceae > Amorphophallus > Amorphophallus titanum. The sequence continues at coordinate 1,274,760 of JANBPO010006173.1, forward strand.
ACCCATCGTGAGTAACATGGAGTAACAGGTGGCTCGAGGCCACCAAACTCTGGACAGCCCACTAGACCTAATAAACCCAATAGTCCTTGAGTCACGTGACTCCAGTCAAGATCCCTACACGTGACGACATAACACCGTCAATCTAGCCTTATCCCTATGTCTGAAACCACGGTAGCACGGTTCCCATGGTAGCTCACAAGCCGCTGAGTTGATCCCTCATCCAAGGGACGCACGGAAAACCTCCAGCCCCAGATTGGTTAACCGGACTCACAGTCTGAGGCCACATACATGGCCCACTTGGAAACCACTTTTTCAGAGAAACCCACATCGTGCGGGGAAGACCCTCTACACTCCTACCGACTCATGACGGCTCGATCTAGTGAAAGCACGAAAGCTCAGAACACATCGGGTCACCCGGACCCTCAAGACCCATAGCACACTAATCGAGATAACTCGACACCTCCGGACACCTCCCAAAACATGAACATAGGACCCACGGTGTCTGGGCCATCAACAAGGCCGTAGGTCGACCACTGGGTCGACCGAAAGCCAACACAATGTGAAACAGACACGGCCAGCACAAAAACCAAGTGGCGGTCCTCTTTGTGCCATCACAGCACCTGGCGGCCCTCTCAGGACCGCAAGGTTTGGCCTAGCGGTCCAGCCAAGACTGCAAAGTCCCAAAGACACTCGAGCAGAAGGCAGTTACTTCCCAGACCGCCAAGCAAGGTGGCGGTCCTTGGCCTGACCGCTAGCCATCGGGTGACGGTCAATCTCAAGGCCGCTACCCTCCCCGAATCGAGATGAGTAAGAAGCATAAGAACGGTCATGCTCTGACCGCTAGGCACTGATTGGATGTCTCCTTGAGACCGCTAAGCTCGGTGGCAGTCCATCGTGAGACCACTGACCGCTACCCTATCCCGAGCGCAAAAATGGTGAACATTGTAGAAAACCCCATTCTACACCTTGTTCACACCCATGTGAAGGGAAAAATAAGGGGAAATCAATCCCCAACCTCTCTAGAACTGAAATTCGATAACCCCTTTTAAATAAGATCAGTGGCGCCTGAGGCCGGGGAAAAGCAATAACCTTGTAGTCTACTGAAACAACTTCGATACGGTGGGGTAGCCGAAGCGACGAGGAGAGAGAGAGAGAGGAGGGATGGGTGGTGGGGAAGGGACCGGAGAGGAGGGAGATGTACGGCGGGGTTTCGAAGGAGCAGGATTAGGCCTCCCGCCCAGCCGCCACCAGAACCTCCGCATGGTCTCCGACGACCAGCAACTGAAGGAGATCCTGCTGAACATCAGATCGACCAAGGGTTCAGTGCGTTCCTCCCGTTTCCAATCCATTCTTTTCTTGACAGTTTCTTCGTTTTTGTTCTCTTCTCGTTGCAGAGTTTCGTGCATCTGCCCTGTGTAACTTCGCGCATGTGATGGGTGGAGGAATATCTTGTTTAAGCCTTCGAAGGAAAGAAATTGACTTTGTGTTTGTTGTCTTGTTGTTGGCTTCGGCAAAATGGGCGTTCAGGCGGCTATCAATTATGGCGCTGCATGGTATGTTCTCCTTCCCTTCCCACAGCTCACTGTTATCCTTCATTTGTTTCTTCTTTTCATTTTGAATTCTTTGGGCAACAGATTCTAATCAGATGTTACTGTTTTAGTAGCAGGACTTCTCTTGGAAGAGTATCTTCTGAACAGTTAATTTTCTAGGCAATATGATGTGATGCTGCAATCCTGAATTCTTCAGATGTTTTATAAGGATAGAGGGACACAGTGGTGAAGCATGGGGCACAACCTGGGTAGAACTGAAATCTAAAAAATGGATCTGTCCAAGCCAGTCACCAATTTCACAATGTGATGTATCCATTCTTACATGACATTAGTGAGATTCTCTGACCTATTCCCGGTTGTGTATAGCATTTTAGGTTCTCCATTTGCATGACGATGTTGTGTCCCTGCAGGAGCCAAAAGTTCTGCTCATATAGAGTTCAAGGTATGAGTAGTTGGGTGTTGTGGTAAGATGCTTCTAATTAAGTGGTGATATAGAAATGTGGGATGTGGCTATATAACATGAGATTGAAATCATTGGATTCTGTTGATCTTAAACTCATTTCCATTGGCCAACATGCATTCTAATAGCTGTGGCTTCCTCATTATCAGACTTTGTTCCATCAGGTTATTTGGCTTCTTGACATTGCCTAATCAAAGATCTTCCGAAATTTTATACTTGACTGCCATTACGATGCTAGCCCTTGGAAAATTGGTGCAAGTTCATGGACAAGGGTCTCTGGATGGGAACTGTCTGAAATCTACTAACTAGAGGTCTCATGCCCCTAAGGTTAAAGTCAGACAAATCAGAGGTAGTAGAATATATCGTGGACCGTTGTACCTTTGGTCAACGTCTCTTTATGTTGTCTACCCCTCTCCTCTTTCGCTCCCTCTCCTCGACCGTCCCTTCTATGTCCCTCGCCCTCCAATTACCCCCTCCCTCCGACGTTTGTAGGATATGGGAGGTCGTTGACGCCTGTAGCGAAGGCCAATAACGAGACCAACAATGGCACAGGTGGCTCCTTGCTGTCGACATGAGATCATCGGCGCCTGTAGTGGACGCCAGTAACGACATCAGCAATGACGCAAGTGGTTCCTTACTGCCAGATAAGAGATCACTGGTGCTTATAGAGGAGACTAATAATGGGATCAACAATGGGAATATATGGTCTACCTCACTTGTATCCACAAAATACCCTAGAAAAATAACTGCTGACTTCTTTGTACAGGCTACAACTTTATTAGTGGGAGACCATGAATGAGGAGAGGAGTGGACACTCATGTAGTCGACTTCCACTTAATCAAAAGAATATATGTGATACCTCAGAGTGTCACTATAAAAAGACATGTGAGGTGTATATCTCGACTCAAAAATTGAGCAAGGGGAGACGATTTTATCGGTGTGCACGATGAAATATAAGGATTGAACTTGTGCCTATTACATGTTTGATGTTATGCTTATGTGATTAGCACTGTGTTAATTTATATATATATTGTTGTAGGAAGAGAATACTTGTGGATACTTTGCATCAGTTGATGATGAGTACACTTGAAATATCAACTAATAAGTATGAAGACACTATTAGATATGAAGTTTAGAGGGTTGGAATGGAAATTAGATAAGTTAGAGTCTCTTGAAGTGAAGATTTATTTGTTGCAGCCAATAGAGAAATGCCAAACAAGATGTCATCTGTTGCAAGAGTGATGGAAGAAAGAAGGAAGATCATAAGGTGATTTGTCATTTTATTTGTAATGTACCTTATAATTTACTATGTAATTTGACATATATTTAGGAATATTAGTGGCTTGTGAACCATAATTTTAGTTAATTAAGTAGATTCTCTTCCCACCTTTTGTTCGGTGTGAATTAGTGTATGTAATGAATTCATGACATTCTGATGGGATTGTGATCTTTAGAGTGCTTTCTATTTACTCCTGAAATCACATAACAACTCAACCATATAATTCATAGTAGCAATTGATACTGAACATGTATAATAGCAGTTGATACCTATTCATCTTCCCTTGTATTTAGCCTCTCAAGTAGAAAATATGGCCCCGGGCTCCCCAATTGGTGAGGCCGAAGGTCGAATTAGAAAAAAATCTGGGATCTCAAACACGGGTTCGACACGCATCGGGAACTACTCAGAGTCCTAAATCGAAACTCGGAGGCTTCTAACCAAATACCTCAGAGGTGGCGCATTACAACCAAGCATCACGGGAGAGCAAGTGTTCACCCTGAATCACCACCGAGCCCAGGCGAGACCCCCTGATGCCTAAATTGGCGTGATCTTGCTCATCCTATGTTAAACCAGTGCGCCCCTCTCAGGGGACTTAAACCGGCGGCCCTATTGGGCACCTTAAACCAGTGCGCCCCTCTAAACCATTCAAACCGGCGTGCTAACACTTGTGGGTTTAAACCAGCGCGCCTACCCCCCACGCCATTTTAACCCAAAGCTGTGCCATCCTGAGTCTGATCCCCTATTTTCCCGCGAATAGATCGGCGATGAAGACCCTTTGCCTGAAATGGAGGAGACACCTGCATCAAATCGGCGGGCAACCACCTGCATGTCTCAAGCCCCCAAGAACGAAAGTGTTCAAGCTCCGCACCAGACGTCGCATATCCACCTGTTGTCGTCGACCAATATCGGGCCAGCACCTCCCCTACTCTACCAATGCCCCTATCTGCAGGCCACTCAACATCTTCGGGCGAGGGAAAAAGAAGAAGGAAAAGAAAGTGGGTTTGGGCTTCGAAGGCCTCCCCTATCTCCACTCCTATAAAACGGAGGCATACTCTACTAAAACAACGGCTGGCCAAAAGGAGATGAGAAGAGAAGAGAGAAGAGTAGAAGGGGGAGGAGCTTCCACCTACAAGAAAAAGGTGACGAGAAGAGAAGAGAGGCGATAGTGAAAAAAGGGGGAGGAGCTTGTGCTCTGCTCCCCTCCCACTGGTGTACCTACCTTCTCTTTCCTGCTATTTTCTTTTGTCATGGGGTAGATTGCCCTCCTGTATTTTGTCCCCTTTGTTCTATGAATTAATAAAGAGAGTGGCTCTTGCAAATATGCATAGCATTCTGCTTCACAAGTGTTCTCCCCTTTTCTCTCTATCTTCTAATCATCCAGGGCCCTTTGATGCCAGCCCCTCTATGCCAAGGTCTCCGAAGGAACCCCTCCGAAGGGTGAACATTCATGGCCTTCCATGGTGATTATCGAAACTGTCAGAGTTCTCATGAAACTATAGCCCGTGAGTTGTTAGAACCCCTTGAAGGCTGGTCCTCGGGCTTCTACATTCACCAGTAGCATGCTACGAACGACATTCTCCAGATTCAAAAAAAATAAAAAATAGGGTTAAAAATAGAGATACCCCAGTGGACCCAGTCATCCTCATCGCAAGGAGATGACTGGGGGTAAAAATTACCACCAACCCAGCTATGGTGAAAATCTGAAAGGGTGTCTCAGGTAAAATCTAGTAACCCCTCAATGTGAAAACCCGCAAGGACGCACCAAAAAAAGTTAAAGGGGGGCAGCTCTAGCGAAAACCTACAAGGGTGGTAGAGCTGGTAAAGAGAGAGAGAAAAATAACTCTCTCCCTCTCTACACCTCACTGATGAAAGTCATCAATCGCGACATCTCATCGACGACTAGGTCAACACCACTCCACAACAATGGTGGCCAGCACACCCCCGAGGGTCGGCGATCGCCAGTTTCCAGCCCCAGTCTTTTGGCTACTGCACATCAGCAGTTAGCCGACCAGCTTCGGTTCTTGTCTCTAACTCCACTATTCGGCTACATACTTCAACGGTCAGCCAACCAGTCCCAGCCTTCTGGCTGCTATGCATCAGTAGTCAGCCAGCCACCTTCGGTTCCAGTCCCCGATTCTTGCGTTTCGGCCTCACACCTTGGCTGGTAGCTGACTAGTCCCACTGTCCTAGCTACTCTACGACAGTAGTTAGCCAGCCAGCTCCAGTTCCAGCACCATTCCTTGTATCTCGACTACAACACCTTCAAAGGCTAGCCGACCATCTCCAATCCAGTCGTAATTCCAGTCCCAGCACCAGTTCCAATATTCCGGCTACAACGCCTTCCATGGCTAGCTGGCCAACCCAGTTCCAGTATTCTGGCTACAATGCCTTCAAAGGCTAGTCGGCCAGCCCAGTTCCAATTCCAATTCTAGCACTAGTCCCAGTATTCCGACTACAACACCTTCAAAGGCCAGCCGGCAAGTCCCAACTCCAATTCCAATCTTAGCACCGGTCCCAGCCTCTCGCTACAACACCTTGACTAGTAGCCAGCCAGTCTCCAGTCCCGATTCCAGTGCCAGTTCCTGTGCCAACTACAGTTCTAGTCTCTAGCTCTAGTTGCAATTCTGGTCCCAGTGCCAGTTCTAGTCCTAGACTGAGCTCCAACCTCCAGTCCCTATCCCAGTCCCAGTTCCTGGCCGCAATGCCTTCCATGGCCACCCGGCCAACCCAGCCCCAGTTCCTCAAGTCAATGTGAATTACATTTCTGGATAACAACATATCAATAGCAGGTACACTGCCACTCAGCCTATAACCGACACACTCCAGAATCACCCCAGTAGCCTTAGCCGCATAGGCCATCACATCCTTATGGGTCTATTCTGGCCCTCCCTAGTAACATAGGCTTTTACTCTTCGGAGGATTAGCCCCAGCACCCCATACTCTTTCCCTAGTTCCCAGTACTTAGTCTCCAACATCCAGTACCTTATCCCAGTACCCAGCACTTAGCTCCCAATACCTAGCATCCAGTTGCACGATTCCCCATTCTCAATCCCCTATTCTTTCACCCGAAGATGGGTATACCCAATTCCCTGTCACCCATGCCAGTACATGGTAGAAGAATCAAGCACGACTAACAGTAAGTGGTCGCCAGTCCACGCATACAGCACTGTTCCACAAGAAAAGAGATGGGACAACTCAATGAATGACAAAATAAAATCGAAAGTTGTCATTAATACTCTGTAAAAGGAGCGCAAGACCTGCCCCTGGGGTGACAAAATGCATACAATCTGGGTAACATAACAACAGAAGGGTAAGCTCCCCTCCAATGCCACCAAACGAGAGTCAGCAGCTGCAAGATCCGCCTCAAGAGTAGACAGGAGCTGAGCACTAGCCTTGGTCATGATCTCGGCCTCCTGCTACTCAGCCCTAGCACACTCTGCGGCCAACAACTGCTCCTCTAAGGTCTTCCTCAAGGCCTTGACATGGCTTTCGGCCTCCCCTAGCTACACGGCTCGGTCTCGGGAAAATGACGCAGCTACCTCGACATGGTCCCTCTGCTCATCTATGGTCGATGTGAGCTGGGCCTATTGCTCCTTCACCTCTGGGATAGCTGCCAGCCTCTAAGTCCTCTGCTATTGTGCCTCGCAGAGTCGCAAGTACTGCGCCCATATCTCGACCAGCCAGGACATCCAAGACTCGCGTGAGAATTCAAGGGCGTGGTAGCCCTAGGTGCACTCCATCAGCCGCCTCCTCAGATCCTCTAGAGAAGGAAAGGGGTCGCCCTACAGGTAGCCTCGGGCTCGCTGAAGCAAGGAGGCGTCCACACTCACGTCCAGCAATGGCTTCGGCGAAGGGATGGAAGTAGGCCACTCGACCCCCAAGCGCAGGGAATAGTCTCCCACCTCCGCTAGCACACCAGTAGAAGCTATATAGTTCCAGCAAACACCAAGGGGAAGTGAGAAATACATGTTTAACTTTCCTTGATAAAGAAGGTGGAAAACCTGAGAAAATCCCCAGTCCTTACCTAGTGCGGATCTCGCCACACCTGCTATAGATATGTGAAGTGGTGTGATGGATGTGAGAGATAGAGATATGATGTGTGATATGTACTAACTCAAGCAAGCAATAACATCAAGTATAAAGTATGCGGGTATGTCACCTCAACAGTGTAAAATAAGGTAAAAGAAAGAACAAAACATATGTCGTGGGTGTGAAGCAAAGAAAGGAATAAAGTAAACATACACCATAGGTGTAGAGCAACTAAAAGAGCAAAGGAAATAAGAGGAGATGGAAGAATATAATGACAAACACCCAAAGAAGAAAGATGTGATCGCCACCAAAATAAATGGTACAACAAAAATACATTACGTATCTTGGAAAGAAGTCGAGTGGAGCACACTCTCCCGCGGGAGAGAAGAAACCAAGTACAGATGCGAAAATGGTCTTGATGAGACCGCAAGGTGAATGAAAATGATCGACTGATAGACCGCAAGGGAACCCAAATGGTCTGGCGACGGCCACTAAGCGCACCTAGAAAAGTGTGATGTGGAACTCAGATCTCCACCCCTCCTAGTCGGCCAGAAGAGTTGGGCCTCATGTAATGAGCTCTATAGACCTGCAAAAGAGTGTAGACATAAGAAGAAACGAACCTAATTAGCCCTGAAAAAGTGTAGTATCTATAGAGCAATGAAGCTAATATGCATGAAAAGGAAGGGTGAATACCTGGGGGGTTGGTGATTTTTTAACCCCAATGGGGTATGAAAATAATAAGAGGATGTTTAAAAACGTGGTGTGAGTGCAGAAGAACATGGAGGAAAAAGGGAGAAATATGCTATGATGATGCAAAGAAGGACAAAGACTAAGGGAAGATGAACACAAAAAAAATGCTAAAGAAATCGGCTACTCCCTGGACCAGATGACTCAAGGGCACAGACACAAGCTCTCTCTGGTTGGTACTCACTCCAGAATGCGACAGCACCGAGGTGCAAGCTCTAGAAATCTCCTCCTCAAGCCATGAAGTCAAGGGTTCTATTTATAGACCCCCAGAATCTTAGGTCGAGTTGAAAGGATAACAACACGAAAATAGGGCTAAACCTCAATGTTGATTTTAGGAAATCACCCATTTTATGGTCGTTTTGTGGTTTGTTTGTCCCCTTTCGGCTTGTGGAAGGCGTGCAAGGAGTTTGTGATTGTTTCCCCATCATTTTGGGATGATTGGGGCGTGGAGTGATCGAGTTTTGTGAGGTTTTGCAAATTTCGAACTGGAAGTAGGTCGTGGTTGCTCAGAAATCATGTTCTGCTCTCGGTGTTGATGGCAGTCTAGTTGGAACTGCATTCTCTTTGCGAGTGTTTTAGGTAAGGAAGTTGAGGTTGTGATCATGTGACAATCGCTACCTTCAGGTAGCCATTGGGTTGGATCTACGACTTGTGTAACCCCTGATGATAGCGGTCAGCTGAGAACCGCTACCAACCTACCGTGTCACCCCATTAGATAGTAGCCTTTGGAGAATCGCTGCCTCATGGTAGTAGTCATTTGCAACCGCATTTTGGGTGGCGTCGACTCTGCCTCGTGAAGCGTCGACGCAACTCCTTTGTTCCTTGTTCATGGTAGATGGTGGTCTGCTGCTAACCGTGACCTAGCCACCGTATGGAGGCAGCGGTCCTCTGGTAACCGTAACCTTCTTTTCCTGCATGTGGCAGTCTAGTCTGAACCACAACCTGGTTCCTTTGGAGATAGATGTCTGATCTTAACTGTGACTTGATTCTGCTTGTAGATAGCAGCCTGGTGACATCTGCAACTAGGTTTGCTTCACCCTGTTTTGCTGTTTTGGTCTCTGGTCAACCCAGTTGTGACCCAATGGTTGACTTTTGACTCTGTGAGTGTTTCGGTTGTCCTGTGGGGATTGAGACTGTGTTTTTGACGTTTGGAGGTATCGTGTTCCCTCGATTTATGTGTTTGTATGGTTTGAGGGTTCGGGTGACCCCTCGTGTTTCATACTTTCTTATTATGTGGAATTGTGAGTCCGATAAGCGGCCAAGGGGCCGAGGACTTTCGATTGATGAATGGATGCGGCTATTATGTGTAGCTTCCGTAATGTTTTACTGTGGTTTCTGAACTAGGAACTAGACTGATTTGATGGCATAATGCCATATTGTGCGATGGTATTGACCTGAGTCGCATGACTCAAGGACTGTTGGTTTAGCAGGTCTATTTGACTGTCCCGAGTCTGGTGGCTTTGTGTTGCTTTATGTTCTGTGTTACTTGTGACAGGTGCGTGCGTATCTTGTCCGTACTTTGGGGTTTTCCTTTGGAGAGTCTCCGTGTCTAGTGAGCCTCCACTAGTTGTAGCCTGACGACACTTCATGTCGGCCGAGTTCTGAGAGATGAGCCTGAGAGGGTATGTTGGGTGATTGCCTCGAAGAAAGGTTCCTTGTATCACTTGCTTGGCGCGCAAGGTGCATTCGACGATGGCAGGTGACATTTCTACAATCATGACGTGAGCCTTTTTGTCTGGGAGCGCGGGCGTCGAACGGGCGCCCAAGCTTGGCAGTCATACCGTGATAGCAATGGGTGTCTTTTCACTTGCCCTTGGGTTTTGAAGTAGTTGTTCTGTCTTAGGAGACTATAAGAACCGCCATAGGGTTTCCCTTAGAATCCCATCTGCTCTTCCATTGCCTGCCGCGTTCGTCGTCTTCTTCTCCTCCGCTCACCTGGCGAGGGCCTTCTTCCCCCTCCTATTTCCTAGGTTCATGGTGCCTCGCAAGAGAGTTCTCAGCGTTGGGTCCAGCTCTTCCGCCGGGGACGTGGGAACTGGTCGTGGAGGAGCCCCGAGCATTTCGGGCACCGGCCCAAGTCACCCTCGTTCTCCTCCTTTAGTCGCCTATAAAGTCGTTCATGGACTCCGACAGGCCTTCCAAATTCCTTCAGACTTTGACATTGTCTTCCCTGCCGCCAATCTATGAGGTCGTCCACCTGGTGGTCTCTTAGTCCCTATGGAATCCTTCGGGGCGGGCTTCCGCCTGCCTGTTCACCCCTTCTTTGAATCCGTCCTAGAGCATTACGATCTGTCTCTAGGGAACCTGTCTCCCAATTCCTGGCGTATCCTGTGCGGCTTTGTTTGTCTGCCGTCGAGCTTCAGTCGATCCCACATATTTTCTCTTCTGGCACTTCTACAGCACTCAGGCCTGTTGTAATACCCTGGATCCTTAATGGGTCTTCTCAGATCTTTATTAGGTCTTTTGGATCCTTTTTGTTGATTTTCGGATCACTTTTGTAGGTCATGAGTTGAGTTTTAAGATCCGTGTAAATTTTTCTCTCGTACTAGTTACGGAACCATGCAGTGAGTTTATTTCTCAGTTCATCGACTCGTGGACGTGACAGTTGCGATGTACTCTTTGAGAGGATCGTTTTGACTATTTTATGTATTTTTTTCAATTAGTGTATTTTCGACTCGAAAATCAAGATTTTCAGAAATTAGGAAAATTCCTAATCTCTTTCTATAAATTCAACTCCACTATCTCTCCAGCTCATTTTCAACCTCACGTTCTATCACTCCGTTCTCTCCCATTTCTCGATCGTTCGACGCGGGGCGCATGACCGTGGAGAGCTGGCCGAGGCACGGACGTGCTGGGGTGATCGGTTTGCTATTGCTATATTGGTTGCAGGCATAATTTGCCAAAGCATTAGCAAGCTGATTAGCCGCTCTAAACACATGCGCAATCCAAAAGTGTTGGCAGGCGATGTAATCTTGTATTTCTCTCCACCACCGCTGACACGTCCAGTCCCAGTTCACCTTATCCATAGACAAGGCCAAATTCTTCGAATTAGTACAAATGCTGGTGATGAAAAAGCCAAACTCCTCCGCCAAGCAAATCCCATCACAAAGTGCGTGCACTTCCACCAAGAGGCTAGATCCATATCCATAGTAATGAGCATAAGCAAGACAGATGGTACCAGCTTTGTCCCTAATACAACCTCCTCCTCCACAAATACCTGGGTTTCCTTTACAAGCCCCATCCACATTCAGAAGAAAGCCATGATTTGGTAGTATCCAGCAGATGAGCTTGATTTCCTTGGTGCGGATTTTAAGAAGAAAACCAAGAGCAATGGCAGTAGCAAGTTGTGACTCTGTGCAAGATCCTTTGAAAGTCATATTGTAAAGGGCAGTGTTAACATAGAACCGAATATTATTGATGATGTTGGCGACAGGAGGGTGGCTGTCTTCGTATCTCCTAGAGCACGTGGATTTCTAGATCTCCCAGATGATGAGGAGAGAGCAATACAAAGTAATAAAGCCTTAAGGAGCATGAAGGTTACATCTGTCCAGCAATCTCCAGAGGCGAGGTAGGATGTGAGAGTGGTGGATAATGCCAGGTTCAAGAATCAGATAGGCCCACCACCATAGGCTGTTAGCTAAATCACTGTTTATAAATAAATGATCCTGCTCTTCAATCTGTGGCCGAGTATAGCAGGATCAAATAGAGGCCAAAGAGATACCGCAGTCTTAGATTCTGCTATCAAGCGAGACAGCATTATGGAGGATCTTCCAACTGAGTAGGGAGGCTCGCCTACTAATATGCCTATGCCAAAGATTACCGAGCTGAGTCCTCCTAGTGCCCGGGGTTCTTACTTTCTCATAAGCGGACTTAGTAGTGAAGTAGCCATTGGTTAAAGCAGCCCAGATGCATCTGTCCTCATAAGGCTGTAGAGGTAGACCTTCCAAGAAGTTTTGATTAGGGATCAAGCTCCTGATAGGGTGGTCCATTTGCTGGACAACCTCCCTGACAGTCATAGAGGGAAAATTGATAATCATTGTGGCAAATGTTTATCTGTGAATAAATTGAATGCCAGTCTTCAATCTGATCTGAAATGGCAAGAAGAGCTGATTGATTCTCTTAGGGAAGAGAATGAACAGACGGAAAGGGACCGTCTGAAATCCCGCATTTTCTGGTAGTGGACATATCCTAACTTAATTTCCCGTGATTTTAGGCCGTGGGAAGGCCGAGCGGGGTTCATTTTGCTCCGGGAAGGGAAAACGCATGCTTGGGGTACGAGCACTGGATCTAGAGTTTTTCGAGATTTTTGGGTGATTGATGGGCTTTATTTGATGCTAGAGGGGTAGGGGAAGAGTTTCCCCTTGTTTTTCCCATCACCTGGGGGTGAATGGTGCGTAAAATGAAACTTTTTGCCATTTTCGCTATTTTCGGGCTCGAAAAGTGGTTGCTGTCGTGCCAGAGGCCACCCCCTGGGTGAGGCGGTCTACTAGGGGCCGCATTCTGACCCAGTGAGGGCCGGTTTGCAATAGCGGCCTCGCGACCGACCGCCACTGTTGGTAGCGGCCGGCCACCGACCGCTACTCACAGCATGCTGGGGCACCTTGGGGTGCGTCGACACAGTTGTTAGAGGGGTCCCTGCCATATTGCGATCAGGGCATGATCATTTTATGGTGGATCCAGTCAAGGACTGACTGCTTTGTGGTGCTAGCGGCCAGGTGCTAGCTGCCACCTAGCCCCCAGGGTCCTTCGAGTTGTAGCCATGGAATGGCCACAACCTCGTGGTTGCGGTCTCAGGGAGACCGCTAGAGGTAGGTAGCGGCCTAGAGTTAGCTGCCACCTGAGGTGATGGCCTAGGGAGGATCGCCACCTTGTTTCAATATTGACCGAGGTTTCTATAGTGTCACGTAAGCCGCCAGATGAGTTGGTTTTCAGTCCCTTGTGGCGTTTGGCTCGAGGGATACCTCGAGCACCCTGTGAGAGTTGTGTAGGCGCTAAGGGGTCTCGGAAGAGTGGTTTTATCTCGATTAGTGTGCCCATGTGATTCAAGGGTTGTGCACCCTGGGCTTCTGTGTTCCGTTGGTCGGTGTCACCAGGAGTCGGTGCGGTGCGGATGGTCATTCCCGCACCTCGTCAGTGTGACGAGCAGTGGTTGCCGTTGGTTAGAGAGTTCTTACCTCCAGTGACTTTTTCACTAGTCGTAACTTTCCTGCATACACGTGTGTGGACCCACTCAGGAGTGGTGGAGAGCATGACACAAAGAGATAATTTCTAGGCTGGTTATCGATTGGCTCCTCATCTATGCAGCCTGGGTCTGGGCTGGGGGAAAAACTATTGAGTCTCCTGGTTTTGATGATTACAAACCATAATTTATTATCAGATCTTTGTGGTTGACAAACATATTCTACTTAAAAAATTCTGGGTCACTACACGATTATTTTCGCTGCATATCTCGGGGTGTGATAGAGGAGATGCTAATTTGGGCCCCCTCAAAAATTTAAAGAAGGGTAGGCATCGTTTGGTCACTCGGGACAAGAAATGATTGAGAGTAGCGATGCACCCTGTCAGGCTCTGGACGTCCTTGACATACACAGGCGGCTTCATGTTCAGGATGGCCTGAACCTTGTCAGGGTTAGCCTCGATCCCTCGTTGTGTCACTAGGAAGCCCAAGAACTTCCCGGATCGAACTCCAAATGCGCATTTCACTGGATTGAGCTTCATGTTGTACCTCAAGAGGGTGTTGAACGTTTCAGCTAGGTCGGCGAAGTGGTCCTCAGCCCTAGGTGTCTTGATGAGCATGTCGTCGATGTAGGCTTCCACGTTCCGACTGATTTGCCCTTCAAAGATGTGGTTGATCAGCCTTTGGTATGTCACGCCGGCGTTCTTCAGCCCGAAAGGAATTCAGGTGTAGCTGTATATGCCGAAGTCGGTGATGAAGGCCATCTTTTTGATGTCTTTGGGATCCATTCGGATCTAATGGTAGCCGGAGTAAGCATCCAGAAAATTGAGCATTTCGTTATCGAAAGTCAAGTCGACTAGTTGGTTGATGCTCAGTAGTGGGTAGCAGTCCTTTGGGGTGGACTTGTTGAGGTCAGTGAAGCTTTGGGTAGCAGTCTATGCACATCTGCCATTTGCCAGAAGGTTAGGGTACTAAGACGGCATTAGCAAGCCACATCGGGTAAAGGACATGTCGAAATAGGTCGGTTCTCTTTCCCTTAATAATTTGCTCTTTGATTATTGTCTGCTTCTTGAGGGTGTGCTTTCTTCTGTGTTGCTGGACAGGCTTCATTGACGGGTCAAGATTGAGCTTGTGTACCACGATCTCCCCAGGAATCCCGGAAAGATGCTCATCAGACCATGCAAAGACTTGGATGTACTCCAAAAGAAACTCTTTATATTGTTCTCGCACATTCGGTGATAAATCGGCTCCGATTTTGAGTTCGAGAGTCAGGTCATGTTTAAGACAACAATTCGCCACCAGGCTCTGATGCTGTCGGTTCATCCTCAGCTCCCCTGACCTCTGTCTTTTGCCCTTCTGGCTTTATGGCATCGACCAAGATTACATAGCACCTTCTAGCTATTGCCTAGTTATCTCAGACTTCCCCGATGCCGTATTTAGTGGGAAACTTTAGTTTTTGGTGATAGGTGGAGGGCACGACCTACGTTCGACTGAGGATACCTCGGGAGAAAAATTAGAATTTTAAAAAATTAGAAAAATCCCTAATTTTATTTCTTTTTATTTCTTCTTCCTCTCTCCTCTCTCTCATTCCTCATGTCACTCTCTCCCTCTTGTTCTCTCTCCTCTCTTCTCCTCTCTCCGTGGGGCGCGCGACCTTGGCGAGGTGGCTGAGGCGGGAACGCGATGGAGTGATCGTGGAGCGTGATAGGGTGAAGGATGGAGCGTGGCGTTGGCGCGATCCCTCAGTGGATTCAAAGCCAGCGTGGTTTGATCATCGTGATTATTTCAGCGCGGTTTAGTCACTTCAATGCGCGAGAACTTCAGTGGAGGTAGGGAGATGGATCACCAACTTCTCAACTACGTTTCCTCATGATTTGGAGCCGAGCGGTGTGAGAATGAGCGAGTTTTGCTTCATTTTTAGGCAAATCATGCTTCAGGGGTGTACGACGGGTTTGCCGAAAAATGGCGACAGTTTTCAACTAAATTGGTATCATTCGAATCCCAGGAATGTCTGCATTCCATTCCCGCTAGTTTCATTACGATTGGTCATCATTTGGGACCAGTAGGAGCCCGGGAACCCATGTGACTCAATTAGGGTCAATTCGGCAGAATCGCCCATTTCTTGTGATTTAGGTGTCGATTCGACCCCTTCTGGACTGTGGAAGGTTATTTTCATGCTTAGGGTTGTTTCCCCTTCATTTTAGAGCGAACGGGGCGTGGAAAGGGTGAGATCCAATCGATCCCTGGTTTTCCCGCCGTATCGTGCTCGCGGTCGTTTCAGAGACCGTTTCTTACCTCTCACGGTCCATCAGTCGACCGTTAAGCTTCGAAGTATGTCAGTTTAGAGCTAAGTCGATAAGGGTCTTCGCGGTCTTGTGATAGACCATCTTTATCGGATAGCGACCCATAGTTGGACCGCTATGCCTTGTCCAGCAGCCCATTAGTTGACCGCTAGATAGCATTTGTATGTCAGTTTGGCTGAGTGGTCTTACGATAGACCACGACACTTGCTTTGCAACCCTATGTTTGACCGCTAAGCATCGTTGAATCTAGTCAATGTTTTAAGTCGGTTCGAGCTAGCGGTCTAGCTCCGACCATCTGGAGTCTTGTAGCGGCCCTTCTTTAGACCGCTACACTCTGTGTGACCGAGTCAATGTTTTAAGTCGGTTTAGGCTAGCGGCCTAAACGTAGACCGTCTCTATGTCGTAGCGGTTCTTCTATAGACCGCTATGTCTTGTTTGACCGGAGTCAATAGCTTAAGTCTGTTAGAGTCGAAAAGAGCCGACTGGCTCCTACTCTGCTAAGCCCCTCGAGCAGTGCTCTTCACTAAGGGGTAAGATGATGAAACCATACTCCTTTCCAAAGGACAAGACTCAGATCCTCTTCGAATGGGCCCGCAAATATGACAAGTTGGTGCTCCCAAAGCCCAAGAGACCAAATGAAGCTGGAACAAAAGACGACCCCAGTTCTGCCTTTATCATAGAGGGTTTGGGCACTCTATTGAACATTGCTTCATAGTCAAAGATATCATAGAAAGTCTGATCAACAGAGGCAAATTATAAATGGGTGAATATAAAGTGGACCCACCGCGCTCTCATCAAATGTCTGTCTTTAAGACGGCAGTCACTAGGGCCTCGCCATATCAGTCGGAGCAATGTCGGCACTGAAGGGGTTCCTCGCCCCTCTACTTATTCACCTCGGTCTAGGGGCATTGAAGCAAGAAACGACATCCCGATCTGGGGGCATCCCAAGCTGTAAAGTTATCTCGGCATATCCAAGCCCTACTGAACCTGTGAAGCTATTTAGGGCGTGACAAGGACCCGCTAGAGCTGTAAAAGAAAATATCTTCGGCCTTTGCGGCCTGCTTCCAATATCCCCTGACTTTTGTAGCCTACTGTCCAATACCTTCAGCCATTACGGCCTGCTTCCATTATATCTTCGGCTCTTACAGCCTACTTCCAACCTCTTCGGCTCTCACAGCCTGCCCTCGGCATTCCTTGGCGCTCATAGCTTGCTGCCTCGGTTGTCCCTCAGCCCCTGTGGCTCGCTTCCTTAATTGCCATTCGAATTTTACTGCAGTTGGCTGTCAACAATTTCTTGCAAGTGTTGAATATTGTGAGCTGTCACCTTTGCTGTGACTTAACAACAGCCTACTCCCCGATGTCCTTCGGGCTCTTATAGCATGCCTTTTTCCGCTACCCTTTGGCCCTTTTATGGCTTGTCTCTGACATCCATTTGCCTTCTTAGCCTGCTACCATAATACCTTTGCAGCCTTCTACGGCCCGCTACCCAACACCCTCCTGCTCGACCATGTCAGTCGAGGCCCACTCAAGATTAATCTGTGTGTCCCACTGTGCTTCCCAATAAATCCCTCGACTTCAACAGCCCGCTCGTCAATATCCCATTGGCTTTACGTCTTTCTTATCTTTTGGCTATTTTAGCCACTCCCCACTATTCATCCGGCTGTCATAGTCCGCTTCCAGTACCTCTTGGCTTCCATAGCCCGCTTTTCCCTTAACCGCGGTCCCTACGGCCTGCTCCCAACGACAGTCTTTGGTGGTATCAGAGCCTAGGATATTCAATTCCTAGGAAACCCAAGTCCAAGGATAGGTTTAACCTTTTTACCCTGTGAGAGTGGGTAGAACCAAGGGCTAAGATTAATATAGTCCTTAGAAAATAATCATGATCTAATAATTATTAATTATTGTAGGATAAAAGGCCGCAGAACGTGCTCAATGGCGCGAGATGTAGAGGACCGTCCAGGGCCTCACACAAGCACTACAACAAGTCGCTCAAGGAGGTGCACAACGTGGAGCAGGGAATCTCCACCAGAGTTTTAGGAACATGAACCCTCCTAAGTCCATGGGGTCGATCGACCCAGATGATGCCGAGCACTGGCTTAGGGAAATGGAACGTATTTTTATAGTTATGCAGTGTACAAACCAAGAGAAGGTTTTATTAGCAATGTTTCAATTGGAAAGAGACGCCCGGTGCTGGTGGGAATTAGTAGAAGCTACCTTAGGCCAGCCTTAGGTCACATGGGAAGAATTTGTTGAACATTTCAACAACAAGTATTTTTCTGATCGAGTTCAGGAAAGGAAAGTCTCAGAGTTTACCGCTCTCAAGCAACGATCATTAACGGTGGCAGAATATGAGGCTCAGTTCTCATGGTTATCTTGGTACGTTAAGCATCTAGTTAGCACCGAGAAGATGAAAGCCAAAAGGTTTCTGAATGGGCTCAAGCCCCAGCACATTACCCAGCTGGCTCCTCTAGATATACAAATTTACTCCGAGATGGTAAGGCGAGCACAGTTGTTTGAAGATGCCATGGAATTGTCTGACAAGATCCGTGGGTGAGAAAGGAACGTTGCTGGTTCTAGCAACTATAAGCCAAGCTTTAATAACAAGAAGAGACCCGGTAATGGAGGAGAGTCATCGCAAGATAAAAAGCTAAAGAAGACGTCTAAGCCATTCTCTATCACCACCCTATCTAACGTGGTGTGTAAACATTGCGATAAGGCTGGACACAAGGCTGAAGAATGTTGGAGAAAATTGAGAGCCTATCTCTATTGTGGGAACCGAGATCACTGGATCCCAGATTGCCCGATGATGAAGGAATCATCGGAAGATGGAAAGCGACCAGTAACAAGAAACGCCTGGCTCCATGCTGTTATGGAAGTGGAACAAGACAATGAAGGCGGATTGGTAGAAGGTACATTAACCATTTGTTCAAGGTCTGCCTATGTTTTATTTAATACTGGAGCATCACATTTCTTTATTTCTAAGAAGTTTACTGATCCACTACCTAATGAACCGCTATTTTGCAGGAGTGCCTAGGAGTTACCAAAAATAAAGCGGGGTTGAATAAGCCAAGGCACCTGAATGAGGTAAAAAACCCCACTTCTGATTTCAGATTTGTCGTTGCTTTCCATATTTTTCTCTTACCAGTTACACTTCAGGTTTAATTCCATTAGTTAGAACTCCATGTTTTTTATCTCTAGTTTTCCCTGGTAGTTCTGTATGTAAGGGGGAGTAGACATAAATTTGACTACTTGAACTCTTATGTCTACATACATCATTTGCTTGAACATCATTTGCCTCCTCAAGTAAAGGTTGTGGAACTTGCATTGCATATAGAACAGTATTGAAACTATAATGCACATTCATGCATGAACCTTTGGTATATCCCTTTGCTATATCAAATGGCGATATGTGGAAGGTCAGGTCAAGCCTGTCTGGAAACTATCCCCATGCATGATGGTGGTCTTCGAACGTGTGTTCTCCGCGTGGTACTAGGGGTCAAACTTTCATATAGAATAGTTTAGAGTTTCATGAGCATAGTTCTATAACCTTCCTACACAATCTTCATATAACATTTGACATATCATTGCATTTAGATAAAGAGAGTCAAGGCATTTGTTTTGTTGATCATGCATAAAGTGAGGGGGAGTCCAAACGTCTCATCTGAGTAATTAAAGGTTATGCTAGACAATTTTCTTCTGAGGGGATTGTTAGAGAATGATTGCAATTAGCTGTAAATGAGAAAATTGGTTATATAGAGATTGGACTGTATAGTTGTGCTGAGCAGGTCGAGGCAGGTCAAAAGAGCATCAACTCTGTTGATGAAGAAGCGTGGAACTAGTGTTCTGTGTGTTTTCAGGAGGTGGATGCTTCTTGTTTGATATGTCGACTCTAAAGAAGGAAAGTTTTCAAGAGAAGTTGTTGTACTTGTCAAACAAGGTCGAATCTATGAGGCAATTGCGTCGAGGGATGACAAGTCCTTCTTGTGTGATCACTTCTCTACATCGACGCACCTTGTTCATAGCGTCGATGCATTCCTTGTCAATCACCTCTTCTTGTTTAACCTCATTGCCAAGCCTTTCTAATTCATTCTGGTATTCAACTCTTCTCTCTATCTCTTGACTTCAACCTAAAAAATTATTAATTTTTTCAGGGGGGAGCTAAGAAAGGTTGGGCTAAATCATATCTAATGATTTGGGAAGTTAAAATAATCACTCTCTACTTGAGAGATTTTATCTAGTGTTGCGTTTGACCTTCTTAAATAGATGGTTTATTGGTTATAAACTTTGAATTCGGAGGTGGAGAGATTTACATTTTTAGGAGAGGAATCTTGACTATTTTGGTTAGATTTTTCCTATAAATAGACCACTCTCAGCCTTTGGCATGCTGGGGAAGGATTTATTGGCGATTTGAGGACGAGATCCAAAAAGGAAAGGGAGGTCTTGGGCAGTTCTTTGCATTCTTCCTCCCTCCTCTTTGATTCGATCTAAGGTAGGTATTCTCTCAGACTAAACCCAAATTGATCAATGAAATAGATGTAGATGCATGTGTAGTTTGTTTCTATACCATTTTTCCTAATTTTTTTTGAGTAATAAGGATGCTAGATGAGTTTTATTGAAGAGATATTATCATTTTCATCGGAACAAGTTCAGGTTTTTGATCGTGGTGGCCCAAACGCCGCGTTCTTATCGCGGTTCCCCGACACACCGCGATGACACCAGAGCCAAGGAAACTTGAATTTTGTCGACCTTCAGATCGTGGTCACCCAGAGGACCACATTCTGAATGCGGTCTCCCTAGAGACCGCGTCCTAATAGGTCATCCCCCTTCCACCCGATTCAAAAAAAAAGAAGAAACATTGTTATTCTGTTCTAAGGCGTCCCTATGAGTGGCGTAGGCAACAAAGATGTCCAGACAACTAGACATGGGTTTTAAATTGAGATCCTTATGCATTGGAAGTTCCACCTCAGATCACGGTGTCCTTCTAGACCGTGTTCCAGACACGCGATCTCTGTGAGAACCTTATTGTTTTCAGGTTCTAACTGAACCAATAGTTCATTCAGAATGCTAGACTTGTTAATTTCAAGTTCCAAATCATGTTATGTTGCATGTCATTTAACTCAACACATGATTAAGTTAAGTATATGGAAGATAAATGGTTCTATTCTTTGAGCTTATAATCCTTCCATAATTCTTGTTATCTTCGTGACATCCTTGATCTCCATGATTACGTTATCTTTTCAGCATGTTAAATGGAGTAGATATAATCTTGCTAAATCGCATGTGCTTATTTTCATGGCCCTTTATCAAGACGGCGTGCATGTTTTGTTATATAACCTTGATCGGCGATTCGACGATTGTAGTTGTAGATCATGTCCTAAGGGCTACCGATACGAGTCTAGTGGTTTTCGGAATCACGGAATAAGGTTTGGTGTGGTTCTGTCTTTCTATTTCTGTCGACATTTCTGATCATAAACCCTTGATGTTCCAGAAAAGGAAATCTTCCTTATTGACTTATTGTCATAGCACATCAATGAATTCCTCTTATTAATGTTGTTTCTGGTGAAAACTCATAAGGATGGTAGAGCTGGTAAAGAGAAAAAAAAACTCTCTCTCTCTCTCTACTCATCATTAATGAAGGTCGTCAATCGTAACATCTCACCGACGACGGGCTCAACACCATTCCACAACAATGGTGGCCAACACGTCCCCGAGGGTCGGCCATCACAAGTTCCAGTTCCAGTATTCCAGCAATAATGCCTTCACAGGCCAGCCGGCCAGCTCCAGCTCGAGTTCCAGCCCTAGTATTTCGGCTACACCCTCAAGGGCCAGCTGCCCAGTTCTAGTTCCAGCCTCAATATTCTGGCTACAATGCCCTCAAGGGCCAGCAGCCCAGTCCCAGTTCCAGTTCTAGTATTTCAGCTACAACGCCTTCACAGGCCAGCCGACCGGTTCCAGTTCAAGTTCCAGTATTTCGGCTACAACGCCCTCAAGGGCCAGCCGCCCAGTTCCAGTTCCAGTCCCAGTCCCAGTCCCAGTTCTAGTATTCTGGCTACAATGCCTTTACAGGCCAGTCGACCAGTTCTAGTACCAGTATTCTGGCTACAACGCCTTCACAGGCCAGCCACCCGGTTCCAATCCCAACTCCAGTCCCAGCATCTCGGCTACAACGCCTCCACAGGCCAGCTGCCCGGTGCCAGTGCCAGTTCCAGTCCCAGTATCCCAGTTATAGTGCCACCCCAGGTCGACCGGCTAGATTTGGTTCCAGTCCCTATTCTCCTATTGCAATCCCAGTTCCAATGCCAGTTCCAGTCCCAGACCCAGTTCCAACCTCCAGTCCTTGTCCCAGTCCCTGGCCACGATGCCTTTCCAGGCCACCCGGCCAGCCCAGCTCTAGTTCCCTAGGCTAATGTGAATGGCATTTTCGTCTAACAACATGACAATAGTCGATACTCTATCGCTCGGTCTACAACCGGCACACTCCAGAACCACCCCAGTAGCCCTAATCGCATAGACCGTCACATCCCTATAGGTCTAGGCCGGCCTCATACCATATGGGCTTTTATCCTTCAATAGGATTAGCCTCCCGACACCCAGTCACTTTCCCCCACTTCCCAGTACTCAGCCTCCAGTCCCCAACACCCTGTCCCAGTACCCAGCACTCAGCTTCCAGTACCCAGCATCCAGTTACATTATTTTCGAAGCTCAGTTCCTTGTTCCTGCGCCCGAAATTGGGTAAAGCCCAGTCCTTTGCCCCCTATACCAGTACACAGTAGAAGAATCAAGCACGACTAACAGTAAGTGATCGCCAATCCATACACACAACACTGTTCCACAAGAGAAGAGGTGGGACAACTCAGTAAATAATAAGAAAATCATAAGTTACCATTAATACTCTGCAAAAGGAGCCCAAGACATGCCCTTGGGGTGACAAAGTCTGTACAATCTGTGTAACATAACAAAAGAGGAAAAGCAAGTACAATCACATCCCAGGCTTGCGCCCCTCCAGTGCCGCAAGATGAGAGTCAACAGCTGCAAGCTTTGCCTCCAGAGTAGATAGAAGCTGAGCACTAGCCTCGACCGTCATCTCAGCCGCATCCCACTCGGCTCTGGCACACTCTGTGGCCCCACACCTGCTCCTCCAAGGCCTTCCTCAAGGCCTCAACCTGGCTCTCCACCTCTCCTAGCTGCACGATGCAGTCTCGGGAAAGCAACGTGGCTGCCTCAGCATGGCTCCTCTGCTCAGCTACAACTGACACAACCCGGGCCCGTTGCACCTGTGCCTCTCGGATGGCTGCCAGCCTCTGAGTCCTCTGCTCCTGAGCCTCGTGGAGTCATAGGTACTTTGCCTAGATCTCGACTAGCTCGGACATCCAAAGCTCGCGAGGAAAGCCGAGGGCATGGTAGCCATGGGTACACTCTCTCTATCGCTGCTGTAAATCCTTCGGAGAAGGAAGGGGGTCCCCCTACAGATAGCCTCAAGATCGTTGAAGCAAGGAGGCGCCCGCGCTCATGTTCAGCAATGGCTCTGGCGGGGAGATAGACGTGGGCCACTCAATCCCCAAGATCAGGGAGGAGTCGCTTATCTCAGCTAGCACACCATCGGGGCCTGCACAGTCCCAACAAAAATAAAGGGAAATGAGCACTACATCCGAGATTTCCCATGATAAACAAGGTGGAAAACTTGAGAAAAAATCCCAGCTCTTACCCAGTGTGACTCCCACCGCGCCAGTGGCGTCTTCCAACAGAGTCAGGGAAGGTAATCTCTCCTCCACGCCTGCGGCGTCACCCGCTGGGGTCGGAGATGGCAGTGACTCCTCTACGACCCGGTTGTCTCCAGCAACCACGGGTGGGACGGGAGGCTCCTCCCGGTCACTCTCATCAGGAGCCATCGTGTGCTCCCCTCCTGACTCCAGCACTGAACACAACACAGGAGCATCAACACCCTACCATAAAGCATAAACACATGCTAAGTAGGGAGGGGGAGCACCCCCATGTGCCTCTAGAATAGGTCTCCATCTTAGCCTCCTCGGTGGAAGAGGCCTCGGAAGAGGAAGAGCTGGAGCTCGAACTTGATGAAGCCCCCGACAAGCTCCCAGAGGTGGTCTAACTAGAGGCCCCTGCAAGTCAACAAACCAAACAGAGTCACCACACAACCGAACCTCGTACAAAGACAACTCTCCAGTCAAGTGTTTCGGACAAAAAACTCACCAGTCGGGGCACTTCCCTCCGAGACCCCCTCAATGTCGACGATCTCTTCGTCGCCCCCAGTCAAAGTCGCTGTAGCAGGCTCTTCCTCCGCTGCCTCAGTCAATTCGCGAGGAAGAGTTCACCCTCTTCCAAAGGGGAAGAAGTACCTGTGACCAATGCCAAAAGAAACTTAGCATCAATGGGTGACCCAAAAAGCCCACCATAAATGACTAAGTTCCCAATCACATACTTGAGGGTCCCACGCTAGAAGACCCAACCAGTCCCACTATGCAGGCAGACACCACAGCTAGTAAAGGAGAGAGAGGCATCCCTACCAGCAGCTGTGGTAGCAAGATAGGTGCATCTCTAGCAATAGATGGGATCGAGGCGCCCACCGCTCCTGGCTCTCCCACAAAAGAGGGGAGAGCCACTGACGGGCCGGTACTGACCAGCTCCTGAATCATCTCCAGAGTGGCAGCGGGTCCTCACCTGGCAGACAAATGACACAAACACAGTCAACAACTCCAGCCCGTCCAACATACAACAAAGAGAGGGAAATTCCCTCCACATCAATCCAACACTCACCCGAGTCAGCTCGGGTCACAGTCGACTCCTGCTCTCCGGCCCCCAGGGGCATTCCACCCTGCGCCGCGGAAGGGGCCGTCACCCCTAGCGCCCTCATCATCCCTGTATGAAACAAATGGCTATGTCAATCTCCAAGAGCAAGCAAAGCCATAACCAGAACATGCCTGGTTTCAGAAGCTCTTACCTGGTCGGGCATCCTCCGAGGCCTCCCAAGACTCAAAGTCGGGGAATGTCTCTACATTGGGGGCAACTTTGTCCATCACATGAAGAAATGCCTCCACATCAATCTCATACTCGACCCCGTCGTCACGTAATGGGTCGACCTCCCGGGGAGGGGGGGTGCGGTCCCCACCCTATAAAATTAGATTTTTTTTACTCCTTTCGGCCCCACTTTGACTCAGTGTGACCGCAAGGGATGAAGGATACGAAGCTTGGACTGGCGACCTGATTGCTTGCACGTAGATTGAGAAGGTTGACTAGTGTGGCTTCTTGCGATCCTGAGGCCCCGTTGTCGAGAATTCTTCCACGCACAGGTACGTCAATTACTCTTGCATTAGACTGGGAGAGACTGGGACACAGGAATGGCCATGGGAGCCCTTGGGCTGGGAGGAGGGTGCGACCCCCAAGGGAGTTCACCCTCCCTGGGGCATGACCGCGCCTGGGGTGAACTCCCTCCCGAGCGAGCCGTGGCCCTGGGGGGTGGCCCCGGGGGTCTTCCGATGTCGCTTGGAATTGTCCTTTGAAGGATGGGGTGCTCCGGGATGTTGGGATTGACCCGTGGGGGCTTGTCATCATTGTGTTTTTGCTGCAGCTCGCAAGGTGTTCGGGAAAATTCTCGAGACACCTCGGGTTGTCGATTGGCTTGGATAGGTGACCGGTAGGCCTTAGATTTGGCCTTAGGCTGAGGGTAGGGGCTCGCAGTGGCCGAGAGAAGGCACTTTGGGTGTGTGGGCCTGGCCTTCATGGTGTATGCCGCATTGTAAGGCGAGTTGGCGGGTAGCCCCGGGTTGACCCAGGAGGTGAAGATAAATGGCTCGTTGCCGCATGTCTGAGGGTCGGGGATGGCCCCGACTTGCTGGAGGGTTGTC
This sequence comes from Amorphophallus titanum, assembly GCA_024336825.1. Lineage (NCBI taxonomy): Eukaryota > Viridiplantae > Streptophyta > Magnoliopsida > Alismatales > Araceae > Amorphophallus > Amorphophallus titanum. The sequence continues at coordinate 1,300,164 of JANBPO010006173.1, forward strand.
ATAGGATATGGACGGAGTGCTGGAGCTGTGGGTTGGCCCTCAGCTTGCTGTAGAATGGCTAGAATATCCGTGCTCGCAAGGTGTTCAGAGAAATTCCCGACGCACGTGTACGGGCCGTATAAGGCTCCTATGGGCTTCTAAAGCTTGTGGTTGACCAACATAAGTCTTCTTTTGACTTCACGAGGCTGGAGGGAGGTATCTTGGGGGTAGACCCTGGCCACGTTATTGGGTGCCACGTGTCGTGGCTTGTCGTCAGGGTGCCCCCGGGTTGGCCCAGGTAGCTATGTTGAACGCGGGGAACCCTGCAAACTGAGTGATCGGGGGTGGCCCCAATCGATTGTTGACGTTGCCATGGGTGACGGCTAACTGGTCGGGACCCTTGGTTGGGCCCGGCGAGCCGTAGGAAGGGCTAGGTAGCCTATTCTTTAAAGGTGCTTGGGGAAATTCTCAAACCCTTATTTCTTAATATTTTGTTGGAAAATTATCTGGGTACAATAGTAGTGTAGTAAAAATTGCCAGCCTCGGTGAAAACCTGAAAGGGCGGTGAGGTTGGTAATGTGAAAAAAAAAAAATCCTCTCTCAGCTTACCTTCTGGGTGTCTCCAGCATATGGATGCTATCCCTCCCAAGTCACTCTGTGACATCCAGCCCCACCGGGGCGTCTCGACATTGTTACATTCTGTCCCACCGGGACCATCAACACTGCCTTTTTTTTATAGAGCTGACTCTTATGTCCCTTCGGGTTGTCAAGCCTACCCATTTTCCTTTCAAGAGCCCTCGGCATGTCAGCTCCACTCATCTTTTGGACTTCTCGGGTTCAGATCCCGCGTCTGTTAGGACCATCAAACCCATCCTTTTCCTTCTTTTGGGTCTGGCCTACGCATGTCCTTCTCAGACTGTTAACCCATCTTTTGCCTATCGGCCTTCGGGTTTGACTCTCACGTCCCACTATAGGGTTGTTAAACCTATCATTTTCCTTCTTTTGGGTCTGGCTTATGCATGTACTTCTCAGGCTGCCAACCCATCTTTTGCCTATCGGCCTTCGAGTTTGACTCCCACGTCCCACTAAGGCTGTCAAATCCATCCTTTCCTTCCATTGGGTCTGGCCTACGCATGTCCTTCTCAGGCTACCAACCCATCTTTTGCCTATCGGCCTTCGGGTTTGACTCTCACGTCCTACTAGGGTTGTTAAACTCATCCTTTTCCTTCTCTTGGGTCTTGCCTACGCATGTCCTTCTCAGGCTGCCAACCCATCTTTTGCCTATCGGCCTTCGGGTTTGACTCTCACGTCCCACTAGGGCTGTCAAATCTATCTTTTCCTTCCTTTGGGTCTGGCCTACGCATGTCCTTCTCAGGCTGCTAACCCATCTTTTGCCTATCGGCCTTCGGATTTGACTCTCACGTCCCACTAGGGTTATCAAATCCATCCTTTCCTTCCTTTGGGTCTAGCCTATCAATGTCCCTGTCGGACTGTCAACCCATCTTGCTTATCAGCTTTTGGATTTGACTCTCGTGTCCCACTAGGACTGTCAAATCCATCCTTTCCTTCCTTTGGGTCTGACCTATGCATGTCTCTCTCGAACTGCCAACCCATCTTTTGCCTATCAGCCTTCGGGTTTGACTCTCACGTCCCACTAGGGCTGTCAAATCCATCATTTCTTTCCTTCAGTCTGGCCTACGTACGTCCCTCTCAAGTTGCTAACCCATCTCTTGCCTATTGGCTTTCAAGTTTGACTCTCACGTCCCACTAGGGTTATCAAACCCATCATTTTTCTTCTTTTGGGTCGGGCTATTTCAACCATAAATGTTAAATTGATTAGTTCATGACCATATCTCTCGATTTTGTCCTCATGTTATCATGTGATTAATTGGAAAAGAAGAGAGTAGATTAAATTGTATAGTTATTTGTTTGACTCATCCGTGCTGAATACTATCTCTGTTATTCGTTAGGAATGTCCGAAAGTCATGCCACTCCAGTGGAGGTGACTTACCGCTCGCACTCATTTTTCACATTTTCACACCTTTAATTCTCGGGATAGTTGAGACTCTCTGCCAGATATTCCTTTCGTCAGACTAGGCCCACTATTTTGAGACCTCCGTAAGACTCCGCAAGTCTGGGATTCCCACTAAGATGCCAAGTAGGTTGTACTTGAAAGCTTGAACCCCTCTGACTCGATCAAATTTACATTTTTGGCAGTCGAGTTCTGCCCAGCCGTCCAGAAAATGGTCTTCCCTGGACCGCTACTGGCAGTAGCAGTCAGATCGAGACTGCTGTTTTCCTTCCTGGCCTGGCCTGCCAGCTAGTTCTATCAGGTCACCTGGCCTTGTTCTAGGTCGACTCAGCCATCTAGGTCAACCTAAGTGGCCTCAAATGACTAGGGTCAGGGAGACTGAGCTCTGTTTCGGTCCACCCTTGACCTTGATTCGATAGAGGACCCTAGATAAGTTGACTGAATCTCATCTAGCCTCAAGACCAATTAATGGTCTTACCTGGACCATTTCTATCAAGTGGCGGCTTCCTTGGGATAGCCTTTTGCTTCCCCTGAGGTGTGTCGACTTGTTGGCTTTTCACGTCGACACAAGCCTGAAATTCCAACCAAATTTTGATTCCACAGCTACCACATTTTAAAGTTGCAGTCGAGGGCTGATCGCCTCTTTGCCAACTTTTCTAAATTTGCTATTTATCATGGTTTTATTATGTTAACCTCTATAGCCTCTCTAGGCTATTATACCTCGTGATCGTGATCTTTGATTGGTGTACATTGCAATCATTTTCTCAGAATAGTCATTTTTCATCTAATAACTTATTCCCTTTAGTTCAAAAAGCTTATTCTTGGAAGTCCTTCAAGAATTCCATTTCCTACGTATATTGCCTTGACTACATAGTTTGACCTTGAAACTCTTGGCCATTATTAAAGTGAATGTCTAGGTTGAGATCTTTGGTACAACCCTTCAATGCCAACGCATCATAAGGGCCCGATCTGGTCTTGGGAGGAGCACCCGAAAGTACTTGTGTCCCGGGGAGTTTGTAATGACTAGGTGTGGCATTGCACCGAGTTGTGGGTTAGCTTCTCGCGACTCTCACTGTTATCAGCTCCTTGTCAATCATTGCTAACCATTGTTTTGATGATACTTGTCATGGCTGCATATGATTCAACTCATCATTCATGTGGACATATAACCTGTTGGTTGGTTGTCATAATTTTCAAAAGCATTGGACAAAGGGGGAGTCTGAGAGCTTGCACTTTGGCTTAGAATGCATTGCAAATGTCCTGAATTTGCATGTGTTGTGGACATTAAGCATCATCTTGTGGTCTCATACCCTCTTGTTGTTTCTCGTGAAGGCATTTTGTGACCCATGCACAAGTTGAGGGGGAGTCAACATAAAAATCCAGTCCACTTCTTGCATATCTTGTTGTCATATGAGTTGAGTACATCTTCTCAGGGGGAGTTTGCTGGTATTAGATGTGAAAGTCTAGTCTGCATCAGTGCACACTTTGTTTGACATATTTTGAGATCTACATCTTGTTAAATCTCTCACATTTGCAATTGTAAAACTCATTTATGTGCTCCATGTACAATGGATTTTTGTTTTAAAAAAATGTGTGCGCCCTGTCTACATTGTGCGTCGACCCACAGACCCTAGTGAGTTGATCCAACAATTGATTTTCTCCTTGAATTCGTGTTCTATCTGAGTAGTATGCATCGACCCTTTGTGTGTGCCTGCGTTGATGTTGTAGTCCACCTATTTGTGTTCAGGCTCTTTAATGCTGTCCACCAGTTTGAATTGTGCTTACCCTTGTTTTACAACCTCTGTGTTCACTGTTCATCCTCGGGGGGAGTGTTTTGGGTCTATCTCCATTCATCTACCCGAGTGCATTCCACTTTCTCATCAGCCTTTGGATCATGCTTCTAATTTGCAGTCTTCTATTTAGGGTTCGTGATGTTCTGGATCTGAACTTCATTGATTTTCCTAAAGATCCGTCATCCCATTCTACATGAATGAATGCTTGGAACTATATTCATTTGCTCAGTTGTCTGGCTGCCTAACCCAATTTCTTGCTTGAAACATCATTTGTTTACTCAGCTATCTGGCTGCCTCTCCTTATTTCCTTGAATGCCTTTGAATTCCTGTAAGTATCTCAGTCTGCTTGCTTAGTTCATCTTTCAGAGTAATTCAAAATTAGGAACCTTCTTTTATGGAGTTCTATGATTTCCCAAAACATGTTAACTAATTGGTTTAAAATTTATGATTTCTTAAGCTTTAAAGTTAAATGGTCGTGAAAGTGGCTGTATTCAGACTTAATGGACCTAAACTAGTTTTTCATATGTTGTGGAGGGGCATTCATGAACAAGAATGAAGATGAGGTGTATGATCTGTTTGAAATTTTGAGTGAAAATTCAATGAATCATGCCTCAATCTCATCTCAAAAATAATCTGTAGGACCTTCCAGACATGCTGAAAATCTAACCCAAACTCACAAGGAAGCCTATGATTTCTGTGCTAGTCTTACTCACCATATGAGTCAGTGTCCTACTATAGCCCGACTCCCATTGGTCATCCAAGCTCAAGTCTAAAATGCTTTAGGGTTCTCTCAGCCCAGATGTGATACCTTTTCAGATAATTATAATCTTGGCTGGAGCAATCACTCAAATTTTCCTTGGATGGATCAAACAATCCATGCCCATTTGTCTAAACTGTCACCCCAAGAAGCTCACGAACAGTCTATGTGTAATCAACTTCAGCCCAACTCATCTCACCCTAACTTCGAAAGCAACATCGATATCTAGGGTGATTCACCAGGCAACTACTTCAAATCTCAAATCATGTACTCTTAATCTACTTACCATGACCCTCCTTCAAAATTACATCAACCTCCTCAACACGTGAATGATGATGATGATGATCTTATGCCTTTCATTCTGGCTCAACATATCAATAGTGAAAATGAGGGAGAGTACATCAGTAATACCATAATAAAGGAAGGGAAGGGATTAGAGGGTGGATTGAAGGATAAAGATAATCATATTGATATCATCACCACATTCCATGAATGCTTTGAGATTGAGAATATCACTGTGAAGATTAATGTCCCAAACAACTCAATTGAGGATATAGATAAAGGGGAGGATTACTTTGTGATTAATAATCTTGTTGATTTAATGAAAATAAATTTTGAATATCCTCCACCCCTTGAAGATCATGATTATGGGGCCTTGTTTGAAAAATGCACATTTCATTTACCCACCCTACTATTGGAAAATTTGGTTGATAATCTTCAGTTAAGTGATGAGTGTGATAAAGGGATTTTATTAAAAAATTTCACATTTGATCTGACCCCTGAGCCCAATGCCATAATCTCTGAATCATTGGATGAATTAGATCCTAGGCTCGTGCTTCCTTCTCATTTGATTCCCTTGCAAGTTGAGCCTCTTCAATATGACATTCTAGGGCCTGAGGGGGATTGTTTAACTGATGGAAAAATTATTGAAGATCTATTTGTTTATTTATTTATTTACGCGTTGATCAACCAATTAATTAACTGACAATTAACTGACTGATTGACTACGCAGGCGTGCTAGTCACGTGAGTGACGAGGCCTGAGTCAGATCAGATCGTGCAAGTCAAGACAACTCGTACCGGGTCATCAAATCTTGATTTTTAATAAGAGTTAGAAACTCTTTGAGAATGTATAAGTAAATCTAAAAAAATGAGGGATTAATAAATAAATATATAAAATTGTAGAGATTAATATGTAAAAATCTCCAAAACCCCTCACCCCCTTACGGGGGAGCTGCCTTTTTCGTTTCAAGCATTCGAACAGTCACACTATCAACAGTGCAAAAGCTGCAATCTCTCTCACTCCGACGGGGAAAAAGACAGAAAAAGAACATGTCCGATGATTCATGGTTAAACTTGGTTAAACTTTACCCTCGAATACCTTTCTCAGGCTTACCCTAGCCTACCTTACCGTGTTCTATTATCAAAACGGCCGGGAGACAATTTGATATGGGCAGCAGATCGTCGCACACTTGGAATGATGATGCATATGCAGACACCTTTCTCACAACGGCAGTCTGTACCTTCATTTCTAACAGTAGTATATGTGCTACACAATGAAAACCCCCATTCAAACAGGTATTAATTCACACAGAAAGCGATCATACTGAAGAAAGCATCCGAATGCACATATTAACAGAATGACAGCCCCTCGAGTATTAGGTGATCAAATTCTGTAGCTTTACGTTCCACGCGCCGCTACTTCGTCAAATAGTAGATGAGCAAGAACAGTGCGACAAAAGATGCCACTAGTGTAGCCATTCTCCGACTTGATTTGGTCTCAAACACCTGCAGTGAAAAAAGAGAAAGGTGATCGGTAAGCCTAAAAACGAGTTTGCGTTAGCTACAAAATATTTTGGGTAAGTTACCATCTTGAATCGATCCATGGTTCCAGAAAGAACTCCCCTTGATGCATCCATGTCATTGCCCTGAACAGCACGAGGAAAACAAATTGAGGTATTGTCCTGTCATGCATGCGTGCATATACACAGCGGGCTACACAAGAGGAAGGAGGCACGAGGTGAGTGGGCGGGCGGGGAGTGTGTGTGTGTGTGTGTGTGAGAGAGAGAGAGAGAGAGAGAGAGAGAGAGGCAGGAATGACAAACTACCATTCGATCCAATACCCGGTTATGGCTCTCGACCTCTTCATGTACATCACCAGTCAACTGTTAAGGAAATGAGCATTCCAACAACATAAATAGAGGAAGAGATTTATAATAAAACATCCCTAAAATGCATAGACCATCGGCTAACAAAATGTACTACGGACACAATAATCTGCTATATAGCATTAGAGCAAAGAAAAACACTCTCCTATGTACCACAGAAAGTTGTCAAAGGCCCGGCTATCGCAGACTTCTTTGTTGCACACCCAGTGCCAGAAGGCGATAGAGACAGAACTCCCTGAAGATGAGACCCTGGAAACTGATCAAGTGCAGCCTACCTTGTGGCTATTGTACTTTGATAGCGCGTCCAGAATTGACACCCCAGCAGCTGGAGTAGCCAAAGTCAGGGCAAGGATAGGCGTAGTCCTAATATCTCCCGAGGGGGAGGTCATATACACCTCCTTCTCGATAAATAAACCCTGCACAAACAATGAGGCAGAATATGAAGCTCTAATTATTGGGATGCAGATTGCCCTGTCCATGGAGATTCAGATGCTGGAAGCGTTTGGGGATTCCATGCTAGTTATAAAGCAGTTGGAAGGAGAGTTTGATGAGCGGAAGCAAGAACTCCTTCATTACTACCAATTGGCACTGCACCTGATGGCGAGATTTTATTTCATCAAAATCAGGCACATCAACCGAGGACAGAATGCTTAGGCAGATGCTCTCACGAAACTAGACAATTCTTTGGCAATCCTACCAGACACGAGCCTGAACATAATAATAATTAATTGACGTCAAGTCCCCAGTGTGACAGAGGTTCTGGCTAATGAAGAAGATAATGAAGTGGCGACTGTGGAGGAAATCCAACAGCCCGACTGGCGAGAGCATCTCCTACGTTGGTTTCAACATCAATAGCTCCCAAAAGAAAAAGAACAAAGAATGAAACTCCTAAGAATCAAGGATTCCTATGAGATGAGAAATGGAACCTTGTTCCAAATAATGGCGGATGCCCGAAAGAAAATCTTACTCTGTTGCTTGTCTATAGCAGAAGCTTGGCAAGTGATGCAAGAAGTTCATGCCAGGTCAGTCGGGGCGCACCAGGTCGGTCCGAAAATGAAGATTGAAATAAAGAAACTAGGCTATTACTGGCCCGCTATGTTTGACGACTACTGCAAGTTTGCCAAGGCTTGTTAGAAATGTCAAGAGCATGCCACTGTGTCAAGAAGGCCACCGGTGCCACTGCATCCCACTATACCGAGTTGGTCGTTCGCTCAATGGGGCACGGACGTGGTGGGCCCTCTGCCAGCATCGTCGTTAGGATGCAAATATATCTTAGCAGCTATAGACTACTTCTCTAGATGGGCAGAAGTGATAGCTCTAAGAGAAGTAACAGGGAAGCTGGTCGCCAGATTCTTCTGGCAGAACATAATTTTTTGGTTTGGAGTCCCCAGTCGAATTATCTCTGACAATGGGTCAGCGGTTGTAGGGATTCATCCACGAAGCTGTGGATCAGCGGTCAAGTTGTGTGTCAACAGAAGCCACACTCAGGTTTGAGTGTGGGGTGGATGTAGGTCTCAAGGTTGAGACTAAATCACCTAAAAATCATTTGTCTCTTGTGTGATTGTTTGTCTGAGTATTGCTCCGATAGATGCATGATTAGGACTGCTGTCTGTTAGTTTTTAATTCTAAATGCAACTTCACTCATATGATCTAAGTGCTTCGTCGATCAATATATCAAAAGGCATGTCAGGAAGGATAGGTCAAGCCTATCTGGAATGTCACCTCTTGTGTGAGGAGATCTTAGATCGTACCTCCGCCAAGTACTATAATTGATTGATTACGTACTTTCTTCATCTGAGTGATATTTGCTAGTGTTTACACTGTGAGCAGAACTTTACTATTTATTTTAAATCAGTAAGAGTAGGTTTAATTTTTAATTCCACAAAAAAATTCTCACTGGGATCCATTCACCCCCCCTCTAGATCTCAGCTGTGCATGCTCCAATCCCTTTACCTATAATCAGAGCAGATCACCAATCCCCATCAATTGGTATCAGAGTGGGTTTCTGTGATTTTAGATCCAACGATCTACAGATCTGATCCTGCATCTTTGGTGTATCCACTGTTTCCTTATCTCTGATTTAAATCTGTTTTCATGGCCAATCCTCCAAAGTTCGACGATTCCAGTTTCTATAATTGGCTAGGTAACTTAAGGGATTATGTGAATACCGTTGATTCTAATCTCTGGGTACTTATTGCATACCGTCCATATGACATTCCAGAGGATGAATCCAAATAGAATATCATACATAGACTGAAGAATGCGGATAATGTGAAAGCCCTGAAGATGATTAAGAGGGCGATAAGTCTTGATGAGTTCCCTTGTTTGTTTATGTGCAGGAATGTAAAGGAGATTCTGGACAAACTGACAGAGATGTATACTCAAGAGGGGAACAAATGCTTGATGGCCAAAGATCACAGCAGTGATCAACAAGAAGAATCCTCTTCTCAAGTAAGTTCTGAATATGTTGAACTTACATTTAATGACTTGATGAAATTATATGATGGTTTGCTTGATAAGTATAAAAGAGTTAAGTCTGAAAGTAGGAAATTGAGAAACTCAATGTCATCTGAGCTAAATTCATTGCAGACTGAGAACGAAAAATTGAAAATAGAAATAAAAAATGTTACTCATTCTTGTGATAAGTGCCTATCAGTGAAAAAATTGAATGCCAGTCTTTAGTACGAGGACGAGGACATGACGCCTCCACCATCACCACCCACAGCCGCCGTCGACCATCGCCTCCTCCCCCGTCACCTCCGCCTCCTCCGTCTTTGTTATCTTGCAAAGGTAAAAGTGAAAAAGTAAACACGGAGAGAATAGGTTAAAGAGCGAAGTGAAATATTAGAATATTATATTTATACAAAACTCCCTAAAAAACTTGATACATAGGCAACTAACCTCTATGCGTTCGGTGGTTCCAGCCTTCCAGGATCGGCACTGAATCGCTTCGGGATCCGTTCGGATCGGCCGATCCCACCGATCTGAACCGGTTTTGGATGGACCGATCCGATCCCGATTCCCGAGTTTACCTTCCTTGCATACCGGCCCGCTACGATCCATATCAGGCGGTACTGAAAACAATGGTTCGACTAGGAAAATGTGAGTAGAGTCTTTTATGGAAGGACTGATGGTGTGGAGACTTCACCTTGGAAGTCTCCTTCCTTAGCCTCTTCGCTATATTTGATGCCCCCTTGGGGTCGGTATCTCAGGCCTTCGACTCCTATCTTTCTGGGGATGTCTTGGGTTCGATCTTCAGAAGGGACCTTAGGGATGATATGGTGCAGCTTCAAGACCTTCTTTCCTTCCTCCCATTCTATTCTCAGCCAGACAAAGTGGATGAGTGGTCATGGAGGTGGGGAAAGGTGGGTACTTTCTCAGTGCTCTACCTACGCTATTATCCCAGATGGAGGTGTTTGTCATAGGCTTTTCTCTCAGGTCTTGAGACCTAAAAGCCTGTTGAAGGTGAAGCTACTCTCTTGAGGGATCTCTCATGGGAGATTACCGACTTGGGACAAAATGAGCCGATTCCTCCCGGGTATCCAGTCGACTTGTTGCTTATGCTGAGTAGACGTCGAGACCTTGGACCACCTGTTTGTAGGTTGCTCCTACTCACAGGGGTTGTGGGGTGAGCTTGCTAGGAGGACTGAAGTGGCGTCAGACGACATAGCTAGGTGCACCACTTGATGGAGCATTGGGACAGAAGTTGGCCTCTAAGAGACAGTAGGACCATTGGTGGCTCATTCTCCATGCCACCCTATGGTCGTTATGGGGGGAACGCAACAACAAGATGTTTAGGAGGGAGTCGAGAGTTGTGGAGTCAGTTGTCTGTTTTGTTTGTGTTAGAGTGAGGGAATGGGTTGAGCTCCTTTGTAATGTGAATTCCCTCAACTCTTCTCTCTTTGGTTTGCTAGGGGGTTAGACTACCTCTACATGGGCTTTGTGTGGCCCTTTGGTCTGATCTAGAGTGGAGGGAAATTTTTGTTCTCTAGCCAGACGAAAGGTCCGATCTAGAGTGGAGGGAATCTTTTAGTTCATTAATGCGCCGGGGGTACCGGTTGTGAAATTCGAACCCAGGGAAGTGGGCCACAAGGGCTAGAGTTGATGTCGCAGAAGTAGGCCGTGAAGGCTGAGATCGGGGAAGCGAGATACGAGAGCCGAGGTTAGGAGATTAGCAAGCCATAATGGCAGGAAGTAGGCCGTGAGGGCCAATATTGGGCTCCGCGAGCCGGAACTGGGAAAGCAGACTGCGATAGCTAAAATTGAGTTTATTTATTATTATTATTTTTTATTTTTTTTATTCAAGCATGTAGGTATTCGTTAGCAGGCATAACATAAATATATATAAGGCAGCTCCCTCTATAAGGGACGGGATAGGGACATCGCCCATGATTCACACACGCGGTGCGGGTCACGAGACACAACTAAGGGGTGGTGCACCCGTCAAGAGGATATCGCATGGTTTGCATGCGTAGCTCAAACTTACAATCTTCACCCGAGACAATTCTCTATGACTTGGAGGTACAAATGTGTGAATAAAGACCCCCGATTATAGGGATATGCAGATTTTCTAAGTAACACTCGAGAATTACTCTAGTGCCTACACATGGGTTTCAGGCTCTCGATTTTGGTAGCTTCACACAGCCCCCATCTGTTTATTTTGGTTGCGAATTTCACCGTTCGGCGCGAGTAGGCTTAATCCCTGTTGTAATTCGCTTCACCATTTTACGCGAGTCTCCTCATTTGTTTCAGTGGGGATTTTCGGCTACTCGGATTCACGCTTCTCTTTTTTTTTTTGCATCATTCATTCTTTTTTTTATTTTCTGGGGGTAGACATCTTTTTTCTCACGATTATCTTTCACGCAAGCGTAGAAATTCAAGCATCCATAGAGTGCTACAAAGAAAGTCGGGCAATCCCTATGGTCGAAGGCTATTGTACACATTAAGAGCGAAGTGTAGGAGTGTTGCCTCAGATTTATTTTGTGAGTTGGACTTAGCAATTTAGCCATAACTCTTCCCCTTGACGTGTGCACCCGCCATAATTGGGTTCCCTTCGAGCGTATGCCGCAACGCACATGCATCCGAAATCGGGGTAACATTACTTAGCAAGGAAACATGGTCCTAGAAAATTCTAAGGAGGTATAATATTTGATATTATAAGCAAGCATGCAAGCGGGGTAACAAAGCATTCTCTTCTCTCTTTTTTTTCTCTTTTTTTTGCATAAGTCTTTCCAACTCAATTTACAACAACTTTCAAGGTGGGAGAAAGAGTAGTGAGCCACCCTGAGCTTTTTCGAAGAGCATTTGTGAGGAAGAAAGAGTAGAGAGCTACCTTGAGTATTTTTCGAAGAGCATCTGTGACGGAGAAAGAGCAGAGAGCCACCCTAAGCTTGAGAAGAAAAGAGTGAGTAGCCCTGAACATTTCAGAAGAAAATCTGAGAGGGTGAAAGAAGATGTAGAGGGACACCCAAAGAACATCTGTGAGGAAGAGAAAGTAGTAAGAAGAAGAGTGCAGCCATGAGCTATTTTAGAAGAAAATCTGAGAGGGAGAAAAGAGTAGTGAGAATCCCTGAGCATTTTGAAAGAAAATCTTAGATGGGGAAAAGACTTGGTGGAGAAGAAAGAGAAGAGACAGAAGAGAGGAGCTCGTCTCCGTGCTGTTGGAAAGCAGAGCATCGGATCTTTCAATCAAAGTGCTTCTTAGGAAGCTACATTATTTTCCATCATTCATTGTTGTTTTATTTTCATTTCTATACTTCAAACTTATCATCAGTGTGTTCGTAATTGTGTGATGTTGGCACAGATTCAGTTTTCTGAGCACAGGTGTGTGTTTGTGGGGCGTAAGAATGGGGAAGCTGTGAATCAGCGTGTGTTTGAGGTTCATCCCAGGAAGTTATTTGACAACGTGTGTGTGTGTATGGAGTTCATCCTCAGAAGTTGTGAATCAACTATTATTTGGGGACTTGTGCCCATGTGTGTTCCTACGGTTCCAGTGTGGTAATCCTCACTAGGTTTGGTGAGTGGTGGATGTAGGGAGCCCGTCGTGGTCCCAAACCACCAAAAAATCAGCTGTACACTTATGTGAATGCCTGCACAATTACTCCTTCTCTTCCATCTTTATTCACAGGTTCAAGTTAACACTATTACACACACTAAGTTGATTACACTGCTACACACATTGCTCACGCACATCCACTAAGTGTTCGATAAATTATTGCTCAGTGATGCAGTAGATCCTTCTATCTGTTGGAAATTTAGTTTGTTTCATCAAGCTAGTCAGCTCTTAGCCATGATCATTTTGACAATTAGTGTATCTAAGTTTCACTGAATTATTTTTGAGTGCTATTGTTGAATTCCACCGTGTTCTTTAAATAGAATATCATCTTGTTAATTAATTAAAGGGCGTAATCAATTCACCCCCTCTTGATTATAGTTGTACCAAGGGACCCAACAATTGGTATCAGAGCTTGGCTCTATTTCACTTGGATCTAATGATGCGAGTGAAAGGACGACGTGGCCCCCGTCGCCCGATCTGCACCGATTCGTGGTCTTCGCCGCGCAAGAGGTAGGGGAATGGACTCCTCATCTCGTCAGGAATCCGTTGACGCCCTCTACATCGCCATTCGTCACCATCTTACTCATTTTCTGTGCAATTCCTTTTTAGGATAATTTTAGGGTCAATTTCTCAATTTACGTGCCTCTCTCGATTTCTGTTCCAAACGGCCACTGATCGAAGTCGGAGAGGTACCGTTGGATTGGTCGCGTCGCGAGGATCGCATTAACGCCCACCTTTCCTCGATTCACGGAGCGTGGAGTCGAGTCGAGCCGGGAGGCGCCGCGTCGCCCTCTCACCGGATCGACAACGAATCATCATTTTCGTCGTCATCCAGTTAGGGGGATGGATTCCTTACCTCGTTAGGACACCACCGGTACCACTTGCGCCATGGTCTGACGTCCGTTGCCTCGTATTTCGTACATATTCCTAATTAGTGCATTTTTAAGCTTTTAATGCCTAAAATTATCTTTTAATTGTAGAAATTTTCTCCATGGGCATCGTATTTCAATTCTAGTGGCATGCTTAGGCTTGGAAAGTCGGTATGGGTTGGCAGGTTCATTTGGTTTTGTAGTTCACCGCGTCCCCCGTCGATTTCGATCGACCGGGTGGGGTTTCGATTCCGAACTCCAGAGTCACAAAACCCAGGTGACATAACGCGCCACCCCCAGTGCATTATGGTCATTCGACGCATCCCTATAGGTGCGTAATATCGTCCGTGTACTGAGTTTTCTATGGATTTTCATGTTCGGTGGCTTTAACGCGCCTTGCCTGGTGCGTTATAGTCCCTGTGTGTTGAGTTAAAGGTCCTTTGCCTTTAACGCCCCTACCCCTGTACGTTAAATTCATATAATGCCCCCTTCTTGGTGTATTATATCCCATGTTTTCCTGTGGATTTTAGTCATTCTAGTAGACATAACAGCCCATGGGAGGTGCGTCATGTTCATATAACGCCCCACCCTTGGTGCGTTATAGCCCTTATCAGCGTGTTGTCTGCTTGCTGACTTTAACGCCCTTGATCCAGTGCATTATAGTCCTATAGCGCACCTGCCTTGGTGCATTATAGTCTCATTTTCCTGTGGATTTATTTCAGTTCTGTGAAGCATAGCGGTCCTTCCCAAGTCCGTTATGGTATGTAATGGGGCTGTCCTAGTCCGTTATATACCTAGAGATTTTAAAAACATGCATGTGTAATTTCTAATGTAATTCATGTTGACCACCAAACGGCCTATCGTTGGACCGCATGGGTCCTAAACGGCCTGAGCCTGGCCGTGTGTGGTTCCCGTTCTGTCTAGGGATGGGACGGCCTTCCCTTGGGCCGTTCATCTTCTGAAACGGTCCCAGAGGGGCCGTGCAAGAATGGCACGGCCCATGAAGGACCGTGTACGCGGGTTTTAGGCGGTTTATGGTGGACCGTTTCACTCCCTGAGGCGGTCCGTTTACACTGAAGCGGCCCATGTTGGACCGTTTACTGTCTGAGGTCTAACCGGTGATTCCTTCCGTGCCGATTCGAGTCCCGGATAAGTAGATCTCGATCCACGTGCTGACCCGTGGTCTGACTGATGCAGGGCATCATGTGGGGGGCATGTGTGGGGTGCCGTGGGGTCCCGGGAGGTGGCGTTCTCAGCTTGCGTCACCATGAGTCGGTGTCGTGCGAGGAGTGATCTTTATATTTATCCAGTTCCGGGGTCATTTTTCGTGACTTGAGAGTCTGTTGTTCCTATGACACGTCCACTAGTCGTAGCCTTCTTACGGCACGCGCATGCTGACCCCCCCGAGAGTGGTGGAGCGGCTGACCCGAGTGAGACGGTGAGTAGGCTGGTTACTGTAGGGCCCCCACGTACAGCCGAGTCCAGGCTTAGCGAGAATTACTAGCTAGAGGACAGGCCTAGGGCGTATGGTCTGAGTGTGCACATGAGGTTGGGGGCGTTAGACGGCACTGACGAGCGTGACCCCAGCTAGTCCTTGTTTGTGGTACTGGTTACTGAGTGTGTCTCTATCTCCACCTGGGACGTTGTAGCTAGACACTTCTGACGCGGTGTAAGACGTCAGGGGACGTATCCGATCGTTCTTCTAGTGGGTGGTGCTCCTGTCTACTGGCAGGCAGGGTCTCAAGTTTTGACAGACCGAGGTTCGGTTGTGCGGTACGGTTAGTTAGACAGCTTTTCTGTTTATTTACTACAGCTTGTTGGTTCTACCGTACTCCTGCTAGGTAGCGTTACTTTCGTACTACTTGTGTTTCCTGCCTTGTTTCTTTCGTGCGAGGTGGGGGTCCGCAGGATCCCTACTGAGCCTATGAAACGAGACTCACCCCTGTGTTTTCAAGTGAGGCGGGGTCGTCGCGGGACGTGGCAGTGGTTCAGCATGGTTCGAGTAGCTGAGGTTAGTCGCCAGTTGCCAGAGCCGGGGGTATGCCCTGTGTACTTGTACCTTTCTTTCAGTTGACTATACTTATATTTGGACATGAGATGTACTGGACCTTGTAGGCTACAATGGCGAATGACAGGAACTGGATGGACGCCTGGACTTCTACATTGGAGAAATAAACAACCGGCTCTCCTTTGTCTGTGAAGGCTGGTTCCTTAACCGGAATGGAGATTGACGACCTCCGCTTAGATTCCATGAGAGCTTGAGCGAAGGACCGTCAAGGAACAGCGCCAGAAGAAGAGAAAGCTACCTCTGGAGGAACCTGATAAAGCCCTGCCTGAGCCGAGGGGACCCCCACCACACCGGCCATGGCCAACAGGGAGGGGAGCACACCAAGAAGGGAGGAAAGAAGAGTGAGCTTGCCTTTTATGTGAATCTTTAAATACCTCAACTTGAAGAAATCTTGAGAAACACATGGTCTCCCACTTGAAATTTTAGGTCTTGCCTTCTATTATCAGCATACGCCTTTTGTCTATCTTGAGCCATCTAAAGTCTTTCTCGAATAAGCTTTACCTTCTCAGTTGTATCCCGAACCAACTCCGGGCCTAGAAGTTATCTTTCTCCAACTTCATTTCAGTAGATTGGTAATCGACAACTCCTTCCATATAAAGCCTTGAAATGAGCCATTTGAACACTAGCTTGATAGCTATTGTTGCAAGCAAATTCCACTAGAGGCAAATGGTCATGCCAACTCCCACCGAAATCAATTGCACATGCCCTGAGCATATCTTCTATCACCTGATTTGTTTTCTCACTTTGACCATCTGTTTGTGGATGAAATGTTGTGCTAAAGTTTAATCGAGTCTCCAATGAGTGTTATAGATCCTTCCAGAATTGTGATGTGAAATGAGGGCCTCGATCGAAAATAATAGTGGCAGGTACACCAAGTAGCTTAACTATCTCCTTCATGTACAAAGCTGCCAATATATCCACAGATCATTGACTTTTGATAGGTAGGAAATGTGTAGATTTCATCAATCGGTCTATGATTTGTTGTATTCCTACGATTTTGATGATGTCATACACTACTTGTCAATATTTGGTTAAGCTAATTTGGTTGATGTGTTATCTAACATTCTTTTATTTATTGTGTTCCTCACTGCTTTATTTCTTCTGCAATAAAGCTCATATGCAATAAAACTCAACTCCGTGCATATTTGTTCATGCATAGTTCAAGTTATAGAGTCCATGCATGTTGTTGCTTACTCGGTTGTCAAGTTTTTGCACATTGTGAGTCCATGCATTCTGATCATTTATCTCACAAGTCCGTGCAAGTTTTGGACTTATAAAAATCCTGCTCGATGTATAGGTGTTGAGTCTTTGAGAGTCAAGCCCAATTAGTTGGAAGGTTAGTGAGCTCTGTAAAACAATTAATGGGCCTTACCATAAAAGCATTAGCCTTGCTCGAAGGAAGAGGTTGACCAAAGTTTAGGTTTCTAATCAAATAGGGATAGCGGTTGGAGTTTTGGAAGGGATAGGATCGACCTTGGGAAATTTAGAATGAACTAGGGTGCCATGCACGTACTAGGATTCGTAGAGGCCAAAGCCCTTATAAATAGGACCTTACGGGCACTGCAGAAGCATCTTGTTGCTGCAACGATCAACAGAGGGGGCTTGAGGGGTGCTATTGCTACCGTGGGAAACCGTGGAGCCTTCTTCCTCTTTGTCTGCCTATGCGTCGACATCCCAAGCAGGTGTACTACTACGGTCTTCTTCCTTCTTCTTCTTCATCACCTTCCTCCTGTACCGTTCTTGCAGCCATTGCTGTGAACAAGTAGGAAGAAGCGTGTCTTCTTCCTCTGCTTCCCGAGCTGCTACATCCTTCATCTTTTTCCCTTTAGACATAAAAGGTAGGTGATCTCAATAACGTCAAGCATAACAAGATAACTAATAGTTGCTACATGCATATAGATCCTATAGTTTCTCCAATTATTTCTTCATGTTCCCCATTTTCCCCATTTTATTTTGTTCTATGTACTCTTTAAGCATTCTATTTCATGTGAAATGCACGACTAGAACAGTGCACACGAATTAATTGGCATCTGTCTAGAAGGGCACTAATTCCTGAATTAGTGTCAGCCTTCTTGACGTGAATTAATGCTTGCCCACAACCCCTGACATGAATTCCTTCAGTGTCTTAAATAATTAATGCATATTTAAGATTTAATAAGTATGGAAGCCTACACTGTAAAATTTGTGTGAGCATGTTTTTAGGATCCCCCTATTTTTCTCTTAATTATCATGCATCCTGATCCATGAAATTTCTCAAAGAAAGCAAAGGGGTACTATTCATATCCTAAATAAGAAATGAATAGTACTTTGTATTTAAGAATGTGCCAAGCTGATGCGTGGTTGCTGACACTAAAAATTTTCATCATGTTGCATCTGTAGGTCTTAAGCTTCAATCAAGTGCTCCTACGCCAGCAGAGAAGAAAAGAAGAAAAAGAAGGAAAAGAATGGCGGAAGTTGAGTCACAGCCCACAGGAGACCGTTTGAGTCCCTACGCGGCCTGTATTTGACTGTTTAATTCCCTTGAGCGGCTCGTTGGAGACCATTTATATACTGGCTAAGTGCCAGATCTAGCTGGTCGATTCTCCTTGGCATTCTGTTAGCGACGTATAGCCCTAGGATCTCTTAGTGTCGGGCCTCACGCCCCTCATATCGGCGCGTTGCTGGTTGTGTCCACATGTAGAGTCCGAGGTCCGCATCATATAGAGTCGGTCTCCCGTGTCCGTCCCGCATCAAAAGTCTTACGTAGGTGCATGGAGTAGAGAGAAGAGAGATAGAGAGAGAGAGCGAGCTTTTTTTGATATTTTTAGAGAGATACTCAGAGAAGATGATATAAGTGGAAATGGAAGATAGAGAGGGGTGAAAAGACTTTAAAATAAATGATAAAAATAGAGAGGGGTGGGGATAAAAGCTTAGTCATTAAAAATAAGAATATTTATGTATATACATTAAATCCTACGTAGGTGCATGGAGTAGAGAGAAGAGAGATAGAGAGAGAGGATGAGAGAGAGGGAGAGAGAGGGGGGTGAGAGTGGGGGTCTGCATGCATGTGATGGAGGCCAGGGAGAGAGGGCTAGTGAGAGAGAGAGAGGGTGAGTTAGAGAGAGAATAGGTGAACCGTGGGTGGCCATGGGCTCGTCGCGGGTTAGAGAGAGAGGTGGTGGGGGCGTGAAGATGGAGGCGGGGATGTGTGCAGTGGGGAGGACTGCTGGGGGGTGTGGGTTGTGGTTGTGGTGATGCTCGTAGGTGAGGGCAGTCGCGACTGTGGTGCAGGAGAGGCTCCAGGCGTGAGTTAGAGAGGGAGAGAGGGAGAGGAGGGACGTGGGGTGTGGCCGGCTGGGGCTGGGCTCATGCGGTGGAGAGTGCAGAGGGAGGTAAGCATGGGCTAGAGAGAGAGGAGGAGACAGGAGAGACCGGTGCTGCATGGGGTAGAAAGGGAGAGGGGGGTGGATGCTGGGAGGTGATCGTGAAGAGAGAGAGGGGACTCCGATTGTTCGGTTAGCAGGGAGAGAGAGGAGAGGGGTCTGCGGCTTACGGCAGCGGTGGTGGGGAGCTTGCGGTGAGGCTGGACGTCAACGAGGAGTACGGGTGCGGAGGGTCGATAGTGAGAGGGTGGTCGCGGTGAGCTAGCAGGGAGAGGAGGAGGTGGCCGGCTGCGATGGAGTCAGAGAAAGAGGGAGGCTGCCGCGAGGTTGTGTGAGTTAGAGAGTGAGAGGAGAGACGGCGGGGAGGTGCTTGCGGCGACCGGAGGGTGGCCGGCGGCGGTTGGGAGGGTTGCGATGGGAGAGAAAAGAGTGTAGGAGGTGGGAACGTAGGGGGGAGAAAGAGAGTCGTGGGAGAGGAGGTGGAGATGGAATGGAAGCTTTTTAAGATATGATAGAGTAGAGAAATTTGAAGAGTAGAAACTTGCCCTCTTGCTCCATGAATTGGGGAAACAATGGTAGTGAGCATGTGATGAAGGATTCTATTCAGAGGAGAGAAGGTGTTAGCATTAAGATTTTTAGGGAGATTTTTAGTCCATGATTGGTCTGTGAAAAGAGGATAAGCATCACAAACATCAATCGAAGAATTCTTAGCATCAATTCTAGAATTGGGTATTTTGAAAATGGAACTCAACATTCTTTTCAACAGCCTTATTTCTGTCTCTCTGACTAAGGTAACCAGCTGACCATTCACTAAGCAGAGGTTGTGGTAAAACTCTTGAACTAAGTGTGGATAATAACACTTATGCTCAGTGATAAACATCACCCATTCCTGTGACTCCATAAGTGGGACAAGCTCAGGGAAACATTCCAAAAACTTGGAGTCATTCAAATTCACCCATCAAGGGTACATAATAGCTCAGCTAGCATGAGAACCAGGGTTATGGTCTACCAAGGAATCGAACGATTCTGAGCTCTGTGCTTTTTGAGTAGCTTTGCCTTTGCCCTTGGTCTTCGTTGCAGGGGATTTTCCCTTGTCTGCTGCCGTAGAAGATTTCGATTTCTCAATATGCTTCACTTTAGCCTTGATTACCCGTTTCCCTTTCCTTTTGTCGGATGCTTCATCATGCTTTCTCTTTTCGGATGAAGTTGGAGGTTGAGGAATACTCACCTCTAAGCGAGAGCTACTGCTCTGCGAAGCAGAATCTAATTCCATGTCGATCATTTCCCTTTTTCCTTTAGTTCCTCGTGGGCAGCAATTCGAGCGGAGGATCTGGGTGGAGCCATTGAAAATTGGAAGAAGGATTACAGAGGAGCAGAGGGGCCCTAACATGACTTCTAGATAGGAATCAGAAGCTAGGAAGCAAATTTATCAGTGGGATTGGTTTAAAGAGCTAGTGGCCAGTAGCTTGAATAGGATGACACGAGATGAGTGCAGATTGCCGAATGCGAGAGAGTGAAGGGGTTAGGGTAGAAAATCGCTGGAGAGGAGAGCTACGCGGATGAAATCGAGTTGATGGAACTCGAGTGCTTTAAGTAGGTAAAGTGGGTGAGTGAAAATAGGGGCAATTTTGACATTTGTAAAATCAAGTGAAAAAGAACAAGCGAGAAAGACAGTTAACCTCCATCAAAATTTACGTAATTCATGGGTTTTATTTAACTAAACCAATTTTGTTTCGAGAGGCAATTCTTTTAATGACCCTTATTGATTAGGACCCCTATTCGACAGGGTCGAGCTTCTCCCACCCGGGGAGAATTGGTGAGGACACCAGAGCTAGCCGTCATTATTAGACACAAAGCATGACTCAAGCAACGCTGACATCATGTGCAATTGTAATTTAAGATATGTAATCAACCAATTTAGTGGAGATAATAATGTTCCCAGATAATGTAATCTTTGGTAAAAATATTGATGATGACAAGCAATGGCGGCAAACCTTGCATTAGGACCTTTGATCGTATTTTCTGCAGACCAAAACAAAAGAAATCCCTTGAGAACAATAAAAAGATGAAGTTGGGCAAAGTCATTGCCCTCATTATTTGTTAAGCAAAACTAAGGAACTCACATGCTGAAATCAAACAGGGTGGCTGATTAGCCATAAAACCACTACCAGCAACCACTTAGTCTGAAATAGAAGAAAGGTAATCAAAGTGTTATTTGTTGTCAGCCAACAATATTGTACCAAACCTGAACATGAAAGTGTGGCACCTCTGATACATTTCCTTGAAGCACAAATTAATGGATTCTCTGATACATTTGTTCAGCACCTTTGATCTAAAAGTTTTGTTATATATGGTTTCTTTTTTCTGTAGTGAAATATCAGATATGTTCATACGTTATCTACGTCTCCTCTATGTAGCATTATACTTGATCCATATTTACATAGAAGAATTCCTTTCCAACTTATAGCCAGATCGTATCAGACTTTCTTCAGATCATTCCCGCATTTTCCTTCGAAACATTATCAGCTGGAGTAATATTGCAATATCTTTCAAACAGTTCCTTCTTCCTCTCATGCAATACCATATATTATCAACTGACACATACTGATCAATGAGATTTGCAAAATTTTAAAAGGATGTCTCATTAGTAGTGGTCCTGTTGCACCTCAAGGCCAATACTCCATGATATCATTTTCTGCACATCTGTCTCATTTGGTAATGCACATCAGATTATTTATTGTTTGTCGGTCCCTGGAGTTGACAAGTAAATTTAAAGAATTGTGTGTCCAGATCTTTGATCAGTCATTGTATAT
The DNA here is from genome assembly GCA_024336825.1 of Amorphophallus titanum. Classification (NCBI taxonomy): domain Eukaryota; kingdom Viridiplantae; phylum Streptophyta; class Magnoliopsida; order Alismatales; family Araceae; genus Amorphophallus; species Amorphophallus titanum. The sequence continues at coordinate 1,322,059 of JANBPO010006173.1, forward strand.
TGCATTGTTTAATGAATGTAAAAGATTTAGCCACTCGTCTTCTCTAGATGCAAGTGGTGGCCGTGGTTCTCTAGGATTTTCTTCATAAATGTCTACCATTTTACTGCAAAATAGTCCAAGGTCAATGTTGTACGGTTCTCACTGGCCCTGCTAGAAAGAAATAAGCAACCCTAGGGATTTGATGGACTTGGACTCTAATCTTCTCAAATCTATATTTGTTTATGCTGAAGCCAGTCTGCATCGCCAATGGTACGATGCTAACTGGATTTCAATGGGGATGATGGCTTCGCCCCGTAGACGAAGGAGAATGGAGAGCATCCCGTAGGAGTTTTGTAGATTATCCGGTAGGCCCATAATGCTTCGAAGACCATTTCACCCCAATCACGTTTTCAGTGGCTTACAATTTTAGCTAGGAGCTTGCAGAGGGTCTTATTGAAGGCCTTGGCTAAACCGTTGGCCTGAGGGTTGTAGACCAAAGAGGTTCTCCAATCGATGTGGAATTTGGCCGCAAGTTGCTATATGGCCCTATTCTTGAAGGGTGTTCCGTTGTCAGAGATTATGTGACTGGGAGTACCGAATTGATAGATGATGTTGTGTCGGACGAATCTGGCAACCACCTCGCCGGTGACTTCTTGCAGGGGAAGGGCCTCCGCCCAACGAGAGAAGTAATCGGTGGCAACCAAGATGTACTTGTGACCCTTGGATGGCGGCAGGAAAGGTCTCTCGATGTCCATACCCCACTCGGCGAATGGCCAGGTGGGGGCTATGGGACGCAATGGGTTAGGAGACCTTCTAGGTACCGAGCCAAAAGCTTGGCATTGGTGGCACGTACGGGCGTACTGGATGCAGTCTGCATACATGGTAGGCCAATAGAAGCCCTTGATCTTGATGTTGTGTTTTATTCTGTCTCTGGCCTGATGCGCACCACACAACCCAGAATGGTCCTCACGCATAATAGCTCAAGCCTCAGCTGAGGAGACGCACCTCAAGAGAACGGACTTGTCCTTCTCGTGGATGAGTTGGTATAGGGAGTCGTCGATCAACTCATATGATGTTGATCGACGAAGCAGCTAGACCCCTTAGGTCCGGTTAGGAGGGAGCCACCCATTCTTGAACTTGATGATGGGCTCACATCAATCTTCTTCTTCTGGAGGAATGTCTTGGCCTAGGTCTTGGGCCTCGCAGACTGTAAGACCAGCGTTGCCTTCAAGCGAGCTCGGCATCAGTCTTCTTTGTTTGACTGTGATGTCAACTTCACCTTCAGGTGGGAGTTTAATGGCCGCTGCTAGTTTTGCCAAGGCGTCGACCTGGGTGTTGCTACTTTTGGGAACATGGTCTATTTCAAAGAAATAGAACTTCTGGGTCAGCCGGGTGACGGCGGCATGGTATGGAATCAACTCTGACTTCCGCACATCATAAATACCGAGGACCTGTCGGACTATTAGCTGAGAATCTCCGTAGGCTTTGAGACATTTGACGCCCATGTTAAGAGCCATCTGGAGCCCGATGATTAGGGCTTCATATTCGGCTGCATTATTAGTCATAGCTTTCATGAGGGCACAGGAGTTTGGTGGAATGATTTTTTTTGTTTGATTATTTATTGCATAGGCATGCCAGTCACTAGAGTGACAAATTATCGTGCGCTCGATCTGACATTGTCATACAAATGTGAAGTCCGTGTCAGGACCAGAAGTCCATCATACCATGAAGGTTATGATGTTAATTACATCCTCTGAGAGGGAGGAAACTCCTTGATTAATTGCCAAGATAGAACGCCACCTGGGGCTTGAGACAGCAAGAAGGAAATGCATACAAAGCAAAATTGAAATAATAATGCGCGGGATTTGTTTATTCATTTATTCATGCGGGGCAAGCACCATTCATTATGTCCGGGCCTCAGTACAGGAATGAGAACATAGGTCCGAAGACCACCATCACACATAGCGAGAGTTTAAGTTGACTTGAGGGGTTAACAGGGGTTGAGAGGAGCTTGAAAGGTGATTGTTTGGGTAGGCAGCACGAGGAGGGCATGAGTCGGTGGCGTCACCACCGACTTGCTGTAGGCGTGTTATGGGGGAAGGTTGACGCTAGCAACGAGGTCGACGCAGATTGGGGCAACGGTCAAGGTAGGAATGTGCATCGATGCTAGCGGCTCAAGGTCCATGTTGATTTGGGGTCAGTGCAAAAATGTGCGTCGATGCTAGCGGCTCAAGGTCCATGCTGATTTGGGGTCGGTGCAAAAATGTGCGTCAACGTAGGAATGTGTGTCGACACTAGCGGCTCGAGGTTGATGCAGATTTGGGGTCAATGTAAAAATGTGCGTCGACGCAGGAATGTGCGTCAACGCTAGCGGCTTGAGGCTGATGCAGATTCGGGGTCGGTGCAGGCTGGGCTGGAGGATGGCATGGGGATGGCGTGAGTCAGTGGTGTCGCCACCGACTTGCTGAGAGGGAGATGGGAGTTGGTGGTGATGCCACCGACTCACGAATTTTCTTGGATTTTGGCTTTGCAGGGATTTATGGAACATGGTTCTTATGAAAGCTCCTGATTCTTTGATCAAATGGAAACTTTAGGAGTTCGAATGAGCATCAAAGTAAAATGAGTATAGAGATATGTGCACATGCACATGCATATATTTATTTATTATTTCTTTTATTTTACTCATTCAACATCCTTTTTTATTGTTCTGTGCGAGGTTTATGTCCATCCTCAAGCACAATCGACCAGTTCTTGAGTTCATCAACTGAAAGTATGGGGCCCTGCCACATGCCGATAACAATGATGGTATGCATATCTCTCATCTAGTCATTAAAATCTTGAAAGTAATCGGGCAGCATCTCCCCAGTACAGGGAGTGCTCCCATAATCAATCAGATCAACACACGAAGAGATCGGTGTCAAACCATAAATCAGTGAGAAGCCTCAGATAGGACTATCTCAGAACCCAAGATCAGCACATTCATGAATCCTGAGGGCTAGCCTACTAAGGATCCGTGTAGATCTGGGTGAGGCTGCTGAAGGGTCAATATGTAACCAAGTAGGTGACATTTTATATCTCATCTATGCGGGGGGGCTTCCAGGGGAACATGTCATCAGACAGCAGACCCCCTGGAACCCTTGATGAGTATAGATTTGCAAAATCAAAGCATCAAGCAAACCAGCTGTACTCTTCCCGGAGAGCTAATTCATGAGTACCACAGTCTATACTAGGATCGACGATCATGGCCCCTAAAATGGTGCTGATGTCTGATTTAGGAAGAATCGGAAGGCTTGGTAAATAATCAAACATAAAATCCCTGATGACCCTTCACCAAACACCCCAAGTGCAGGACACTATTGACTTATGAGAGAAATCATACGGGAGTCAGAATATATATATATTGGGATTTACTAGCATCCCTACAACTCATCAGAGAAGAGAATGAAAGGGCACCTAGTGTTCCCACTGCTGAAATGCTACTCTTCTTTGATTCATGAGCAGGCGATGCGTTTATCAGTAGCATCAATGATAAGGGACGAAGCCCCCGGGGAAGGGATTTGATGTTGCCCGGTTAGGGCGTGGCCAAGGACCATTTCACAGAAAGAAGAGGTAAATCTTACAGGCTATCCCCTTTTTTCGAGTGATCATAGGATCAATCGAAATTTTAGCCCCTGAGGGCCTCCTCACGCCCGAGGGGTAAGTCGGGAAGCTCGAAGTAAAACAAACCCAAAATGAAAGTCGTATCAGAAGCAACAAAAACTGTACATAGAATACAAAGATTGCAATTCACAGAACGTGTTCACTCATGTGCTTTTCATGTTTACATTCATATTTAGAATTTGATGCTACACATCTTTATATTCTAATCCAATTCTTTTGTTGGTGTTGTTTATTCTTTTGCAAGGGTAATCCATCAAGAGAAACTCTCTTCGTCAGCCGGCCGATAAGAAGAGAAAGAACACTCACATCTCCCCACGCTCCAAAGGTATTTATCCACGATCCCTCCTTTATTATTACTTATATTCATCGGGGCCCTCAGTCTCTGGCGATCGCACATTCCTCCATTGGCATCCACGCATGCTCTCTCTCCTTTCCCCCCATTCTTAGCTTATTTCTTCTTTATTTATTTTAAGACTGGATTTAAAATAGGATCTACAAATTAGTGATCACAATGAGACTTCCTTTAGTTTTTCTTTGATTACCCTTCCCCATTGGGCACTCACGTGTGTCACCTCCTATTTTGCACCCACGACGCATCCCCCTCAAGTGCTCCACGTAGCACTTTTTCTACCTATTTATTTTATCCTTTGTGCACCACGTGCACATTCCCCTTACAGTGATTAACTAATTTGGTAGTTTCTATTAAGATTCCACTTTTGTTATCCTGTAAAAAATAAAAATTAGTGTCCAGAACAGTGGATGCCCATTTCTGAATGGGCGCCTACCGTGACTGACACCCAATCTCTATGAGGTGGTTTTCTATGCTGATGCCTTGAGTTTGTGAGTGTGCTTTTCTTCCATCGGTATTTTATACTTGTTTACCTCTCTGGCTTTTGTTGCAAGTTTTTTTAAAAAAGGAAATTACGTCTAATGTTGTAGACGCCCATTCCCTGTGTTTGCCCGGTTGCATTGTTTGTCTTCTATCTGTTGCACTTCTGAGGCTTTATTTTGTTATTCTCTTTTGTTGTTCTTTTTTGCATCATGCCTCAGCATTCATTCTGTTACCATTGCATTCATTTCGTTGTTCAATTTCTTCTCTTTTACATTAGCTTGCATACATGAGCATCTTGGTTTGGGAGACCTCCTCTCCCCACATTTTTAGGAGATCTTTACCCCTCTCTTGGTTAAGGAAGGACCCTCTATTTGAGCACTCTGTCTCATTGGATTAGAAATTCTCAAACCAAGCCTCCATAAGTCCCCGCACCAGTGGATTCCCTCACGGACCCCAGGCAGGTTGTACCTTTGAAATCCTCAGGTTTAGTTAGCCTATGCGTGGTGAGAGTCAACCGAGTTGACATTGAAGAAAATCACATTGAAACTAGGGTCTTATCTTGTGTGAATCATATGCAGAAAGGAGCACGACAGCGTCAACAGAGACAAACTCCAGGAAGAAGAACTGTCGTAAGGATCTCTGGTATGTGCACAGGAGATTCTCCCAGCCGAAGAGACCCCCGGGTATGAAACAGAGGGTATTTATAGGGAAAAAGGTCCTTATTTCAATAGGATTAAACGAAGGAAGATGTAGATCTTCGTTCCATAATCGATCACGAAGCCAAAACGAGGAAAGCCACCACCTGGGAAGGCTGGAGATGAGAAGGAGACAGAATTGAAATAGCGATCGGAGGAGAGTCGCTCTTCTAAATAGCGCCCAAGAGGCGGCCGCTATTTCCAAAGAAATATTAAACTTTCCATATTTAATAAAAGATAAGTAACGACTACTTAAAAAGGCATTTATCAAAGAGCGGCCGCTCATGGAGGCATTACTTCTTTGATTTTATTCCGAATGGAAATTAGAAAGATCCACAAATAGCGCCCGCAAGCGCGGTCACTCATTAATCAATCAAAAGCCGACACCTTAGCGAAATAGCGATTGTCTACAAAGGCTCTATTTAAATAGCACCTATATCAAGGTCGCGGTATCAAAAAAATCTACTTATTAAGCTAGTAATGAAGTCCACTTTGGGGCATCACATTGCGACATGGAATTTACTCAACATAGCATCGATTTTGGCGTGTCTACACCAGTATACTTTAATCAAATGCCTTCTTTTACTACACATGCTTCGATGGCTTCTCCGCCTATTTATGATGGTTCAAATTTTTCTATATGGCTAGCGAGAATGTTTGTATATGTCAAATCCATAGATCCACAACTGTGGAACCTTATATACATTGGTCTGCATGAGCTGCCATCCAATTCAGATGAATGGTCTGCTGAACACGAGGCCAAATATATTGACAACCTTGCTGTATTCAACTTGATAAAAGCTGCAGTTGATTACAGGTTTCTTAATCGTGTGTCCACCTGCAGCACAACCAAGCAAGTTTTGGATGTGTTGGTGAGAATCCATGAGAAGGGAGAAGAACAAGGGCAGGAATGCCTCATGGCTGACCAATCAGAGCAATCAAGCAATCCATCCTTATCTCAGGTAAGTTCTGACTCAGAGAACTTTACTTTTGAAGAACTCATGGAGGCTTATGATGAGTTGATGAAGCAGTACAAGAAAGTGAAGTCTGAGAATAAAAAGTTGAAAAAAGATTTAAAGAAGAACAACCAAGGTGAGAGCTCCTTCTGTAAAAACTGTTCTGCTTTTGAGGAGCTAAATGACACTCTTATCTCATCGCCAATCAGGTGAAAGGGGAGTTCGAAGCACGCGAGCTCACTATGATCAGATACCTAGAGCAAGCCAGGGCTATGGCAAGGGAGTTCTCCCACTTCGAGGTGGTTCACATCCCGCGAGAGGAAAACGCCCGAGTAGACGCTTTGTTGCACCTAGCGTCGGCCACCATGATCTCCAACTCGAGGTCCATCCTGAAAGAGGAGTTGTCAACGCCAAGCATGGACGAACCACCACTCCAGGTAAACGCCATCGACTATGAGCCCTCTTGGATGAATCCCCTTTTTGATTTCCTTCTCCGACAGCAACTCCCAAGTGACCACGCCGAAGCGCAAGGAACGCGAGCGAGAGTGGCTCATTTCATAATAGTAAACGACAGACTCTACCGCCATTCCCTGTCAGTGCCACTACTGAAATGCTTGTTCCCCACGGAGGCCAGTTGGGCCATTCAGGAGATCCACGAAGGACTTTGCGGAAGCCACGTAGGGGGCCGAGTACTCGCGAGGACACTGATCCGCTAAGGGTACTGGTGGCCCACTCTGTAGTGAGACTACCTTGACTACGTCCGAAGGTGCCCCTAGTGCCAGAGGTTCTCTCACCTGCACCACCAACCAGCCACGCCGCTCCACGCACTATCGAAACCCTGTCCGTTTGCCCGCTGGGGGGTCGACATTTTGGGCCCCTTCCCGGAGGCTCAAGGGAGGACGAAATTCCTCATTGTCGTCATCGATTACTTCACCAAATGGGTCGAAGCCAAACCATTTGGGAAAATCATGAGTGAGGTGGCTTGAAAGTTCGTACTACGAAGCATCATCTGCCACTTTAGAATCCCTAGGGTTCTCACAACTGACAATGGCAGATAGTTCACGGGCACCACCATCCAAGAAAGGTGTTCGGAGCTGGGAGTTTGGAACCACTACACTTCGGTGGGACACCCCTAGGCTAACGGGTTGGTGGAGAATGTCAACCGGACACTCCTTCACGGCATTAAAACCAGGTTAGACCAAGCGGGTGATTCTTGGATAGATGCCCTCCCGAGCATCTAATGGGCCTATCGGACCACTCCTAGAGCCGCCACCGGGGAAACACCCTTTCACCTCACTTATGGCGCGGAAGCAGTGGTACCAATGGAAATATCTAACCCTTCTCTACTAGTGGGGCAATTCGACGAGGCCAGAAACAATCAGGCGCTACGGGAGAATCTGGACCTACTCAAAGAAGACAGGGCCAAGGCCCAGGTGAAGCTCGTAGCATATCAACAGAAGCTGGCACGTAAGTAAAGTTTTTACCTGTGTTTTAATGCCACACTTTGAAAATGTGATGCTTACTAGCGTGACTATTATTGACACCTATTTTAAACCTCCAAGTTGAGCCTTTCTCTTATCCATATTTTTGGTGTCTTGAATTGGCCATTGCTATTAGACCATTTTCTGGCGGGTTCGTGAGCCCATTTTCAATCCATTCTCCAACCCAATAGGCCCTAAATTAAAATTTTTCAGATATTTAATGGTCTGGTCAACTTATCCTGATCGCGGTCGCATGACCCGCTGCATTCTTCATGATCGCAGTGGATCTGTCGATCGCATTCATTCCAGGTCACAGCCACCCAATCAACCGCATTCTCAGACAAAGTCTTGTTCCAACTGAACTCTATCTTCTCCAGCTGAGGACCCCCTAGAGTCTTATTTTTGGTAGAAGATTGGGGTTGCTCCAATCCTAAGAGGGTTCTAGAGGCCTTTTGGTCATTATCCAACCGGATTTTCATAGATTTATGGCTTTAGGACTCTATTTTCTAGAGTTGATCCCTTATCTCTGAGCTAGGGTTTCATCCCTCTATAAATAGCACCCCAAGCCCTAGGGTTGGCAAGGTGAGGATGTCTGGAGCTTGCCACAAAGTGCTACTACGTTTTTGACTCAAGCTTCAACCAGGGACTCTTGTCATCCTCTCTTCATCGTGGGTTTTTCTTCAAATCTTCTTAGTTCTTTTCATAATTTTTCTCTCTTGTTCTTCTTTGGATTACTTGCACCATAGCATCCATTCTTTGCTTTTACATCACTTGCTACATCACACACCTATTACTTTTCTGGCTCCCAAATAGGGGCTAAAAAATCACCCAACCTCCCAAGTAAAGTCCCTTCCTTTTGTGCGTTCCTCTTCCTTTCTTTATAGATACTACGCTTAATTCTTAGACTAATTAGATTTTCCTTTGTGTTATTTCATCTTCCCTTATAGATTTTAACAGCAATTCAGCATGAGGCCCTCTCCCTTTGGCTGGTTAAAGAGAGAGGAAGAAGAGAACTCACTCTTGGGCTTATGTTAAAGGACGCGGCTCTTACAAACACCGCATTTAGACAGGTTGCAGTTGCTAGAGCGACTGCGTTCATCAGTTAGTGATCTTCCTTTTGGCTAGACTCTTTTCCAAGGTTCATAGCATTTTAATAGTAGGTTTCTAATTGCTATCTGCATTGCCGCCTTGGTGGCGATCACAGTCACCTTTCTTTTCTCTTCCTTTTGCACATCTTTCATTCATATTACACACTGACTTGATATGACCCAACTCAACCCTAGTTGAATTCGACAAGTGTTGTTAATTCTAGGGCAGTATTCCTTCCCTTCCCAACAACTATATCTATCAATGAGGGTACCCTGCATGTCCCATTCAATTCTCGCAAAATCCAGGCTCTTCTCGCTTAATAAGCCTTCACTGGTTGGCTTCCACGTATCATGGAACTTACTAAGGAGGCGGCCTCTGACAGATAAGGACTGCTAGTTTTGTATGCTTCCTGTTCAACACCTTGCACAAGATGGCATGCGCATCTGCATGAAGGTAGACAAGTGGCACGATGGCTATCAAGTGGCGTTACTATCATGTGAGGCACGCTGAATGATCGGTAGAAAGTTTTTGTTTTTTGCTACTTAATTTGTTCTTATCTTGTTTAATTTGGAATTTAACTTCGATGATGTAGATTAAGTGGGGAAATTTTACTCCGGTTACCGCTCAATCACATGAGCATCAAACTTAAGTTTTAATTTTCCGTGATTTAATTATTTTTGGCTTAAAAATGTTGTCTCATCTTATAAACTCTTTGCAATCTCACCCATCATTTCAATGGTGATAAGTGCCCGATGCGCGGCCCAACTAAAGCATTTGTCGTCTGGGTGCCTGTGAAATAGACTTGCGGTCCTCAGTCTTGGTCCGATCGATCACTTATGTCCCATTAAATGTTTTGTGAATGTCTCCATTAATGTCATGAGCTGCCACAAAAAAAAAAAAAAATTTAACACCCCACGCAGCTTCATCTTTAGAGATCTCTTTTTCTATGTTTCCGAGTACTGTCGGAATCATCACTAACTTCAATGCATTCACGCATGCATGTGGGGGAAAGTTGTGGACATAAACAAATTAGAAGAAGAGATCATCAGATGGTATCAATCATATGTGGCATCGATCACAACACGAGTGACTAGAATCTATTCCCCCCGCCACAGTGCACTCCACCTATGAGAAGATGCTGTCATTCCACGCCAACAGTCCATTTGCAGGGTTTGGATTTGTCGAATCAAAAACGGCCATGTGAAGTCTCTCTATGAATTGCCTCATCAAGCTTTAATTCTTTTGGATGGATTCGATCGAGTGGCTTACCAGTTGGTCAAGTACGTATCAATGAGCACACTCAAGTACAGACCCTCCTCACAAATATAATATGGGCTTAGCTAATCCCTCCCCTTAACGCAACAACAACAACAACAACATGAGGTGGGAGTTGAATCCAAGGCCTCTCTCTCTCTCTCTTATATTAAGAGAGGAGAGACAAAATAAGTTTTTAGGAACAAAGTTAGTGAGGATGGCAAAATAATTAGGAATAAAGTTAGATTAGTGGCTAAGGGGTACAACTAAGAATTTAGAGTAGATTTTGAAGAATCTTTTGCCTCGGTAGCCAGGCTAGAAGCCATCAAAATTTTACTTACTTTTGCATATTCACACAAAATCAAAATGTAACAAATGGATGTGAAAAGTACATTCTTAAATGGGATAATAAAAGAAGAAGTCTATGTGGAGCAACCACCCAATTTTGAAAGTTCTCATCATGAAGATTATGTGTATAAGTTGGATAGGGCAATTTATGACTTGAAGTAGGCACCTAGAGCTTGGTATGATAGGTTAAGTTCCTTCCTTACTGAAAAAGGTTACACAAGAGGTAAAGTAGATCTAACACTCTTCACCAAAAAATAAGGTAAGGAAATTTTAATGGTTCAAATCTATGTTGATGATATTGTGTTTGGATCTACTAAATTTGAAATGTGTGAGGAGGCTGCTAACCTCATGACTAGTGAGTTTGAGATGAGATTAATGGGTGAGCTTCAATTCTTTCTCGGCTTGCAAGTCAACCAAAATACTGATGGATGTTTCAAAAGCCAAGCCAAATACATCAAGGGGCTACTGAAAAGATTTGACATAGAAAACTGTAAGCCTATTGCAACTCCGATGAGAACCAACACATCACTGGATGCGAATGAAGAAGGTAATCTTGTGGATGCAAAGAAATACAAAGGTATGATTGGCTCATTACTTTATTTGACTGCATCCAGACCTGATATCTAGTTTAGCATTTGCTTATGTGGTCGATTTTAAGCTTGTCCTAGGGAATCCCACTTGACTGCCGTCAAGTGTATCTTTAGATATCTTGCCAGGACTCAAGACTTGGGATTGTGGTTTCTATCATATTGTGATTTTTATCTCATTTCTTATCTAGATGCGGACTATGATGGGTGCAAGCTGGATCGCAAGAGCATGAGTGGTTATTGCCAATTTCTAGGCGGGTGTTTGATCTCTTAGGCTTCCAAGAAACAGCACTCGATTTCCCTCTCTATCGCAGAGGCAGAATATGTCACTGCGGAGAGTTGAGGCACTTAAGTGTTGTGGATTAAACACCAACTCCAAGGCTACTTGGTAGATCTTGGATGTGTCCCGACCTTGTATGATAACATGAGTGTAATTAACCTTACAAAAATCCAGTCCAGCGCTCTAGGACAAAGCATATTAAAATTAGGCATCATTTCCTTCGTGATGAGGTCAACAAGCATCAATCTAATTTTCTGCCTCGTCGGGATTGGAAGAACCAGAAAATCGAGCAAGATTTATGATGCGGGACGAATGAGCGACTCGACTCGTATTTGGATGCGTTCCTTGGACTTCTAGGAGACAATGTGACTCATTGGACGACGCAACTAACAACGACACAAACAACTCGGCGCCTAAAGTAGTCCCGAAGGGGAGAATATGCCTCCAACAAGAAGCACTCACTCACGATCATCCCCAGCGAGGGAAACGTGTCGACCTGCACGGTTGAGAAATCGACATTGAGTGTCGGGTGGTCAGCTCAATCTCGTGCTCGAAACGAGTCACGAGATGGTTCTCGCACTTACAACTCACAGCGGTGACTAAGTTTTAACTAGGTAGGAAGTAAACTACTCATATGCAGCGGCATCTATAATGTATACTAGCTAAGCAAATAAGACAAGCAGAGAGGCGAGTGTACCTCCATGCTCAGGGCGTGGGGAAGACGTCCCAGCCAAGTTCTGTAACTCCCGGTATAATGGTAAAATTATTATAGTAGTGATTTTTATTGCCCACTCCATGCAGGGAGGTAAAGGGCTACACAATGGTGCAGGGAGCACTGAACTTGGGTTGGCGGGCAACAAGGCGGCGGGTTCCGGGCGGTTGTGACAGTGACTCCAATTTCGCGATTTGCTGGCCGATAGGATAGCGAACAAGGATGTCCAAAGGGACGTCATCCTCTGGAGAGCTTCTTAAGGCGGAGATCCACCGAAATGAAGGTAGTGGGCCCCGGATCGACCCCCAGGAGTGGCGGCCGCTGAATCTGCACTGGCGTATTTCTCGAAGAATGACTTTTGGCTCCTCTTTCTGTTGGCCCGTTTCAGATCAAGTCTGCGTGGTTCGGCGAGAATGGATGCTGCGACCAGACCTGGTGTCGGATCGTCATGAGACTGGCACCGTTGCGAAGCTCTCTCAGAGATCTACGAACCCAAACTATGATAGGAATATTCTGAGGGAGGTATTTCCCATGGGGACATTTTATCCTGACTGGATCACAGAACCAGAGCAGACAGGACAGAAAGTGGGTCTGTTTGAGAACGTGGGTTGACCAGAGAGGAGATGGTAAATCTAGGTGATGGGAATTTTATGGCTGAGATAGGGGGCTGTGAGGGACGTGCTCAAATTTTATGGTAATTTTATGAGGTGCTTTCCATGGGGAAATGGATTTTAGGGTGGACAGGGGTCGGATCTGGGCTATAGAAGACAGAAGAGAAATTAATTTTTTGTAGAGATTCATATTTCTTTTCCCTCATTTTCATTTCAATATACATTTTAACTTTTTATCCTTTATTATTTAACTGGGGTGTTACAAAACATCGGTTAAACCTCTCAGCTAAGCCCTGAAGAAGCCCAGTATAGCAAGGATACCTATAAAGAGCAGCGGTCACAGCTTGCCGAATACCCACATGCTCCAAAATATCACGATAATGGTGTATGACACCCATCAGCCATTCAGAAGCCCCCAAATGAAACCTGTGGGAAGCCGTCACTGACCACCTCCAATACTAGTTGGGTGCAGAGCCGCTCACAATACGATCAAGGAAGCATAATTTATCATAATCCTTCATAACAAACTGAGTACCTGAAGGCTTCAAGAAAAGGCCAGAAGAAGGAGGCCCTGTCTTATGTTGCCCAAATAACTCCCACACAGTTGGGATCACTATACAAGACCTGCAATAACCATATTCGTCTGTGTTGAAAAGGTCAAATTGAGCAGCACCTGGGAGCCAAACATGTGAAGAATACCCTAATGGAAAGTTGGGATGAGAATAAGTGCAGGTGCCCATCTTGCTATCTCTCCCAGCCAAGATAGCTCTCTCAAGTAGTACCCTCTCAACATATATAGTTGGGTCTTCTGCATCCTAGTGTTCAGGCACAAAATTCTGAATAAAAAGAAACACGTACTCATCTCAAGGAAAGTGCCGTGGATAACACCCTGGCCACTGATAAGTATAAAAACCCCTCTCCTGGGTAATCAATGACGGGTTGACCTCTCCACCCTCCGTGGAGTCTTCAGAAAGAGGGCCCCTCGCAACAACATTGAAGCCCCGATCAAGTAAAAACATATTCTCCATCGTAACATGAGGAGGGGCCAAAGCAGACATCAATTGGTTTGATAAGCATGAAGATTTATTTCTCTCCCCCTCTCGACTGGGACCTCTCCGGGGACGTGTATCCCTTACGTGAGACAATGTCAACACCTGTCAAGCAAAGAAGAAAGCAAAGAGAAAAATGAAACAGAAAGAAACAAGCCAGTTCGGCATGAAAAGTGAAATATTACCTTAAGCACAACAAGTTGATTCAAGGTAATAAGACATCATGGCCAGGCATGAATAAAGGGCACGGGCCACCCACCATCCCCTACGGCTCTAACGGGCACCCTGTGGAGGGCATTTGTTGAACCCCAAAAAGATTCATAATCAATTTTTGATTATTACAAAAATTTTAGAAATTAAGAAACTCAAAATGATGCCAATCTTTTGATTGGCATGTTATGAAGTCATAGATTGCAAAATAGGATGAATCTTCAATGCTTATCTGAACGGAGCCCAGAGTTCCCCATCCGTTCCTTCAGCTTTCCCCACTGTGTGGTCAAAATGTTTATTTCTTCCATGCTTGTGTGGCAGCTAGAAAACTGATGATAAAGCTCAAGTCATTGGACGGGTCAGTCAACATGTAGAACGTTCTGCAAGAGTTAAAAAAGAGAATGCCTAGATTCACCCAATGTAATTTCCACATATGCACATTACATTTGAGGTCTCAAGTAGTATGATTTCAAAATAATTGTCTACCCACTCTTGCTATCAAAATAATTGTCTACACAATGCGTGGCTTTGAACCCTTGGGTCTACTGGCTCTTTCTTGAAGAAATTTTAAATCTTTGCTATCAAAAAATCGGAGATCTGAAAATTCATGATACAGGCATGAAGTGATCCTCAAAATGGAGGCCAAAAACAAAGAAGATTTATTCCATCATCGAAAGAATGGCAAGGAAATGAATCACCAAAAATGAGAACTCTAAAGGATAGCATAACAACAGAGAGTGTGAACCAACATATGTGAAGGGCTACAGAAACTTGTTTACAATTTTCGACTGCAACTGGTCTGGCTGAAATCACTGCTGTAATCTTGACTGCCAAATGCCATCCTTTGAAATAGTCTGATTTCTTCTGATTGCCGTGCTGAATGAAAGAGTTCACTTTGACCTGGTGCCATGCCATTATGCAGATCTGTGGAGTAACCCAGACCGTCTAGAGCTCTGACAACCTGAGATGCAAATATTAGAAATGGGCAAAAACAAATTATATAATTACCTCTCCTCCCAAATACATAGAACCAGTTTGCAGTAATTGCAGCTCGATGTCCCACTCCGATTATATGTAAAACAAAGTTACCTGTCCCATGTGAGGCCTCATAGTAGCTGAATGTCGCACGCAAGCTGCTGCAACTTCAATCATCCGAAACATTTCACTTCCATTATAGTTCTGTTCAAGTCTTGGGTCAGGCAAATCTTCAAACTCTCCAGTTTCAAGTGCACGAGTCATTAGAGGACGAGCCTGAAATTTAAGAACAGCTTTAGCAAAACCACAGTGTGGAAATTTCCAACTTAATATATTTGCATTAATTGTTCTGCCACTTCTTTTCATTGCAACAACAATCTGCCTAACAGAGATAAAAAAGAAACGATTCTGTGGGTGAGTAGAAATCAGTAGGCATGAGAAAAAAACAAAAGGTAAAGAGAAGAGGGGGGGGTGGCTGGGGAGAAGGGAGCTGGGAAAAATGATGCAATCATGATCAAACATGCACCTGATTGGTGTTGTTTAAAATCCCTTTTGGACACAAAGGGTAGATAAATGATATGATGAATTAACAAACAGAGTTCTCTCATGGAGAGAAGCGTAGTATGGATGATGAATGATGCATGCAATGCAACTAACAGAATAAAAACAAAGCAGGACAAAGGGGATGATGAAGCTTATTGGGAGGCCGGTGATGAGCTTTGGACGAGCTTCTTCAGGATGAGGACGTCGTGAGTGCATGGCATGGTAGAACGGCCTTCCTCGTGTACTCCAACGCCTGGAGACTCAGTAGGATCTTCTTTTATTTCACGAACTTATGAGGGTGTGGATGTAGTGAAGGGGAGCGGAGTATGGAGATAGGGAGAGGAAGAGAAGAGGTGTGTAGGTATTACGTGAATGAAAGATCGATGGAGATGGATAGTTGGGGATGGGAAAAGAAGCGTGTGTGTTTGGGTGTGAGTGAGCGGCCATTCTTTCTTCCCCCCGGTCTCTCCCTTAGATCTGTGAGAGGTGTATATCTCTCTATAAAGGGGAGGGGAGAGGAAATAAAGAAAATAATAATGATAATAATAATAATGGTAATAATAAGAAAGAGAGAGTGATAGAGCTGAGGTGGTGAAGATATTACAAGTAAAAAATAAAAGAAAAAGGAATTAAATGTGAAAAATAGAGAGAGAGAGAGAAGAGAGATAGAGAGAGGATGTGTGAGAGAGAGCAAGAGAGAGAGAGAGACTGTGAGGGGAGAGGGGGAGAGGGGGAGAGAGAGATGCGTGAGAGAGAGGGAGAGATCCGAACGGGGTGAGGGGAGGAAGAGAGAGAGAGAAGGCTAATGGGGGGGCGGTGCGTGCATGAATGGCGTGGGTGCAGAGGAGGAGGTCGAAGGTGAGGGTGGTGAGGGGTCGACGGGCTCGCGGAGGTGGCGCAGGCGGTGTGGGGGGTGTTAATAGGGAGAAGAGAGTTGGCACGGTGGTGGATCGCGGGGAGATGACGCTGGCGGTGCTGGCGGAGGGGAGAGTGGGAACGACAGAGGCGGGGAAGTTTGGTCGTGGGAGATGACCCGCGGTGTAATGGTGGGTTAGAGGAGAGGTAGAGAGAGAGAGCAGCAGGGAGAGGGGGGTGGCGTGTGGCTGTGGGTGCGTGTGTGAAGGTGAGAGGGAGGTGGAAGCTGGTTAGCAGAGAGAGAGAGAGAGAGAGAGAGAGAGAGAGAGAGAGAGAGAGAGAGAGAGAGAGAGAGAGAGAGAGAGAGAGGAGCCCTTCACTTTTAGTCGGATTAGAAATTAAAACCATGTCGTGTGCCGGAAACAAGCGAGATCGTACGTCACAGAAGTTGGACCTGCAGGTCACGGAAAAGGTTTTAATTTCTTCTAACACTTTTTTCTTGCATTGTTCATCTCACTTCAACACGAGGAGATACACGGCGTCTGGCAAGTACAAACTGGAGTTTCATGGGTCAGAGGAACACGCAAATTAACAAGCCTTTGCAGAAAAATAAGCAATCCATTACGGCACGAGGGACAGAAATAATCCGTCAGGATACAGATGCAAGGCACCTCCGAAGCATAGCAAAACGGTAGAAATCAAACTTATGCTACTGAAAAGAAAGATATAGGTTTCTCCAAGGTAAACAACAGCAGCAGCCAGCGTGCGTATAATCTAGCTAGTTCCGGCGTTCAAATTGCTTGAACGCATCAAAGCCTTCTGCCATAAGGCCATTAGTTCGCTCTTGCGCCACCTACGTACACACAAGAGGATGAAAACAAGAAGAGAATTAAACCACAGTAACCTGATTTAATTTGGAGTAGAGGGATTAAAACTAAAGAAGAGAGAGAAAGGGTTATCTTGTACTAACATGCTGATAGGTGGCCATTTTCACAGTCCTGCGTTCAGCAGCACTTGTGCTGCTCGGCATCTGAGGATCATTCTTAGCCCACTGGAATTACAAGTGAACAAGAAAAAAAAAATGAATGCTGTGATTGGAGAAATTTAAGTATGAATTAATACACGTCGGCGTAAGAGAAGGATGTCCCTTGAGGTAATCTTACATTCTTGGCTGCCATGCTGAAAGCTTCTCTGTGAGGGATGTCTGGCTGGGCTGCTTTGATTCTTTGTATTTCTTCCCTGTAAGTGCCGTTGGCTTCTTGTTTCAGGAAGCAAAGATGGCAAAACTATGTACTTGCAGAATATCCTCATAAAGGATCAAAAGAAATGAAATAGGCAATGAACAACACCATAATAAAGAGAGCTGCAATAGAAAGGTGAGAATTGCAGCTGCGGAGAGAACGATCTTCTTTTAATAGTCAACAATTATCTGAGGCAGTCACGTCTGAATAAACAATGAGACGTGATCGTAGTAAGCAGATCTATGATAATCGAGATAGTCCACTCTAATTACTTTCAGAGAGGATTGCATCTCTCTCTCTCTCTCTCTCTCTCTCTCTCTCTCTCTCTCTCTCTCTCTCTCACACTCTCTCTCTCTCTCACACACACCACAAAAAAAACTATAACTCACGGGTAACAACTTGCTGTTGTGGCAAGAGGAGAGAGGAAGGGAGAGAGGGGGTCGACCAAGGGAGGGAAGAGAGAGAGGGGGCTACGCCCTTGGGAGAGAGAGAGGAAAAGAGTTAGAGAGAGAGAGAGAGAAAACCAAGGGATTTCCTTAAATACAATTTTTCATTCAACAATTCACTAACTCCAAATGAGAGCCTTTGATCCCCCATTTATAGGAGAGGCCAGGGGGTACAAAAGACCATACTTGCCCCTAATAAATGGAAAAGGACCCCACTATCCTGGGATAACAATAAGCAATGTACAATCCCTTAAGTAGACCCACTAGTTAATCTAGCCTTTTGGGCCCAATTAGCTGGCCCACTAAGAACCAAATACTAAATAAAAAAATTACATCATAATAAAAAGAGAAAAAATTGTAGCGTTATCTGGCCCGACCCTAATGGGCCATGGGACAGGAGAGATCTCTCCACTACACAAGTTGGGCCACTAAGTCCCCAACTAGATGTCCCCATCATACCCCCCCAGGTTGGGAAAGATTCATCCTTGAATCTTAAAGTGGGGAAGCACGATCGTGATAATCGCTGGAGGGTATGACCAAGGGCCGGGGCAAATGACCATGTGACGGATGCTGGGGTGACACTTCTCATAGGCCATGTAGAACTTGTGCCACACTGAATCAATATGGGGCTGATCCAGAAGAGCATCAGGGTGGACCGATGGAGCCGCCAGAGCAACTAAGTAGGCATTCGGGCCTTCGTGCTTTTGGGTGGCCGATTCTTGTATGTCGATGGCTGGATCTTGGTCGGTGACGATCGGAGCAGGTTCCATGGTGTCTTGTAGCAAGGCCCACTCGAGCTCCCCTTTCTCGTATTGGGTGATCAACTCCGGATCCGATTCGTAGATCTCCACCGGTATTGGCTCCTCTTCTGACGGTGACTGAATCACCGCGACTTGTAGCACCGTTGGTTGGGGAGTTGGGGGTGGAAGGGGAGCACACACCGGTTGGGGAGGCTGAAGGAGAGTATAAGGTGGTTCGTGGCAGACCACCGGCTGGGGAGGTCAGCTAGGATGGACAGGTGGCTTGTCATGCCCCGAGCACGGAAGGAACCCAGAGGGCGCGACGAGTTTGTATTCATTCATGTCAATCAGAGCATTAAGAATTTCGACAACCACAGAGTGCGCAATAAATTAAGACATCACTAACAATCAATCTGATACCATCAATACTAAATCATATATCCGTAGTGTCAACAATATCCTTAACTCATACCAATAACCAACCGCGCGCAGGCGGCTGCGCTCCTGAGATACAACCTCGGTGATGCGCCTGTCCTGTTCACTCATGGGCAGCGGCAGCGATAATGCGGGGTACATAGCGGTATAGACGGGGCAGCATGAAAAATATTGTATGATTCCTGACTTTTTTGTTGAGCGTGGTGTCCATCACTCCATGATATGGGGGTGCTGCCCGATATGTTAAAGATGAAGAATTTACTTTTATTGTGCTGCCTGCTGCTGCCGGTGGCGGCCTACGCCAACCCCAGCGAGGGCAAGGCTGCGCCCGCATTCAGCGCAAAGCTGCTGAACGGCAGCGATTTTGCGCTGGATAGCGCCAAAGGCCAGGTGGTGGTGATCAACTTCTGGGCCACCTGGTGCCCGCCCTGCCGTAAGGAGATGCCCGCCATGGACAGCTATTACCAAAAGCATAAACAACAAGGGCTGAAAGTGATCGCGGTGAGCATGGACGAACCTGCGGACGAGGCCAAAGTGAATGAGGTGATGCGCAGCTACGGCTTCGACGCCGCGCTGGAAAAGAACGCGCATTACGACGGCTACGGGCGCATCTGGCGCTTGCCGCTGACCTTTGTCATAGACCGCCAGGGCATATTGCGCAAGGACGGCTGGTACGGCCCGGCAGGGATAGATGAGACGTTGCTCGAGAACGTCGTCACCCCCCTGCTCAAAGCCGAATAAGGCCTTTAGAAATGAGAAAAACTTAGAAGTTGTAATGCAGGCCGACTGAAGCCACGGCCTGGGTCTCCAGCTGGAAGCCGTTGACGCGCTGCAGGATAGGCAGTTGCACAAAACCGTACACCTGTACCTGCTTGCTCACCGGCACGGTAACGCCGGGGCTGAGATACACCAGCGTCGCGCCGCTGTTCTCCACATCCGCCTGCCCGCCCGATTCGCGTTTTTCCATGCGCGCATTCACCTGCAACTGCGGCACGAAACTGGCGAAGCTCATATAGCGCACCCCGGCAACCAGATTCAGCCCGTCGCCGGGGCGGAAATCGTCGTCGCTGTCCAGCGGAACCTGAACCAGCGCCTGCGAAAAATAATCCCAGTCGCGGTTGATGGTGCCGAAATGATAACCGCCCAGCAGCAGGTCGGTGGTGCCGGTGCCCAGTTGCAGGCCGCGGTCCAGCGCGCCGCCGTCGCTGAAGGTATCTTTGGTCTCGCCGGTGGGCAGCTTGAGCCCGGCGATGATGCCGAAGCTGTGGTCTGCGCTGAAGCCGGAATAGCGCGTGGTCACCCGGATATCGCCTATGCCGCTGGAGGCCGACGTGCTGATCGCCGCCGGGTCGGGGTAAGCCAGGCCGCTGCTGCCGTCGCCGAAAGTGCTGTGGGTGCGGCTGTAAACCGGCAGCATCACATTCACCGCCCAATCCGGGTTGAAGGCGTAATCCACGGCTAGCGACAGATTGCGGTTGATGGTGGTCTCCTGCACCTCGGTGCCTGCCGGGATGCTGGTACGGCTCACCGCGTCGGTGCCGTGGCGCATCTGGTTTTGCTTGAAGTAATCGGCGCGGATATCGAAATGCAGCCCTTCGCCCGCGGAAACCCCCTGGGCAGACCAGTCGGAGCTAAGCGTGCAACCGCAACTGGAGCAGGCGTTGGCGGCAAACGGAGCCGATAAGGATAGTGCGAGCAGGCTGGCGCATACGCCAACCCTGTTGAATACAGATTTCATGTTGTTTCCTTTTTTTGTATGGTCGAGTACCAGCCGCGGCCTCAAGGGCGGGGCTGGGGTCTAACTGCTACAACTCAGGAAACAACAGGCGGGGCGCGCGGGTTGGCGCTTATCCAGGCGAATAGCGGATAAGGCGCTGTATAGAATAATTGCGGGTAAGGTTGGGATAAAGCCAGTTTGACCACAGCCAGTTGATGGCCGGGCATGATGCCGTAGGAGCCGGCATGGGTGAAGCAATACGGGCAGTGCTCCATGGGCATGGGCTTGCCGTTATTCTGCCCCTGCGACTTCACCGGGACGATAGCGAACGACACGAATTTGGCGACACCGGAATTGGAGCACACCGCGCTCAGGAAACTCTCGGTCACCTGCCGCGACGCAAAGGCCTGGGTGATGGTGGGCATCACCGATGCCAGCAGCACCGCCGTGGCGGCGAGCAGCGAGATGGCTGTCTGTTGTCGTCTGAAGAATCGCACGCCGCATCATAGCGCAATTGCGGTGAAAAAGTCATCCGTGTCGCTGCGTATCTCTTTCTAGCCTTGAACCGGATACGATTGTTACAATGAACGCAATGATAGAGTCCTACAATTTCCTGAAGCAGGTGGTGGATGCCGTCCTGGAGCACATCGTGGTGATAGACCACGAGGGCAGGATACAATTTTTCAACCGCGCCTGGGTCGCTTTCGCGCAGCGGAACTCGCACCTGGCGGAACAGGAATGGAAGGAATTCAATTACCTGGATGTGTGCGATAACGCCGCCGCCGACGGCGACGAATTCGGCGCCCAGGCAGGCACAGGCATACGCCGGGTGATACGCAACGAACTGCAATCGTTCTATTTCGAATATCCCTGCCACAGCACGCACGAAAAACGCTGGTTCATGATGCGCGTCACCCCTATGCAGTGGGAGCAGCAACGCTACTTCGTCATCGCCCACCAGGACATCACCGAGCGCAGGCTGTCGGAGGAAGCGGCGCTCAGCCAGTCGCGCATAGACGGCCTGACCAATGTCGCCAACCGCAGGTATTTCGACGAGTTCATGGAAGCCGAGTGGCGGCGCTGCGCGCGTTTGGGCCTGCCCATCAGCCTGGCCATCCTCGACCTCGACCACTTCAAGATGGTCAACGACCGCTACGGCCACCAGGCGGGGGACGAGTGCCTGATCGCGGTAGGTGCCGCGCTGGGTAAATTCAGCCAACGCCCCGGCGACCTGCTGGCACGCTACGGCGGCGAGGAATTCGCCATCGTGTTCGCCAACACCCCTATGGAGCAGGCCTTGGGCATCATACGCCACATGGTGGACGCGGTAACCGAACTGCACATTCCCAACCAGGATTCGCCGGTCAAGCCCACACTCACCGTCAGCGTCGGGCTGGCGACGGTGGTACCCGACACCCACAACAACCAGCAGGACCTGATCCGGCTGGCCGACATGCGGCTGTACGACGCAAAACAGCACGGCAGGAATCGCATCGTTTCTGCATAAGCCCTGCCCTGCCTCGCCTGGCAACCCCTAGCACCCCGCTGTAACAACCTTCCCGCCATTATTTCGCCCGGTTTTTATATATCTGTAAATTATAAACTTATCAATTAATATTCTTTTACATTGTATATGTCGTTTTTTATACTGCCACTCGTTTTCAACCGGCAAGAGATGTATCCATGAAAAGCGACGACTTATCCGCATTACCGCCGCAGCCCAAAACAGCACTGGATAAAAAGGTGCTGGAGGACATTTCGCGCATGCTGGCCGACCTGCGCAAGGCCGCCGAGAGGGAGCGCGCCGCGATGCTCCAGCGCATTGAGGAGCTCGAGGTGAGTCCTTGCTCCCTCGTCGAGATCCATCTTCTTGATTCACAACATAAACAATACATAGAAAACAAACAAAAGAAATCATGAATAAGACAAAAAATTTGATGCATCCCTTAATTTTTTTAGCACTTTCTGTAACACATTAAGACATTGGATGCCGATAGTAGATTCTAGACGTTGGACTTCTGTGTCGTCAAACAATACCTAAATCCATTGATGAGGTACAAGCTACGAATTGGCCTACTTGAATTCTTAAGAAGAGGGATTTAGAGATTTTGAGACACTGATTCACAAAGTCTCCACCTGTCTGTACTTGGATCTTGCTTGAAGTGATGAACTAGATGTAATGTGATTGCTCATCTGATAGGTTGAGTTCAGCCAATATGAGTAAAAGGGCAGTTCACCATTTTTCACAAGATAGCAGTCTGATAGCAGGTGATTCTTTCTTATTCAGCTGATATCCAACCAATTTGGCTGTTTTCCATCAGAGCTTTTGTTTGCCGCCTCCTGATCTCAATGCAGACCAGGCATTTTGGATTGGGCCAGTTTTTTCTTCTATGGACCACCTATAGCTAATACAAGCTTTGATTATTAGAAAACACAGGTAGTAGTTTTCTGATGGCCAGTTTGGCCACCATGGTGTGTGTAACAACAAGAAAAGAGTTACTGCTGAACTTTTTGTGCTTCAACACCCATTCACCAATCATGTATAAGAATAGAGTAGACACCACTGTTTATTGGTTGCATGTCAGGCTTGATGACATTCAGCCAAAAGTAGTTGAAAACTCATGCCGAGGACTCAGTGCAGTCAGAAGGGCATCACTGGGTGCTGAGAATGGTCAATGATACACCAAAGTCATGTTGAGTGCAGACTGAGCCTTTCTTTTTCATTCAGTTAGACCTACTAGACCCTCCTTTATATGCTTGCATCATAATTGTCAAGGTGCCTGCTAGGTGGGAAGGCATCTTTCTGGGAGCTTGGTGCAGTTACGCTTAGTTGGGCCTGCGAAAGGTGGCCCAAAGCACCCC
This sequence comes from Amorphophallus titanum, assembly GCA_024336825.1. Classification (NCBI taxonomy): domain Eukaryota; kingdom Viridiplantae; phylum Streptophyta; class Magnoliopsida; order Alismatales; family Araceae; genus Amorphophallus; species Amorphophallus titanum. The sequence goes on from JANBPO010006173.1 coordinate 1,345,616, forward strand.
TAAGCTGCGCTAGACGGCCCGGGTCAATCCGTGACGCGAGGCTGGGTCAAAGGTAGATGAGGTTCCATATAATCCAACAGGATGCAACACACCCTTACACTCTTTCTTATCCACACAGACACACAAGGCTACTCTTGAATCTTTGTTTAGTAGTTTTATTGCCTTTGCTACTTTGCTAATTAATGCTTGATGTGTATGGTGATGTTTGTTTGCTATCAAATGATATGCTTGTCTGTTGTGATAAATGGTGATGTTTTTTGGTACTTTATTACAATGTGTTTGTGATGTAACCTTGAACAGCAACCATTTTATTGCGTATTACACACTATGAACACCATCCTTCTTGCACTAATATTGATTCGCCAGCCGGGGAGGGGGAACATTCCCCATCAAAGGTTTCTACCGCTAGCTCTCTTCTGAACCGCCAAAAGTCCACAGGGCCCCGTCCTCCCATGACGTGTAGTCCAATGCACTAGGGATGGCAAACATAAATGGATCCTTTGGTCCAACATTGAATCAAATCCACATTCCCCTAAAGAATTGTGGGCCATGGGTTTATGGAACCCCTCGTAGGCTAGCCCTCGGGGTCTCCGTCCCATCTAAGCTTTCCAATTGAGTTGATAATAACCCACGGATCATCGATACCCTTAGTTGGCTAGCCCTCGGGGTTTCCGTCCATTTGGATTTGCTGGTCGCCATGTTGGCCCCCCGACAATTAGGAGCTTACCCTAGGAACCCAGTGGGTGAGCCTCCACTTTTCCCCCGTGACCCTTCGAGATATGGGGAGATGCTGTCAAATTTTACTTTCATATATGATCATCCTGCTGATGTTAATAAACAACTAAACTACCCATGATGTTAATACACCTAAGATGATTTTGTTAACAAAACACTTGCCACAGTATGCCTCGAACTGGGAAAATTTGTGCTCGAGTATGAACCTCGCACAAAGCTGAATCTGTCCACTCCTACTCTAATATAAAATCTGATGATTAACATTTTTGACTAAAATATGATGATTAACAGGTTTAATAAGCCCCGAAATTTTGATAGAAAAATGTCTTAAGTTGCCTCTATCTTGATAGCTTTCAGAAGGGCCCCTCTCCTAATCTAGCGTGGCCTAATCTAGTGCCCAAACCGACGCGCCGAGTCAGCCCCCCTCTTAAATCCCAAATTTCCTCAATTCCCTTCAAACGACGTGGAGCCTAATCCAGTGCACCTTTCAAACCCTTGCACCGGATTAAACTCCCTTCATACCCCACGCCGGATCAAACTCCCTTCAAACCCTCGCGCCGGATTAAGCTTCCATCATACCCCACGCCAGATTAAACCCCTTTCACACTCTCATGCTGGGTTAAACTCTCATTGCAACTCACACCGGACCAAACTCTCATGCACCCCCCATGCCAGTTTAGTCCCCACTTATACCTCTATCAGCCCTTTCATTACCCCACCTCCTACAGGGTCGACTCCCACCCGAGGAGTCGACTCTATGTTTCAACCTATTCTCTTGGCTTTCTATCTAGGAGCTAAGTGCTATCATCAATTCCCTGTTATCCCTCTTCCCCTTCCACAATAGTGTGCATTTCAACTTCAATATTACCTAAAAAATGTTAGATGAAACTGGGTGAGCAAGAAGCTCACTAAGATTTATATCTCTATCGCCAAGCATCTTTACGTGGTTAACATGTTGATAATGTAATTACACTAAATGTCAAAAAAAAACATAATAAAATCGTGGAACATGCATATGAAGAGATAAGGGCGCAAGCATTGGGATCACAAGTAAGTCAAGGTAATAAAGAAGTATGAGTGTAGAATGAACAAGTGCTAATATTTGATTGGCCATACCACGTAAGAATGTACAAGTCAAGTATTTCAGGTGTTTCACGCGAGTCAAGCAAGTGTAAGTATTTATGGGTGAGTGGAATGCTATAGATTAATTTAGCGAGATAGTATTTTGGTGCGATGTTACACTAGGTCAATAATAGCTCCCATGAGCACGAGTACTTTCGAGCGTCCCCTCAGGACCAAATTGGGCCCTATTAATGCCAGGCATCGAGGTTTTGGATCAATGACCCAAAAATGTAAATATCTAGACATCCACATTAAAGTAATAATGATGGCTAAAGATTTTCAAGATAAGCTCATAAAATAAAGTACAGATCTAGCAAAATTTATCATTCAAGGAATAAGTAGTTGTAAGAGAAGTTCAAGGATGATTTAAGGCATCTTGTTTAACGACATTAAGATAATAAGAAAAAAAGAGTTGCCGATCAAGGCACGATCAACCCTTGCGGAAATTCGTGTAAGGTAGTTTTAGATCAAGTTTTTCTCAGTTGGTGCTTAGCGAAAACACCAAGAAATCACGACTAGGTAAGAGGTGAGACAGTGGGAGGTTCTCCTCGCATTCATAAGGGCCTAATTAAATAACCACTTATCCACTTAAAGCGTTTGCCCGTGGACTTTAACCTTAGACACCGGTCTTTCTTGGTAATCTTGCTAGCTACACGACTTATCGAAAACACGGAAACACGACCTGTCAGAAACACGAAAGTGTGTAAATCGAACGAAAATCATTAGACTCGTGTCGGTAACCTTTAGACATAATTTAAAATTTCAATCATCGAATCGTCAATCAAGACTTTAGAAACTAACCATGCATACCATCTTGATACAAGGGCTATGAAAACAAACATATGTCATTTAACAAGATAATATCTACTCTATTTAACATGCTTGAAAAGATACCGTAATCATGGAGATCAAGGATGTCATGAAGGTAATGAGAATTAGGAAAGGAATATAAGCTCATGGAATAGAATTATTTTACTACTCCTGTATATATATGGTACAGATAAAATTTGGGAGAAACAGAATCACAAACGTACTGCATTTAACACTTATTAATTCTACTGATGTCTCAGAAGAATAACTATGAATGTTCAGAATGGATCCAAGTCAAGTCCAGGGGGTGTTTACATGTCAGAGGACTCCGAGTGACTCGATAGAAAAGATCCTCCTTTTCATAAGAGAGACTCGAGATCGAGTTCCGGAGAGAATTTATTTGACTCACATTTAATCCTTGAGAAATATAAATTCAAAATTTTATGACGATAGTACAAAAAAAGGATGGCAAGATGCGTAAAGTAAGACTAAGACTCAAATTCGGATGACCCAATAATCGCTCAGCTCTCCGTACCACTCTGCTAGATTCTCCGTTATCAAAAAAAATATGCATGCATGTCACGCTATAACTTGTCAGCAATTTCACTTCGCAATTTACATTCAGACTGACTTTTCATTTTAAAAAAAGATATGTTAGTTAATTTGGAGGGGGATATCCCAGACAAGTACAAAGGGATTGAATGAAATGATCAAAAGTGATCACTGAGAAGTGCAAGTCGTCACCCTAAACAATATGACTGACAGCTTACGACTAGAGGTTGACTACAACACAACAAATTGGTTTGGCACTTCCCCCCCTTGAGTGCTTTCGTAAACAGCAAGGGCCTCGCTCCATTGGCCCAGTACACATAATCTAATTCCCTAGCTCGCTCACAACAAATTAATTGAGGCGCATGCAACACTTGACACATCGTTTCATTTCATATGGATTGACATAAATATTGCTAATTGGCATCTGATCTTATCATCCCGTTATATATATTACCATTATATGTAACATCTCTCCCTGTCAAGGCCCCGTCGTTGCATGTAGGCGTTTGTATCATAGAGTCTCCACGTACGCCGTCATGGCTGTCATCGTCGTGGCTAAGCCAGAGCATTCGATGCCCGCCGCTGATCTCCTTGTTCCTTTTCCTAGATCTAGTATATATACACAACTCTAATCCTAACATTGTTGACGATTGTGTACACCACATTAATTGCCAATTGAATTTTACTACGAGCAACTAATTAATTATATGTAGAGTCAATTAAGCGCATGCAGTATGTATGCTATACGAGTAGTAATATTGTTTTGTGCACGAAATTTGCTACACAAAGTTAATTTAAATTATAATCTTCTATTTCGTTAACTCTCGATAAAAGTTAAAATGATTATTTTTACCTAAAAAAGATGTCCCGTGTCAAACCCGTTTCATAGGCCTCCGGGTCTTGAAGTATCTTGACAAGAGCCTCCTTGAGATCTTTGCTCCAAACGATGGCTTCCCAAATGGTGACATTTGTTGAGAACCGCTTCATATGATGAATGATCTTGCGGTCCGCCTGAGCACGGGTCTTGTCAAACGGCGGGATGATCTCCGCCAGAGTCTTCGATGCCCGGCGAGGCTTCTCTCGCTTGGAAGGATGCTCCTCCCCGTTCTGGCCCTCCACATTTCTTGGAACGGCGGTGCCAGAGACTCCGGAGGTGGCAAAGGTTCATCATGTTGGCCCTCATTAGAAGGACATGCCTGGCTTGTAGGCTCGACCTTGCCAGGGGTACCAGGTTGCTCTGACGCTTCATCTTTCCCCGGTGACTTGCCCGGCTCCTCTTCTTCATCAGAAGAGACGATTATGAAAGGGACGTCACCCGTTTTATTCTCTAAGCTGGGGCATGAACCCTCTGAGGAGTTGATGATGAAAGGGATCCCCCGAACTTGGGTTTCTGGGATAACAAGATAACCCGGTCAAGAGTTAGGGGGCCTTCACACTCGCGTCCTCGTCCTCGGCCGCAACCTCGGTTATTTTTTGCCAGACGACGCTGATATGTCGCCATGGGCGCCTTGCCTCCAGCGCTATCAGCTACGGGGGCATTAATGTTGTCTGGCTGCGAGATCACCACCATGTTGCAGGAGAGCTCTTGCAACATTTGCTCGAGCATTTCAACAGTGAGCTCCTCATCTTTGTAGAATAAAGAGAGCTCCTCCGGGATTGGGAACTCCTCACCTTCTTCAAGACGGTGAACCATCTCCCGAAGCCACTGAAGAAGGCGGGCTTTATGCCCAAGCTTGTCCCAAGGAATATATTCGTCTAGAGTGACGACCCTGGTGGGACGAGGGGGAGTGTATTCCTCTAGCTCATCTATGAGCTTTTGTAGCCACTGCAAAGGAGTTAGCTCCTTAGGGGCCTCCATAACTATTGCCTGCTCGGCTTGCTTCTTCAACCTCCTCTTCAAATTCTTCCTATGATTCTTCTCGTGCTTCTTTTGGCGTGTCGCCTCTTGAGAAGAAAGTGGAATTGACTTTGGAGGTGGGGCTGGTTTGCCCTCGGAGTTTTGCTTTCTGCTCTGGGCCAGCCCCTTAGGACCCTTAGTGCCGCGGCTCTTTCTAGGAGTGACCTTGGTCCAGTTGGCCTCCTCCGGTTGCACTTGGAAGGTGGCATTGATCGCCTGAGCAATTATCTCAGGCGGTAGCTCCTGGAACTCTGCTCAACTCCTCTCGATCATTGACGATCACAGTCAGCCCTGAATTCTTTCAGACTATATAGGTTGGACTGACCCACTGGCCTTCAAAAATTGGGAAGATGATTCCGGCATCTAACCACTTGACCACCTCATTCTTGACCACCTCCTTCATGTGTGGATTTAATCTCCTCTTCATGTCCCTGCTTGGTTTTGCATTCTCCTCCATATAAATGAGGTGCTGACAAATGGATGGACTAATCCATTTAGGATTAGTGATAGACCAACCTATCGCCCCCTTATGAGATTTAAGGACCTCAACTAGTTTCTCCTCATGGTTAGGTTCGAGGTCACTTGCTATGATGACTAGCAAGGTTTAGTCTGGGCCTAGGAATGCATACTTAAGGGAGGCTGACAATGGTTTTAATTCAACCTGTGGAGGGGATTTCAAAGATGGCAGAGCTGGTTTAGATTTAAGCTGGGTCAAGGGTTCAACTGGGGGCCACATCCTAAGTGGAGTTGACAAGATGTCAACTTCTTCTCTCTTGTTAGTCCTACTGTTCCCTTCTATCTCCACCAATTCCTCAATGGTATCAACAGCATAACAATCTCCTTTTTGATCATGGAATTTGGACGTCTTGAAAATATTGATGCTGAATTTTTGGTCCGCAAAAGATATGTCCATAATTTCTGAAGCACAGTCTATATTATCCCAAGCCATGGCTAAAAATGGTCTACCCAAAATAATAGGAGTATGTTTAATTTCTTAAGGGAAAACCATGCCCAAAATAAGAAAGTTGACAGGGAAGTAGCACTCATTCACTTTAACAATAACATCCTCAATAAGAGCCTTTGGAGTTTTAATTGATATATCGGCAAGCTGGAGCATAATGGGTGTGGATTTGAGCTCACCGATGTCAAACTGCTCATAGATGGAGGTGGGGAGTAAATTCACACTGGCTCCTAAATCAAGGAGAGCCATATCAAAGGTCACACCCCCAAGGTTGCAAGAGATAAGAGGTGCTCTAGGGTCCTTTGACTTCTTTGGAAGTTGGTTGAGGACCACAACACTAATGTTCTCAAGAAGTCGAACCTTTTTTGGGGCCACTCGTGGCTCCCGCCTAAGAGTGCATCTTTTCTTTATGAATCTAGCATAGACCGGGACATGTTTGATGGCATCGAGGAGAGAGATGTTGATGTGTCTTGTTTGAAGAGCTCCATCATCTCCTCATTATGGGTCGATTGTTTCTGTTGGGTCCAGGGCAATGACAATCAAGAGGGGGGTGAATTGATTGGCCCGTATTTCAGCCCTTAGCCCCATCTTGCTTAAGATATGGAGACCTACCAGAAACCCCAACCACTACAGAAGTATGATAAAGATTGTCCATTGATTAAAATTGCAAAACTGGCTGATGTAACACAATCCATGATCCATCCAATCCACCTTTCATCAAAACCCATCCTCCAAAATACATCAAATAAAAGCTACCAATTGACACTACTCAAAATCTAGTTTAAGAACCACTCCACTCTTCCCCTAGCTCTTCATGGCATGCAAACATTCAAGAGCTACCAAGAAGTTCTCCTCTATGCGGCGGCCCCTTATAAAATACCCTTGATAGTCATTAACCATTCTATCAATGACGGTGTCAAGTCTCATGGCTAGAAGTTTGGAAATGATTTTGTATGTTCCATGCAAGAGGCTTATGGGTCTAAAATCCCGGAGGTTCTGTGCACCTTGCTTCCTAGGGATGAGAACTAAGGTAGTCTTGTTGATACATCTCAAATGTGTCTTTCCCATCTGACACTCCTATACTGTAGAGAAAAGATCAACCTTAATGATGTCCCAACACTTCTGCAAAAAGGGTAAGGGGAAGCCATCAGGGCTGGGTGCTTTGTCACTCACTAGAGAAAAGACGCACTTTTGGAGCTCCTCCTCCAAGAATGGTCAGGCTAGAGCCTCTCTTACCCTCCAGAAATGCATGGAAGAAGGTCATAAACTATAAAGGGTCTAGCCATATCCTCCTTAGAGAAAAGGTGTGAGAAGAAATCCCTTGCATGCTTTTTGATATCCTCATCCCTAGACAACACTTGGTCACCATCATTAATACACCCAATTGAGTTAACTCTTCTCCTGCCGAAAGTCATTGTCTGAAAATAAGCAATGTTCATGTCTCCTTCCTTGAGCCATTTCTCCTTTGATCTCTACTTCCAGTAGATCTCTTCCGTAGCGAGAATCTCTTCAAACTCTGTCCAGAGCTTGTCCCTGAGCTGTCTATCTAGTTCATCAAGAAGCCCTCCTCCTCCAAATAATCTAAACCCTCCGGCTGATGCAAGATCCTTTCCTTAGTGGCTTTGTCAGGTAACATCTCACTTGCACCACCACCACATTCCTTCAACACTGTTTACACGCGAAAAAATATATAAATATAAATATCCGATTTATCGGAAGGAAATCACATGCATATTTGTTTTGGCTTTTTGAATGATTGCATATTGTAATTTCCGCGCGCGTGTTTAATCAGACGATTTAAGAGTTCGTGTACTGGACTCTTCCCCACCGACCGGAGCTATGGAGGCAAAGAAAGCTTTACACCCTTGCGAAATGAGTTTGCAAGCGTGAAGAGATGAAATTATGGCAGGGTGCTTCCAATTCTTGATACCACGAAAGGAAAACCAGGGAAGACCAGGTTTCCAGAAAGAAATCATCCTACTACGGCAATCTATATAAGCGTCGTGGTCAACAAGCCAATCTACTCCTAGGATGGCATCATACCCTTCCATATCAAGGCATACTAGATTGGCGGGAAGATTATGCCCTTCTACTGTAAGTTCACTATTGGGGAAATAAGTTTTCAGTTCAGTTCCCGACCCTAAAGGAGTAACTATGGTTAAATCTGATGGTAAGAGAACAGGTGTAATAGGCAAAATTTTTGCAAAGGAATTAGCTATAAAGGAATGAGTAGCACCTATATCAAATAACACAAAAGCAAGATGAGAATGAATATGAATGCGCCCAAACGCTTAGGCATGCGCCCAAACGCTTCCAATATTCTTCAGCCGCATGACCAAATTTATCACAAAATGAGCAAGTCGCCATGACCTGCTAATCTCCATCTTGTTTAACCTTCTTATTCTGACTATCATCCTTGTTGTTCCCACTCCGAGATCTCTTCTTGTTATCCCACGAGTTGTAGGTGATACTGAATTTCACCTGCTTCTTAACTCGCTGATCAGACTTTCGGCTCGGCTCCTCCACTTTGCCTTTTATCTTGTCGACCTTTTCCAAGGACCATTCACATAAGTGTGCCCGTTGACCATCTCTGCATAGGTCTTAATATTTTGTGGGCCTAGGTGCTGGATGAAAATGGGTCACAGCTTGTCCATAAAGTGAATTTCCTTTAAAAGATCTGTGCTCACTAGATGCTAAGCATAGGGTGCTAGGTGAGAGAACTGTAACTCATATTCCACCACCGTCACCATGCCTTGACGTAGTGACACAAATTCAGCTACCTTCCTCTCCTTGACATGTTTAGAGAAGTACTTGGCTCGAAAAAGAGCGAGAAATCCATCCCAAGTATGTGGTGCGTCTACAGGCGGGGCAGGAATAGACTTTCACCAGGTACGAGCATCTTTGTTTAATTAGAACGTGACAAGATGAACCTTTTCTTGGTCGGTACATTGCATGACCTTGAATATCCGGTTCATATCATCTATCCAACTTTCTGCCTCAACGGGGTTAGGAGAACCTGAAAATTGCCGAGGGTTTAAACTCTGGAAGTTGCGGTGAAAATCACCAGCTCTTGCCCCTGCGCCGGCTTGAGCCATATTTTGCAAGGCCTAGTAGACGTAGGACCCCTTTCTGCTATATCTAGAGTCCAAGTCAAGGGGAAGTACTAGTTGTAGGAGCTTGATGGTAGTAGTCCATCTATTTGTATACACGTGGTTGGGGGTAGAGGACCAGTAAAGACGAGTACTACCACAACTAGTCCTATCGTTGTTGTGACTCAGCTTCACTCGTTGAGGGAGGTGGGCCGGCATGAGATGGTGGGCGGTGTAAGACGTTGCGGGACACATCCAACCCAATCCCTTTGCCTTACTCTTTGAGAGAGATGGGCAGGCCAGGGATAGTAGGCATGGTGTAAGACGTCAGTGGATGCATCCAGTCGGTACTAGTTGTAGATATATTAATCTACCCACTCTGAAAAAGATAAACAAATATGCAATAAGAATGTAATATAAACAAAGGAAAAGGGGTGATGAAGAAAGAGATGTGTACCATGATTGCCACCAATGGTTGACAATGCCAAAAAGTATAGGAAAAGAATGTAACGATGCTGCATACCTTGAAAAAATGAGGAGGAAGAATGCGGCCAAGGGAGACCGCTACACGTGATCACGTGTGATGAAATGGGTATGGAAAATAATGTGGATCGCACCTCTTCACCTTCCAGCCGGGCAGAAGACAAGGGCCACACGTGATAGTCTTGCTTTCCTGCGAAACAAAGACAAACAAAGGAGAAAAATCCATTAGAACATGTATGTGTAGTACCAATCCCGTACGCATAAAATAGGTGTAAAGAAAGGGGGAGAACACACCGGGGGAGGGTTTTTAACCCCTGTGGAAGGGACAAAATAATAAGTGTGTGTATTGTGAATGTGTATGAGTGAAAAAGATGAATTAAAAAGTAGAGAATAGCAGTGAAAAACGTGATGCAATATGCATGACTACACAGCAACGTGTAGGAAACTATGATGAAATAGAGAAAGACAGAGCAGAGAATAGGTAGAAAGGATGAGAAGAAGGAGCCCTTAAGCGATGGAGGATGAAGTTAATACTCCCCTGTATGGCGTGGGGTCAAAGAAGAAGGTTGGCGATGCGGCATGGCTTCGCCCCAAACCAGCAAAGCATCTTCCTCTGTGCACATGCAACAAGGGGACTATTTATAGAGCCTTGAAACCCTAGGCTCAGATTTAGAGGATAATTACCCCAAAATAGGGATATAAATTGATAAAACCTCGAGATAATAGTGGGAATAAGAGCCCGGAATGGATGGAAATAGAGATGGAAAGTTATCCTCATCAAAAATGGTGCCAACGAGGAGTTTGAAGGTGGGATGGGAAAATACCCGCCCCCCTGACACTCCCCTCCTCATGGACCGGCATCCTTGAAACTTGGTAATCTATAACCCCATAACTCCTCTTCACCAGCTCGGGTTGTCCCGATGGCGGAGGTGCTGAAAGGAGAAAGCAGCCGGAAGGAGAAAGGAGAATGTTGACGAGGTCACTGTCGGACCACGGAATTTTTCACGTAGGAAAAATAAACAAGTTTATGTTCTTTTTGAAAAGAAACATTCCTCTGTATATAGAGGGTTATTCTGTCGGTGTGCATAGTATCAGATGATTTGGGTTCGGGTGTTGGACCTCTCCCCACTGACCGAAGTCAGTGTTGATTTACATCGGTCTAACATCCGAACACCTTTGTTTGACTGTCAAAGAAATCCCAGAGTCCTCCTCATAGGCTCAGATGTTGAGGGCACTCTCGCTCGGGTGACTCGCCGCAATCACTTTTTTACCACCAAGACACCAACTGAGTAGGGTTTCATCAAAGGCCTATTAAGTACAAGCGAACCCTAAGACTTAGGAGTATGAATGTAGATGTGAGAAAAGCCGTAGGCATTTTTAGAGTGAAGGGTAGTTTCTAGACCTCGAGGTATTTTGGAAATTTTACTCACCTAGGGGTATTTTGGTAATTTTTTGAGGCCAAGGATATTTCTGAAATTTTTGGGCTAGAACGAAAGTAGGGTTAGGTTCCTGACTTTTCGGGGCGTTGAGGCCATCTATGAAGGGTTTCGGAGGTCGACGAGGCCATCTCTAGGTCGCAGGGGCATTTTGGTAATTTTATCACATCTTATATGGACTTAGGGTTGGGACGGAACCCAGCTGTCGGGCTGAGCTGACAACACTTTCGAACCGAGGGGATGACAAGGGGCTTCATGGCAGACATGCGTTTGTCAATTTGGCCAAAGGAAGGGTATGCATACAATTTTTATAAGTCGGAGGGTTTTCTTATAATTTTCTCCGATTGACACACAAAGAAAATTTGTAGAGCACACAGGATATATTTATAGCCCAAATGGGTACAAGGTTGTCGGCGAGTTGTCGACTGTACAAGGGTCCACGCTAACACGGGAAGTAGGGACGTAGTCCCAATTACAAAAGATTGCAGGGTAGAACTGTAAACAACATGGCTTTTTATTTCTCGCAAATCCGGGGAGGATATTTTTATAATTTCCCCGTTATATGGGCGGAATTACTTAATTTAGTCGTCCCGGGTCGTAGAAACTTACAAATATGGCCCACTGAGGGGCATAATTACAAATGATCTCAGTCCCGTTCCCTGCGGGTACTACCTATAGAATCTTCAATAAGGCCAAGGAGTTGGTAGTTTCTAACTCACGCTGGATTTTAGGGGATGGCAGGAATATAGATTTTCTCAGGGACACTTGGATAGGCTATAAACCTTTGGTTTATTACCTTGTTGATGGTGGTATTCATCTTTCTCAAGTTCACCTCACTGTTAGGGAGGCTTTATTGGACCGCTCCCATTGGATATGGAATTCCCTTCAAATTAATATGCAAAGTTTTCCTGGTGAGCTATCTGATGACAAAGATATCTGTGTTTGGTGCCCTCATCCAACAGGCTTCTTTTCAGTTAAGTCTGTTGTTAAAGTTATGCTCCAAACTAACATCCGCAGGCCCCCTCTGCGCAAGCTATGGCTTTCTGCTTTCTCCCCACGGGCTACTCTTTTCACCTGGCAATTACTGCACCGTGCTGTCTCAGTTGATAGTCACGTTGTAGATTGTGGTATCCCTCTGGCTTTTAAATGCAGCTGCTCCTACTCTCCCTCCATTGAATCTTTGGACCATCTATTCATACATAGTGATGTGGATAGCAATACTTGGAATTCGCTTCGGCCACTACTCAACAATAGTATTGCGTATTCGGATCACATTACCACCAAATGCTGGAATATCATTAATGTATCCAATATTAACTCGGCCTTCCAGTTTGTTAGGCTTTATGCTGCGATTCTGGGGATGTGGGAACTCTAGAAAGGTCACTATCCTGCTCATTTTGAAGGGAAAGCTTGAAGACTTGCCAACATTCAGCAGCATATATGTGGTCTACTACAAGCTGCCTTGGATAAGGTGGTTTTTCACAAATCGCTATCTCGAGAGGAAGAGGATATTCTCTACAGTTTTCATCTATCTCCAAAGTTTAAGCTAAAATGTCCGCAGCTGATCAGTAGATCCCTGGCCCAGTCTGGTTTCTCTCTACATGTGGATAGTGCTTCCAAAGGTAATCCTGGTCACTATGGTGGTGGAGGTTGTGTCTGCAGCAGGGATGGGAAGTTCGTGGTTGGATTTGCTCACTTCTATGGCCCTGGTAATAGCTTGATAGCCGAGGCTAGGGCGCTCCTTGATGGTCTGGTGCTTACAGCTTCTAGAGGAATTTCTATCTCGGCCATTTACTCTGACTCAATTGTCCTTGTCCATGCAATCAATAATAGAATTTGCCCTTCTTGGCAGATCCTATTCTGGTGGCGCAAGCTTATGGTATTAGCCAATAACAACTCACTCAATATCACTCCATGCTCCGTTCCCCCCTTTCCATTGTATTTCTATATTTCTCCCCTATCTTTTTTTTTGCAGTGTACTCCACCCCCTTGTATTTGCTTCGCCTGCAATGAATTAAAAGATTCAATTCTGGCATATGTGCTATGGCTTCCACTTTGTCCCCTCTTCTGTCTCGAGCATGCCTTCCCGTCTCCTTCACCTAGTTCGGGGTGTGTTTTTTTTACTATTGCTGCTCTTCTTTTTACGGTGATCACTCCAGGCCCCCAGGAGCTTACTCCCTCATAGGATGGCCCCTAGGGAACCCCATTCAAGAAGTGAATAGCAATAGCCATGTGGTGGGCAACATAATAAACCCATGTCCCAAATTTCAGATATCACTGCCCATGGGTCATTGGAGCCCCTCGTAGGCCAGTCATCGGAGTTTCCATACCCAATCCAGGCCTTACGGTGGCTATTCTTAGCTCACCCATGATTTTGGAGGCCATCTCGGATCCTTCCATGGATGGGCCTCTATTTTACACTCCACAAATTCTTGGTCTAGGGGAGGCGCTGCCAAAATTTCGCTAGGAATGCGGGTAAAGAAAAATGCATGTCTAAGCAATGCTAACCATAAGAACAAGATTGAATATATAGAGAAAATGAATAAGAGGACTCTTGAATCATCAAACTCTTCTGCAAGAATGTTCCTACTGAGCTCTCATGAACCAAGAGCAAGTATCTCCTGCACCCTTGGACATTTGTGCATATTGAGCATCCCCTCATCATATATGTGTCTCCTCTAGCATGAACATGAATAAACCCCCATGCATACCGCATATTGTCATGGAAAACATGTGCAATCTCCAAACAAAAAGGAAAAGCCGTGGCCTACTTGGGCAATGTTCTTGCCTTAGTCATATTCCTAGTGCATTGTCTTGACCCCAAGACCCCCCTTGCGTCGACCTCTTTCTCATCCCAGCTACTGCTTGCGTCGACCCCAAGGCCCCTTGTGTCGACCTCTTTTATCACGCCCTGTACTCTATACCATCAAGGTATTGTCCGCTTTGACCTACTAACCTCACAGTTTTGTCCCTTTCTAACAGTGATCGGCTCCAGAATGAGAGACTTCTCGGGTGGTCACCCATCCCACTACCACTCCCCATTAAGCATGCTTAACTTCGGAGTTCTTTTCAAGAACTGAGCCGATACTTCAAAAGGTACCTCGGTGATATAGACCCTTGTTTAGGGCGGTGCCTGTGGGTGGTTTTCTGGATTGGTCAGTTTAGGTGACTGGCTGTGGTCTTTCCTGCAATGATTGTGTACCTTGAGGTGACTCTTTTGATGGCCTTAGAAATCTGATATTATAGGACATTTGCTGTTTCATATTATGGCAGAGAGAATGAAATTTGTCAGTAGAGAAGCACACCTCCCAGAGGGGGGAGGGGGTGAATGGGAGTGCCAATAAAAATGACCATTTAAAATTTAACTGCATGTTGAAAATAAAGTGCATAGAAGGAGGCTGGAAGAGATGGGAACAAACCACACAGATACCAAGGATTTATATTGATTTGGACTCCTCTTGGTGACCTGCATCTAGTATGAAGTTGCAACTTTGGGTTTTACTACTTCTTTTCAGAAGTACACTTAAAACCGAGTTTTGATCAAGTGTATGAGTTCATCAACAACAGTACTGCCTACGGACAACACAAATTTTTTTTTGATCAAATGACCAGTTCACCACAGAGCTGTACTTAAGGCAATCCATACACTAAGGATCCGCAAATCTTTAACTTCCTCACTAGCAATATCTTTCAAAAACACACACAAAGAAAAAAAGAAAAATTGTTTCATAGAATGAATGCCTCTAACTGTTGCTGAATGTGGAGAAAATAAAGCACAGAAACACAGAAAGGAGGAGCACAATGAATGAGATTGTTGGCATATGTACATGTTTTGAGATTATAGTGAATACAGACTCTTGAATGCTCTTGTATGGCTCTGGCTCACTAAAACTAGAGCGCTTTAATGAAGTACTTAGTAGGTGGAAGCTCGGGTTCACTCACAACAGTGACGCTCTAGTTCGCTCAAGGTTCTAGTGGTTCTTCTATTGGGGAAAGACTCTGGTATTTTATCACTTATATGAGCTAGTCATTAGACACTTCGTCTTAATCATCCATGCTTCTCTCTAATGTAAACTTGAGAGAGAGAGAGAGAGAGAGAGAGAGAGAGCCATCCATCGTGTCTACATGTAACTACTGCTTTTGTAGATGTGCTTATTTTGTCTGAAGTATTTTCAGAGCTTATATAGATGGCTGACGACTTGACACATAAACCTTCCGCAACCAATGGCAACCATCAGTTCTAATCAAGTGCACGTCCATACTACTTTGCATCTATCAGCATATCTCATGCGAAATAGAAATTTCCAATACGTACAATATCTGCTTTAGGACTAAGAAAAAATATTAGTCCTTGACCAATGGTCACACAATATGCACCTCAAGTATATAAATTGGATTTTCTATAGATTGCATTAGAAATGAGTTGAGTGATTAATGTGTTTGCAATTTAATATGAACACAATGGTGCTTGCCGACGAACAATCTAAGACTGGGAAAAGAAAAATCTTGCCAGTGAAAGAGCTGACAAGAAAATGCCAATTAATATATAAAGGCAACATAAAGAGTGACTAACTGCAAAACCTATGGCTCTTGAAGGTTAGGAGTGCATAAAGACCCATAGATAGAAACTAGGAGGGAAGGAATACTCAGGTGGGCGTGAGAAATGCCGAATACTTAATATATGAGTCAGCGTCACTGTTACAATAATCATTGCAGCCAACTGACACCTTGACCGAGGGAATTATACCATCGTGAGGAATACAGCAGGCATGTAGACAATGAACTGAAGAGTAGTACTTTCAGCTAGCAAAACCCTTCACACACAAGGTTCCCATTATAGAGTCTGTAGGAAGAACAGGGGTACTTCTGTAAACTAATAGGGATACATGTGTAATATTGTTAGCCTCTGAGTTTTCTTATAAATTTTCTTTTATTTCTGATCGCTCTCATGTAGAGGGGCAGAATTGTAATCCTCCACAATACTCTTGAATATATAAACAAGGGCGGACTTCCCTAGAGAGGCGTGCACAGCCTCTCTTTCTCCCTCAGCCTCCGTCCTCTCCTTCTCTCTGCTCTAACATGGTATCAGAGAGAATGGTGCTGGGATCTCGTCGAAAGCCACTCCTTGGGACACTCCTTCTAAGGGTTTCTCCTTGTTAGCGCAAGAAGCCCTCTCTCCTTTCTCCTCTCTCTGATCTGCGCAGATCAGACAAGCCCCAGGAAAGCCCAAACAGGGCCGCCAGTGCAGGGGCCTGCTCGGACTGCCGTCCGCTTCACAGATTCTTCCCGGACCATGACGAGAACCTCCGGGGGAGTCATCCTTATCCTCCTGCTCAGGCTGCAGTTGTCCACAGGCTCGCCTTCTGCCTTCCTCAGACCAACAGCCCTGTTCCTCAACACAGCTGCAAGGGTTCTCTCCAGCCGAACTCTCCCTCGGGCCACCCTGCACAGGCCAGCTTTCCAGCAAACTTCTCTGCTGTTCTTGCAGTCTTTTGCTTACGCCAAGAGGCTCTCCTGCACAGGCCAGCATCTCCAGCAGGATTTCCTGCTGACCTTACTGCTCTTGTTCAGGCCGAAAGCCTGAACCTCTCTGTCTGTTGCTCTTGTTCAGGCCGAGGGTCTGATCCGCTGCCTCGACTATCTCTGGTCAGACCAATCACACCGACAGCCAACAATTATCATCCAGTGTGGGAGTTTCCCTTCTATGCTCCGATATGGCGGATACCCTAAAATGTTCGTTTCATGTCCTGGTACATCTTGGTAGCTCCGAGGTGTATTGTGTACCTTGATCGATGTGCTTCTTCTAAGATTTTCTTCTTTAAGTCGAGATGATCTGGTACACATATCCTTTGGTGGAATAGTAACCTTCCATCAGATGCCAGTTTGAAATCTAGTCATTCCTCTATCTTGCCCTTGATCTCTACTAGCATTGGGTCTTCGCCTTGTAGCCCTTTAATCTTAGAGAATAAATCTAGTTGTATCCTTTTGTGGGCTAGAGTAATGCATCTATTCTCCTTGTCTGTGCTTATTTCTAGGTTAGAGAATTGCTCCAACATCTTCCATTCTTGGATCATACAGCTGGCCAATAATGCTCTTGGCCTTCGACTGAGGGCATCAGCTACGAGATTACCCTTTCTAGGATAGTATTGTATAGTGAAGTCAAAGTCTTTAAGGTATTCTAGCCAATGCCTTTGTCTCATATTTAATTCTTTTTGTGAGAATAAATACTTGAGACTCTTATAATCGAAGTATACGGTGAATTGTTCTCCATAGAGATAGTGTCTCCAGATCTTCAAGGGAAACACTACCGTGGCCAACTCTAGGTCATGCACTGGGTAGTTCTCCTCATGCTTCTTTAGTTGCCAGGAAGAGTAAGCAATGACTCTCCCTTGTTGCATTAATATACATCCGAGGCTAATACCGGATGCATCGGTATAAACCTCAAATTTCTCTCCTTCTATTGGTAGTGCCAAAAATTGGAGCAGTTGTCAAATGATCCTTCAAGGTTTACAAGCTTCTCTCGCAATCTTCATTCCACTTATAAGGGATCTCCTTGCGCGTCAGAGGAACAACAATCTTGGAGAAGTCCTTTATAAATCGCTGGTAATAACCAGCTAGACTCAAGAAACTTTGTATCTCAGTTGCATTGGTTGATCTTTCCCAATGCTTCACAGCCTCAACTTTTGATGGGTCCACCGATATGCCATTCTTCGAAATCACATGCCCTAAGAATGATACCTCCTCGAGCCAGAAATCACACTTGCTTAATTTGGCATAGAGTTGGTTGTCCCTTAATATCTGTAATGTAATTATCAAGTGCTCTTTATGATCTTCCTTGGACTTTGAATATATCAAAAAATCATCAATGAAAATCACAATGAACTGATCTAGATGAGGCCTAAATATGCTGTTCATTAACTGCATAAAGGCTGCAGGGGCATTCGTTAGTCCAAAAGGCATAACAGTAAATTCATAATGCCCATTCCTGCTTCGAAATAATTTTTTATTTTGCCTTTTCTTTTTAACCATTTCCACCCTCTCTCTCTTCTCACGTTTCTCTCACTCTCTCCCCCTATGTTCTCTCTCCTCTCTTCTCCTCTCCCTCGGGCACGCGACCGAGGCGAAGGTGGACGAGGCGGGATGCCGTGGAGGTGTCGTGGAGCGTGATGGCGCGTGGAACAGAGCATGGTGTTGGCGCAATCTCTTGGTGGATTCAAAGCCGGCGTGGGTTGTTCGTGTGGAAGTTTTTGGTGAGGATTGGCCGTTTCGGCTCGTGAGATCTTCGATGGAGGTAGGGGGACAGAAGCCCTGCTCTTTTCCTGTGTTCCCTCGCGGTTTGGAGCCGAACGGTGTGAGTTTGAGCGGATTTTCTAACTTTAAGGGCGAAAGCATATTTTGGGGGTGTGAGCCGAGTTCGCCGTTCCAGGCGACGGTTTGTAGTTTAAATGGATTCATTTGAACCCCTGGCATGTTGGGATTCATTCCCCGCTAGTTTTACTGTATTTGGTTGAGAATCGAGGCCGGTATGAGCCCGGTTATCCATGTGAGTCGTTTTGGGTGGATTCATGGGAATCGCCCATTTCTTGCAGTTTTGTGCATGGTTTGATCCCTTCCGGCTTGTGAAAGGTGGACATCAACGTAAGGAATGTTTCCCCGTCGTTTAGACGTGATTGGGGCGTGGAAAGATTGGGTTTTGGGTAGTCCCGCGATTTTCCTGTCGGAATGGTTTGGCGGTCCTACCAGTGACCGTTATTTTTGTTTAGCGGCCCTCTGGAGACTGCTAGGTGGAGTCCCATTGTCGGTTTGGTTTAGCAGTCTCGCGACCGACCGCAAGGCTAGTTTAGCGGCCCTTGGGTGGCCGCTATTCGACATTTAAGTCGGTTAATCAATTTTAAGTCAGTTCGGGCTAGCGGTCTAGCTCCCGACTGCATGGGGTCTTTAGCGGCCCTAGGGTGACGGCCATTCCTGATTAATAGTCCTAGGAAGACCGTTAGATGGCTAAGTCGATTCAGTGGTAACTGTGGCGACCCGAGATCCGAGTACCGGAAAGGAACCGACGCAGCTCGAATCTTGGCCGGCCTCCCACGAGGCTGAAGACTCGGAAGGCATAAAGGATGGTGTGAGGTACGTAAGAAGCTAAAATAACTGCAGAGATAGCACAATAAACATCTAAATAATAATTTAAAAATTAAATAAATAACTAAACTACTATAAGGTCTAGTACATCTCATGTCCAAATACAAGTACAAGTAATTGAAAGAAAAGTACATGTAATTGTTTCTTCAGCAGCTCTATCTCTTGCTAGTACTTTTGCAATATCATTAGGAGGGCGGGGTCCATAGTTATTTAACTACCACATTCTGAGTAAACGAACACGTTCCGCTGCTATCGGTTCGGGAGGTGACAAAACCCTTCGAGTTTAAAATTGTCACATTCTGCCCAAGAAAGAGGAAAGAAAAATTGGACACCCCATCCAGTTCGAACAGCAATCAGAATGTCCAGCAACCCAAAATTGATGAAATTCATAAAAGCTAATTCAACAAACTCTGCTAGACAACCAATTAAAACTCAAGAGAACTTAACTGGCAAAGCTGCCATGCTTTAACCCAGTTTCGTTGATGCATTGAGGCACTCTATCTTAGACAGAGCCAAGGCTGTCATTCAGGATGTGATGCCTCGACGCAACACCCCTATTCCTCGATGCAACACCCCCATGCCTCAAAGCAAAACACTTAATAGGTCAAGGCAGGTGACCCAAGATAGAAAACCATCAACTCAAAGAAACATAAATAAAAGTGGGGCATACTGGTTAGATTCTGTCTACTCAAAAAGATGTTTTAACAATCATGATTTTCCAAGACAGAATGGATACATGAAATTCTCAAGGAAGAATCAGTCAACCAATTGGAACAAGTTTCCTCCTAGTAAAGAACAAAGTGGACAAAAGACTGTGAATAATTTCACCAAAATTGTCAACAAGAAATAGGATAAGAAAAACATTTTTAAGCAGTTTTGGATTCGAAAAAGCTTGCTGAAGGATTTGAATGATGTCTTTGGACCCAATCTTCTTTGGGTTCCAAATTCTCTTGCTTGATTTATTTTCAGGTTAGTATGGTAGCTCTGAAAAGTAGATGGTATTTAGACGGAAGATCGAAGCAAATTCAGTGAGCTACAACTGAAGGTAGGAGGACTGGTCAAATTTGGACGGAAAAATAAAGGTAGAATAATCGGTTCAGGAACCATTGGTAAGCTCCCTTCCAACATTGTTGAAAAGGTTTTTTTGGTTGAAGGTCTAGAACACAATTTGCTAAGCATCAATCAGTTGTGTGACAAAGGTCACCAAGTCATTTTTAATGATCATGTCTGCAAAATTCTTGAAGCTAATTCTGATCAAGTGAAATTTGTAGGACATAGAGTGAATAATGTCTACATAGTAGACTTGAATGATTCATCTGCATCTAATCTGTGCTTTTATGCAAGTATAGAGAATAATGTTTTTAATTGGCATGGGAGACTAGGACATCCTAGCTATAGCACTCCGAATGTTGAATACTTTTATTGTGGCATGCATGTCCATGAAATAGATGGTTGTAATATCATGAAGAAAGATAACCAACATGCATACAAAGACAAATATGTTTTCAAAAGACAAAGAAATATTTTTTACTTTTCTTGTCATAAATTTAGCCATGTGATGGATAATTATTTTGTGAAGTAAAATGATGATTCTCGTGCCATGAATGCTAAGTTTGATGTTCAAAGAAAATTCAGAAATGAACATATTTCTCAAGCTTAATGATTTTCATCCTATAAGAGAAACTTGTTTACAAACACTCGTGCAAACAATGAGAAGTCATTCCGTAGACCCACATCTCCTTGTTGCTTTCATTGTGGGAAGTACGGGCATGTTATGAAAGAGTGTTGATTTTTGAAAAATCATGATTCTCATGCTTCTAGAATGAATGCTAGGTTTAATTTTGTTAAATCTAGATCTTTCGAAAATAGAAGATGGAATGCATTTGAAAATTTCTTTGCTCATGAAAGAAAATCTTTTGCTAGAACTGTCTTTCCTTAATGATTTTATTGTGGAAACTATGGACATGTTGTTGAGGATTGCAGGATTATCAAGAATGATGATATGGTGACAATGAGAATGTCGAAGAAAATGTTTGGTAGAAATGCTTCTAACGTTCAGGGACCTAAGAAGGCTTGGGTGCCAAAATCTATCAAATAAGTTTGTTTTGATAAAGGTGTGTCTTGAGGTAAATAAAGAATGAAAGGGGTTCTAGTAAATGTAAACAAGGCACACTCATTTGGCAAAACCCTAACTTTACTTCTTCTTATTATCAAATTTGGTGATTTTAATGTTTACACTTCTGTTACTCTGCTATGTTATTGGTGTCGTGTTCTGAATTCTTCACAAGCCTCATAGGTCATCATCGAATGAATTATTGGTATATCAAATGGTGATATGTGAAATGACAAATTACGTCTGTCAGGAAACTACATTATACGTGAGTTGGATCATCAGATCAAAATCTCTACCTTATACCAAAAATCTAAAAATCAACATGTTTGGCCTATGAGGAATCATTTTGTTTGATGAAATCAATTTGCCTTGATTTGTAATGACCTTAATTTACAATTGGTATCAATTGAAAATCTTTCTTGATTCAAAAGGCAAAAAATTCTGAACAATGCTTTGAATGGTCATGGTCGTGACTCAATTTAAAATCAATAAATGTAACATAATTGTTTTGCAAATGTCATGAGCTTTCACTGATTTTCATTTATTTGCATATTCATGCATATGATCCACAAAAGAGATATGATATCATATTCTGTTCTAAAAGCATAGCTAACATGTTGTACTTCAATGTGAAAAGTAAATTTCTTGGTGAGGCTTGACCCAAAAACTGCCGTGGCTTAAGAAAAAAAGAAACGGTGCCCTTGTCTTAGCAGTTCTGCAAAATGCTTTCAACAAAACAATCACTTTGTTCAGCAAGTTGTATGGGTAAGCAAGTTAGTATGCACAAAATGTAAATCACTGCCTCTGTTAACACTGTATCTGTCTCAACTGCTACCAACATACCAAGCTGTATCTGGGTCATCATCGTCCATACACATAGGTGGCATCTGCTGCTTTCTGTTGTCATAACATTCATTGGAGATAGGCTTGTGATAAATGGCAGCGCCTACGCCATTCAGCCTGTCCTTTCTAATTGCGATAAGATCCCAACACATAGACTTGGTAAGAGATGTCATTTCTGTAACAGAAATATGACAAATCTCTCAGGTGAAAAAATAAAATCTAGAAGGACACAAAAGAGGAAAAAGAATAATACCCTTCCATATCTCCATGTCTTCTTTTAGCTTTTGATAGACAGGAGTAGCTGACCATACAAAATAGCCCCCCGGACGCAAAACACGGTTTAGCTCCAAAAGAAGAGATCCACCTACATGCTTATTTTTTTTAGCTCGCAGGAAAAAGGGGATCATATGAATGAAAAAAAGAAACATGTGATTTAAAAAGAAAGACCACCTTCTGCATGCCAAGGAACACGACAACGTGCACAGTGTACAAGATCAAAGACCTTGCTCGGAAATGGAAGACGTTGGGAACCCATCACAGCTGATATTGCTGGGATTCCTCTTTCCAGAGCTAGCTGAACTTGTGCTTCGTGCTCATCCTTAGGAGCGAAGGACATAGTAATAACATCTTTCTCAAACAGATACCCTCCAAAGCTGGCAACCCCACAGCCAACGTCAAGTATTACACGAGTGTGCTTTCCCCATGCAATATTCCGGACAGACTGACAAAGCCCAATGCTATAGAGTCAGGAAATGCAGAGATAACCACAATCACACCAATATTCTCCCATAAGAGAGTAATCCCACAGTTCTTTATATGTGATAAAACATATTTGAGGACTCACAGGACCCAAAGAAAACAAGAATATTCATTAAAAAAATTCATGTTTTTATAGGACCACATTCCATGCAACCTGGCAAATTACAAACAACAATGATTTTGCACTGTAACATTTTGAGATGTGTTTCACCAGAATAGCACCAGATATCCG
The DNA here is from genome assembly GCA_024336825.1 of Amorphophallus titanum. NCBI lineage: Eukaryota > Viridiplantae > Streptophyta > Magnoliopsida > Alismatales > Araceae > Amorphophallus > Amorphophallus titanum. The sequence goes on from JANBPO010006173.1 coordinate 1,368,784, forward strand.
CGGATCAGCGCGTCGTGGGGCGTATTTTTCGGGGAAAACATGCGGAGTGTCTCCGGTTGTCAGGATTTGTTGAGGACGTCGTCCAGATTGAGAATGACGGAGGCGACGCCGGTGAGCGCGGCCTCTTCCGGCGTGCCGGCGCGGGCCTTCGCGGCGGATCCGTCGGCGCGGTATTTCGCGAGCAGCCGGTCGTGAAGCGCGGCGAGCGTGGCGATGTCGGCGTCCTTCGCCGCGCATCCGGTGGCGAGTTCCACGCCGTGCCGGAGCGTCGTCGCGAGATCGCCGGGCGCCTCCTTCCGCATCCGGACGGCGAGCGCCTTCGCGCACTCGACGTACACCGGATCGTTCAGCGCAACCATCGCCTGAAGCGGACTGTTCGTATTGATGCGGCGCGCGGCGCAGGCGTCGCGCAGCGGCGTGTCGAAGGTCTGGAAACTCGGGTACGGGTTGGAACGTTTCCAGAACGTGTAGATCGCGCGCCGGTGCGCGGCTTCGCCGGTCGCGTCGGTCCACTTTTCGCCGCTGTACGGTGTCCGCCAGAGCCCGGCGGGCTGCGCCGGCATGACGGACGGGCCGCCGATTTTCGGCGAGAGCAATCCGGATACGGCAAGCGCCTGGTCACGCACCATTTCGGCAGACAGACGGTTGCGTGTGTAGCGCGCGAAAAGCAGGTTGCGCGGGTCGCGTTCGAACTTCTCCGGCGAGACCGTCGAAGACTGCCGGTAGGTCGCCGACATCACGATATCCCGGAGAGTCCTTTTGACGCTCCACGCGTTGTCGTCGCGGAAACGCAGCGCGAGCCAGTCGAGCAGGTCGCGGTGTTCCGGCGGTTCGCCGAGCGATCCGAAATCCTCGAGCGTCGGTTCGAGGCCGAGTCCGAAAAGCTGTTCCCACAGCCGGGAGACGGCGACGCGCGCGGTCAGCGGATTGTCCTTCGAGACGAGCCAGCGTGCGAAACCGAGCCGGTCGCGCCTCGCATCCTTCGGCATCCGGCCGAAAATCGCCGGTGTTTCGGGCGTCACCTTCTCTCCGGGGTTCATCCAGTTGCCGCGCACGAAGACATGCGTCGCGCGCGCCTTGTCCGCCGGCAGGTCGCCCATGACGGGAAGGGTCACGGGACGCGCGCCGACGGTCGCGAACGACCCGGCCGGCAGACCGAACGACGCGACCATCCTGTCCATGTCCGCCGGCGTGACCTTCATCGCCGGAGCGACGGTGTTCCGGTCGGCGCTGTTGTTGAAAAACGCATACGTCGAATAGAACTCCCCATGCCGGATGGGATCGTACGGATGACCGTGGCACTGCACGCAGCCGAAGGTCGTGCCCATCCACGCCGTCATCGTCGTGGTCGTCCGGTCGAGCGCGGCGTAAACGCGGTATTCCTCCGGATCGACGCCGCCCTCCTCGTTGATGAGCGTGAGCCGATTGAACGCGCTCGCGATGCGGTCGGCGACGGTCGCGTCCGGCAACAGGTCTCCGGCGACCTGCGCGATCGTGAACCGGTCGAACGGCATGTCGGTGTCGAACGCCGCGATCAGCCAGTCGCGGTACGGCCACATCGGCTGGTTGAGATCCTTCTCGTAACCGCGCGAATCGCCGTAGCGCGCGAGATCCATCCACACGGCGGCCCAGCGTTCGCCGAAATGCGGCGAAGCGAGCAGACGATCGACGAGTTTCCCGTAGGCGTCCGGCGAAGCGTCGGAGAGGAACGCATCGCGCTCCGCCGGCGTCGGCGGGAGGCCGGTCAGGTCGAGGCTCAGCCGGCGGAGCAGCGTCGCGCGGTCGGCTTCCGGATTCGGCGCGAGGTTTTCCTTTTCGAGGCGCGCGAGCACGAACCGGTCGATCGGCGAACGCACCCACGCCGAATCCTTCACCGCCGGCGGCGTCTGTTTCTCCGGCGCCTTGTACGCCCAGTGCACGCCCCACGGCGCGCCCTGCGCGATCCAGCGTTCGAGCACGGCGATGTCACGCTTTGAAAGCGCCGGGCCGCCGGGCGGCATGAGTTCGTCCGGATTTTTCGACGTGATGCGTTCGACGAGCCGGCTCTTTTCCGGATGGCCCGGCGCGACCGGCGGTTTGCCGGATTTGCCGGGTTTCAGAATCGTTTCCGCGAACTGGAACGACACGCCGCCGGCCTCCTTCACGCCGCCGTGGCACTTGATGCACGAGGCGTTCAGGATCGGCCTCACGTCGCGGTTGAAATCGACGGTTTCCGGAACGCCGGCGACGGTCGCCTCCGGTTTCGCGAACAGGTGCCAGCCGGCGTTCAACGCCGTCGGTCCCGCCGCGCCTCCGGTCGCGGACCGGAATCGCGACCACGCGGCGACCCCCGCGGCGGCGAGCGCGATTCCGGCGACGGATAGCACAATCCGGCCGGAAGTGTTTTTCATGCGACCGAACATCGTCCGGAAAAACACAAAAGGAAGCGAACGGTTGTTCCGTCGGAACGGACCTCAAGTTTTGCCTTTATCGGTCAGTTATGATGGCATTTTTTGGTATCACACGCCATGAAGCCCGCCGCCCTTCCCCCGTTCGCCGTCACCCGGATGCCGTTGCCCGAAGGACGCGGCGCGACCGGCGAGATCTTCGAGGCGGCGGTCCTTGAGAACGGCCGCGCGATGCTGCCCCGGTTCCGGCGCTACGGCGCGCGGGCCGTCGTGCTCGTGCTGGCCGTGTATGGGGAAGCCGAATACGAGGACGAGACGGGCTTCCGGTGCGACCTGTCGCCGGGCGACCTCATTCTCGTGAACCCGAAGCTCGGCCATCGCTACGGCGCGAAGCCGGGTTCCGCATGGAGCGAAATGTATGTTTCGTTCCGCGGGCCGTTGTTCGATTTTTTGGAGGAAAACGGGCTTCCCGGCGGACCGGTGGGCCGGGGCGGATCGGCGACACGCCTACGCAAAAAACTCCGGGGGACGCTTCCCGACGGCGACGAAAGTCAGGATGTGTGCGCGATGCGGCTTGCGGCGTTCCTGACCGAAGCGTTCGCGATCCGGAAAACGGCCGGAGCCGCCGGCGATTGGCTTCCGACGGCGAAACGCCTGCTGGAAGCGGATTGTCCGACGGTGGCGGAGACCACCTCGCGTCTCGCCGGCGAAACCGGGCTTTCGCCGGAAACGCTGCGCAAACGCTTCCGCGCGGAGACCGGCCGGTCCATGAAGGCCTGGCAGATGGCGGCCCGCGTGGAAACCGCGCGCACACTGCTGGCCCGGGGCGACATGACGCAGAAGGAAATCGCCGGTGCGCTGGGGTTTTCGCATCCGCAGCATTTTTCGCGGACGCTGAAAAAATTCACCGGACGCCCGCCGGGCCGCCTCGACGGAAACTCCCGGAAGAAGCATCCGGATTCCGGTGACACGGAGGCGGTTTGAGAACCTCCGGACACGATCACTCCGGTTCGACTTCCTTTTCCGGGCCGCGCGAGTCGGCGCCCCAGAGCGGACGGACGGTGCCGGCGAGCCAGTTTTTCAGCAACGCTTGGAGCCGGGCGACATCGGCCGGGCGTTCTCCGGCGAGGTCGTGCGATTCGGCGACGTCCTTCGCCAGCACACACACACACACACACACACACACACACACACACACACACACACACACACACACACACACACACACACTACAACCATCGTAGCATAATAAACCTACACGATCGCACATGGCGATCAATCAACCAAGACACGATCGTACGTAGACGGTCTACACACGAATATCTCTAGTTTAGGAAAAATCAAGAAAAATATCCAAACATGCTCAAACCAAAATAAAGACCATGGAACACATCACAAACAACAAAGAAAAGATGTAGAAATAATCCCCCTTGATCTCCAATAGCCGATAGATGATATTCTTTCAAGCAACGGTTGGAAGGAAGTTGAATGACGGTGATTCAAGCATCAACACGATCCTCTCATCATTCTGCTTCACTTTCTCTTCATGCATGATCTCCAAAACCTTCTGGATGTAGATGATATCTCCTCCTCTTTTCCCCTTTCTCTTCTTCTCCTCTTTCTTCACCTACAAGATAGAAAAATCAACACATTAGAGGTTTTTTTTTCAAATGCGGACTTCACATATATATATATGCAAGAGAGAGCAAATGACCAAGAAACCCATTGTAAACCCTTCCAAAACCACCCCAACATGTGTGTCAATGGTCTAGGGGCAATGTGGAAAAAGATCATTCCATTTGGGCCCCATCTGAGTGGGTTACGGAATGAAAACGTAGCCACGTGCGAGTAGCTGAGGATTTCCGGTCGACCGGTCATGAAGGGGTAGTCAACCGATGCTGACAAGTTGCTGTTTGGGCCAGTTACAGAGGAGCTGGTCGACCGCCCCTAGGCATCTGGTCGACCGAACCAGAACAAGGTTCTATCTGGACAAGGTGATTGTGAACCGGTCGACCGGTATTGCAGGGCGGTCGACCAATTCTGGTTCTGCACAAGGCAGACCAGAACAAGTCACAAAGTCTGATTTATATATATCAAAATTAAACTTAAATGACATCCATTTATGCAGTGTTTGAGCATTATCAAACCATCAATAAAATCATTTTGATCATGACTTTCATGAAATAACGTAGGTATTTCATTTGTACAAAAGAACCACATGAACAACATGCATAAACCATATTCAAAGCTTTAGCAATTCATGAGGAGGATGCAAAAAACTCAATCTCCAGATTGCACATACAAAAGTTAATATCAAATCCCATACATTTTTACAATATGTGAGCATATCACTTAGCCAACTTTCACCATGATTAATGCAAGAAGGTTTAAACACATCATGAGCCAAAAAACTCATGTAGAAACTCATGAAACACATTCATACCATGTTATGCTTATAATAGTTATGTAGCGGCCAGAGTAAGTGTAAGTAATCTCGGTTGACGGGTGATTGCTAGGTCAGTGTTAAGAGTTCTACTAAGTCTTGTACTCAAACCGTGTGATTTTGTTTTAGGTGCCAGACAATGAGGGAGGCCACCTCAGATTCTGGGCACCACGGCAAGGGGGGCCCATTTGTAAGTGTGGAATGGTGGAGGAAGGCTGGCTATAGTTTTGTTTTAATATTGTTGGCTTGTTGCCCGGGTGGGCTTTTCTACCATGATGTCTTTCTTGATTAACTATAGATTATGAATGGAAAATAGTCTAAATATATTTCTTTTCATAATACGTATGTAATTAATGAATGTTTTATATATGTAATGGTCGAGGTGCTACTACTCTCAAACACGGGACGTGGAACACGTTACGTTAACGCGCCACGTCCCGTGTTTTCACTTTTACGGGATGTGATAGTAGGTGACTGTGTCACGACGTTCACAGCCAGTCCCTGCGTAAAAAATGTGCTTGAAGCCTAAATAGCCTAGCCCTCACCTCCCCTTTGAAACACTCGATCTGGTATTGGATCGTGTGTATTGGGCACATGTCATACCAAATCGTGTGATCCGATAAGACACGTCCGATCCGAGCAATCTGATAACGGAGAAAGCTCGAAGCCATGTGTTGTTCTGCTTACTAAACGTTGGAACAAACTAGCATAGTCAATATGCACCAGTACGCAACCATCAACCAAACCATGCCATATACACACGCACACAAAATAAAGGTGAGAGCCATACGAGAGAGAGACAGCTTGAAATAAGAAGATGGTAGATTTTATCTCAGATATTAAAAAAATAAGTTAAGAAAGAAAGGAAAATAGTCATAATGCCTCTAAAATCTCTCAAAATTATCCTTACACCCCTACATTTATCATATTTATAGTAATACCTCTGAAATCGTTAAGAAAAAATCCATTGACTCCCTGTCCATCCCTATCTTTAAACCTAGAAAATTATCCTTATACCCTTGCAAAGGGGCACAATAACTCTTTTCTTACATATTTCAGAGGTATTACAACAAATACGATAAAAGTAAGAATAAAGGGATAATTTTAAATGATTTTAAGGGTATAGGGATAATTTTTCCAAAAAAAAGAGAGATTTTGTTCTTCGTCGTTGACAGGTCAAAAGTCTACAAAATAAGAGAAATGCTAGCTACACTTCTAGACATGAAGGAAAGCTACTCGTCAAGCATACTATTGGTCCGGACTCATCAACGGCATCCGTCAGACGATCGACATTGCGGACCCTGGTAAAACCGACAAGAACGTATTTAATTTCGACGAGTTCTTCACGGCTGCGGCGACGGGTGCCGCTGCTGCTGGTGCGGCGAAGGTTCCGAGCCTAGCGAAACCGGGGGGTATGGTCGAGTCGGCATTGAATGCGATTCCGACGAATGAGGTAAAGTCCATCGTGCGTGGGGCCTTGATGGCCCGTGAGGCGGTAGTGGCCGGAGACACGACGACGATCGACGCGGCGATTGCGGCGAAGACCCCCGAAGATTTCACGGCAGCGACGGGAATCAAGAATCCATCGGAAGCTCTGATGGAATCCTACGCTGCGGCGGCCGAGGCCGAGTTGAAGTCGCAGGCGGCGTTGGGTCTTCCGACTGCTGAGGAGCTTGCGGCGGCGACGGAGCGGCCGTTTTCAAAGGACACCCGCGGCGGGGGCCAACAGTTCCACGGTACGTCGAACGTGGATCTGAAAGTTCGCAACGACAACTACTCGACGCTCAACTACTACGGTCAGGGTCTCTACACGACTGACGCTGCCGACGCGGCCTATGGTTACTCGAAGAAGGGATCGAGCAAGAAGGGGAACGCCCGCACGGTCTACAAGATCAACGAGACCCGTCCGCTCAAGATGTACGATGCGGAGCAGCCGCTCGATACGAAGCTGTTCAACGAAGCGAACATGCCCGGCGATTACATCGCGAACGCTCTCGCGACGGAGCCGAAGAACCTCCGTGAATTGTACGACGCCATTCGCGACGAGAACCCAGACGTCTCCGCGGACGTGCTGCAAGAAGATTTCCAACTCGTGCAAGACATTCTTCGCAACGCGGGCTACGATGGGATCTCCCACGTCGGCGGTTTGAAGACTGGGACGAAGGAGCATACCGTCAAAATATATTTCAATCCCGAAGAAGATACGGTTCTCGAAAAAGCAAATCCAGACGACTACCGTAACGATCCGAAACCGGGCGATGCGTTTGTCTCGGTCCCGAAGGGCGAGCCTGTACCGAACCCCCTCGCAGACGTGCTGAAAAAAGAGGAGGGCTCTGCCACGGTGGCGTCTCCGTCGCAAGCTCAGGTCGGCAAACTCCGTCAATGGTACAACCAGACGTTCACCGCCGCCGGCCAGATCGACAAGATCCTCGAGCCCATCGAGGTCGTGGGCGTCGATGGCTTCGGCGACAGCGGGGTCAAGCTGAAGGCGCGGATCAAGACCGTTCCGATCCAGCAATGGACGGTGGGTAGCTGTCTATTTAATCATCTGCGCTATGTATCTTACCATTTCTGGAGTTCGTGTGATCAGATTGTGCTGGCAGCTGCGAGGCCAGAGCCTCTGAAGGTGATGATCTCCGGTGCTCCTGCATCTGGGAAGGGGACACAGTGCGAGCTGATCAAGGAGAAAGTAAGTTATGCGCCTGACGGTCCTTTTTGCTGCATAGCATATCCGAATAATTTAGATGTTGTAGATCATGCGAAGTAGCAACTCAAGAAGTAGCGTTGTATATTCAATCGTGTGTGCTACAAGAAACCCGAGAATATTATGCGAGTAGTCAACGTGCGTCACCGAAGTGAAAGAGTTCATGCTTGGGGATTATCTTTGTTGCCATAGATCACCTTCCAAAAAAATCTTTGCTTACGTATTATGCATACATATATACAACTAGTTACAATTACCTCTGAGAATTTACATGCACATTTCTTCAAAATTGTTATGAATGAACCATGGAAGAAATTTTTTCTCTCAGCTGTGAAAACATTTTGCCCACATATAAGGTTAATAAATGGAGTCTAGCAATAATTATGGGGTTTAAATAAGAACCTTGCTGTGTTTGTTGCCACTGGAAATGAGATGGATCCATAATCGTACTCATTATCATGAAAATTTTGAAACGACTTTTTGTCTAGATTTGCATAATAATAATCAAGTGATCTTTCAGGAAAATGGGCACAATGATCCCAAACTGTGGTAAAGTGATCAGCAAACTGGCAGCCTTGATCAGCAAGTTGTACTTGAGAATTATAGCTATAATATTTATAAGGAATAGGATGTTCCATACCAGACTCCAGTAGAGTGGTAAAGAGATCCATTGGATGCAGTGGAAATAGAGAATCATATTTTGGCTACTGTAGCAAGACCACGGTGCTTCGCGAGGCGGTGTGAACTCATTATAGCATCAAGAACCAAGATCTTTGGGGAAAGCTGTGGAAAGCGGTAATGAATAGAGCAGAGTGATAGATTTCTCACGGTAGGTTCAGTTCGTTCGCGCACTATGCTGAACATGGCAGTGAGAATCAAAAACAATGAACTATGAACTTGATGAGTGTTGGACGCGGAATTTATTTTCGTTTTTTATTATTATTTCGCATAGGAAAATAATTGAAAACACATCCAATGTTCTTTTAGAAAAGAAACATTAAATGTCCCTCTGATACAATGGGTAATTCCGTGGGTGCGCATCGTATCAGACGATTTGGGTTCGGGTGCTGGACCTCTCCCCACTGACCGGAGTCAGATTGTCATCCAAGTTCCTTCACTGTAATAGGCGGTGACGTTGATCATGTTATGTAATTTTTCTTTTCTTGAGTCTCGAGTTAAAGGAGTCAAGCGTCATTGTAAACTCTTGATTTTATTTCAATAAAGTTAGATTTTTTAGTATAATATATTGTATTCACTCTTTCATATGTTAATGTTGGGCTCTGATTGTCTTGCTTGCTTGAGACTTTATTTGTCAGCTATTCACGTTCCCAACTTAATGCCACTGCATATCTCGGGACATGACACTCTTTCTTAACCAATCTGCTGCTGCGTGCTCAAGAAGAAGAAGATGATGATGATGAAGCAACCACAATTTCCTGCAATCTTTATTTGCTTCTTCTCAGACGCCTTCTGTGATTCCCTGATCTTTTTTTGAAGGCTTCTCTTTCTAATTTTATAATTCAAGATAGTTGTGCATTCATTCTTTTTTGTCATCTTGAACTACATGCATTTCATTGTACACATTCAGCCTATCTAGAGACATCACTGTGCAACTCCACTTATAAAGTGGTTATCTTCTCCTTGTGGGGAGAAGCCCTTGCTTGCTGGCAAGAGGATCAATAGGAGGTCGATATCCTGCATGTCTAGTTGAACCTAAGAGCTCCGGTGGTGTGGTCAAACACTTGATCAAAAATTGCTAGGTCTAGTTGTACCTGGAAAGTAGCTGGGGCTCTAGTTGAGGGAGAGCCCATAGTGAGCTGAACAAATCAAAAACAACAACTGTACTATTTTCGGAAGGAAAATAGTGAAAAATCTAGTAGTTGCTAGGCACTGGATATAGGACTGACTGGAGGTGAGTACCGAACTAGTATAAAATCCTTGTGCTCATCCTTGTACTTGATCTTGCATCCTTTCTCTGCTCGCTCCACTACTGCTGCATGCCAAATTTCATATGTGTGATTGTTATTGTGTTTATTGCGCTTGAGTCTCCTTGAGCATTTGATTAAGCACTTCTATTCTATCACACTTAATTCTAAAACACGGTCCATATAGTCAAGCTTTATTTCTGTGCATAATTTCGCTACAGCACTACTCATCTCTACGCACATTAATCCTGTAGTATTTACATATCTATTTATACAAATCTGAACGCTTGAATTATCACGATTATATTTTTAATTACTCATTTACCCTCCCTCTGGGTCGGCCATTTACTAGGGGCAACACTCTTCTTCTCTATCAATAAGACCCATTAAGATCCAAGAGAATGCTTTGGATTCAGGTATTTCATTTATCAAAAGACCCTTTGAAAACCTCACATTATGCCAATAATGAAGTCCATTTTACTTTCCCAAGTTGAGAGATATTCCATTCCAAACCAAGTATTATGTTCTCCTTGAAGTCGCTAAGGCTGGTTCCTTGATAGCATTTGTTCATCAGATTCCTGGCTCATTTCCCTTTATTTTTCTTACACACTTACCTTGGTTGCAGCACATCCACATTGGCTGGTAATCACTCTCTAATTGTGTCTTTCCTATCATGCCCTCGCGCACATTTTCAATTGATAGTCTAGTTTTTTCATCCAGCGTACGATACTTTCATGTAATCATCCGAGGAGGTTTCATTCAAAACCATGAAAGGTTTCCATTAAATAGTGTCAGAGGTATGTCACATCACACCTTGGCATCTGCTTTCAGTCCGTTCTTCTTTATTCTGCTTGTCGCACTTTCACTTCATTTCGTCTCACTCCCCTTCAAAGCAGACGCTAAGGCGGGGCAACTGTAGACACGCCAAATTTAATGCTATGATGGTTAAACATATTGCTTAGTGATAATCAGATTGGACTTCGATATTTACTTAATGTGGAGTTTTTCTACATTTTTATAAGTAACGCCTCAATCAAAGGCATCATTTCATGAATAATGGTTTTTTCAGGGTCGTCCTTTCAGTAAAACACGCCCTTTGTGGAGGCGTCATTTCTTGATATTTCTGATTTTATGAAGATTCGTTTGGATAATTTCTTCAATTAACGCCTTTTATGGAGGCATTATTTTCTAATGGTGCCTTTTTGAAGGTCGTTGTTTTCTCTATTTAAAATATGGAAGGGTTTCTAGAAAATCAGGAATGATGGCTCTCTACATTATGTCATTTTAAATAGCGACCTGTTTCATGTCGTCAATTTAGGTCCGTATCCGTTTCGCCCACAACCTTCCCCGGAAGAGTCCTTCCTTGTTTTAACTCTTTAATTCGATTAGGGAAGGAAGTCTGGCAGGGTAGAGACGATTGTTGTTCTAATCCCATTGGAACAAGGTTCTTTTAAAGGTTTCTCGAGTCTATAAATAGCTGCCCTGGTCTTTCGGTTAAAGGTTAATGAGATTGATGAAATTAATGGTGCTAAGGTTAATGTTCATGCCATTGGGTCAAGCAGAATGAGTTCTGTAACCTATGGAAGTGTCGACATTGTTCTTCCTCCATTCTCTATTCTTCCTTTACTGCTGACAGGAGCAGCAGGAAGCCCCTTTCTGCTTTAGTCTATTGGTCTTCGCATCACATCATTGTCTGCACCTTTTCTAGATTGCCACCCCGGGTTTTGGGTTGAGTGTCGGGTGAGTTGGTCGTCGTTATCGGCCCGTTCGGTTGCGAATTGTGCTTGTTGTCTAAGTCTAAGGTCGTGTCACATCAACAACATATTACTTTTTTTGATGGGCGGAGGCTTTGGCTCTAAGGCAAGTGACGGGATCTAGAAATCGTGGTCAGATTTGTCTGTCGAAACATTATATTCTGATTCAGCGTGCCTGATCGAATCATCTTCGATAACGGAAGCCACTTTCGAAATCAGAAGGTCTACAAACTGGCCGATAAATTCAAGATTGATTGGAGGATGTCCACCCCATATAACCCATAGGCAAACGGGTTAGCTGAAGCCTTCAATAAAACCCTTTGCACACTTTTTGCTAAGACGGTCGGCTCTAGCAAGAAGGACTGGGAAGACAAGATGTACGAGACACTGTGGGTGTACCGCACCGTGTACAAGGCCCCAACAGGTTGCTTACCGTTCTCACTGGTGTATGGCTTAGAAGCAGTTGTCCCGATAGAGCTGAAGATACCCTCTCTGCGAGTGGCAATCCAGCATGAACTAATCAAAGATGGCCAGACAAATATAGAAAGAAGATTGAAGGAGCTCTCTGATTTGGAAGGACAGCGGCTCAAGGCCCAAAAGAATAAATAGGTCTATAAGGCCCGCATGGCCCGCGATTCGACAAGCTCTTCAAAGGGTGCGAATTGAAGAAAGGAGACCTAGTCATGATCAAAAGACAAGAAGCCATGGTGACCAATCCCAAAGACAAATTAAATGAAAACACGTTAGGACCTTATGTGATCCAGAAGGTTTATGAAGGTGGAGCCTATGCCATCGTCAACTACTGAGGGGAAGTTTAATTTTCACCCCCAATAGGAAACACCTGAAACTATACCACCCGCCGCTTCCTCAGTTCGACGATCAGCTAAAACCAATATCCAATGATGAACAAACTTGCATTTCAAAACTCTTGTGATTAGTTGCCACACGAAAGAATAACCCGGCAAGGAACCAAAGCCCAAAGTCCTATTGGAAAGAGGCCATCAGCGCTGCAACCCAAGTAGCCATGATGAAGATAACGATAAAAAGATGATGATGAAGAAAATTAAAGAATGATAAAGATGATGATGAAGAAAATGAAAGAATGATGAAGAAGATGTTGAAGAAGATAAAATGCTAACAATGATGATGAAGAAGATGAAAGAATGCTAAAAATGATGATGAAGAAGATGGAGGAGTGATAAAAGTGATGATGAAGATCATGATGAATAAGCCGATGCGCTCAGTCGGAAACCACTGGCAACTCTATTAAGTCTCAGGAAAGGTATGACCAACCTTAAGAAGATTTTGCTCAGGTTAATCAACATATTGACATGGAGAACAAAAAGTGTATTATTACTAATATCAGGTCACACCCTACATTAATAAAAGATCTATTCCCATTGCAAGAAAATGACCCCACACTGGTGGAGATCAACGGCCTGATTTTTATATCATGATCGATGGAAGATTGCTATTCCAAGGTCAGATTTGTGTGCCAGATTATACTGACATTAAAAATCTAATTATGGAATAAACTCATAAATCAAGATATGCTATTCACCATGGTGCTATCAAGATGTACCAAGACTTAAAGAGAAATTTCTAGTGGTCCAATATAAAGAGAGAAGTAGCAGACTTTGTATCTCGCTGTCTCACTTGTCAACAAGTTAAAGCAGAACATCTAAAGCCCGTTGGAAAGTTACATCCCTTAGAAATTTTCGAATGGAAGTGAAAAAGTATAGGGATGGATTTCATCATGGTCCGGCCTAAGACAAAAGGTGGACATGATGGTATATGGGTAATTATCGACCGTCTGACAAAATCTGCACATTTTCTACCTATTAAAAGTCAATGGTCTGTGGATATTCTAGTAGCTTTATATATGAAAGAAATAATTAAATTACACAGTGCCCCTGTTACAATTATCTCTGATCGAGACTCTCGTTTCACATCATAATTTTGGAAGGGGCTACAACACTCATTGGGGAACCGATTAAACTTTAGCATAATATTTCATCCATAAATTGATGGTCAAATTGAAAGAACGAACCAGGTAATTGAAGATATGCTCAGGGCGTGTGCCATTGATTTTGGTGGAAGTTGGCACGATCACTTGCCTCTAGTTGAGTTTGCCTACAACAATAGCTATCAAGCTAGTATACAAATGGCACTGTTCGAGGCATTATATGGAAAGAGTTGCCACTCACCAATCTGCTGGAATGAAGTTGGGGAGAGATAACTTCTAGGATCGAAACTTATTAGAGATACAACTGAGAAGATTAAGTTGATCAGGCAAAGACTCTAGGTGGCTCAATCAAGGCAAAAAACATATGCTGATACAAGAAGAAGGGACCTAGAATTTTAGGAGGGAGACCATGTGTTTCTCAAGGTTTTCCCAGGTCATGAAATTAGAAGGTTTGGCATCAAAGATAAGCTTACTATGAGTTTTATTGGCCCTTTGGAAATTCTTGAAAGGGTTGGCGAGGTCGCTTATCGGATAGCCATACCAACACTCTCCCACTTCCACTATGGTATTTTAAGGGGTTTTAATTTCCCAGCAAGCCTAAAATGCTCAGCTTTGACTTGTTGACATACTAAACACCTGCTAACAAATTCGGCCACTTCTCTCTTTATGTTCGGTCATCAAAAGGTTCTCTTAAAATCTCGGTACATCTTCGTAGCTCCTGGATATATAGTATACTTAGATCCGTAAGCTTCCTAAAGAATCCTCCTTTTCACTCCCATAGAATCAGGGACACAAGTTCTCCCTTGAAACAACAATCTACCATCATCAGCTAACATAAAATCTAGTCGGCTAGCCATGTACTCCTTGATTTCAACTAGTACTGGGTCATTATCCTGCAACTGCTTGATCTCTACTAACAATTCTGAATGAAGCCAGACATGAACAACCAAAATTCGATCTTCCTTTTCTGTAATATTAAGATCTAAGCTTACAAACTATTCTAACAATTTCCACTCTTGAAGCATTAAACTGACTAATCTAGCTATCGACTTTCGGCTCAAATCATCTACTACAACATTCCCTTTTCCAGGATTATACTCAATGGAGAAGTCAAAATCCTTTAAGTACTCTAGCCACCTTCTCTGCCTCATGTTCAACTCTTTCTGAGAAAATAAATACCTTAGGCTCTTATGGTCTGAGTACACCGTGAAAGTTTTCCCATATAAGTAGTGCCTCCAGATCTTTAGAGCAAACACCACAACTGCTAACTCCAGATCATGAAAAGGGTGATTCTCTTCATGTTTTCTCAGTTTTCTGGAGGAATAAGCTATTACTCTCCCTTGTTGCATCAACATGCAACCTAACCCGATTCCTGAAGCATTGGTATAAACTTTAAAACCTCCTTCACCTAAGGGCAAGGCTAAAACTGGGGTAGTGGTCAAGCACTCCTTCAAAGTTTGAAAGCTCTTTTCACAATCTTCTGTCCACTCGAATCGATTCTCCTTACAAGTTAATCTTGTCAAGGGTATTGCAATCTTGGAGAAATCCTTAATGAACCTTCGATAGTAACCTGCTAGGCCTAAGAAGCTTCTAATCTCAGTTACATTCACAGGCCTATCCCAATTACGTACTACCTCAACTTTAGAAGGATCCATTAAGATTCCATCTTTAGCGATAATGTGCCCTAGAAAAGATACCTCTTGTAGCCAGAACTCACATTTACTGAACTTGGAGTATAGTTCATGATCCTTAAGTATTTGTAATGCCATCCTCAAGTGCTCTTCATGCTCCTCCTTGCTCTTTGAACTGTTGCTTTTGCAGTTGTTGTTGCTCTTGCTTTTTCTTGGTTGTCATTCCCGCAGGGGATCTGCTGTTCGCTTGTGGCCCGGCAGCCCCATCAGGATGAGACTGCCCTTAATTCGTGGGCAGTGTGTGGACGATCCACATGCCACCGGCCAGCAGCGTCAGCAGGATCGTCACACCACCCAACCCCTTGCAGATCGGCGCAAGCGAATTCAGGCGGCGTACAACCTCGTCGTTCTCCTGGTGTACGGCGGAAGGCGTGGTCTCGTTGAGGAAGAGTTGATCTGTCTCGTGGTTCGACAGACTTGCGCGATAGATCATGGCAACAATAAACGCCACAGTGATCAAAGCCCAAAGTACGGTAACTGACATCAGCATGTTCATAGCAAAGCCCCCAAAGATACTGAAATCTCAGGTCCTGGATACCGAGCGGGTCCGCGTTTTACGGCGGGCTCGGGGGGTAGGCTGGGCCGTTGGCAGGGAATCATACGCCTGCCGCTGTGGAAAGGGGAACATCCCCTTCCAAAAATCACAGTAGGCGAACCCCGGGGGATGCGCCGTGACCCCCGTCACCCGTCTTATGCGGGGCCCTGATCAAAGCCTCCCGGAAAGGCATACACTCCTCATAACGGGGGGATTCACCATGGGGAGAGAGGCCGCGATCGCACTGTATGTCGGGCTGTTGATCGCTACAGTCGTGCTCGTGGACATCTTGTTCTTCCGGGGCCGCTTCTGGGAGCGGCTGCTCGCGAACGTAGGCATCGTGATGGTCTGTGCCGCGTTCTTCCTCCGTTTCCTGAAACGCTAGTAAAGGGCTAAGCACCGGATAGCAGCTTCGGGAAAAGTCGACACAGTCTGTTGGGGATCCGAACCTAAGTCCAATCTGCTGCGGATCTTAGCCCCAAAACCCGGGGGGGGGGCCTACAGAATCCGTATCAGGGTCACCGCGCCCGCCACCACAATCACCAGCACCGCCACCATCAGACCGAAGATGAACCAGGCCGCTCGCCGCCGGGTCTGTTCGGTCGGCTGAGTGATTCCGAAGGTGTTGATAAAGGCAGTCGCAAGCGCTTCCAGGACGTTCATATCTGGAACGATACGCCGTTGTCTGTCGTCTGCATCAGGAATCTTTGCCGCCTGATCGGACATCGAATGCGAGTCGTCCCAAACAGGTGCTTGCTGCTGCGCCTGTCGAGGACTAAACTGGATATGCGACCTGTTCCGTCCGGAAGTCGACGAGACGGAGACGCGTCGAAGGAGACTAAACCCATGGCTATTTTTGTAAAATTTTTTTACTGTACTTTTCATTCTAGCTTTTTACTTTAATTTAAATTAGTGGTACCAACCCCTCCCCCCCCCCCCCAAAAAAAAACTCTGCTGCTACCGTATTACATCACTCAAGTGGAGGTGGCCTTGTCTTGGCCAATGTGCTCCCTTGCTCTGTCTGTGTGCTCTCCTTGCTTGTACAGGATAGATTGGGCTTCAGTGGTGGTGGCGCTTCCAATGCAATCAGAAGATTCAGAACAGGACATTAAAAACCTTGTTCCCCAAAAAGCAGAGTCCCACTCCCACGTGATTGCCCATCGAAGACTCCCCCGCATTCCAAAGTCCAAATCAAAACTGAAGAAGGCAACTTTCTGGCCTTTTTTTTATTTTCCATGGTTCTTTCAAAAAACCATCCCGGCCAGACAGTTTTATACATTTAAACTGTTTCTTTTCTGACCAGAGTGCAAACATGCCAGTTCTGGTTTAGTCCAGTCGAACCGGCCGGTCTGGTCGTGTTTTAAGAACACTATTGTATATAAAGTCGTACAAACATATATATTTGATAGGGAGCCAAGCTCCAACCCTCCAGAAGCAATGCCCTTTGCTTGTGAGGAAACATGTTTATTTGCTTGCTTACATAAAAGTTTTAAAAGGAAACGATATAGAAGCAGCAAGCAACTTCTATGTCAATTGCTAGTGATAGGAGCATCTATTTTGTTGGCCTTGTTCTTTCAATTTATTCGTTGCAATGGCTAAATTTTAATTCGCTCTTGGCTAATCATCATTTATCTTAGTCTCTTCCTAAGATCTGTGTCTTAATTCTTTATAGGTGGGGATATACTTGCCTTGCTATGACATATTCCGCAATTGGATTGAGGACTTTGCAGCTCAGAATGCTCCTACATTGACACCATATGCACCATTGGCTGCAGGAGCAGTTGGACGTTCATTAGCATGCATTTCCTGTTCTCCTATTGAACTCGCAAGAACACGGATGCAGGTAATCATATTTCTTTTTAATCTAATTTTGAAAAGATAAAAGTTATTGAGATGATTTCCATGCACATACCAAAATCCTAATGGTGCACGTGGGTTTGGCTACTGTCCATGGACTACTTGAACTTCCTTGTTAAGGTTGGCTATAGTTCTATCACTTTCCCAGGGAGAGGAGTTGATTGTCTTCCTCGTAATCAATTATTCTTTAATGAGCTCATTGAAGATTGAAGTAACCAGGATTCACCCTTCCTCTCCTAGTCATCTAGATTTACAGTAAATGTACACATCATCGGGGCGCCGGCTTCCTCCGCCTGCTTGCGGCTCAGCTCTCCCCAGATCGAATCGGTGGTGGCGTACTCGCCCAGCTGGTGCAGGATCACGTAGAGGTTGCTGAAGGCGTTGCCGGATAGCGTGCTGTGGCTGCTGGAAGACAATGCCGCCATGCCGGGAAATTTGCGGACAGCTGCGTCTGCGCAGGGCATTGATCCGTCGCGACTGGTCTTTGCGCCGCGCGCGGCGTCCGAAGCAGGGGCGATTTCGGCGGGACGGATGTAGAAAAGCGCTACGATCGCCGGCAACGCGAGCGCGCCGGTGTTTTTCGCCACGATCCGTTCCGGCGTTTTGATCGGATTCGTCCGGCGCATCTTCAGCTTCTGCTCGGCGACCGTCGGCTTCTCGCCGTGTTTCCCGCCGCCGGCTCCGGACGAGAACACCTCGGCTTCGGGCGGTTTGTCCGGCGCCTTGTAGCGGCTCACGACATAGAAGATCGCGAGCACCGCGAGGACGGCGTGAAACGCGACGGAAATCAGGAAACCGTCCCCGCCGAAGCTCTTCCACGACGGTTTGCGGCGACGTCCGAGAACGTCGTCGGAGACCGCGCCGGGCGGAGCGGGGGATTCGTCGGACGGCGGGGGGACGTCCGGGGGCAACGGGGTGGTCATGATGCTTTAACGTGCGGGATGGACGGTAACTTATGAAAAAGCGTCCGCCGGCACGCGATTTGTGTCCGGCGCAAGGACAACGGAGCGGACCACCCGTCCGGCGCTCACGCCACGCCGGCGGATTTCGCCGCACGCCACGAGACGTACGTCGAGGAGGCGACCATGATGATCGCCGCGATGACCGGATTCAAGTGGCCGGAGACCGCGAGGCCGATGCCGGCGACATTGTATCCGGCGGCCCATGACAGGTTGTGCCGCAGCGTCCGGTCGATGCGCCGGGCGAGCGTGATCGCTTCCGGCAACGTGCCGAGCCGGTCGCCGACGAGGACGCCGTGCGCGGCGGAACGCGCGAGGTCGGTCCCGGCGCCCATCGCGATCGCGGCGTCCGCGCCGGCCAGCGCGGCGGCGTCGTTCAGGCCGTCGCCGACGAACACGACGGTCTCGCCGGCCGCTTTCCATGCGGCGATGCGCGCGGCCTTTTCGTCCGGGGAAAGTCCGGCTTCGGTCGCCGCACCGGCCACGTCGCGGCCTTTCGCGGAGGCGTCGCCGGTGAGCACGGCGGTTTTCAGTCCGAGCGATTCGAGCGACCGGAGCACCGTCTCCGCGTCGTCCCACCGCGAGGTCGGCGGACTGCGGGCGGCGGTGCGGCTGCCGACCGGTGACCGGCCCTAGGACAAGCTTTGTCACCGCCGGTTCACAAGGCGGCGGGGTCGGCGGCCGACTGTGTGCGCTCCATGCTGGAGGCGCCCATGACCGTGGATCGAACTTCTCTCCCTCGCCTTGGAGCGGCCCTGCGTCGCCTCGGCTGGCTGCTGCTGCTGGCGGGCACCATCGCGATCCTGGTGGCCGTCGCGCTGATTCCGGTCCTGGCGCTTGCCGCCGCGCCCTCGCCGCCGGCGGGCCTCACCGAGTTGCTCGACGAGATGATCCGCAAGGACGGCGCGGCCGGCGTCACCGTCGTGGCGTTCCGCGACGGCAAGCTCCTGTTCCGCCTCGATCGCGGACAGATCGGGCCCGACCAGCGCCTGCCGGTCGCCTCGGCCTCGAAATGGATGGCGGCCGCCCTGGTGATGACCCTGGTCGACGAGGGCAAGCTGTCGCTCGACGAACCGATCGGCCGGCGGCTGCCGGAATTCACCGGCCCGGCCGGCGCGATCACCTTGCGCCAAATCCTGTCCTACACCTCCGGCCAGGGCAGCCTGAAGGGGCTGGTCGACGTGCGCCAGCCGCCCGGCCTGTCGCTGCGCGAGTCCGCGCGGCGCATCGCGACTCTGCCTCTTTCGGACCCGCCGGGCGCGGTGTTCAGATATGGGAGCCCGGCTTTCCAGATCGCCGGCGCCCTCGCCGAACAGGCCACCGGCCAGAGCTGGTCGGCCCTGTTCGAGGCCCGCATCGCGCAGCCGCTGGGCATGACCCATACCAGCTGGGGCGATCCCCTGCGGCCCGACTTGCCGCCGGAGGCCGTGCGCAATCCCAACCTGCAGGGCGGCCTGGTCACCACCGCGGACGACTACGTCCGGTTCCTGGGCATGATCGCCGCGAACGGCGCGGTCGGCGGGCGCCGCATCCTGTCCGCTTCGGCGATCGCCGAGATGGAGCACGCCCAGACCCTCGGCAAGCCGATGGCGTTCGTCCCCGGCCGCGGCGGGGCGGGCCTGCAGTACGGACTCGGCGAGTGGTGCGAGGTCCTGGCCGCCGACGGCGGCTGCCTGGTGGCGTCCAGCCCCGGCGCGCAAGGAACCTATCCGTGGATCGACCGGCGCAACGGCGTCTGCGGCCTGTTCTTCATGAACCGCCGCCTGCCGCTGGTGGAAAGGGAGGTGCGGCGGGCGCGCCGCCTGATCGAACAGGCCGCGACACAACCGGGTCCGTGACCGCAACAGTAAAAAATAGCAATTTCTTTTCTTTTTCCACCTTTTCTTCTTCTTCTTCCTCCCCTCTCCACCGTGAGAACCCCCCTTCTTCCTCTTCTTCCTCTGGCGTGACCGCGGTGGCACCTTCCACCGGCTGCAGATGACGGCGAGGTGATGACGTGGTGACGACGGCGACGACGAGGCGATCGTGCGGTTCGTGGGAGCTTAAGGGTTTTAAAGTGTTCTTCGTGGATTGGCGGCGATCCGTCGCGTTTCGAGCGACCCCGAGGTAGGATGACGGATCCTTAGCTCGATATTTAGCTTCCCCGTGATTTCTAGGCCGACGGGAGGTCGAGAGAGGTTCGTTTCACGTCGGGAAGGGAAAACCATGTTCTTGGGATCGTGCACCCGATCTAGTGTTTTCTGCGCCATTTGATGGTTTGTGGGCACCATTTATCGCCTAGGGGCTTAAGGAAGGGTTTCCCCTTTGTTTCCCCATCACCCGGGGGTGATCGGGGTGTGGAATGGCGAATCCCATGGTGGTTTGCCGTTCTCGGGTTGTCAGAATAGAAACGGTCCTAACAGGAGCCGTTTCTATGGCTGCGCGGCCTAGAGGTTGACCACCTACCGACCAGGGAGTGTCGGTGGGGTTCGCGGTCTATCGTCCGACCGTTTTACCCTTCGGCGGCCTAGAGGCCAACCGTTTTCCCCGTGGAGCCAGCGTGACTCCCAAGGTATTTCTGACCATTGCGTTTTTGACCGTTGAATAGTCTATGGGCTTGGCAGTCTTAAGGATGACCGTTTCACCCGTCTTGGCGGTCTCAAGTGAGACCGTTTGTGTTTCCAACAGTCATAAGGCGACCGTTTCATTTTTTACGTGGTTTGTGGCTTGGCGGTCGTGAGGATGACCGTTTCACACCCTAAGCGGCCCAGAGGTGGACCGCTTGCATCATAGACGGTCTAAGGGAGACTGCTTATCTCCTTTGAGTGGCGGACGGTGGGAGACCACCCAACTTCCTCACACGGTCTAGGAGAGGACCGTTTCTCCTCTAGAGACGGCCTATCGATTGACCGTTTCTACCCTGGGACAGTCCAGAGTGGACCGCCACTTGGGTTCTATTCAACTGGAGTTCCGTTCATGCCGATTTGAGTCCCGGGTGAGTGGACCTCGATCCACGTGTACCTATGGTCTGACTGATGCTGGGCATCATGTGTAGGCCATGTGTTAGGGTGCAGTGGGGTCCCGAGAGATGGTGTTCTCGGCTCTTGCCACTGTGAGTCGGTGTCGGTACGAGGAGCAGTGATGTGGGACGAAGCATCCAAGCTCGAAATTTTCTTTTCTTTTATTTTTTTTCTCCCATTTTTTTGTCCACATTTTTTTTATTTTCAGAAAATAACTTCTCTCCCCTTTTGCACTTCTCAATTTTTTTTAAAGTTCATTTCTTCTCTCTTAGACAACATTGGAGAATGAGAGTCTGCATTGTAATCAAATGATTCCCAACTTTCTCTCATCTGCAGAATTCACAGGAACGATCGCAGGCTCCCCTGGTAGAGATTCATCAAGGTGGATCTGCGTAAACTCACTCACAATCCCTGTTCTCTGCCGGTAGATGGTCTCCTTCTTCTCCTCCTCGGCCTTCTCCACATTCTCCTTGGTCATCTGGGTCACAACCTCGGCTGCTTTTACAACTTGGCTGAGTGCACTTGAGAACCATGAGGCCCCAGTGGAGACATAGCGGTTGCACATCAGAGCTGACCTAGCACTACTTGCCTTCTGCTCTACAGCAGCAAGGGCTGATCTTTGTGATTTCAGATACTTGGAAGCGCTCATCCACCTCCCGTACTTTCTCATTTACCACTGCAGTACCCAAGCTTATCTTTTCACTTAACCAAAGCTTTGGCCTTATTGACAGCATCCTTGCCAAGGACAAAGCCCCTGGGCCAACATGCTGCTCACCACATCCTCTGCCTTCCTTACTGTAGATTCAGAAACTGGGAACCTCCTCTCCTGCGCCATAGTTATGGCAAAAGCTTCAGGTGGGAGTCGGTAATTCTCAACTGGAGTTATATTAACAGACATGTCAGCTATAGTTGCACCAGAGAGAAGCATTGCTGTGTCTGCCCCCTGTGAATCCTTGAAAGTAACATATGCAAGCTGAGATCTTTCAGATTCACTTAGCATTTCAACATATTCAATGTCTCCAGAAAAGGAAAAGAATTCTCTAATGTCCCGGTGAGATGCTGAAAGGGAGATATTGTTCACTTTCACTGTTCTTACATCTGAAACATCAATTGTCCAATTCTGTGTATTTGTCAACTGAGTATCCACTCTGACTCTCATATAGCAAGGGTCCATTGGGACCGACATCTCGAGGCAAGGCGAAGAATTCTCAGGAAAATTGGGACTGATCGGCGGAGATGGAGCTCAAGCGAGATCCCTGCGAGATGCCACAATCACAATTGTAGAAGCTTAAGCCTACATGCTCGGAGAGGGCCACCGACGTGCTCGGAGGGGGGGGCACCGTGCTCAGAGGGGCCGGGAATGTCATTGGTGTGCTAGCGTGCCAAATGGGGAGGGTTTCGTCCCACCCTCGTGTGAACCGCGATGGGGCTGCGGACACAGAGAAGTTGGTGGAGGTAGTAGATGCTTCCCACGACGACGACGGTAGCTGTAGTGTGCTTCACAATGGTGCAGTCACTACCGGACTGCTTGGTGGTCAGCATGCATGCCGGGGATGTCGTCAGCATGCTCGCGTGTGGGGAGCCGGGCAGGACGGTGGTGTGGTGTACAGGCCCATGCCTGGAGGGTTGCCGTGGTGTCGTGCGACGACCAGGCGGAGCAGCGGCGGAAGCGGCGCTGTTCTTCCGAAGGCAGCGCAGGGTTGGTGCTTGGCCAGAACAGGGTGGCCGCTAGCGACGGGCTGCCCCCCCCTTCAGCGGCGACTCTGCATGGCAAGCGCTGTAGACTTGGAAGGTGGTCACAGCAACTCGAGGGCAGCATCCATGGGCGGCGGCTCTGCTCGCAGCGGCTAGAGATGACGTGCTGTGTGTAGAGGGACCGCGATGGCGACGCCGCTGTTGTTTGTTACTGGGGATGCTGCATGCATGGCCGCGACAGGAGACACGGAGGTGGCAGGTTTGTGGCAAGGAGCAGGCCGCGCAGAAGGTAGAAAGAGTGGGAGGCTGATGGTGGGAGTCTGTCGGTGCTGTTGTGTGGTGGGGTATGAGAGGGAACGAGAGAGAGACATCGGCAGGTGGTGTTAGGCACTGTGAACAGAAAACAGAGAGAGGGGGGACGCATAATGACTGCTGGGGTGTGTGTGTGGGTGAAAAAAGAGAACGGGAGAGGGAACAGAAGAGATGGACAGGGATCATGGTGCTGGGTTACGAAGTGGCCGCGGTGCCCCTATTCCCAACAGGGTCACCAGTTCGTGGGATTGAGAGAGATTGAGTATGGGGTTAAGTGAGAGAGTAGAGAGGAGAATGGGAAAAAGAGGGAGAGGCGAGGGAGCAGAAGAGAGAGGGTGAAGAAGGAGCGGCTGGCGCTATGTGGGTGTTAAAGAGAGAGGGAGAGAGAGTCTCGCCGGCCAGAAGGACAATCGCTTGCCTCATCTCGATCGCTAACTCGTTCACCACGCGTACACCCCCGGACAACTTGTTCGATTTCATGCACCGCTCCTGTGCTCAATTACTGAGGCAACAGGAGCGCAACTCATGTGCTACGCATTCGATGAAGACTGGCAGACGCTCGGCTTGGCGGCTTCCCGCGTCGTGTCAGAACTCGAATTAGGATTAGACAGCTTTGAGAATTGGAGCTTGCGTAAGCGTATTATCGACGCGCCAAATGCGGAGCCCGCGAACGCCGTTTTCCGTGACAATTCGGGTAACGAATTTTATATTATGGCGCTTGGCATACATACAGGAGGCTCGGCGGAGCGACTCTGCATTGCCCTTGGGGATTTTGACAAAGAACGAATCCCCAATTTCCATTTTCCCAAAAGGATAAGTGGGTTTTGTTCCAGCGCCGTTTTTCACCATCGGAACGTTTTTTTCGATCTCGAACATGTCGTTTCCTTTCAAATTGAGCTTCCCGGCGCAGCCCCCGCAGCCAGTGAAAGGCGCGGCAGCGACGCAAGTAGTCGAGTCATCGCTGCCGCGCAGTTATCGCCAAGCGCCGGGAGGGAAGCGCAGGGCGAGAAGGGGATAGGAGGAACGGGAGTTGTCATCGTGATCCTCACGCGCCGATTTCTTCGCAATGAGGCGAAGGCTCGAGAAGCTTGCGGAAGACTTCGATGGAGGTAGGACGGACGGGACGGAAGCGACCGGCCCAAAACGTGCCGTCTGTATCTGGATTACGCACGCCTTCCAAAAGAAGCATTTTTGTGCGCCAGCGCGGATCGAAGCGACATTCCGCGACCGTGTAAACGGCTCCAGATTCAAGCTCGGGACGCGGCCAAAAAGGAACGCCGCACCGCAAAAATCCAAAGCCAGGTTTCACACAAACCACCAAATCTCCCGGTCCCATCACAATGCCCTCCGAGAATGAACGAGTTTGAGTTGCGGACGTATCGGCTTACTGCCTTCGGCAATGGCCACCGCTTCAAGAATCCCTCCCCATGAGCCATCAAATGGCATCGTGTACTTGCGGCCATGGAGAGATTCGTAAGCACGCTCGACGCAATTGGCGCAGATTTCGGAGCCGTTGCAGCCGTAAACGAGATCATCGGGAGAGCCGCAGAATGTGCAGGAAAGGGTCATTTGTCCTCCCCATCGAAAAATGCCTGGATAACCGCGCAAAAGCCTCCAAGTAAACAAGCGGAACTCATCATTGCAGCAGCGACGACGAACTGGAGGTCACATAATTCAGTAAGTTCATCACGTGCCTCATAGAAGATGGTTGATACTTTGACATGCTGGGAGGATAGGTCGACGTAACTCAATTGTTGCAAGTCTTGAATATACTGGTGCATCGATGCATTGAAGGATAGGTCGATGCCCCCTTTCCCAACTTTGAGTTTAGAGAGCTATTGAGGCTTCATAGCTTTGACACTAAGCCCTTTGACATCAATGTGTTGTAGAAGAATTGAAGATCGAGTTAGAAAGACAGGTCAAGATTAATCAGTGTTGTTTGATGATTAGGAAAATTTCAGATCCGTGTTGGTAGGGTTACGAATCCTATACACGGTTAAATCCTTCAAACGAACTTGTGTTTCTTCAAGTTTTACTGCCATGAGCTATTTGTCACCATTACAGAGCTCTTTGTCACTGCTAACAATTATTTGTCACTCACAATATCTAATTGTCACTCTTATCACTCGTCAACTGTCGTCTTTGTTTCGCTTCAAAATATATCGTGACTTCTGTTATAGATAGAATTATCATGAATTTATAAATATATCAAGATAAAAAAATGGTTAAGTGTCTTGGAAGTGCGACCCTCAAGGAATAACAGGTTGTCAGATGAAAAACTCCATGTCCCACCGCAGTGACCAAGGAGGTGGCACATTTATGCATCTCTCTTCCTGGGTTGCATTGTGTATGATAGATAATATCGGTTTTGATTAAGGTAACATTTGGTTCGGTTCAGCTGAAACATGTGAGATTGGAGTGAAAATCTTAAAAATATCTGTCACCTTGTCATCTGACGAATGTCAAAAAAATTTGAAACATAAAAATGATATTTGTATTCTCTCCTACTCGTCTTTCATTCCATTGTTAAATCTCAGGTTGTCAATAAATACGAGACTAGTATTAATGAGACATCAACGCATCATCGTCGTTGTGAATTGACATGTACGTGGGTTTCAAATGACATATAATTGGATTTCAATGATTGATTTGCATACAATTGGACGTCTTTGAGATTTTTAAAACACCCCTTTTATTGTGTCACTCTCTCTCTCTCACTCATATAATAAAAATCTATTCTGATGCATAAGTTGAGATGAATTGTTTTATTTGATTAGACTTACGATGAAGATTCTAATAATTAAAATCTTTAAAATACATCTCCAACCCAACCCTAAAAGAGATTTGACGACGGTAACTCGTGTCACTTTCACTGCTTTGCGTCCACACAAACACAGCTGGCAAAAAAAAAAAAAAACCCTCCTCGACGTGAGGAAGCACCCTACTCTCATCTCTTCTCTTCACGCTTGCAAACTCATTACCCAAGGCTGTGAAGCTTTCCTTGCCTCTGTAATAGTTATCGAGCCTAAGCAAATTCAGATAAATGAAATCCTCATAGTTAGGGAGTTTCCTGATGTTTTTCTTTCTAAATTGCCTGGTTTACTACCCGAAAGGGAGGTTAACTTCACCATTGAACTCATACTCAGAGCAACACTTGTGTCACTAGCTCCTTACAGGATGTCCCCTATGGAGTTGTAGGAATTGAAGTAGCAAGTTCAAGAGCTGCTAGAAAAAGGCTTCATTCGACCTAGCACATCCCTTTGGGGTGCGCTTGTCTTATTTGTCAAGAAGAAGGACAGTTCCCTCAGATTATGCATCGATTACCGATAGTTGAATCAACTCACCATCAATAATAAATACCCACTACCACGTATTGATGAGTTGTTTGATCAGATTTTTGATGTAGAGTATTTTTCTAAGATTCATCTAAGATCTGGTTACCATCAACTGAGGATCAAGGAAGAAGACATTCACAAAATAACTTTCCGTAGTGGATACAAACACTATGAATTTCTGGTTATGCCGTTCGGTTTAACTAATGCACCTGCTGCATTCATGCAACTGATGAACAATGTGTTCTGACCTTATCTTGACCAATTTGTAGTTGTGTTCATTGATGATATTCTCATCTATTCGAAGACAACGGAGGAACACAAGGAACATCTAAGGATTGCTTTACATACCTTACGGGAACATCAACTTTATGTGTGAATTTTGGCTTAAGGAAGTCTCTTTCCTTGGTCACATCGTTTCTAAAGAAGGAATAGCAGTAGATCCTTCTAAGGTTGAAGCTGTGAAGAACTCGAGCTGACCAAACACAGTATGTGAAGTTTGAAGTTTCATTGGTCTGGTTTGTTATTATAGGCGGTTTATCAAAGATTTCTCCAAAATTGCCACTCCTTTAACAAGACACTAGGAAGGAAAATCTTTTTGAGTGGACAAGGGAGTGTGAAGAAAATTTCTTAGCTCTTAAGGAACATCTCACCACGACACCTATACTGGCATTGGCCGTAGAAGGTGACGAATTTGAGGTTTATATCGATGCATCTGGCATTGGTTTGGGTTGTATACTTATGCAAAATGATAAGGTGATTTGTTATGCTTCCAGACAATTAAAACGACATGAGGAGAATTATCCTATTCATGACCTAGAACTAGCTGCTGTTATATTTACCTTGAAGATTTGGCGTCACAACCTTTATTGTGTTTTCCGGTGTGAGGTTCAGCGACGTAATCAGCTGTCCGAGCGCGGGCAGCAGGAAGTTCACGCAGCCGTCACGCAGCCTGCGGAACCACACCGGCGCAGGGCGTGTCGCCTGAGATATACCTACTTTCATGGTTTACGAAGTTTTCTTTTGATAATCGGCCATAGATATTCCTTACCATACAGCCCTGCAATGCCGCCAACGATGCCGAGCGCGGCAGTCGTGAATGCCTTGAATGCGAAGTCTGCGAACATGCTCGCAATGGTAGCGCCGTTGGGCACTACTGCGAATATGAAGCCGCCTATGAATGCTGTTGCTCTGTCTTTCAATTGTTGTCTGCTTTAAAATGTTTTACTTATCACCAGCCCTTTTTCGCCTATTGCCTGAATGACCATAACGCCCTCGATGGTAGTTGGCGTCGGGCAAAAAGGTGAGTTTGAATAGGGAAAACACCCCTGAAGCAGCGAGCAATTCCGTTGTGAGCCTTTCTTTCATTTTATGTTGTTGAATTAAATTAAAACTTCGACACCAGCCGCCAATCTCCATTTACAGCGCGTATCGCCATGAAGCCACTAATCACGTTCAGTGATTTTTTTAAGGCTAATCCTGAACTACATACCAATTCGCTCCATTACTTTGTACGGTCCACTTTGCATTATTGGGTAGTATTGTTACTACAATACCATCGTGGTTCACGCCGCTAATTGTCACGTTACCACCGGTGTTGTAGTTGCACAATATATATATCCTATCCGGGCAACTACTGGCGGCAGGAAGAGTTACTGAATGCGTCGTGCTTGTCACGCGAACGACGTAATGCGCATCTGTAAGCGTGATATTACCCGAGGTAGCGGTATGCTTTGCGGCAAATGACCCATTGGAATGTATCAACGCTGAAGGAGTAGCTGTCCCGACACCAAACCTACCATCATTATTAATTCTCGCCCGTTCGAGAGTGTCTGTACCTCTCGATGACATGAATACGAATCGACCGAACACGACGCCGCTCCCTTCATAGGAATGTAATGATGCAATGCCTTGTCCTGCGGTAATTGCGAAGCCTTGATTAGGCTGCTCTGACCTAATTATGTTAAACTGGGGGGCCGTTCCGGATGCGGTGATAATGTGAACGCCGCTGGATATCCTTCCTGCAGCGGAGATATTTCCTGAAATGCTAATGTCAGCTATTTGTGCAGTTGTATCTTGGTTATTAATCCAAGTATTTCCTTGCGGCAATGAATTGTACCTGAGAGAATTGTAGCTTATCGGAACTAGGGAGAAATTTTCAAACCCATGTGAGATTAGGTAGAGCCTGCGATGAGATAGTTACCTAGAAATTTATTTCTAAGATTAACCCCACAAATTCCATAGGGAATTAACTATTGGTTATTTTCCCAGGTACCTTATTCTTACAATAGCTCACCTTGTTGACTGGGACGCGATGCAACACATGGTAGCGGGTCTTACCCAGGCCCTCCAAACCGTGGCCCAGGCCGACGCTTGAGCAGTCGCTGGTGAACTCCATCAAAATTTTTGAAGCTTGAACCCTCCTCAGTTCTTGGGATCCTCTAATCCCGATGAAGCTATAAATTGGATGGACGAGATGGAGCGGATTTTCAATGTCATGCAATGTACGGACCGAGAGAAGGTCCTTCTGGCCACTTTTCAATTCACAAAAGATGTACGCACATGGTGGAAAGCAACATTGGCCCCTCTCCAAAATAGGCAACCTACTTGGGCAGAGTTTCTTGAATTATTCTGTGTAAAATATTTCTTTGAGCATGTTATGGAAAGGAAGGCCGCAGAATTTGCCTCTCTTCATTAAGGCATGATGTCGGTGGTGGAGTATGAGATTCAATTTTCAAGATTGGCACCTTATGCCCCTCATCTGGTGAGTACAGACCTATTAAAGGCTAACCGCTCTATGGGAGGTTTAAGGCCTAGCTTTATTCAACAACTCGGTCCACAAAATATCCAGACATATACGGAAATGATCCAACGGGCACATCTATGTGAAAGGACCTTGGAGAAGGTCGAGAAATTTAAGGGCAAGAGAGTGGAGCCTAGCTGGAAGTCGGATAGGTGAGAGGATAAAGAAGAAAGGTTTAGCATCATGGAGGACGACGAACCACGTAATCATAGGAAGAGATCTCATAATGGGAATGGTAATGGTAAAAGGAGCGGCAATGGGAACGGTAATGGTAATGGAAAGAGTAAAAGAGTTCAAGAGGAACAAGAGAAGCAGGCCATGGCAGCTTGCTTCTTTTGTGAGAAGTTTGGTCATTTGGCCAAAGAATGCTGGAAGTGTTTCGGCACTTGTCTTAAATGTGGGAGTTGGAAGCACCGCTTGCCCACGTGTCCTCTCATAAAGGAAACATCTTCAAGGGATAACAATGGATGTGGGTGGTGAGGCTGACTAGATGCCGCCTTGGACGATGAAGGTAAACTGATTGAAGGTACCATCTTGACCTATTCACATTCAATTATTTATACAACTCATTAAATATAAGTAAACTAATAATCTTTGTAAATTTTATGCGGGGCGTCGACGCGATCGTGAAGTTCGCCACCGCCAGTCCGGTCTGCGTGTAGCGCAGCTCCGGGTCGGCGGTGAGGTTGCCCACGACCGTGATGATCGTCTCTCCGTTGCTCATGCTGATTCCTTCCTCATCGCTTCAATAGCGATCTCAATCTCGCGGCGACTGAACTGCCGCCCCGACTTCCTCAACCCCTCCGCATGGGCCAACGCCCGAAGGTGTTTCTGCCGCTTCCGCTCAACCGTCGAGAACGACCGCTCCCGATCCCTCAACACCTTCCCCGGCGTCAACGAAGCCAGGAACGCGGAGAACTCGTGATCGCTGGGCAGCTCGACGTACGACATCACTTCACCGCCCCGAGGTCGAGGCGTTCGTAATCCCAACGCACATCCACCGGGTCCTTACACGCCGTGAACACATACCCGTCAACGTTCCGCACCGGAGCTTTCGACCGCTTGCAGATCGCCTCCACCAGCTCAGGCACCGCACGGAACGACAACGGTTCACCCACCGCCGCCTGAAGCTCGGCGTGCACCTTCTCGAGGTTCTTGATCCCTGCCCGTGTGGCGAGTGTTCGTTCTTCTGGGGTCGGTCCGTTCGCGCGCGCGTGTATTTCTGGACTGACTTGTGGAAGGTAAGTAGTGTCAGTCAAGTCTTTACTCTGACTCTGACTCTGACTCTGACTCTGGGTTATTTTGGGTTCGTTTCGCTTACGACCCGCAACCGACTCGGAACCGACTGGGTTTTTCGGCCTCCCGCCACGCAACCCATTCAGGCGATTCCGCTCCGCACGAGCCTCCCTCGCAGCCCGCGTCTCCTGATGCTCCGCATAGTCACGAATCACATACGACCCGTTCTCATGCACCACCAAAGGACGCTCCGGGTGCGAACTCGCCAACGCGTCCAGGTGCTTCCTCGGCCACAGATACTCAGCCTCAGCCTCCGAAAACACACCATCGTTATCCGCGATGCGTGCCTCACCGTTCATCTCGAAGAACGCCCACTTTGCTGCGGGGCTGAGGTTGCGGAACTTGGGGTGCCGGTGCGTGTCGATCGGGAACGTCATGTACAGTCGCTTGTCCTCGGGCATCACTGTCTCCAGGGGTTCGCTGTAAGATCCGGGATTGCACCATCGCGGCGTGCCTGATGGTCTGCCGCGAGATCCCATACGGCGGCCTTCTCCGCCCGCATCCAGGTCGAGAACTGCTCGTCGGACATGGAGTGTTCCTGTTGGGGGTTCGCGGCCCGCCATGCGGTGCGGAACGGTTTCGACTCGGGTGTCTATTGAAATAGTTTTTTTTCCTTCCCCATTTGGCGACCCTGGGAAGGGGGTATGCTACTAGGTGCCCTCTAAGGAGTTGAAGTTTTTCACGAAGGTTGATTGCTCAATTGCCCTTTCTTACATCGAGTGACCTATTAAGGGTCGTGAAGAGGTGGATATATATTCTCTCCGGGAGTTGTGGCCGTGCCTTGCCACATTACTATAAAGCATCCCCCATAAGGGGCAAGAATTCACCGAGCTGCAGTTGCATCTGGTTGGGCCTTTTCATTTGGAGGGAGCATCTCCCAGAGGTTTTCATTAATAGCTTCATCATGCTTCTACCGGCCTTGACGTTGGTTGTGTTTGTTTATTTGGATGTGACCCACTCAACGTCACTCTGCACTAGCTGGCGGCGTTAATTCAGAAGGTGATTTATTCTTCCTCTTCTCTTGTGTTTATTCGGGCTTGTTGTGTCTGCTCAGTTGACCCTTTGCTTGTAGAAATTTAGCAGATGAGCGAACACTTATGCTGCTTTCCTTCACGACGTGGAGACCAAGTGGAGGCAGGGTGTGTGTACCCCTAATTTCAAGTTCAGGAGTTTGGGCATGACTTTGCCCCCTGAATGTTGCTTATAATTTATGGGATTAAATATCTCTATTTTTGTTCCCACTCACATGGTGTTGTTGAAGGCTATGACTCTAGCTTGATTTTCCTCCACTGCTGTGAAGTGTATTTTCCTTCTTCTTTTCTTTGTATATAATAGACCAAGGTGGTTGCGCAGGAGAGCGCTTACCCCCTCGGGGAGGGGATGAGTGGTTCACTTCACCACGCCAACCGCACACTGGTAGTTTTTATTCAGTAGGGGTTAGGCCCTGAAGGGAGTGGATTGTTCCCTTGGTTGATGTGGCTGTCTAGGCCTCCTTCGCCCCTCTTTTTTCTTTTTCATCTTCCTTTTTCTTCTCTTCTTCTTTTCTTTAGGGGGGGTTTATTTACCCTCCCTTCTTCTTTCCTTCTTTTCTTCTCTTTAGCAGCTTTCATGGCTCCCAGAAACTTTGGATGCCACAGGATAGCATCTCTCGAGGCCAAGGAAATGATTCTGCTCAGCCGAGCTTTTCTTTTCTTGCGCTTGTGAAGCGAAGGGAGGGCGGGAGCAACCCCCTCTCTCTGTAGAGGCATACGAGCCGGGTGCTCTAGATGACATATTCTCCATTGTAGGTTTCGCCGCCACAATATTCGGCATATATTGAAGGTTGCCCCCAAAAGGCTGGGGAGGCCAGCCATTACAAGGAGCAATCGCACAAGATTCACAAGCCATAACATAGGGATTTTTAAGGTGGTTCGGTTGCAAACCCGCAACCTATGTCCACCCCTCACCAAACCCGGTGAGACTTTCCTGCTGACTCACAGCTTGACCAGGGACACGCCTCAAAATCACATAACGAAAAACCCTCTGTCTACCTTCCTACACACAAAATTGGTTGGGACGGTTCTCCACAGACCGAAGCACACCTCTGTTTGTCTTCCTACACACAGATTGGTAGGGACGGTTCAAGAAGTAGTCATAGCATAAAAGGAAAATAGTGCAAGTGCAGTGGGAAAAACACAAGAACGGTGGAATGTAAATAAACACCAGCAGAGATGATAGATCAAGATTTGAAGGCTGGTGACTGCAGCTACCAAGTTCAGATCTAAAGATCTGGTTCTTCAAGCTCAGGTAGACTGCAGGGCTACTCTCACACACAAGGTTTCTCTTTTCAACTTCTCTTACAGCACTAGACTAAGCCAAACTGGTGTTGGGCTGCTCCCATGCAGTTCTCAATGATGTTCTTTGTAGATGCTTAAGGGCGTGGCTCTATCTAGGCAGCAGTAGCTCCTTCTCTTGCAGAATCTTGATATTTATAGCCGTGCCTTAAGCAAATGTGGTGAAGAACTTTCCCTCCAAAACTCCTATCCTTTCATTGGCTCGATAGGGACAAAATTGACATATTCACGCAATGTCTTCTTTTGATAGCTTCAAAGAGATACTTGCAAGGGACATTTGTGCAACTCCAAATCTGAGCATTTAATGTAGCTCATGAAGGAGATCTTGGGTGTCTGTATTCTCATTGGTTCATGTTACTTCACTGCTTAGTGTACTTTCCTAGGAGCATATCTCATTGGTTGACAGCAGAAAGGTGGTCCTGACAAGAGTCATGTCCCAAGTATGGACACTGACATGTCTTCCTCCAAAAAGGTGTTTAGGTAGGGTAGTGATGACAGACATGGGAACTTCCTCCTGACCTCAAAATCCATGTTTTTGGCAGTTTACGATTCTATTTTAATCCTCTAGAAATCCTCAGAACCATTGCAGGTAGAGTAGAGAAAAGAGATAGAGATCTTCAATGAAGTTGACATAGCAATGTGCGAGCATTCGCCTTTTTCTAGCTCGACACAGTCATACTTTCTCTTCTCTTCTCTACAGTCCCTCTGCTCACCTTCTCTGCTCCCTTCTGCTCGGCATTGCTATGGTGGTTTCAGACTGCTACAGTAGCTCGGTCATATTCAGATGCGCTCAGACCTCTTTCATATAGATCAGACTATTATAGTAGCTCAGATTGCTATAGTGCTCGGGCTGCTATAGTGCTCGGCCTGCTACAGTGCTCGGAGCACTACAGTAGCTCAGACTGCTACAATGCTCGGATTGCTACAGTGCTCGGGCATCTTCAGATGAGCTCGGATAGCTCAGGCGTCTACAGTGCTCGAACAGCTACAGTGTCGGACTGCTATAGTAGCTCGGAGCACCATGGTTGCTCGGACTTGCTACAGTAGCTCAGCCTTCTCCAACTTAAGCCTGGACTACTATAGTAGCTCGGCCAATTGCAGTGCTCGGGTTGCTTTAGGAGCTCAGATTGCTACAGTGGCTCGGCTTTCTCCAGCTTTGGCTCGGACTGCTACAGTAGCTCGGCCAGCTACAACGCTCGAGTTGCTACAGTGGCTTGGTTTGCTACATTGCTCGGAGTGTTACAGTAGCTCAGCCAGCTACAGTACTTGGGCTGCTACAGTAGCTCAGTTTACTACAGTGCTCGGAGTGGTGCAGTAGCTCAGTTTGCTACAGTGCTCGGAGTGTTACAGTAGCTCTGGCTGCTACAGTACTCAGGCTGCTACAGTGCTTGGTTTGCTACAGTGCTCAGTGTGCTACAGTAGCTCGGCCTATAGGGCTGGCTCATTGCATTGATGCCATTAGTGTTGCAGACGCCAGACAGAACCTAGTTAAAAAGGTGTCAACTTCTGGTGTCGACATTCTTCCTCTGGTTGTCCCTAGACAGAATCTTGATAATTAAGAGTCGACTCCTGGTGTCGACTCTTTTCCTCTGGATTTCAGAAGTCTGCTGATCTTGAGAAACTTGATGTTCTGCCTTCAGGGAAATTTTCCATATGTACTTAGCTTCACACCAATCATCTGAATGCTTGACAATGAATTGAATTAATGTATCTTAGGCGTGTTCATTGGGCTTCATCTCTTGTAATTTTTGACTGCATGGACTTCTGTGAAACTTGTTTGCCTTGATTTTTATGCCACTATATATCTAGAGTTTAACCTTGATTTCTGTGCAGCCAAATACCTTTTTTACTATGCCTTAATTGATTTCTCTTTACCTTTGCAGACGCATTGTTGCCAATGTTAGCATGACCTGAAATGCATGAATGTTGACATTATCAAATGCAGGTCAAACTCATTAATGAGTCATAGTCAGGCATCATCAAAATAATAGAATTAAACATGTTACATATATGCCTAACAAATAATTCTCTCACAAAATTACATGCTTGCAATAAAAAGATAACATGTCATTACTATGGTAGGAAAGGGCACATAATGGATGACTGCAATGTTTTAAGAAGTGATCAGTTAAATGCATGTGAACATGTACATACTGTTAAAAAACACATTAGTGAAAAGACATGTTTCTGATGCATGTTATCACTGTAGAAAGGTTGGACATGTTGCATCCGAATGTTGGTTTGGTAAAAATAATGCATTTCATTCTACTCACATGAAACTTCCTGCATTTAGAAGAATTCATAATTCTATTTTCGTGCATAGACCTCCCATTTGCAATAACTGTGGAAAACAAGGTCACACTATCACTGAGTGTTTTTGGATGAGTGGTTGGAATAATTGGAGAGCACCAATGTGGGGTGCTACTAATCCTTCTGGACCCAAGAACCCTTGGGGTCCAAGATATTTCAAATAACTGCTTGGTTACAGGTGTGTCTGCATGGATCAAATAAAAAGGGGTTGAATAAAATCAGGGCACACAAGGTCAGTAACCCCATTCTTCTGTTTATATGTTGTAGTTGCCTGAATAATGTTCTCTGTGAAATTTTGCATGTGACTAGATTAAACTCTTTTATGTTAGCCGGTGATATCCTGATTTGGGTAATGAATCTTAATGATCTGTCTCATGCAATTCCATGTGAAATCCTTCATGTTAGACTTTCATAGTTCAGTGCATGTTCATGACTGTTGTTCATGTGTGTCATTCATATCAGTCTTTTATAATTCAGTGCATACTCATGCGTGACCCTGTGGTATATCAAATGGTACGCTGGGAGAAGGGCAGATCATTGTCTGTCTGGAAACCCACACCATGTGTAGAGGCAAGCCTTCACCTAGTACCAAGGGTTCAAAACATTGCATATAGTGTAATATGCATTTCATTACTGCATTACTATGTACCTTAAGAAAAGGAGTAATGTTTGATTGAAACCACTGCACACAGTGAGGAGGAGTTGAGTTGAGATTATCAGATATGTAAAATTATGGCTGATTGTTAAAAACTGAGCTGTCTTGAGAGAAAAGGCCACCATCGCTTGTGTACGTCATCCTCACATTGTTGAAGCCCTCCTCAAAGCCTGCCATCGGTGCCGTAATAAGC
Organism: Amorphophallus titanum; assembly: GCA_024336825.1. Taxonomy (NCBI): domain Eukaryota; kingdom Viridiplantae; phylum Streptophyta; class Magnoliopsida; order Alismatales; family Araceae; genus Amorphophallus; species Amorphophallus titanum. The sequence goes on from JANBPO010006173.1 coordinate 1,404,933, forward strand.
CTTTCTTTCCTTTATTCTTCTAGTGTTTTTACTTCCGTTAATTACATGCATTATGTTTTATTTTCACTTGTGTTTCATTTCTCTTCTTAGGAGAGCTCCGTATCTGTGCATTTCTACATAAAATCTCATTCCATCATAGCATTTTTCTACCCTTTCCATCTTAAAGGGGTTTAAACAACACCAACAAGGTGTGTACTTATTCATGATTTCACTGCTTTCATCAGAAGGGATTGATACTACACTACATTATTTCTAATCCATATTTGATGTTTGTTCATTTTCATGCAAGGGTAATCAAAAAGAAAACTCCCTTCATCGACCGACCGAGGGAAGAGAAAGAAAGAACTCACACAAATCTCCCGCGTATACTCGTGATCATTTACTCTTTCTATTTTTGGGGTCTATGACCCCTGGCGAACACACATCATGCATCACACATGCACTTATGTGTGATTTATAATTTATTTCAATTTATTTTTTGATAGAATCGATGGAAAGCAACTCTCACAGTCTTGGTTCACCCTGCATATATTATTCCTCGTTCCTTGAAGTCATTCGCATCTTTTGGTGATCATAGTGGGACCTCTTTTATTTTCTTCTGATTACCCATATGTTTTCGACAACCACTTGTGCCCTCCTTTTGGCACCCGCTCATGCCCCTCCTTATTGCGCCTTTATGTACTACATTCGTGCTCCCAACAACACTTTTATTTTCATCTCTCATGCACCACGTGCACTCCCCTACTATCTCTTGTGATTCCTCGAGAAGTTTGCATGTTTCGAAAAGAAAAAAATGGATTTTAAAAGTGCATTTCATTATTTAGTTGATTGCCATGTTTGGATGTGTTTAATTTGTGGAAGTCCTTTCTTATTCTTCCTTCAGTCAGTTCTGGAAAAGTAGTTTTCTGTCTGAGAACGCGTATGTAGCCCAAGACACGTATTTGCATATGCGTCCCCATGGACATATGCGGATTCAGCAGTATCACTTAGTGGCCATGACAGCCTATGTTTAGAGACGTCTTGAATAGTAGACACGCTCTTATAACGACGTCTTGCTGTTTGGACGTGTTTTTCATCTCTCTTTGTGATATTTGTTCTGCCCTATTCTGTTATGCATTTTTTTTGTTCTTTCTGTTCCGCTTGTGTGTTTGTGTAATTCTATTCTACAATAACATTTCATGCATGAACTTGTCCAATTTAGACTGATCAGAATTATTATCTGGCATGTCAGTAAATTGGAACAATTTAAGAAAGGCAAACCGGTTGGTTCCATATCATCACTCAGACTAATACTGAAGTACAACAGCTCTCAATGATGCAAAGCTTAGGACCAATTATAGCATGAGAATTAAATTACCTGGTGACCAATTACAATTGGTGCATTCTGAAGAACAAAATGTAAGAAATTATCAGCTCTTTTCAAGATATGGGTTAATTCTTCAACTGGTGACGACTGTCTCTCAAGATTCTTAATGCTTTCCTGTAACTTTTCCATGAGTACCTGCTCCCTTTTTGCACTTGCCTCTAGCATATTCTCCAGCTGAATGGCTCTCTCTTTCCAGTACCTAACAGTGCCATACTCAGCATCTATTTTGAAATTTCTGTTGCAAATAACCGCATCATTCCTCCTATTAGGAGTAGTATCCCACAGGTCAAAAACATCATCCAAGATAGAAACAGAACGCTTATCACCGCCGTATTTTTCTCCCTCAAAACGATGTGCCTCAAGGATCTCCAGTTTCTTGAGCTCCGCTTCATGCCTTTGTTTGCTTAGGATGTCAAGTTCCTCATTGAGAAGACGGAGGGCATTAGCCTGTTTATACTCCAAGTGTTTTAAAAGGTGTGACAGCTGGGAGGATCCCTTTTCACTATAATTTGTCAACTCCAGGAGGCGCTTAAAATCCACAATAGAAGGCTCATCATTGATTGTGACTTCCTCTAACATATCTTGGTCCATGCCAGGATTATCTATGTTGAACTGCTTCTTAGCTTCATTTCCAAGATCTTCTGGCCACATGGAAGGTAAGACTTCCATATCCATTTCCGCAAAGCTCTCACCTCCCATTCTTTTAATGGCATAAACTGCTATCAAGTTGCACAAAATCTTCCATTCAACTTCCTACATCGGATCAACCAGGTACCAACCTGTAAACATTGAGAATCTAGGCAATGATGAGCTCAGATATTCAGAGCAATGGTTTCAAGAGAAGTTTCCAGATAAGTTTAATTGTAAATTAAAGGTAAAAGATATGGCACTCTAACTGAGATGGCATAGAATTCACATCATCATTCGGTATCATTGAAATTGGGATACAACGGATGCAGAATTTTGGCACTAACTGACATGGGCATTCATGCTACTCGCTTAGCAAATAAAGTATACAAAAACACGTGTCCAAATAGATGGCCTACTTTGTGTGCGCTATCTCTTAGCACCAAGTGAGGAGAAGAAAGAATGTAGCCCATTGGTGTGTTTTGGCCCTGTGGCTGGCAGGGACAAGTCCCTTAATGTTATCCCCCATGTTTGGGGTGATGGGGGCTCAATTCGGGGTTTCACGGTGGGTCTCTGACCATTTTCGATCGATTGACGGGTGAGGCCGGTCGACCAATGAGACATTGGTTCAGAACAGGGAGTAATAGGGTGCTCTGGAGGAGTTTAGTCGACCAATGGTCAGGGGTCGATCGATCGAAGGTGAAGGGCCGATCGACCCGTTGTGAGGAATGGTCGACCGGTTGTGCTTGTTGGGCTAATCGACCAACGGGTTGGTTGACAGAAGGCCTGGGTCAGTTAACCGACCTAGGGACTGGTCAACCAGTCCTGTGGCCAGTCAACCCATTTTCTCTCTTTTCTGCACACGCTTCATACGGGCTATCTTGTTAGGTTCTGTTGATCATTTTTTTACCCCGTGAATGTCCTAGACTCCCCAGTGGATTTGGATTTTTGTTTAGGTGTCTGTGGCACCGTATAGTCTAATAAATGTATCTCCTATACTTGTGTATACGTGATGGTGATGGGTGACTGAGGAGGGCTTTCTTTGTGGGGCTTGTGAAATAGTAAAGAGTCATTCCTACGTAAGATAGTAGGCCGGTACTAGCTAGTTTTGTCCTACCTTGTAATCTGGCCTGGGGCCAAGTTGTTCTATGGCTTGGATGCGTGTGTGGGCTCTACTATGGATCAGGTGAGTGCGTACACATATTCTAGAAATTCTCGCAAGATCGTAGAAGATTATGTTTTACTGTAACACTACCTTGAGGGCCTTGCGTGGTTGGACCGAGCAAGACTGCCTTATGTGTATTGCACTCCATATAGAGGCGAAACTGTCATAGCATGTAGCTTGGTTAGGACAAGTGTACATCGCTGGTGGATGTAGAGGTGCGTACCCCATGTCAGGTTGCAAGACACGACCGTGTTGACAAATGCAAAGGCACAGATCCTATCCATTCCGAGGGAGAGAGGTGTGTGTGTGTGTGTCTCCCGAGATCGAGTCTCAATACAATTAGATCAATGGGTTTATTTCTACACAATATAGAACCCTATTAACATTAAGACCATGATTCACTTCGAGAGTGAGTTTAGTGGTTCATCGACCAAGGAGGTCGAGGTTTTTCCAGTTATATAAGGGGATTAACACACTGTATTGATGCTCTCATTGTTTCCCTTGTTATTATTATTCTTGTTGTTACTATTATTGATTTATTGTGGCTTTGCTCTTGCTGTCATTATCAGTGACACCAACACGGTAGTTCTTCAGTTCACCATCCGCATTGTAGTCGGCAATGGGAGCATCCACGAGGATACCATCGAAGTCAACTTCAGTGGTATAGTCGTAGCGCACGAGGCCGACGTCGATTGACGTACCGCCTGCAGCCGCTTCAGTGGCGAGGACATTCACTTCCTCAAGCATAGCGCCAGCAGGCATGCTGACGTTATCCGCGAGGATGAGATCATCCGTGGTGAGTTCATTGAGACGAATGGTAAACTCAAGGCAATGACGACCATCTGCGAGAACTGAATACTCACCACCCTTTTGAGCGCGAGCACCGTCATTCCCGTAGAGGACCTTCAGGCCATCCGAGTTGATCCATTCGTTAGTGTTTCTATCGATAACTGCCATTGTTATTTACTCCTTATGAGAGAACTTGGTCAGTAATGACAGTCACAAGGTTCTCCGGACGGAAGAGAGCGACGTCATAACGGCAAGTCGTGACGAACTCCCAGCGCTGGAGGTCCTTGTTGTATTCGCTATCGACCTTCGGCTGCTGACGGATCGAGCCCACGAAGGGGAGGACGTCAGAGGCAGTCGAGAAGAAGATGTTGTTATAGCCCGCCGTAGCAGAGACGCCACCAATGGTTTCAGTGGTGGTGTTCCGACGAATGCGCTGCGACGTATAGACATCGAAGCCCAGGATGTTCGTGAGGAACTTCATACCCGTCATATAACCCGTACGAACGATGCCTTCCCAAGAAGGATTGCAGTGCAGGTTGATGAGGTTGGTCTGAGTGCCGAGCGTGTAAGCCGCAGACGGATGGATGATCGCAACGCGACCCGACTGGGGGACGTTGGCCATATCCAGAGCGAAGTTGGCTTTGGCAAAGTCATTAACCGAGATCGTGGCAGAGGTACCAGAACCAATCATGCGGTGAGCCGCAGTGTTGATGGTATTGGCATTGCCCGATGTTTGAGTCGCAGGACCAATGCGAAGGATTTTCTCTTCCATTGCTTCAGCAAGAGCACGAGCCTGCTTGGGAACGAACATCGACTGCAACTCAGATGCATAGAACGAATCCTGCAGCATCTTGTTGGTGATGTACGTAGCCGAAGACTTGTACTCATTGATGGTGAATTGGAAGTTACCAGTATCCATAGCATCGTACTGAATCTGCTGACCTTCGAGGTAATCGCGGTGCAGCATTTGACCGATGCTGGGGATATTAAGTCTGTCGCCGTCCGGGAAGTCCAGCATCCGGACATAGCGCCAACCCATCAGTTCGTCCATCAGAAGGCCTACATGCAAATCAAGCAAGATAATGAATTTTGCTTATTTTAGAGGCTGCACGACTTTTGCCATGTTCACACATGAATTACTGTAATTTCTACCCTTTGTCCTACCCATCTCTCCAAGGAGGGTCATGAACTATGTGGCATGTCAATAACCTTCAACATTAATTTGCAATGCAAATACTGTAACCACTGCTAAATGCTAATTACACTATTATTTAAAGACTTTATATTGGAGCATCAAGTAATCCACATTGGTTTGGATGACAAGGGAAACCCAGCTTGTGGTAGTAAACCCCAGGTGGCTGCAGGCGTGGGAACTCCAGCACACCACTTCATGCGCCCCCATGCAGAGTCAAACTTGGGAGCTCTGTTTCCTTAGCCGAAGTCATCCCAATTGTTATGCTCTGGGACCGCCCCCCAAGTAATCCACATTTTTCTTTTCTTTGGTGATCAGGAGAAACCCACCCGGCCCTCAGCACCAACCTCAGTATGCGGCCACTTTGGACCTATGGACCATACCACTCACGCATCATGCCAGCTGGGGCAATGGACAAGCTTGGTAAAACCACCAAGCAGTGTACCCTATACCCGAGCTAGGGAACCACCCGTGTGTGCATAGCAGACGTTGTAGCGAAGACACACCGTGCTTAGCCACCAAGGGAAATTGAACCTGTGACTTTATTGTTACCAACGAAGTGCAGAACCGTTCAACCCACTTCTTGGGTCCCTATGGCATGGTAGAGCCTAACACGCAAAAAATATAAAAGGCACATGAAAAAAATGCCTCCACTGGATCAAGGAAATAAAACACTAAGAATCAAACAAGAAGAGGAATATTCATAACAGATAACCAACTGACCAAGAGTCAAACAAGGGCACATAATGAGTTTATCGTGTCTCAAAAGCAGTGATGATTGGAGGCCACAAATCTCACTTGCATCCCTTTCTCTCCATCTTGCCATATATAAGGTACAGACTGACAACAGGTACGTGTGACTCTAGGCATGCATTACCAATTAAGGAACCATACTGATGGCTCCAGCAAATGCATAAACCATAAGACTTCCCAGAGATTGGATCAAACATCTTAAGAGTGACAACATAGTAAATGAAACACTACTATAGCATCTAAATAACTATAGCATCTAAATAGCAAATACTTTAATAAGAAGCGAACTGATGAATCAAAATTGTCAATCCAACGTTTCATAAATGTTAACTGCTTAGAAGTTTAAAGAACCAAAACCAAAAAATAAAAAAAAAGGTCCCGCGTGGTTGTACATATGTGCGTGCGCGTGAGGCGGTGGTGTTGTCGCGGCCTGGGCAGGATGTGACCGGGGCGGTGGATGAGGAATGGATGCGGACCGAATTTGGGACTTCGGCGTTTTCTGTTCATCCCGTTTCGGGGGCTGATCCCATCAAGGGGGTTCTCGAGCATGCAGAGGCGATCCAGGCGCAGCTGATCGTTGCGTTGCCCGGGCCCCGGAGCTTGTTTTACCGGCTTACGCACCGGGATCTGCGGAAGGCACTTGCACAGAATACGGAGTTTCCCGTTTTGTTGTTGAAATAGGGGGTTGACGGGACGGCGGGAAAGCCGTAATATTAGGGTATGATCCTTTATCTGATCCTCTTCCTCGATATTCTTTTGACGGCGCTTGTCGCCTTTTTATTCTCCAGGTTCGTTTACCGGCGATTGAAGAAGAATGGCCGCAAAAACGCTGGTGTCTTTGGAGCCATTGGTTTTATCGGCGCCTTTGTGATCCTCAATCTGAGCGTCTGGCTCGTCCTTCTTTATACGTTGCGATTTGAGCGGTAGAAAGCGGCTTGCGGCTTTGCGGGCTCGCGAGCGGATGAGCAATTCTGCGAAGAGCAGGTTGGGGACGAAGCCCATCCAGGCATCGATCATGTAAAGCCGGAGCGGATCGGGGTGAAAAAAATGGGCGAGAATGATCTTCCAGCTGCGGAGGGCGAGGGCCGAGCAGGTGAGAGCATAGCTACGGATCATGTAATCCTTGTGTTCACTAAAGCGGCGTTGCCGGGCGGCGACGACGGCCTTCCAGGTGAAGAAGAACCAGAGACAGTCCAGTAAGGTGAAGGCGAGCCTGGAGGGCCACAGTCCGTTCGCATTAATGGCCAGGATCATTCCCGCGGGGAAGTTGACGAGGAAGATCGAGTAGGCATAGCCTCTGCCGATGCGCCGGTGCCAGGTCCGGTGGTTTTTCAGAAAAAAGTTGGAGAATTGTGTGAATCCTGCCGCGAGGGCGAGGATGCTGGTGAATACGTGGGTATAAAACGCCGCGATCCAGAGTGGGCTGTGAATATAAGCCTGTTTATATTGCAGGAAATGGATGTTCGTGCGAAAAGAGGCGTAATCGATGATCATGGACAGCATGAGCAGGGTGCCGATGGAGAGGGCAAGATAGGCGAGAAAGGAGAGCGAACCGATCAGCTTCAAGAAAAAGTTACGGCGATTGACCAGCCTGATCAGCACCATGCCCCAGAAGAAGCTCGCAAGGATATTCAGTGCGGCGAACGGGGTTTATCAGACGATTAGGATTCGGGTACTAGACAATTCCCCACCGACCACAGTCGGTGTTCATTTACATTGGTACAAAACCCAAATACCATTGATTAACGGCCAAAAAAAACCGTTGACCAATACAATATTAGTCGTGATGCCGAAGGCATGTTTGCAGATGTTGTGTAATGTCTCTTGAGAGGGTGGGACGTTTATTTAATTTTTGGGAAGATTGAGGGTATTTTGAGGTTTGCAGGTTTGTTTGGGATTTTGAACAAGCTAGATTACTTTGTGATCTCGAAGCTGAGCGGGGGTGTGCCCATAGTTTTGGGTTAAGGCAGGGCATTTTTTCAATGTTCAGGCTAGGTACGTATGTTTGAGTAATTTCAGGGGAGTTTAGGGTTTATTTTGCAATTTGACCTCTCATCAAGAGTTAATTGAGGCTTAGTATTGACTAGGGGGTTGAATCAAGGCTCAACACTGACTAGGGTTTGATGGCAACTTAACGTTTATCTAGGGTTTGGTTTTGACCCTCGAGGCCTCAACCTACCAGTCAACCTTGGGTAAGTCGGAAGGTTTTTTACTTAATCAGCACCGCTGAGTCGATTTTGAACTTAGTCTTTATTTGATCACACCATAAGACATCCACAAGGTAACAACCTTTCATGAGGACATTTGTGCAATTTCAAAAAATCCATGGGATTTTGTAGACCCAGGACATTTCAATAAATTCTCCAAGAGGATACATTGCTACAACACTTGCAATTACAGGACCTTTTCTGCAAACATGTAGGACTTGTATATAGTTCTCGAAACTATCCTGGGCCTCTACACAATTACAAGACTTTTCCGGACCTTTTTGTAAAAGTCAGGGCATTTAGGGGATCTCTGATTATTTCAGAAGATAACATTATTTACCCCAAAGCATTAACAAGGAGATTACATTGACCACAATATAAGAACATATGTGTGGACTCCGGGCGGGATAGTTTTATAACATATCCTCGGTCTGAGCCCTTTGAAGCACAAGCACAAGTGCAAGCAGAAAGCACAAGCCTTTTCTCGCGTGTCCTCTGAGTCTTCAGAGTTCCGTCCGTGTGTCTCATTGGATCCCACTGGGGGATATTTGTAGAGCCCAGGGGCGGTTACAAGTTTTATTCGGTCCAAAGGGGCCAATTGAAGGCTTTAACCGGCCCAAAGGTGTCCAATGAGGGCTTTATCCGGTCCAAACCCACAAAATGAGAGAGCTTACCTGGACCAAACACCCCAATTAGGGTTTAACCAGGCGTCCTCCAGGGCATAATGCCCCAAAGTGTAACCTACCTCCCCGGACAACTTGTCACCTAGGTCTCCGGTTCATACCACCCCATTGACTGACCTTTACTTTGGCTTGGTTCATGTTTTTGCCTATCCAACAACTGAATGACCCCATTATAACTAGAGAGACGCCCTACTCCTGCCTTCATATTCAATTTAATACTGATGTGCTCAAATTGACCCTGTATTTTAAAAATACCCAACGTAAGAGGAGCGGAACCCCGAGTCTTCTCTTCAAACGGATGGATAACATCTTGGCGAATCACTACACCGTCAGAACCGACTTGGGAAACTTCAATATGCGCCCCCTTTAACAAGGGCACAATATACACAATAATCCACCCTCGATTACCACGAAAGTCAATACTCAGCTCCTTCCCATCAAGAACAAAGACGGTTGCAACAAATGGGTGATTCCAAATAAAAACTCGTATGTAAAAAAAAAGCCCCCAGCCTGCCAAGAGACAGGCGAGACCACAGAAAATCATCCATACGACATCTCCATAAAGCCAACTGCCCACGGCAAAAAGTATTGCAATCGCCAAGACAACGAAAGCTGAAATCAATTTATAGCACTTCGCTCTCAAAAGTCCTCGCAGCAACTCCTCTGGCATAATTTCATTCATGATCGGCAATCCAATTCGAAATGGCATTCAGCAATGGATTCAAAGACCACCCTAGCCCACCTCCTGCCCCCTTGGGGCCGTTAGTTCCACCGTAATAAACACCCACAGAATGAGCGTTTGGACTTAAATATACCCCTGCATCAATACTGTCCCCGTGTGGATTTGAAGAGTCCAGTGGCGTGCCACGCCCCAAAAAGATAATGGTATGATTTCCTTCACCTGAAAATTCATAGCCAACTGCAACTTCCAGTCCACCAACTTCAGGGACTCTTGCAGGTATTTTTATACTGAAATCAGGGGCAATCGCAAAATTTGATACACTATTCGAAGAGGGATCATAACTAATGCCGGCCAACCCACCTAAAGTTGGTCCACCAGAAACAGGCACATCACCATGACCTGCACCATATACAAATGGATTAGGAACAATAGTTTGAAGGGCACCCCAAAAGAGATCCTCAGTCGTATCTGTTGGCAAACGAGAATCCATCCTTATAAAATCTTGAATTGACATCATAGGGGCGATACTTGAATTACTCAGTCCTGCTCCGACCACACTTGTATAGTTATTGCCTAAACTCCCGCCGCCACTCACCTTACTATACCCGGTCGGATCACTTGCCAACATGGGGTCGCCGCCGGCATAGGCATACCAATTCATCCCGCCCTTGAAGCCGGTGGGATCGGCGTTGATGAAGCGGCCCATGCGAGGCTGGTAGTAGCGGGCGCGCATGCAAACGAGCCCGTTGGGGTCAGTCATTGCTCCCTGCGCCCCGGAGAATAAAAACGGCGTGTCAAAGGCCGAGAGCCGCCTGTTGATGCCACCGTAGGGGCTGTATTCGATGCGCTCGAGCACGGCGCCGCTGGCACTGGTGAGGGCGACCGTATTACCCACCTGGTCGAAGTGATAGTAGGTGACGATGCCGACGCTGGCACCCGAGGCGATTTGTTCCTGATAGAGAAGGACGCCGCCGCCATAGACATAAAATGTCTGGGTGCCGTCGGGGTTTTGGCTGATGAGCACACGAGGCAAGGGACCGCCGTCGGGGTCCATCACATACCGGGCAATCTGGCCACCGGTGGTCTGGCTGATGCGATTATTCTCCGCATCATACGTATATGAGGTTCCGCCGGCGCTCACGAGGCGGTTGCGGGCATCGTAAACGTAGGAGCCGAAGCCGCCCGCGGGGAGCGGGCCGGTGACCATGTTGCCATCGGCGTCGAAGGTGCAGGGCGTGCCCGCGTAGGTGGCCACGCGGTTGTCGGCGTCGTAGGTCATCGCAGCGGGCGCCGGGGCCGGGGCGGCGGGTGCCGGCAGGTCGAGCCGGGAGGTGATGCGCCCGCCGAGGTCGTAATTGTAATGCGAATACGCCAGCAGGTTCCCGGCGGGATCGCGCTCCTGGTAGTTGATCAACTGGCCGACAGTGTCGTAAACCATCGTGCGCGTGCCGCCGTTAGGGCGAGTGATGGATTGCAGGAGGCCGTCGGCGCGCCACTGGAAGGTGGTGACGCGGGCGGGGCTGCCCCAGTCGCTCACCTGGATGAGCCGGTTTTGGTTGTCATAGGTGTAGGTGACGGTGCGGGCGGGCGTGCCGGGGTAGGTCAGGGTCTTGAGAAGGCCGTTGGCGTAGTAATGGTAGCTCACGACGTTGCCGGCGGCGTCGGTGTAGGTTTTGACCCGGCCGTAGGGGTCGTAGGTGCGCGTGAGGGTGGCGGAGCCTTCGGTGACGGTCAGTCGGTTGTTATCGGCGTCGTAGGTGGTGGTGATGGTGCCCACGGGGTCCACGGTGGAGCTGACGCGGTCGGCGGCGTCGTAATTATAGGTGGTCGCATGGCCGGAGGGCTGGGTGGTCGCGGCAAGCAGGTTGCGGTCGTTGTAGGCCCAGTGCAGCACGGCGCCGGTGGGGGTTTGCTGGGCGATCGGCAGGCCGTTGGCCTGATAACCGAAGGCGAAGGTCTGGCCCCGGCGGTTGATGAGGGTAAGCCGGTCGCCCCAGGCGTCGTAGGTGTTTTGCAGGGTGTTGCCGCGGGCGTCCACGGTGGACACGACTTGGCCGCGGGCGTTGTAGGTGTTGGTGATGACACGCGGGACGCCGACATCAGCCAAATCGGAGGTGGTTGTCCGACGCCCATCGCCATCGTAGCCAAAGGTGACGGTGCGACCGGCGGGGTCGGTCATGGTCTTGACGGCGCCGGAATCATCGTAGGTGGTCGTGGTGGTCTGCCCGGCGATGGGGCCGGTGGAGCTTATCAGCCAGTCGCGACTGTCGTAGGTGTTGGTCAAGGCGGTGTAAGCCGAGCCGCCTCCTGAACCGAGACCGACCGTGGTGCTCAGGACTTTCCCGGTGGTGGAATACTGGGTCTGCGTGGCGTGCCCGAGGGCGTCACTGAAGGAGGAGGGGTTGCCGGAATCATCATATCCATAAGTGGTTGTCGCCGAGGGGTAGTCCGAGCCGTCGCCCGGTCCCGTGGAGGTGAGTTTCTGGCGGTTCTGGTTGTAGGCATAAGTCGTGGTGTAGCCGAGGGAGTCGGTTGCACTCGTGAGGTCTCCGCGCGTGCTATAGATAAAGGATTGATGGAAGGTGCCTCCGGCGGGATTGGGCGTGTCCAGTCCCGACGGCATGCCATAGCTGTCGTAAGCAAACGTGGTGATCCGGTTGCCGTCTCCACTGACCTTCGCAACCGTCTGCAACTGACCAATGGCCGCACCAGTGGTAAAGTAGGTAAACTGGGTTTGGGCGTTGCTCGGATCGATCACCGCATCCGGGCGGGCGGAATTGTTACTGGCATTATAAATGTATTGAGTGACGTGGTCGGTGGTGGCGTCGATGCGCTCGGTCTTGGTAAGACGCTGGAGGGAATCGTAAGTGTTTTTGACGACGGCCCCCATCGGGTCGGTGATCTGGACGGGGTTGTTATTGGCGTCGTAAACCGTGGTCGTGGTTTCGCCGAGCGGGGTGGTCTGCTGGATCACGTGATCCTGCCCGTCATACGTGATGGTGGAAAGCCGTCCGAGGCCATCCTGAACCCCTGTGGCCCGGCCCCGCTGGTCATAAAAATACGTGGTGTTTTGTCCCTGCGGCGACTGTTCGATGTTGGCGGAACCGTTCCAATAAAGATTCCACTGCCGGTCCGCCATGCCTTGGTTCAGCTGTGAAATGACGCGGTTCTCGCTATCGTAGGTGTTGGTGATAATCGTCCGTCCGTCGGGATCGGCGGTGCTGGTGATGAGATTGTTGGCATAAGTCATCGTCCAGACTTCGCCCGTGGCATCGGTGTAACTCGTTAGATTCTGCCCGTCGGTGGAACCGTAGGAAACAGACCGAGAGGGAGAAGTGCTGTCGACAACCGAGGTGAGGCGCTTGCCCGAGTAGTTGAACGTGAGAGTCCGACTGTAGGCATCGGTGACCTTGGTTAGCAGGCTGGAACTACCAACAACGGTATAAGTAAAATTCATTACCTTGCCGTCAAAATCCGTGATGGACTGGATTTGACCGGTCGTCGCATTAAAGAGATAGCTCTTCCCCAAGCGTTCGGTCAGCACATACTGTTTGGATGTATTTTGGGTAAGCGCGAGTGTGCAATTGGCGGGAGGCTGATAAACTCCGCTCGGCTGTTTTATAAATTGAAGCGATTGATTACCCAAAATAAGGCTAACGGCGTTGTTTCTGAGATTGTCTACACCCCAACGGGAAATCAGCGCGGTGGTCAGCCATGTCTGGGCGGTCGAGGCGCTCGTGTATATGTCGTTGGCGGCATAGACCGCCACCACCATCGCCGCCATGTCATACGGAGTCGTGGTCCCGACACCGGCGTCGGGCGCGCTACGCACGGTGGCCGTCATATTGTAGCTGTGGGTCCAGCCCAAGCCAAGCCCGGCGGGGTTGACCGCGTTCCAATTGGAATTATAATAACGGGTTAGGTTCAGCCCACGGGGGTCGGACTGCCCTGCTGTCAGATCAGTGCTTTGCAGGGTAAATGCCCCGCTCAACATATCAACGGGATCGAGCGCCCATTGGGTATTCAGATCAAACGATGGCTCGCTGGGTGGAACAATATTAAAACTGCTTCCGCTATCCAGATAGCTGGGGGTAAACTGGTAGTAGCTCGCCGGAATATCCGTGATAACCGTGTTTACGGTGTTGTAGCCGCCGTTAATCGGGGTGCCTGAGCCGATTTTCATCGCCACCTGAGAAGGACTGGAGTTTATATATCCGTAACCACTCCAGGTTCCCGAGGTATAATTGGCATTTTGGGGAAGCAGGTAGGTGCAGCCATTGGTTTGAACATCCGTCGTCAACTGAGTAAGAAAGGCAGTGCTGTAACCGACCAAAAGAGATTTCACCGCCGAAAGTGACGCCGCATTGACCTGATAAACTTTGTTTTTGCTGGTGCTGGTAGATTCGTCTGCGAAGGCCAACACCTTAACCGTTGAAACCGCCGGGGTCGTGGAGGTGCTCACCTGCATTTGTTCAATGACACCGTGCTCCATTGAAGACCAAAAATAAGGTTCTTCCTGAAAGACTGTTGCCGCGGTGGCAGCCAAGCCGCTGTTTCCAAAAGGCGCCCGGAGTTGCTGATAGACATCAATATAATAACTGGCCTCCTGGGCCACGCAACCAAAGCGATCCATACTGCAATTATTAACCCCTTGCAAATCGCCAATCAAATGGCTCACGAGTTCGGTCTGATAATACCAAGTCAGACCTATCACATTTAAAGTTTCAGTGATGCATTGCCGTCTAAGATTGGAATCTGAGATGCTGCTGAATACCAAATGGCCATTTGTGTCATAAGTAACCCCACTCAATGCCTTTGCCTGGGCAAGGTAGCCATCCAGTATCTTTTGCCGCATATGCAGGTGCTGGCCATTTTCACTATAGTCATACACTAACGCATAGGCATTCGTGTGGGCGCTATCGTTTGTGTAAGTGGCGGTCGCGGTTTGCGTAAGTGGCGATATGGTAGATACAGAGCCCGGTGGATAGGTAATGACGCTCTGCAGATCAACCGTTGTCGTGGTTAGGGTCGTGGAGAGAATCGGTGTATCATCCTGCATGATGGTGGCCGTGTTTCCGGAAAAAGTCAGAGAAAGGCGCGCACCTGACAGGCTCGCCAAGGCAATCGTTGTGCTCGCCTGATTTGAAAGGCCGGGGGCTAAGGTTAATGTCAGTGTGACAGCTTGGCTCGCAGGGATTGAGGCAACCGGGCCTTCGTTGGTGGCTATTATGGCAAAAGGTATGGATGCGGGAAGCTCTGTAATAGTTTCAGGAATAGCAACCGGCCTTCCCAGGAAATTATCCACCGTCATGGATGGAGTGGCGCTCGCCTTGATTGCCGCCACCAAGTTCGTGGTCAGTGCACTCAACTTAGTCGCTATGTTCGATTCACTGACCGCGCTAACCGTATAAGAATTAGGCGCGGTGCCTCCGGCTGCGGTCAGCAGTGCGCTGCGATCATAGCCCATGGCGGTGCCCACATCGAAAGCGCTAGCCCCACTACTCATGCGCTTAAAAGAAGGGTCCAGTTGATAAGTCGTGCCATTGACCGCGACAACTACCCATATGTGCTCCAGTCCCAAGTAACCAGCATATGATGCATCGATGGTTCCTGCGGGCCAGCCTCGGTTTAGCGAGTAGGTCGCAAGCATCAAAATTTGCTCCTTCTGAATATCCGTCCATGTGGTTCCGGAGAACGGATCCGAGGTATATCCATAAGATTGCCATGCCTGAGTGTAAGTCATGCCCGGAAACGGCGTAGGGGAAAGCCCCAGCCAGCTCACAAAGTCGTTGCCCGTGCCATCGCCGTAGGGCAGATAGCAAATGCCATCTTGGTAAGACGGGTTAAATCCGGCGGCTTTTAAGAGCGAGACCAACAAAGCGCATTGATCATAGTCGTTGCCGCTTTTATCAAGTAGCGTCATCAAGGCCCCCTTTTTATAGCCGTAGTAGTGTTCATAGGCTATATTGGCCTTAACGTATTGATATATCTTTAAGGGGTCATTTAAGAGTCCTCTCGCCAGGGAAGCAATTTGTGGCAATGTCGAGTCGTCGGGTATGTCAACCGCATCAAGCGCCTGTACTTGGGTTGATTGCAGCGATGCCGTTCCTGCGGACAGGGCATTGGTTTTGGCTGTCAGAGGCTTCGCGGTCGCCGCCAGCTGAAGGGCGGCTGGCGTAATTAGAACATTGGGTCGCTGCCATGCCGATTGAGCATGGGCCGAAAACACCCATGCACTGAGCGCCAAAATGAAGGAAATATTACGACGAATCATTAGTTTGAAGCGCCAAGGTTGCCTTCACTGTCGGGGGCATAGTTGATCGGAGTGCCGGAGGCAGGTGTTTGCGTCGCCATTTCGTTATTTTGAGTATAGGTAAATATGGTTTCGCTACTGGTAGACGTACTGTAATCAATCAATGGACTCACACCCATTGCATAAGCATCTTTGGCAGACAGAGTATTCGGTGTAGAATAATTCACCCCGTTCGGCACGTTAATCGTGCCATAATAATACATTTCCCATGCGTCGGGAATGCCATCTCCGTTGCTGTCATCGTTCCCAGTCGCCGTATTAGAAGAAATGGTCACAAATTCCAAAACCTGCCCCCCCACGACAACTTGAATGATGCTTACATATCCAGGAGTCCCCCCTTGCATATAATAGGCCTGAACGGTGCCATCGACATCCGTTGTCAAATTCAAGCTTTGACTCAGCACGGCATCGGGCCCGTTAGTTGCAGACAGCATGCCTGCTCCTATACTGATAGTGACCAACACCGGCGCACCTACCAGAGGTGCGGTTCCATCCGCATTCCAAACTGCAATGTCAAATGGAGCGGAGTTAAACTGCCCGACCTGCCCGTATTGCTGGTCACCTGAAAGCAATACAACCGACGGGGTCATATTGTCGTAATACCCTCCGGGGCTATAGGTTGGATTTGCGGAAACCGAAGCACTGAAAGTCCCCCCTGCGGCAACTTGGAATCCTGAAGAAAGGGTACCACCGGAGATCCGATCGAATAGCTCATCAATACGTGGCAGTGGGTACTTATTTTTAATGGTGAGTTGATTCAACTGCCGGTAGAATTTGACGTCAATGGTATTTGATGTCAATTAATGGGCGACCGTGTAAACGAGCGTTGATTCCTGAAAATAGCAGCCAACCCTCTAGTCGCCAATTCTTTTCATGTAGGAAACGACGTAAACGGGTACTCAGACATGCAAAAATGGTAATAAAAGATCATGATGAATTTAAAGGGATTTTGCTTCTGAGATTGCCTACCTTTTACGACACTTTAACGGACGGAAGAAGAAGAAGAATATCAATAGCAGGAAGATGATGATGATGAATAATGGCAGTGGAAGGAGCCTCGCTCCTTATAAGCAGTATCCACAGGAGGAAGGAGTAGATGCCATAGAAGAAGAAAGATGATAGTAGTAGCAATAGCAGGTTCAGTCGTAGCAAGAGGAATCCAATGGAGTAGAAGCCTTGCTTCTTCACAACATGTGCGGTGGCAACAACAACTACAACTGCAACCGGACAGAAAAGAAAAAGGAGGAAGACCGACGACGTTGACGTGACAGACCCAGCAACGGCAGCAAGAGCATGATGGCTCCGCCATCACCGTGGAGACTTATATTTATAATGGTTCCTATGATTCGAATCCTACTTCGAAGCCTAGTTCGATTAAGACAATAATTCCTTTAGATCGATCTTACCTTTCCTCATCTACATCCGCTTCGAGTTAGACTAAAACTCTATGGCTCCATACTACATCGAACATGTTTTAGGGTTCACAAGCCCACTGTCAAACGCGAGAAATTTCTCTAACCCCAGGGACCCTTTAGTAATAATATTCATGTATTATCCTCTTCGAAGGCCGTTAGTTGCGTATTAGACATAGTCCCTTTTTATGTCCTAAGAGCCTTGGTTCTTTAATGCCCATTATCTATTGTTAAAGGTCCATTCCAAGTTTTAATCTCTTTTTGGTCTAAATTTTTAATTGTGCTGGGCTTTTAACGCTTGAAAATTTATTTGTAGCCCACTTAATAATATCTAGGCCCATTATTGATTTTCATTTATATATTTATTCTCTATAATTATTCTACGACTAATATTGTATACTTGTTGCCATATATCTTTTGTTTAAATTTCAATGTTACTACACTCTCTCCCACTTAAAAGAATTTGGTCCCCAAATTCACATATTTTTCCTTCCATAATAGTGAGGAGAGATCACCATATTCAAAACATGTATTCTAACTAGATACATTATCCAGAGTCCAGTCCAACAGAAAGTACAGTCTAAAGTAGTAAAACGTACCACATGCCAAGTGAACACTCGGCCCGGCGACGTGTCGAGACGGTCGTCGACGAGGCCCTGCGCGTGGCGGCCCTGCGGCGCATGCGTGTGCTCGACACCGAGCCGGACCCGCGGTTCGACCGTATCGCGCGCCTGGCCGCCCTGCTGTTCCACTGCCCTCGCGCCGCCGTCATCCTGATCGACGAGCACCGGCTGTGGATGAAGGCCAAGGTCGGCCTGGACGGCGACGAATGGCCCCGCCGGGCCGCCCTGGTCGAAACCGTGCTGGAAAAGGGCGAGGCGCTGTTCTCGCCCGATGTGAAGGCCGATCCGCGGTTCGCCTCGGCCAATGCGCAAAGCGCTTCCGACGCCCGCTTCTACGCCTGCGCGCCGCTGATCGCGCCGGGCGGCCAGATCATCGGCGCGCTCAGCGTCGGCGATATCAAGCCGCACGAGGATCCCGGCCCGGCCGAGCGCCAGGCGCTGATCGACCTGGCCGCCCAGGCGATGGACGAGATCGTGCGCGACGCCGACGCGGCCATCGCCTTCGAATTGTCCGCCGTCGACCGCGAACGGGTCGACCTGGCCCTGACCGCCGCCGGCCTGGCGGCCTACGAATGGGACCTCGCCACCGACCGGCTGCTGGTCAGCGAGCGCATGCGGGCCATGCTGGGGCTGGCCAACGACAGCGAGCCGATGAACCGGGGCGGATTTGGCCGCGGCCTGGTGCATCCCGACGACGAGGGCCTGGTCAGCGCCATCCTGGCCGAGGCGATCCAGACCGGCGGGCGGTTCGAGATCGAGCATCGCCTGGTGCGCCCGGACGACGGCCGCATCATCTGGGTGGCCAGCTCCGGCGTGGTGGTGCGCTGGCCGGACGGCTCGGCCCGGCGGCTGATCGGCGTGCTGCGCGACGTCACCGCGCGGCGCATGGCCGAGGAACAGCGCGAGACCCTGGTCGCCGAGCTGGACCACCGGGTGAAGAACGTGCTGGCGTCGGTGCAGTCCATGGCTTTGCAATCGGCGCGCAAGACCACCTCGCTGGACGTGTTCCTGAAGACCTTCGCCGGGCGGCTGGAGGCGATGGCCTCGGCCCACACCCTGCTGACCGCCACCCGTTGGCGCGGCGCCGAGATCGTCAACATCGCCGCCGCCGAGCTCGGCGGTCTGGCGCCCGGCCAGGCGCACTGGCAGGGCCCGGAGATCGTGCTCAACCCGCGCGCCACCAACGCCCTGACCCTGGCGCTGCACGAACTGGCCACCAATGCGGTCAAGTACGGGGCCCTGTCGGTGGAGACCGGTCGGGTGGAGGTCACCTGGCGGCTTGCCCGAGCGCATCGCGGTCAGCACGTACTCGCGCGCCGGCTCGATGCCGCCGATCAGCTCGACGATCAGATCGGAGTTGGCGAGGATCTCCTCGAAATTGCCGCTGGAGCGCGACAGCACACCCGACAGCTCGGGGCGCAGGCCGGTGATGCGCTGGATGCGGGCGGCATGCTCGACGACGAGCTCGGCAAAGGCGCCGCCGATTGTCTGCTGATGCTCCGCGACACGGGCCGCGACGATGCGGCGTAGGCGATCGACTTGCCGACCGTGATTTTTGCGCTCGCCAGCGCTGGAACAGGAACGCACGATAGTTCTGTCCACAACCACCTGGTGAAACGAAGGCCGCCATCCGGAAGTGGTACTGCGTCCTTTGCGATGAAGCCGATGGACAGCGACATGGCGCCGTCCTGGATCAGCGCCCAAACTTCGCGCGCCTTCGCGACGCCATCAGTGAGTTTCGCCGTGATGCGGATACCGCCTGCGCTCACCTTGGCGTCGCGAACCACGCCGATGGGCTGTCCGTGGTCGTGGCCGAACAGCAGCGGCAATGGCAATTCAAACTCCGCGCCGTCCGGCTCGACAATATCGCCCATGCGATCGACTTGCGGGCGAGTCGCCCAGCCAGTGAAAACCATCTCGCCGCCCTGGTCGAGCGCGCGGATGTTGAGATAGGTCACGTGCCGCGTCATCGCCGCGGGCCCTGCATCTTTCGCGATGGCGCCCATCAGCTGCCAATCTCCACCACGTCTACCGAACCGCCGATGTGCCAGTCGGCTTGCATGGTCGAGCGAATCGCAATCGAGTTGGCCTGAAACAAACTGACCATCGCGCCCGACGGCCCGGCCGGTGTCGCGGCGTTCTGCGTCGGTGCGTCGTTTGCCTCGACGACAGCATGCTGTGCGAAGTCAATCTCGCCCTCGCTCCACGCGGCCGCGATCCGGCTCGCGTCGACCAGCAGAGCCGTGCCGGGCGTGAGCGCGGGTGTGACGACTGCCGGAAGACCGCGAAACCAGCCGCCGCGAACATCAAGGCGCTGATCCGCATTCGCAGCTGCGTCTGACGGATGCAGCAGATACACCGCGTAACGATAATCGCCGCTGAAACCGCCGGAATCCGCCGCCGAGATCAGATCCGCGATGAGTGCAGCGTCACTCGCATCCGCTGCGCCGCGCAGCAGATCATCGCGCAAGCCAATCTCTGCAGCCTCGCCGCCGCGCTCCAGTGCTTCGCGTGTTGCGACAATCGCGGACTGGAATCGCCGCTCGCGAGCGAGTTCGCGGAGCTTCTAGGGCGGTTGACGCGTGTGCATCCGGTGACGGTGCACACCGATTCGGGGCCACGGTTTGTGAAGGTGCCGGGGTTGTTGCAGCAGTTGCGGGATGAGATGTTCGGTGGGTCGGATGCGGATGGGCGGGCGCCGGCTAATCGTGCGAGGTTGCCGTTGAATGCTCGGGCGGTGGATTTGTTCAGGTTGGTGGATCGGCAGGTTGCGGAGGTGTGGGGGGCGGCGTTCAAGCGGGTGCCGTCGACCGACCGGGCCGAGGCGTTGCTGACCGAGTGGGCCGCGTATGTTTCCGAGGACACGGTGGTTCGGTACTCGTCGCCGGAGACGATCATGGTGTGGTCTGCGGAGCATCATGAGGATCGGGAGCGGGTCATCTGGGTTGTGAATGAGTGCACGGCCCTGAACCTATTGCGGCGTTGGGTGCACGCGATCGAGGAGTTGTTTGATCCGCCGCAGACGGCTGAGATCACGGCTGCGTGTATTCAGTGCGGGGAGCGGAAGGTGAAGCGGTCGCGTGATGGTGAGTGGGTTGAGTCGACCGCGTTGGTGTTCGTGCGGGACCGGGTGACGGGGGATTCGGTGGAGGCTCGGTGCTTGGCGTGTGGGG
The DNA here is from genome assembly GCA_024336825.1 of Amorphophallus titanum. NCBI lineage: Eukaryota > Viridiplantae > Streptophyta > Magnoliopsida > Alismatales > Araceae > Amorphophallus > Amorphophallus titanum. Next base: position 1,425,918 of record JANBPO010006173.1, read on the forward strand.
CGTCGTGGGGGCCGAACTTGTTCATGTATTTGGCTGAGAAGATCGCAGAGAACGAGCGGGCGAACGCCGCTTGATTCGTTAGGCGTAATCATCGGGTGTGCTAGTTGCGCCTAGGCCTGGTAGCCCAAATGGTAGAGGCGGGGGACTCAAAATCCCTACAGTCTGGGTTCGACCCCCAGCCAGGCCACGACACGCCGACGACAAGTGGACTTGACAGAATCACATCGGTGTAACTATCCTTGGTTCCAACTTCGTACCGGTCTGTCTTGGGCCGGTCGGAACGCGTGTTGGGTAGGGCAGTTCGGTAGCCCGCCAGGCTCATAACCTGGAGGTCGTGGGTTCGAATCCCACCCCAGCAACTTTGCTCCCCATCGTCCTCCGGGCCTGGTGGGGCTTTTTCGTGGGGGCTCCGATTTGGTCGGGCTCGGTGTGGGCCTCTGGTCTACAGCCGATATCGCAGATCGTGACTGCGGGAGTCCACTGGCGACTGATCATCGCCTGTTGGTTCGGGTAGCTCAGTTCGCAGAGCGCCCTACAGGGGAGGTCGCGGGTTCAACTCCCGCCCTGAACCATCACCCGCCCGGATGTTTCGACTACCGGGTTGCCCACCTACGGGTGGTGCTCACGGGGGCGGGTCGTTGTGGATCGAATACTGGCTCAATCAGGTCGTTCGGCAACATCTTGAGATCGACAATATGGTTGTCGGCGCCTGCACCGGAATTCGCGGTGGAAAACGCAATGAAAATATCGCCAGAACCATTGCCAGAGATGCTGCCGTCGCGACCAAGGCCAAGCGCCACACGGCGAGCGAGACGCTTGAGCTGTGTCGAAATCAGAGGCGCGTCGGTGGCAACGACGACGATGATGGAGCCGTCGGCCGGCGTTTCCGAACCTTCGCCCGGCGGATACGGACGCCGGCGCCACTGCTGGTGCTTCGCCTTGACCTCCTCCGGGACGAGGTCTTCATCGACATACCTGGGCCTGTCCTCGCTGAGGAGTTCACCGACCTTCAGACCGGCGATCCGCAGCTGTCGACGCAGGCCATAGTTGGTCTGGACGAGCACGCCGATCGTATAGCCGCCATCGTCCTCGGACAGCCGGCGAGACGCCGTACCGGTGCCGCCCTTGTATTCGTAGCACGTCATCCCCGTGCCGCCGCCGACATTGCCCTCCGCCACGGGGCCGCCGGCGGCGCCGTCGAGCGCCTCGAACACATGTTCGGCCCTCACGTGTCCGCCGTTGATATCGCTGAAGTTACCATCATAGGTCTCGCCGGCGATGGGCATGGTCCAGTCGAATTCCCACCCACGACCGCGCATCCATTGCACCGCCGCATCCCGGACGGTCCCGACGCTATGGGTGTTGGTGAGCAGGATCGGCCCATCGAACACACCCCGCTCTTCGAGCCACGTCAGCCCGGTGACTTCGCCTGGGCCGTTGAGCGTGAAGCTGGCCGCGAAACAGGGCCTTCGGTCGTTGCGCCCACGCGGCAGGATGGCCGTGACCCCGGTTCTGACCGGGCCCTCGCCAACGATCAGCCGGCCCTCTCCGGACGAAAGCGTGACATAGCCGACCTCGACACCCTCGACATCCGTGATCGCATTCCAGCGCCCCGGCTTTCCAGAAAACGGGATTCCCAAGTCGCGCGCCCGGGGCTCTTTGACAGTCGCCATGCGATCAACTCCAGTAAACAAGCTAGGCTACACTTCGCAATGATTGGTCGATGGTCGACACCATTCGCTCGAACTCATTGACCTCGGCGATCAGCGGCGGCGCGAGCGAAAACGCCGTAAAGCTGGGCGATATCCTCGGGCCGTTCCGCCAGCGGCGGGGTCGCCAACTCAACGGTGGCCAGGCGATAATAGAGGTCGGCACGGAAGCGGCCGGCGGCGACTTCGCCCTGCAGGCGCCGGCGCTTCTCATAAATTCGAGGATCTTCCTATAATTTTTGATTAATTTAGAAAATTACATACTTTTTCCCTCGAGTTTTACGGAAATAAATTACATACACATAAACTCGGGGCACATATGCAAAAGCGATGGCATATACGCATCATACTCTCACTCTGGATCTTAAACAAATGCACAAGTGGAGAAATCTCCAAGTCTTCATTAGAGTCCAAACTCCGAATCCCAATGTCAAGTTTGGGGGCTCACATGGCCTATTTATAGAAGTTGGGTAGCGATTATGCCTTTTAGGACTTACTCAGATCGGATAGATTCCATCGGGAGGCCAACATGGACCGAATAGGTCCCCAAAGGTGGAGGTTGGGATCGGATAAGTCTTGAAGGGGCCACCGGGACCGGATAGGTCCCAGAGGGTACCTATTGATCCATCTACCCTGAATGAGGGAGAGGGGAGCCCGCCCCCTATAAAAACCCCACTTCTGGGTTTTCTCTCTGATTTTCTATGCTTTTGTCGTCGTGTGGAGGAGAAAACAGCTCCTCCTTGTGTTTTGTGTCTTAGTGTAGTCCACTTCATGCATCGCTTATCACGTGGAGAAGCTCCGGTCTTCTAGAATTTGTTCTCGGCCGGTTCCATACATCTTATGAGTTGCAAAGAATTTGTTTATTATAAGATTTGCTTATTACGTGGGCATTTTAGTTGTTCCAAATATCTGACGAAATCTCCTCGGGACAAGTGTTTAATCCGGTATCGTGACGACACAGACTTTGTGTCGTTTTGTGGCTATCATGAAATTAATTTGCATTTTATTTCTCTGATGGATTTGAGAAAATAAACGGATTCATTAATGTCATAAAATCATGTCTATGATGGTGCTTTTTTGTCACGGGAAAATAGCTCTATTCATATTTATTTAAAATAGAAGTAGATTGGGTGATACAATCAGTCAACCCAATCTCGATGGTCTAAATGTGGCTCACATTTCCCAACTACAATATTCTCAAACTTAAAACACCGAAAAGAAAAGGTAAAAAGTTATCCTAAATATCGACTTCGGGAAGATTTGAATACTGAATCTCATGTACAGAAACAAAAAGGAAAGCTTCAGAGATTGTCTAACTGGCAATGGATCTTCCTTATTCTCATGAAGCTTGAACAAGGGTCGTCACTGAACAATGCTCTCTGTCCAATCTGATGAAGAAGGGTGTGGCCAACTTCTTCTCATGAAAGATCTCTGAGGCCCTCTTAAGTTGGGGGAAAACCGAGTTAACTTAAAACTCAGCAACCATAATTTTTTTAGATCCCATAAAAATCATTTCACCCACGGTCAAAGGTCAGTTTCAGACAGATCCCTTTCTGTCTTGAGTGTCTTTAACCAGTTCTAGAAAAAAAATAGCTACCAAGTTATTTTCATTTCCAATCTGCTGATTGGATGGATCTGAAATAAATATATGTTGTAGCCCTTCAAGTCCTCTTTCCAACGGCACTAGTCTCACCTCGATCCGTCTCTGGATCTGATCGCAGAAATTCTTGTCGTGGAAGCGCACAGATCTGACCCGAGTCAAGCCAATAGTAGCAGTCTGGGAATTAATTCCTCAGAAAATACGCCGGCTCACATTCGACGACCGCCACTCCTAGAGTTCGATCGACAACACCTCAACAGCGTCCCAGCCAACTTCCATGGTCAGAAGATGATCGGAAGCCGCCGTCCCAGCAGCGGAGCTCACTTGCTATCCTACGGGCTGAGCTGAGTTGCTGAGCTGAGTCTGAATAGTGCCGAGTCGGGACAGTACCGAGTCGGACCAGTAGCCCGCTTCCGCCCCAATAGCCCTTCCGACTTGCAACTCGTCAACCCAAGATCGATCCTCCCGGGTCCATTTGTAGTCCTTTACCTCCCTGCATGGAGTGGGTAATAATATCACTACTGTAATTATTGTAATTAATTATTTACCAAGAGTTATCGTACTTGGCCGGGGTCATCATCCCCACGCCCGGAGTGTAGAGGTAAACTCGTCACTCTCCTCGTAGACTTTACTTTGCTTGTATATTTTTTATATACCACTGCATGCGATAGGAAATTAGCTCACCCAAATATTTATTCACCGCTCCGAGAGAGAGCGAGACTGTCCCGTGACCCGATCCGGGCACGAAAGAGAGTTGACCACCCTAGCTCTTGCCGGTTTCTCAACCGCGCACGATCCAATGCTTCCCTCGTTAGGGACGAACAGTGAGCTTGTCTAGAGTCCAAGGTTCACATTCAACTTGGAGTCGAGTCCCCCGCGTGTCCGTCCCGCATCAAATTGGTATCGGATCTAGTTGAGTCTAGGGTCGTCATTGCATAAAAATGGGAAAACGTGTCTTAGAGTCTAGGTTGGTATTCGAGTTGGTCTGTCTAGTCTATTTGTGTTAGTATGTCCAAAGTATAGTTCCTTAATGTCCGATGGGCTCCAAGTCGCCCAAATCATATAACTGGCTGCATGATACCCATGGGTTGGGTAACCATCCTCTTCACTTCCGTAGGCCCGAAGCCTCAGACTTTTATGGTTCCAATGACCCGGGCGACTACCTTAAGTGGGAGGCCACCATGGACACGTATTTTGATTGTTACACTATGTCCGGTGCCATGCAAGTCAGCTTTGCCCAAAAGAGGCTTGTCCACAAAGCCGCCTGGAAATGGGAGAGCCTAGAACGCCTGAGAGAGATTAGGAGGCAATCCCATCGAGTCATGGTGCCAAATGAAGTGCGAGCTTAGGAAGGTCTATCTACCCAGCCCAGTCACCTCCAACCAATCCCACCCAAACACCTCCAATCAAGTGAGTCATAGTCGGAGGCAAAGTGCCTCGCATGTAGAGGAGTCTAGGTCCACGACCAAGCCAAGTTCATATGGGCGGTTCCAACACGTTGCTCCTACACCAAGCCCCACCACTGCCGAACTCTTGCAAATGTTGTTAGATGGGGTGGATAGGAGGTGTGCTTACATCGAGTCCTTGGTTTCCCCTTGCCCACCACCTAGACAGAAAGAAACCAAGCACGAGCCTAAGGAGGTAGAAGCTAGTAGTCCCAACCCAGTGCCATCTGTAGTACCATCCCAAGGTCCTCCCCCCATCATGGAGGATCCTCTTCCCCCACTCGTGCGAGCTCCTCCTCCCTTGTTGCCTACACCCCATGTCCATCTGGAGGATAAAGGAAAGGACCCACTTATCGAGGAGCCTAGTGGGTCACGACAGTAGTGTTATCGCTGTCAGGGGTTCGGCCACTTTGCCGGATGGTGTCCCACTCGGACACCACTATCCCTAGGGGACAAAAGAGTTGGAGAAGTTTCACCTTCCAATCTTTAGGTGGAGCCTCATCAGCCAGAGCTACCCGTGTTTCTAACAGGAAAGCCATTCATTGCCGAGCCGCTTCTTAGTTAGCTCAGGATGGGCTTGGTCCCTAGACCGTCTTGCTACCTCTCTGTGGACCCAGCCCTCCCAATAGTCCCTATTAACTCCTTTCACACCACTTTAAAGTCCTTTTGTTTCATAGAAAGTGTAAAGGATCTATTAAGGAGTTTAGAATGTCAATGGGATCTGACCTACACACTGACCTTAGGGTCTGACCAACCCTATATTCATAGCATTACGCTCCCAGCTTTGGGGTCTATTACCTCGGTATACACCTTGGGTCCTATCACCACTGAGGTCTTATTGTTCTTCCTCGTTCCCGATGAGCCAACCTTCATTCCATTCATCCCACGGAAGGAACTATACCTCATACCCATGACCATCGTCCCACCTACTACCATGCAAGAAGGTGATCCTCAACACCTTCTAGAACCCTACACATGGGACCATGACATGGGGGAGTCCATCTCATGGGGTCATACCTTCTTTGACCCTTTTGACCCCTTCACTAGTGAACCTCCCGAGATATCATATTCATTCCACTTCTTCCACGGAGTTCACTATCACACCGGTTCTCCATGGGTCAGTCCTTCAGTTCATTGGGGTACGGAAGAAGGTAGTTTTGGGTCTCCTAGCCCTCCCACACCCAATCCCAAAGGAAAGTCATTGCCAGACTGGTTCATACTTGGACTACTAGGAGTCCCCCATGACGTCAACCTTCGGTTACGTCAAATGCATACATGGCACACATTCGGGTGTCCTGTTCCGCCACTACATATGTATGGGCCGGACTAACTGTAGGTTTAGGGTCATGTCAGAGTCCATGCTTTTCTTTAGTTGTCCAGTTGTTAGGATTTGGCATACGTCGAGTCGAGTCTGTCAGCTCACGATGTTTGTCCCTTTCGAGTACGATGCAAATCAGATCTTATGCATATGTTGTAGACTTGCTAGAGAGATACGGGCTCAGTTCTTCTTAGTGTACCGGATCTAGTCACCAAAGGGACACAATGGTGATTCCTAATGAGTCATTGAGCTATCTCCCTTCTTTGAGAGTGACCCCACCCTGGAGTGTCCACCACTAGCCTCATTCCCCGCAGCATAGCATATAGAATGTATACGGGATGAGCAGGTGCCGATCTCTAGGAGTGGAGCGTACTCCGCGCTTCCAGGTGCGGTGACGGATCCGCCGGAGCGACACACGAGCAGCTACCCTTTACTCGACGGGGTCGAGTTCTTCCCACCCGGGGAGAATTGATGGGAATCGACATCGGGCACTAATATTTTATTTTTATATTTGTATCCATTTGATTTGCATTTATACCCTTGGGTAATTGGGTTTGCAATTGTAAGGCTTCATAAGCCAAATGGATAGTCATTAGGATTTTATGAGTTTATGTGTAAAAGTCCAGTAGGTCCAACAAGGGGCCCCCACCTTCTTCCCCATTGCAACAGATTCCCATGTTTTGTGGGAACCGTACTACGCGAAAGGGCCGCGGAGAAAGCTGGTAAGAAAGAGCCGATGGAGGCGCGCGTACTCATCTCCCGGTTCGATTCAGGCTGCGCAAAGGCGCAGAAATGCGTCCTGCAGGGCTATTTTCTCAAGACTGTCGGATAGCAGGGAGACTAGGTGGCGGAGCGAGCAGTCAGGCCGCAACTTGCTTCCGCGCTGGACCAGCGCCAAATCCCTGCCCCCTTTAGATTGGGCGACGTTGGACGTGGGGATTCCCAACCTTCACGGCTTTCTAGGAAGCCATTTCAGGCACACGCCCCAATCGAAATACTGCGGAATATCCTGGATGATCCGACAGCATCCCACCCGAACGCTCGCGCCCGAAGGGCACGGCTAGGCCCCGGGGAGCGATTGAACCGTTGCTGCCAGATGCGAAGAAGATGAAGTCGGTGTTGCGCCGGATGACGGCCTGCATGTTGGCGTCCACCCGCGCGCCCGCACGACGCCGCGCGCCGACGACCGCATGCAGCGCATCGCTTACCACCGAGCCGAGCTCGGAAATGGTACCCGCTACTTCGGTATCATCGGGCAGTGTCAGCGTAACTGGGCGGCCGGCCGCCGCCAGGGCATAGTCGCCGACGCTGAGCGGGACGGTCACCAGCTTCTGGGTGCTGGAATAATCGAGGAGCGCGCCCCGCTCGGACGCGTTTGCGCTCAATATTTCGCCGACACCGGCGCTGTGGGCAGCAATATGAACCGGACCTGCGGCGACCACGATCTGGTCCGGGCCGACAATTCCGGTCACCGGCAGGCCCGCGGCCTTTTGCCATTGCCGCACCTGCTCGGGCAGCGACCCTGAATAGCCCAGTTCTGCCAGGTTGTCGGCAAGCTGGATGACATCGGCATTGTCGGAGGCCCGTGCCTCAAGCGTGGCATGGGCACTGCGCAGGTCGTCCAGCGCCACTTCGGCCTGTGCGACAGCCACGCGCGCGGTTGCCGCGTCGAGCTCGGCCGCCGCCATATCCTTGCGCAACGCGCGAATAGCCGCATCGAGACCAGCGCGCGCCGCAGCCAGATCGGCCTCGGCAGCGGCAATATCGATGCTGGGTGCCAGCTCCGCCGCGCTGAGCTCGGTCACGCGGGTCAGCCTGGCCTGCGCGGCAGTGACGGCCCCCGCGAGCTGGATGAATTCTGGCGTGACGGGCTGGGGCGAAAGCGCGTCCTCCAGCCGCGCCGCGGCATCGGACATCCGCGCCGCAGCATCAGCCGATGTGCTCCTGGCCTCCGGCTCCGATGCCATCATCATCGGTTTCAACACCAAGGTGGAAAACAAGGCGCTGAGCGTTTCCAAGCGCGAAGGCGTGCAGATCAGCGAGAATGGCGGACAGACGTATACCTCTGCCAACAACGGCTTCCACCACCAGCACATTCTGGATGTGGCGATGGATCCGGCAAGACCGGAACGCGCACTTGTCGTGCTGACGTTTGACACGAATGCGTTTCTTGCGACCAAGGACGGCGGGACGACGTGGGCTCCGCTTGGCGCGGGTCTGAAGCGCACCGACCTGAAGCATGTTTATGCGGCGCCGAACGGATGGTGGGCCTCGCTGAACAACGGCGGCTGGATGAAGTATGAAGAGACCAGCGGCAAGTGGGTCAAGGCGGGCTTGTACCAGCAAGATGCGCCGGAAGCACCGGCACCGACGAAGGTCACGAAGATCGTCAACGGAAAGAAGACGACGGTGCTGGTGAAGAAGCCGGCCCCGAAGGCAAAGCCTCCGGTGCTGTCCGCGTACCAGGTGAACGACATGACGTTCACGCGGGACGCGTGGTTTGCGGCGACGACTGCCGGCGTTTTGACTTCAAGAGACGAAGGCAAAATCTGGAAGTCGGTTGCGAAGGATGAGTTGTTGCGCCAGCCGACGCAGTCGCTGGAAGCTTCGAACGACGGACAGAACATCTGGGCGATCTCGCAGAAATACCTGCTCTTCTCGGGAGATGCGGGCACGACCTGGGACGCGAAGGAACTGCCGTTCGCTTCGGCGGGCAATCTGCGTATTCACCGGCTGGATGACAGCAACCTCTTCATCACGTCGAACATGGGCCTTTACACGTCGAAAGACGCGGGCCGTAACTGGAATCGAGCGGACGTACACGATCTGCGATTCCAGGACGTGGCGGGCTCCGGCAACGCACTCGTCGTGTCGCTTGCACAACACGGCTTGATCGCGTCGTTTGACTCCGGCAAGACGTGGAAGCACATCGACGGCGCGTTCGCGGAAGGCTCCGGGCGATACGGCATCCGGGCTGCCGGGGCGGGCTCCCCCGCCCTTGTCTACCGCAACAGGCTCATGGCCAATGCCATGAGCGGATTTAGGATTTCTTAGGGGCTTTGGCCCCCCTGTTAAGTACCCGGATCGCCCCGGCGGTGCGATACTGGGGACATGAAACCCGGCCCTGCAGCCCCGCTCGCGGGCGTTGCCTGCTGCGAAAACGTGGCGGAATACCACGCCCCGTCCGCGGCCGTCGGGGCCGGCAAACCGAACGCAAAAACTGCTATTCAGTGAAGATGATGGGGAAAAGATATCAAGTGTTGGGAAATGAAACCAATTGATCTTCAGCAATAAAAATAGTTCAAATCCCTTGGATGAAGCTGGGGGTGAGTGAAGATGTGTCATGAATAAGCATGAAAACGCAAAAGCATTGAGAGATGAAGACTGCTCTTAGCTCCCCCTGACATCAAGACTTATGAACAGAAATGCAATCCATGCAACAATGAAGACAGAGGATATGTGATTTCAGACATAATCCTACTTGCCTTGACACTAATAAGCATGACAGAATGCAAGTGTGCAACAATGAGACATAATGCATCATGCAAACGTCAAGTTTTCTCACTTGATTATCCAACAGCCACCAAGACAATATTATCCATACAATTCAACCAGTGAGATCTTACATGTGAGAGAGAGAGTTATTCAGATATCTAGAGAGGAAGATCTTGAATTAAAGAAATTAAGTTCAACCAATCAAGTTCAAAGATTCATTCAGTTTTGATTCACACAATCCAACAACCCGATAGTGGTGAACAACCCCCATCAGCCACTTAGTGGCACCTTGACAGTAGTAGTGTGATGAGATCACCGCCCAGCCACCATACCAGCTAATGACGGCCTGCCGCATAACTCCATCTAGGATGTTGTGGTCGTCGTAGCCCTCTCTAGCATACTGTAAGCCAGCGGGCTCCAGCACCAACCCAGTGGTCCCCTCTATCTCTGTGCGGTGGTGACCGTGCAAATCCCAGCTAGTAGGGCCTATCGGCCCAACTCTGACTCCAGACTGCTCCGCCATGCTGAAGAACCCCAAGCATTCAACACTGGGAAATTGGCACTGCCTCCAGTAGTCCTCCGAGAAGCTCGGGTAGCTGTAAAAGGCTACACCGTACAGGCTGTCCCTACCAATCAAAATAGCCCGCTCAAGCCGGTGACGGGCCCCTGGAATCTCTGAGTCGCCCTCCTCCATGCCAGGAGGGACATAGCTCCGGATGAACTCAAACAGGTGACGATCTAAGGGGAACTCCAATGGATAGCCTCTGCTCTGGTCGTAGCTGTACAGACCACCTACCTCTAGAATCCTCATCACTTCCATGGCCCTTGCTCCAGCTACCCTCTCACCAATCGGACCCTCAGCCACTGCCTTATAGCCCCAGTCCAGCTGCTCTACACCAGCCACAGTGATCCCTGGCGTGCCTAGAGGGGGCATCTGTCGATCATTCCGTCGTACCCAGTAACCTTCCTCTCGAGCCATGCGCTAAGTGCATTGAGCGTAGACGCAGTGTCTCATTGTTTCATCATTTTTGTCACCTGCGTCCACGCATTGAGGCAACTGCGTTGACGCCTCACTCATGTTTTGTCTAAGTCGTCAGGACTTGTACTCCATGGCGTCCACGCATTGTGTTCACTGAGTCCACGCATTTGTCATCAGTTTCTTATGTCATCTGGACTCCTTCACTCCTTAGCGTCCACTCACTCAAGCAAAGGGTCAACTCATCTCACTACATTGTTTGAACTTCTTTTGAGCTGCAGTTCTTGTGCTTCATTTCCAACAGGTTCTAGGTATGCAAAGTTTATGGCCTTTGAAGAGAAACTGGGGGTCCCTCCCCTCTCCTCGACTGGAGCATCCTCAGATGATGTAGACAGTAGTCCTCTAGCATCGCCAGTGGTGATGACATTTACGGCGAGGGCCATTAAGGTTCCCTCGCGAGCGGTGTCGTCAGCGTGGGCTTGTATTATCTCACCCACTGCCCTCCTTCTCCTGGTGAGAGGATCTTGCCTTTCGACGAGCCTGGATATCTCTTCAGGCTCAGTGGGCAAAGCCCCATACCGGTCGAACACCCCGGCCATGTTGCAGGAGAAGACCCTCACGTCTCTACCCTTCCTTGATGCCCTTCTTGATGATTTGCTGGGGAATGACAGCCTGTCAAAGACTGACCTTCGTGGTTGTGCCTCTCTCTAAGGAGGGGAGAGGTGATAGCCTTCTGGGACATTCCTCAAATCCACACTCGGTGGGGACCGAGGTTCTTGCCCTTTCGAGATCTCGGCTATTGCTTGCAACAGCCTCTGACATCCCAGAAGGGTGCTTGCCGGGCCATACAGATAAGCCCTCATTACTTCACTTACTTCCTCCTGCGGGTGCAGGGAGGAGAGAGTGTTACGTGGCTCGGTTTTCACCGTATGGGCGATGGGATGGACACCTTGACTCGGTGATGTTGCAGTAATGTCGGGGGTGCCGGTGACAGGCGTCCCTAGTGATAACAAGCTAGGACGGTGAGCTAGAAGGGGAGGGGTTGAATAGATCACTGGAATTAAAAATTCTTAACAAATTTAACCACAGGAAGTGCTGAAACTAGAAGAGAAACAATGTAAAGTAGATCTAAGTGACAAAGTATCGAGCGATGGATGTGCGCAAATAGCAGAAGAAGAACCAGACAAGCAAACCACAAATCAGAGACAGATGATTTTTTAGGTGGTTCAATTGCAACCCGCAATCTACGTCCACCCCTTACGCCAACGAGTAAGTTAGGCCTTTCCATTTTGTTGTAAGGATTGGCCCACCCAATTGTAAATATCAAATATATTTCAATAAAATCAGCGCTAAGAGTTACTTTGGTGGAGTGGGAACACTCCCTTCCTCTGGAAGGGGGTGCACTCTCCCTTAGACCTCTTAGTGACTTTTGTTAAAAAAAAAAAAAGCTGAGCTAAATATCTAACAGAGGCAGAATTACCAATGCCCCTGATATTCCAGACCAAGAAGGGACTAATCATCGTCAGGGAAAGGAGGAGAATCAGCAGCCAATTCTTTGGCTTTAGCTCTAGTCAACCGAGTGTCACAGAACAATGCCCCAGAGGCCAAATTTTCTGAAATCAGATGCGAATGAGAAAACTTGGAGCACGAACTAGCATTACCAACCATTCTTGAATTCTCCGCAACGGACAAGGCCGAAACAGAGGTGGATTGATCAATACTCAGAATATACTTGTTCTCACCTGGGGCGTTAGAAGACGGTACACGTTCCCTAGGAAGCTGGTGGATTGAAGGGAGCTCCTCTGGCTCCGAGCTTTCCTCTATACAAGGAAGTGAGTTTATGATTGAAGGAACAGAAGCAAACACCCCTTTCTTGTAGGAAGAAATAAGAACCGTAGCCGGGATTTTGTTATCCTGAGCTCCACAGAATCCAGAAGGCGGACTGTCCGCAACAGGACATAAAGCATCAACCACTTTCTCCTGAAGGTTAACCACTTCCAGGCTGGAATCGTCAGCAACCTCACTCAAAACTGAGAATCTGTTGGAATTCAATGAAGGAATCTCTTTACCAGAATCCCGTTTGGGCTTGAAGAATTGCTGAGGGACGTGCAACTCATCAGTATCATTCACGGTCTTCTTAAAGGGCAGTTTACTGAGCTTTTTCTTACATTCAGGGTCTGAGTGGCCGATCTTGTGACAAAAAGAACACAGCCGAGGAACCCTCTGATAATCCACCTGCTGCCAAAATCCACCACTGCCGGTGCCAATCCAGATTCTATCTCGCCGTTGCTTATCCAGGTTGAGCTCTACACACACCAGCGCCGCAGCGGCGTTTGTCATAGCAATGGTGGAATCATGAATCCGAAGAACAGTGCCGATGTTTCCAGCGATCGATCGAAGCATGTCTTCGTGATAAAAATTAGCGGGCAGGTCCGGGAACCCTATCCAGGCTGGGACGATGGGAGGGTCCGAGTTGAAATCAAAATCAGTCTGCCATTTAAAGAACCTGAACATGAAGCCTTTGATGAAGAAGCTCTTCTGAAGCGATAGGGGAGAGGGGGCTTTTCTTGGAGAGGAATCCAGAGGTTCTCTTCTCCGCGGCCGATAGTGTTCTCTGCCCCAGTCGAAGCCCCCCGACGCTACAGAAGAAGAAGGCTCTCTCTCTGTCGCATCTCTAGGTGGGTCACCGTGTTCCTCTCCGGTGTACCTCTTCCCGGCTTTTCTCTTCTGCTCTTCACGCAATGTAGAAGAGAGGCAAAGAGGGGGGGGCGATGATATGAGCCCGTCCTCTTCCTCCCCATCTTCCTCTTCCTCTCTTCCCTGTAAACCCCTTCTCTGTGTTCCATGGAGGGTGTCCGTGCGACAACGCCGGCACCCTATTATGTAATATATATATAGATGCATTCAATTCCCTACTCATGGTATGAAAGCAATGTGAATAGTGCCCACGGTTGTATTAGAATGTTATTCATTTCGTTCTGATTGTTCTCATACGCTGCGTGCTTGAGCCGGCGCCGTGCTACAGTGACGGCGCCGGAACCAAGCCTTTGGCCATTCTTCTTCTCCGCGCCCCTGTTCTCCCCTGCGTGCTGCCAGTATTGCTGTGAGACGGCGCCCTGCGTCATCGGCGCGCCGTTTCCCTTCCTCTGCCCATTCATCTCCTTTCAGTGTGCGCTTTGACTTCCCCTTTACCGCGCAAATGTTTCTGTCCGTATACGTCTTCTCTGGTGACGGACATCTGCCCGGGCACGCCGCGGGCTATAGCAATAAATCCCCCCTCTCTCCCGCGGGCCCAGTGCTCAGTTTCCCTGCAATGCCGTGATTTCAAGTGTTAATTTCACAACGCTCCCGTTAACCAGTCAACCCATGTACGCATATGTTCATATGTATATATATACATGTATATATATATATACATATATATATATATACGCGTGTATGTATCTATATATATATGTATACGTATACACACATATGTGTGCGTGTGCATGTCTATAATTATCACAGTCGGCTTGCCAGTGTGCTTCTTTCATGCTCGTGTCACGTTACCGTCCCTTCAAAGAGGCTCGGCGATGGGGGGGAAGGATACATTTGTCAACGATGCCACCCGTCTACAGGGGACCGTCCGTCAATGACGAATCCCTTACGGACGATTGGACGAACAATTGATCGGGTTAACCCCGGCACATGTAAATCCACGGTCCTCAACGGACTCCGTGGTGGCCGTGAGACGGGCACCCCTCGTAGGCTTGCCTCGGGGTTTTCCCTCTCTAACCGGTCGTCCCGACTTAGACGGAGTACCGGCTCGGGTCGCCACAACTTCTCACTGAAGTAGGCCACCGGGTGCCCTTCTTGGCTAAGGATCCCACCAATCCCTACCCCGGAGGCATCGCAAGTCACCTCAAAAACCTTGGAAAAATTGGGAAGGCATAGGACCGGGGCTTGGGTCATTCTTTCTTTGAGTTCCTGGAAAGCCCTAGAAGCTGACTTGGTCCACACAAAAGTCCCCTTTTTGAGACAGTTGGTGATGGGGGCTGTGACTGTGCTGAACCCTCAGATAAATCTCCGGTAGAAAGTGGCCAATCCAAATGGTCATAACCGTATGATGATGTGACAATGTACATTGTTACAAGTGTTGGACAGGTTGGCTTAATTGCCGGGGAAGTCCTACCTATTTATTCTATTTCCCCCGTGATTGGTAGGCTTTTGCTCTGACTCTGATCCCTGCATTTAACCGGTCCCCAACCAGAAGGAAAAGAAGAAGTTAAAAACAAAAAATCATTTGATTCTTGATCCATTGGGACGTTTATCTTGGATTGGAATTCCATGGACCAATTCATGTTACTGCTAAGTAATAGTGTCCTTTTGCTTTCTGCTTATTTTTATCATCGATACAAGCCAGCAATTTCTGATGAATGTGGCATTGTCCTGGTTTCAGGGGATTGTTCTGCTTATAATATTACTTTCTGGCTTGTGCTGCATGATGGGGATTGAGACTCCATCGAGGTTCGAGACACCACAAGAGTCATGATGAATTTACAAGAGTAATTCCTCCTGGCAGTAGGGTGAAATGTCCTTCGGATTCTTGGAGAGAGACCTGTATGACTCTTTTGTTTGGCTACGAAATGCATTTACACTACGCTTCCCTGCTGGTTTCTCCGCTCAGAGGAGTGGCTCTGTTATAACTTTTGACTGCTACCTGCACAGAGCCATATCACATCCTTAGTAGTTGGGTATCTAAATGTATAATTTTTCTGGTTATAATAGTGATTTATCAGTGCCTTGTGACTAGTCAGCTTGGTGACCTCCTGCCGGCAATCTTGAATGCTATTCTGAAGGCGACCAGCGAATAAATTCCATTTGTATCATTCCCATGATGTTGATTTCATATTTTCATTCATTTAACCAATTCGGTATGGATCGTACGTTTTATTCTCATCACCACATTTTTTTATATGCTCACAGTCAGGCGGGAAACATCATTGCTCATAAAATGAGATCCCAATATCTTAGTATATAGCCGAAAAAAGTTTCATTTTTAACTGTATCAAAGCTGATTGGTAGTATGATCAGATGGCAATTACAAGAGAGAGAGCACAGGAGGGGGGTTCGGCCTTTTTTTATGGTTATAAAATAGAATCCCATAGAGATAGAGAGAGCATGGAGAATGAGAGGGAAGAGAGAGAGGAGACGGGATGGGGGATGCTCGAAGTGACTGGGACACTGTCGTGCTCGGAGGGGATGCCGGTGCCGGTGGTGTCATCAGATGCGGCGTCCAACTCTACACGATAGGATGGGGAAGTGCAGCGACAGCCGGGGTGGGCCAATACTACAGGTGATGGTCTGCTGGGCAGAACCGACTGCGATGGCATGCCGGCGTGGCAGACTACTTGCTGGGGTTCTACATACTTCTTGGAGAAGGGAACCATGGCGTCATGGCTGGCAAGCAAGTGAACTGGTATGCACAGGTAGCGGGCGACTTTGACCACTGCAGGTGGCCAGTGGTGGTGTGGGCACTGGGATGATTGCCAATACTTCACTAACGCTGCCTCTGGTGCTCGGATGTAGGGGGGCCAGGCTCAGACGCCCCGCGTGGCCGACAACCATGCTCGGACCCTAGTGCATGGGGCTATGGCAGATTTCTTGACAGTGGCGGATGAAGGATCTGGTGATAATGGTGCTGCCGCGGTGTCCTTGGTAGCTGTTTCACCAAGGACAACGATGGTGATATGTTAGCGAGGTAGAGGAGGGCGGGGTGCAGCAGTGGCGAGTTGGGAAGAGAAGCCAACGAGTGACTGTTTTCGGTGCAAGCTGGCAGCGTCTAGGGGATAGCTGACTTCGCGGCGAGGCTACAAATAGGGGGCCGCGAGAGGGTGGGACTCCTTCCTGTTGATGAAGACGACCAGGGGTGCTGGATGCCAGGGAGGCCGGGTGAGCCACGGTGGGGCTGCTGGTTTGGTGGCTGTGGTAGAACAGTCCTGCGATGACGACGACGGCCGATGTGTGCTCCACAGGTGGCGCAGTCACTGCCGGAGGGAGGATCAGGGTCTGCATTGTGCTGCCGGAGTGCTTGATGGTGAGCTCATATGCATGGGCAAAGAGACGACAACGGCGGCGGCAGATAGTGTTGCCAGTGGTGGCGACTGGCTCTGCATGGCGGTGCTATGGACGTGGGCGGAGGACGTTACCGGCATGCTAACATGTAGGGGAGCTGGGCAGGGCGGCGCCGCTTCGGGTAGGATGGTGGCGGAGGCGGGGCTAGCGGCGGACGAGCGAGGTGGGAGAACATTGCAGGGTGGAGGGGCTGTGCAGAGTGTGTAGAGGGGGTGCGGGTGTGAGGGCGTGTGTGTGAGGCCGCAGCACCACTACAGCCCTTGCGGCGTGCCCACCTTCTGATTCTTCGACCTCTGGACGCTGGTCCGCCATGGAGATAGAAGGGGAACCCAAAGAAGGTGACTCCAAAGACTCTGGGGGGAGGGGGAGCTGTTGAATCACCGCCGCAGTAACCTCCGCCAGTGTTGCGAACGCCACCACGATTCTCTGCTCCTCCATCGTACCCTCACGGTACATGAAAAACCCCCATACATGAGAATGATGGTGAGCAAAACCCTAAGGAAAATGGGGGTTAGGAGCCCAAACAGCGCACAACGCGTATAACCCCTAGCGGGAGGTGGCGCGACGTTCCGACCTCCCAGAAAAAGGGGCCTCCTCGCTTCAAATCCGTCAAGATCACCATTATTACGTGCACCGATAACCACGCCATGTGGTCTTCTATCACAGTCAGATCTCCACCCACCTGAGCCATAATAGTCTGACCCCAACGACTACTCTACCGAGCCTAATCTGGCTAGGGAGTAGGAGGGGGACAAGTGGAGAGGGGGATTTTCGCAGCCCGTATATGAGCGGCCAAACAAGGTCCTGCCAGACCAAACGAGGCCCAGCTCTCTCAAGTGATAGCCCACCGGGACCACTTATTATGAAATAAGCCCAATAAGTCACTCGAAATCAGACAATTCCTAGGCAGCCTCAGGGCTCGGAAGTCCGAGTGTCGGTTCAGTCGGGAAGATCGTCCACTGCGGCTTCATACCCCTCACCCGAGCTACGCCTCCATCACTCGGATAAGAGCTGGCACTCCATGCTTGACCGACCGGCGAATGCTTATCTAGACCGCCGCTGAGAGTCCTCTAATATTAGAAGGTTATGAGGATAATGTTGTGTCCCTTGTGCTTTGATGACGATGTGATGTTTATTTTGTTGATAGCAACATAATGAGTCACTATAAGCTCTGCTGATTGATTTAACTGATGCTGGTTTGTTGTTGATTAAACTGATGTGGGGGTAAGTCCTGATGATATGATGCTATCTTGTGTTTTTAACTACTGCTCGAAATTGGTGATTTGTGTTGCTATCTGCATTAGGTCAATGGATTTGCATAAAGATCATGTGCATGTCATTTTGCATGACACTTCTGTATGCATAGAATTTCATCGAACAGCCTGTGTGCATGTTATTTTTTGTTTCAACAAGTCTGTGCACGTTGTGTTCCCTTCACTTTAAAAGTCCATGCATCCTGTTCCACCCATGTCCGTGCACATTTCATTGTCATGTCCCAAGTCCGTGCACATTTTCGTTTGCCCTTGTGCGTGTCAAAGTCCTTACACGCTGTCTTGCTCAGAACAAGTCCGAGCACGATGTAAGTACATGCATGTTTTAGGTCACCAAAGTCTGAGCAGGTCGCCAAAGTCCGAGCAAGTTTCTTGCTATTACACACTCAAGTCCATGCATACATGTGAGTTCGTGCATATGAGTCCGTGCATGTTCTCGAGTTGAACACCAAAGTCCGTGCATGAACAGTGCACGTCTGTTTGGCAACAGAGTCCATGCATATCTTGGTTAGTTCATGCATATCTCCCTTATGCATCTTCAAGTCCATGCATGAACAGTGCACGTCTTAGTGTCTCTCTCTCTCCTACGTCTCTTTCACACTCACTTGTGTGTCTCAGTTTGTGTCTCATGTGCCAAATCAAGTCCAAGCACACACTATACCAAACTCAGAGCACATCCTTAGTATGGCATTTAAGGTCTGGGCACGCACTGTTCAAGTCCACACATGTTTATATGTTTAGTCCATCATTGAGTCCGTGCATGAATAGTGTCTTACTTTCCAAGTCTGTGCATAGTCCGTGCAATTGCTACACGTCTTACTCTCCAAGTCCGTGCATAGTCCGTGCAATTGCTGCACGTCTTACTTTCCAAGTCCGTGCATAGTCCGTGCAAATATTGCACACCTTACATTGAGTCAGTGCATAGTCCGTGCAAATATTGCACATCATACGTTAAGTCCGTGCATATATGTTTTAGGTCTGAACATAAGTCTGTGCAGGTTTAGCTTTGCATAGTCCGTGCATGTCTATGTGAAGTCCATGCATGTCCGTGCACATTTTATTAAGTCTGTGCAGGTTTAGTTTTGTAAAGTCTGTCCATGTTTATGTGAAGTCTGTGCACATTTTATTGAGTCCATGCAAGTTTTGCTTATGCAAAGTCCGTGCATGTTTATGTAAAGTCCATGCATGTCCGTGCATATTTTATCAAGTCCGTGCAAGTTTATTTTGTTCACACCAAGTCCGAGCACATCAAAGTCCGTGCGCATTTTATCAAGTCCATGCAGGTTTACTTTGTTCATACCTAGTCCGAGCACTTCAAAGTCTGTGCACATTTCGCATTTCCAACTGAGACCGTGCATACATATAAGGTCCGTGCATGTTATGTCTCATGTATCCTCCAAGTACGTGCATGAATAGTGCCCGATTGCATTTTGTTGAGTTAAGTCCATGCAGACTTTTTGTCTCACACATATAAGGTCCGTGGACATTTTAGGTTTCCAAGAAAACAAAGTCTGTGCACTTTTCAAGAAACTAAGTCCGTGCATGTTTCAACTCCGTGCATATTTTGTGTTAACAAGAAATAAAGCCCGTGCATGTGTTTTATGAAGTCCGTGCAATTTTCCATTACTCACATGAAGTCTGAGCACTTCCTTTGTTTTGAACACCAAAGTTCATGCATGTCCCTTAACACAAGTCCATCCATGAATAGTGCTTGCTTCCCTTCGTGTATAAACAAGTCCATGCAACTTTACTTATGCTGTCTTGTTCCTTTGTTATAATGATAGGGACTTCTTTTCTAACAGAAGTGATGTTCAAGAAAGCTAAGGAAGGGCATGTGTTCCCAAGAGATCAAAGGGTAGAGGATGCTGACACGTGACAAAAAGGACAGATGCTCTGGATGATTCTCTGGGCGGGAAGCGTGGATTTCACACTCCAATTCCTCAGCAAGCTCATATATAATAAGGGAGCTCGTACGAAGGAAAAGTAGAGTAACAGAAGACTAAGAATCTAGACTGAGAGAGAAACAGAGAAGAGAAAGAAGAGAAGAGAAAGATAGTTCTGAAAGAAAAGAAAAAGAGAGAGTGTAGTAGTGTAGAGATAAGAAATCAGTGAGAGCAGCAAGCTGTTAGAAAAAAGAAGAAGGAAGAAGAAGAAAGAGAAGGAGAGGTCGTGTAGTTGATTAGAGATCTGCTCTAACTGGATTTTGGAACAAGTCCAATCCAGATCTGCCCATTGGGGCTACATCCCGTTTGGGTTTCTTTTGTCTTTCTATTTAGTTATTTTCATCTTTCAATCTTGTTCTTCCGATCCTCTGGTTTTGAGGTTGGGTTCCTCCTGTGGTCTCAAGAGAAGGGAGATTTATTCTCCGGGTTTGCAAGTGACTGGGTGTCACTTGTGGGTACCCTCCGGTTTGGAGGAAGGGAGACTTGGTGTCTCCGGTTGCTAGTAGCGGTCTGTTACTAGGGTTCCCTCCGGGTAGGAGGAAGAGAGGAGTCTGTTCCTCTGGTCAAGCTGTGATGCTTGATATACTTATTTATCAAATATCTATTGATATAATCTCTTGATTATGAATAGACACATTCTCTCTATAGAGTCATTTCATGCGAACATGCATAGCTTACTGCATTTCATGATAATCGGTAATTTACTTAAAGCATGCTAGTACTTGAGGCCTAGTACCTATTGAGCTTTCGCTCATATAGTTTTCCCCCTCTTTTTTAGGTAAGACTGATGAGGATGAAATGAATACAGATGGAGAGGAGCAAGAGTGAAGTCATAGAGTCTTCCAAGTGTCTAGAGTCTCATAGTCTTTTCTACTCTTATGTTTCTCGAGTCAATTCTTGTAATTTTCTTCTTATTTGGGTCATAATGTTGGAGAATGTAATAAGAATGGTTATGATTGAATAAAGGATTGGGTTATTACTATATTGCGTGCTCTATCTTTGTGCTAAATGTACTATGCTCTGATTCACATGAATGACATAGACTCGTCGCGTTACACCCGGGTAATCTTTCACGCTTGGGGCGTGACAATCGCTACGATGCCTAGCACGAGCGATCTAGGATGACATTGATGCACTCCCTTATGAATCGATAAGACTTAAAACTCTATACTTCTAAATGAAATTAAATGCTCTTACATGCTGATGCTGACTCTAATGTCTGCCCTTTTCGGTGTGCTAGACAACGTACCATGATGAGGGTCACGACGGACAGCCCTGGGTGGAGGTGGCTCAGGCATACGCGAGACGAGACGTGTGGCTGCATTGCATGAACATCATCGAGCCACTGCTCCACCCCCTGATCATGAGGGCCAGAGGCGTCCACCAACCAGAGGTTGAATTCCCAGTGAGAGACAATAAGCGCATAGGGTGATCCTCGAAGGGATTGAATGGGGAGATTGACTGGGTCACCCGGGCGATGAACCAGGTGCGTGACTGGATGTGGAGAGGTCGGGTGGTATGAGCCCGAGCTAGCAGTAACGAGGCCAGCCTGAAGGCCTACACCAAGCGCTACACCAGGTCTTCCGTGGCTCTCGACGATTGGTACAGTTCTCTGAACTTATCTTTCTCTAATGACTACCGACACACTAATAACTTGACTTGCTACATGCAGCTAGACCCTCGGTGTCACGCCCCGAGCGCGGAAGGTTACTCAGATGCGTGACGCGTCTATATAGATCGTGTCATTAGAGCAATAAGTATGTTCGGCATACACAATTTTACAGAGTGCGTAAACTATTAACCAATAATAACCTCAATAGTTCAAGCGATGATTATTGAATTGCAATCCTAGGCTAGCCAACCTCCGGAGCAGCGAGGTTCTGTCCCGGACCCTCACTACCATCACCGGATTGCCTACGGGTACAAGAGTGTACTTAGCGGGTAAGTCCGCTTGAGTGAAGTCACCGGTCCGCGCCTTACTTGCTTGCTAGGTCTGAGGGTCTTCGATCTTGTGGCTATCACCCCCAAGATGTTGTCACATCACCTGACTACCTTGAATTTAGAGCATGGGTCTTATCTCTCTTGGTCGGCACCTCTCTCCACCCACTCATAATGCCGCAGGTTTGTGCCCAAAACACATCAAGAATGACAATACTAGCCCCAAGACATGACATGCAATGTCACACCCCAAACCGATAGCAGTAGAATGCATGCTCGGAACGTGACAGTGAAATAGTTATGTCAATCAGAGTAGCAAAATCGACACATAAAACAACACCAGCGACACAAGGAGGCCATAATTTAACAAAATAATAATTTTATTGATATTACAAATTTAAATTTCAAATGTGATTCGATTTACAATAATAGACTCAATAAAAGAAACAAGAAATAGGAAATGAACACGACTTACTACACTAACTAGACTCAAGCAAATAAAGAAGAGAAGATTCAGGTTTCTAAGCTCCAGGTTCCCTTGATCACACTAGCCCGTTCATAATTTCATACGCGTCGATCACCGAATTACCTGAAAAATGTTAAAGTAAGGAGTGAGCAAGAAGCTCAGTAGTATTTACACTCTATCACGAGGCAGAATTTAAGTAATTAACTATTTTCTTAATATGATTGAATGGTGTGTAAAACACAAATAAAGCAGACTAAGTAAACAGTATGAACAGAAGAAAATTGACAATTAAATGAAATTGAGATAATGCAAGTCGAGATGTCAAGAGCAAGTAACCAGAACTTTTATGTGAATGGCCATTTATCAAGTCAAGTCAAGTCAAGTCAAGCAAGTACTTCCACGAAATTCACGCATATATATCAAAGTTTCACGAGAATGTGGAATGTCGTAGATTCACATGCTACCTAGTACTTTAGGGCAATGCCTCCCCAATGTTGACACCCATTTTTAGCTTGCAAGTTTTATCATTTCTCTTACTCATCATTTTTGATGTCCCGAATTACCCATTATTTTGGAGTCTTTCTTGGATGGATTTCGAGCCAATTTCATTGTTTCCTAGTCTTTGAGCCTTGGAGATCATGATTTCTTAGAGCCCTAGAACTTACTTTATCAGCTTCCGGCCTTCCAAGTCGACTTACGACCTATTTAGTCTGCCACTGATACGGCATCATTAGAACTGGGGGCCCTAAGGGAAGGTTCTGCTCCAACTGGGGCCTCGGAGCTAAGAGCGGAGGCTGACCCAACCAGGGGATCTGCATTTGTCCCTACTGCGGTAATGACCATTGCGGCTGAAATAGCATCCCCTGTAATAGCATCATTGGAGATTGAGCCCTCAACTTCACCGGTGGCCTCTCAAGTTGTAGCCCCAGCCGACTTATCAATGGAAGAAGCAACCACTGCAGTGCTACAAGAGGTGACTACTACAAAGGCTGGCCCTTCATCGTCATCTGTTCTAGAGACAGCTCTTATGGGTTCAGCATTAGAAGAGATGGTGCCCCAGGAGGCAAGTGTTGAAGACACAAGCCTCATGCCGAAAACTGACAAGGAAGTAGCTCCATTACCCGCAAGCTCCCCCTCTTTGAGTATTTGAGCAGCAGTCCATGAAGAGGTGGCAGCGGAGGAGGCATCAGCCTTGAAGGAAATTGTAGAAGGGATCCAGTCAATTCCCCCAGCAGCTCTCCCGTCCTCTTCCTCCAGGCCGGATGTTGCGCTATGGGTGGATATTGACAATGCGGTGACCTTCAAAGTAGCCTCATCTGCTTCTCTTGGCTTTGCCTCATCCGAGAGCTTTATGTGGCAAAATCTGGACATGTTGCACCAGCTAGTGGAGTCTCAGCCAGGGCTGCCTTATCCGCAACTGAAGGAAATAGCTAATCACTTCACGACTGGGTTGCAGGCGATAGGTTGCCCTTTAGAGACGTGGGCTCAGTGCGTCTTTCTACTACTGAAGTTTGTACATCGCCAGGACTTCCTGACGCGTGTCATGAACGACAGACTAGCTGCTTTCAAGTTGCAGAGAGTGGAGTGCAAGTCTGAGCTAGGGAAAACAAGTTCTGCCCTTCGGGAGCGTCAAGGCTAGCTGGAGGCTCTGACTGATCGGGAGTAATTCATAAATGACTGGATAGGCGCGCTTGAAGCAGAGCTAAATGATCTCCGGGTTGAGTTGCCACAGGTAAAGACCGCCCGGCCATAATTTACCGAAGAGGTAGCTCTGCTGGAGGGACAGGTGGCATCTCTTCAGGACGAATCCATCCGGCTCTAGGAGGGGGAGGCTCGCCTGGATGAACTAGGGTCTGCTCCATTTGTAGGCCTCTTGGATTTTGAAGACATATTTCGGCGTCTGTAGACGTCGTTTCCTTGTACACGCCTCCCTTGAGGGTCGCATTTGTATCTTCTTCTCTTCGTAATGAAAAGGACACCGCGGTGTAAGACGTCAGGGGACGCATCCGGTCGTTCTTCTAGTGGGAGGTGCTCCTGTCTACCGGTAGGTGTGGACTTGAGTTTTGGCAGACCGAGGTTCAGTAGTACGGTACTGTTAGAGTAGACAGTTTCTTCGTTTATTTATTCCAGTTGTTGGTTCCACCATACTCCTGTTAGCTAGCGTAGCTTTACTGCTTTGTAGGGTTAGTTTTACTACTGTAGCACCAGGTTTTCCGTGCGAGGTAGGGTTCGAGGGATCCCTACTGAGCCTTCGTTTTGAAGGCTCATCCCCTGCGTGTTTTCACCGTGTTTCAGGTGAGGCCGGCACTTCAGGAGGTGCGATAGGTGCTCAGCGTGGTTCCAGTAGCCGAGGTTAGTGACAGTTGCCAGAGCCGGGGTATGCCCCATGTACTTGTACTTTTCCTTCGTACTTGTACCTTTCTTTCAGTTGACTGTACTTTATTTTGGACATGAGATGTACTGGACCTTGTAACAGTTTAGTTATTTATTTAATTTTTATATTATTATTTAGTTATTTATTGTGCTATCTCTGCAGTTACTTCAACTTCTTACACACTCTCACACCATCTCTTTTTTCCCTTCCGAGTCTTCGGGCTCGTGGGAGGCGGGCCGAGGTTCGAGTCGCGCTGGTTCTTTTCCGGTACTCGGATCCCGAGTCACCACAAAACGTCACAATCCTTAGACATGACAATGCTTCCTATCCCAACTTTTCAACTCTCTCACATTATCGCTCGTCACCCTCCAAGGGAGTTGGCATTTATTGTTGAAGCTTCGTCATGGACTTTGATTTTATCTGTTGGGCCAATCGGCTGTACACTTTCGTCACTGTGGAGGGGTGGGCATGCTTCCGCTAAGGGGCCTTCCACTTTCTATTCAACTCCACCCATATTCTCGTCTATCACCGATTCTTCATGGGCCACTCTGGGGGTAAGGAGGAGGATCTCATCCTCTTACCCTTCATGTTCTTTGCATCTCATGCATTCCATACATGTGTCGCATCCCTTGCATTGCACTCGCATGCATTTGCATCTCTTCTTTCCTGAGCTTCCAGACCCGTATCTTCCCCGCCTTTCGGAACCTCCAGATCTTCCACATTCCCCATCTCTTTTAACTCTATCCTCGGGATCTCTGGGTCCCCTTACACTTCCTGGGCATTGCGCCCCTTCTAGAATTCTCTCAGGGCATCACGCCCACTCCCAATTCTTGCATTCGGACCTTCCGAGTTTTTCTCTCATCCTCCTGGGGCATTACCTCTCTGTGGATTCGACCCGTGCTCACCAATGTATTACAGTTAATTTGTATTATGTTGCGAGTTCGGTATTTAACTTTGATCGATGGCCGTAGGTTTTAACGACGAATGTTTCGGCTGCATCACACCCCAGCCATGTTTCCCCTTAAACTCGGAAACCTCCCGTGCCACTCGGTCTCCCCTTGACTCTCCAAAAAAGGTGAGTGCACGGTGCCACTCTGAGAAAGATACGGTCATGAGAGGGAGTGCCCAAAATGCGTCGCATTCTGGCACCTCTCTCGTAGCTATATCCTACCCCTCACTCCGGTCACCGCACACACGTCGCGTCGGCAACAACCCCACTCTGTGCACGAACACTGACTAACTAAGTCCGCTCACTTCTTACCCATTGAAAGTAAATAGACCATGGATGTTCTAGCTGTCCTGTATATCCAGGAGGCTGTAAGATTGCATGGTATTCCTTCATCTATAATTTTTGATAGAGATCCTAGATTTACTTCTCACTTTTGAATGGGATTATAATCTTCTCTGGGAACGAGATAAAATTTTAGTATAATTTTTCACCCTCAGACAGATGGTCAGACAGAAAGAACTAATCAAATCATAGAGAATATGCTTAAAGCATACATGATAAATTTTGGTGGTACGTGACATGAACATTTACCATTGATTGAGTTCTCCTACAATAATAGCTACCAATCAAGCATTCAAATGGCACATTTTGAAGCATTATATGGTAGACGTTGTAGATCACCCATATGGTTGGATGAGATTGGAGAGAAATAGTTAATAGGTCTTGACATGATTCAAGATACTACTCAAAATATCCAGATGATTTGGGACCGACTAAAAGTTACCCAATCCCGACAAAATAGTTATGCTGCCAACAGAAGATGAGATCTAAAATTTGAAATTGGTAACCATACCTTCTTGAAGGTTCGGAGTCAAAGGAAAGTTAAGTTTGAGATTTATTGGTCCTTTTGAGATCCTTGGTAGAGTTGGAGAAGCAACATACAGACTAACATTACCCTCAAAACTGGCAGGAGTGCATGATATTTTTCATGTGTCAATGGTAAGGAGGTATGCCTATGATCCTTCACAAGTGATCCAACATGGTGATCTAGTACTACAAAAGGATTTATCTTATGAAGAGAAACTCTTCAAGATACTAGATCAAAAATTACATCTAAGGAATAGAGCAATATCAATGGTTAAAATCTAATGGAGCCGTCGTAGACAAGAAGAAATCACTTGGGAATTAGAGGGTGCTAGTTGAAAATCCCTTTGGGGGATCTGAAGGCGGTGTAGCCCTTGTCTCGGAGGGACATCCAGATTTGGTTGTAGCCTGATGACCAGTCCATGAAGGATAGGGCTTCTGTCTGGTGGTCATGTCGACTATCATCTCTGTGGTCGGAACTGGGAAGTCGTCCTTTGGGCAGGCATTGTTGAGGTCCCGAAAGTCGACGCAGATGCGGACTTGACCATTTTTCTTTTTGATTGGGACGATGTTAGCGAGCCAAACCGGATAGATGCATGGCTCGATGAAGTCGACCTCTGCCATTTTATTGACTTCGATCGCGACCTGGAACTCCAACTCGTGACGCATATGCCACTGGGCCTGTTTGACTGGCGTGGCTGAGGGAGATATAGCCAGATCATGCTCTGCTACGGAGGGATCTAACCCTGGCATCTCCTGGTATGTCCAGGTGAAGTAGTCTCTGTATTCGAGCAGGAATTACTTGTAGTCCTGCCTCTCTGCTTCGGTGAGGAGAGCATTGAGGAATGTGGGCTGAGGGGCCTTATCGTTGCCCAGATTGATCTCAACGAGCTCATCGACGGTTGCCTGGCCACCATCCTCTAGCTCAGGAGATGCAGGCTGGATGTCGATGAAGTCTTCATCATCAGTGGCGGCTTCGTACACCCACGAGTATCGGAGCTAGTGGTTGAGGCTGCTGGAACTGGAAGGTCGTCACTGCTAGGTCTGGACAAGGGTTGTCCCGGGCCGTCCGTGTTGGACTGGCAGCTATCGACCAAAATTTTGAAGGCTTGGTCAGAGTTGTCTGCCGATGACGATGATACCTCGTGGTCTTCGTTCTGTAGGCCTTCCTCAGGGGGAAGGTGTGGCGAGGTAGGCTCTAGAACTGGTTGGGAGGCCACAGAGGTCTCCTCGGTCTCCACGTCCTCGTGGACGGGTGAGAAAGTCTTATCGGGTGCTAGAATTGGAGTGCTGGTTCTGGCGGGAAGTGGAATTAAGATTTCCTCTCCCTCATCCCCCGAGCTGTCGAACTTGGCGTTGCGACAACTGGGTTGACGGCTGGCTGCACCTGTCCTATGGCATAGACCATGTGGTAGACATAGAAGCCCGGGTCTTGGTCATAATCGAGACCTCTGGTGTCTTTATGGGAGGATGGGGTTTGCCCCCGGACCTGCGATGGTGTCCACAAGTTGTGGAAGTACCTTCGCTGTGCAGAGCCTTGCCACTGGGGGACATGTTGTTTGAGGCACATCTCCCGAATGCAAGGTGACAGGTCGTCCAGGAGTCGCCGTTGCCCACGTCGTCCGTTCGGCGTCGAATCGGCTTCCTCGTCGCGGCAGAGGTAGGGGGATGGACTCCTTGCTTCGCTAGGATCATTTCCACACCACTTGCACATGCATGCACGGCCGATTGGCCTAGATTCGTTTATTTTTAGGTTTCACCCTAAAATGTGAAAAAATGGTATTTTAATTGTTTAAATGTATTTTAATTGCTTGATTGAGCTTTTATGGGCATGCATGTATGCGGACTGGGTGGGGAATAACTTGTTTTTGAGTTTTGTAATCGATTCCCGTCGATTTGATCGACCGGGGCGCGACACGGTTGGAAATTCAACCTGTTCGCCGTCCAGCTCACATGGCGGTCGGACCAGAGACCGTCATGGGCATAACGCACCACTGAAGGGGCGTTATGTGAGCATAGCGGACCTCTGGGGATCCGTTATGCCCTTGGGATTCTTAGATTGGCTGTGAGCATAACACGCTTCTGGGCATCCGTTATGCTCTGGGTTTCCAGTAGATTTTTAGGTGTTCGGGTGACTTTAACGCACCCAGGCTAGACCGTTATGCCCCTGTGAACTGTTTGACCGTTTACCGTTGACTAGTAAGGCGGTTAGCATAACGGTCTAGGGTAGACGCATTTTGCTGACATAACGCGCCTTACCAGATGCGTTATGTCATGCATGTGCGTTGACGCTTAGTCGGCAGCGTCATCGCATTGGTTAGGCGGCATCGACCCTTGCTGGGACACTGCGTCGACACCTTGCCTAGGCAGCGTCGACACTGGGCATCACCTGTGTGGACGCAGGGCTTGGCTGCATCAACGAAGCTTTGATGCTTGGGGGACTTTAACGGACCCAGGCTCGTGCGTTATGCTTGTCATAACGCATGATCTCTAGTGCGTTATTCTCCCTTGGTTTTCAACTCTAGCCCGTGTGAGTATAACGGCATTCTCAGGCGCGTTATACTCAGCATAACGTGCTCTGCCCAGTGCATTATGTTCCGTATTTTTGGTTCTTGCATCAGAGTATAACGCAGTGGGACAGATGCATTATACTATGCATAACGTGCTATCGTAAGTGCGTTATGGTCTGCTTGTTGTGCCCTGTGTCACCTGAGTGTTTGGGTGAGCATAACGGTCATAGGGAGATGCGTTATGTATTGGATAACGCACCTTACCTGATCCGTTATACAAGGTAACGGCCCTGTGTTGGTCCGTTATGCTTTCTGGCATTCTTAATAGGCATGTTAGTACATATTCGCCTTGTTTAAGTTATTTCTTGCGATGCTAATGTGTTTTCCGTTGTCGTGTTTTCCTAGATTCAAGATGCCGCCTCGAAGGCGAAGAGCCCCAGTTCCTCAGAATGAGGCTAGTGTTTCACCTGCTCCTGCTGTATCGGTTCCTGCCCAGGCTGCACCTGTTCCTATTTCGCCTGCAGAGTTACCCGGTGGTCATGGACGGGCGCTGAAAGAATTCCTGTTGTTCCATCCACTGACTTTTGAGGGTCAATCGGATCCCGAGGCAGCGAGGGAGTGGTTGGATGCTACTGAACGTGTCTTCCAATGCATGGAATGCATCGAGGATGAACGGGTTATGCTGGCTTCTTTTCAACTTCAAGGTACTGCACGCACGTGGTGGACTACAGAGTGGGAAGTTGCCTTCCGTTCCCGTCTGCTTCGACAGATCACATGGGCTGAGTTTGTTGCTACATTTGAATGTGTCTATACTCCAGCCTGCCTGAAGTTAGCCAAGATGTATCAGTTCCTGGAGCTGACACAAGGCGAGATGTCAGTGCTGCAATATCGCGATAAATTCATTGAGTTGGGCCAGTATGCACCTCATATCTTTGCCGATGAGACTGTGAGGACTCAGCAATTTTTGTGCAGACTGAGAGCAGAATTGAGCCTGCCGTTGTTCGCTACACGTGTGACTGAGTTGGATTCTGCATATCAAGCCGTTGTCGCGTTGGAGTTGGAGTTGGCGAGGACTCGAGGATTTGCTCAGACTGGAATGGTTCCATCGGCCGTGCAGCATCAGCCGCCCCACCAGTCATCTGTTTTAGGAGTTTCTCCTGCCTTCTCTCCTATTGATAGTGCTTCCTTCCAGCAATCTCAGGGCAAAGGTTTTCGTCATAAGAAGAAGAGAAGAGGTTAGATCAGCTGATGTTTTCTGATCTGAGTCAGCAGTCTAGTTTTTCAATTCGGTTGCACCCAGATTTCGTTGCTTTTCAGCCGAGGTTATGTTCCAAGTGTGGTGGCAGTCATCCGGGTGTGCCATGCTCCTTGCCGGTTGTGTGTTATCGTTGTGATCAGTCAGGGCACGTTTTTCATAACTATCCATTGAGGCAGCAGATGGCGCAGTTCTCGCAGACTTCGCAGTCGCAGCAGTCACAGTTCCGTCTTCCGCCGCCACCTCAATCTCAACCGTTTCAACCACCAGTTCTTGCACCTTCTCAGCAGTCGTCTGCTACTACTCGTCCGCCGAGAGCCAGAGTCACTCACATCACTCGTGCGGAGGCGTTGGCATCTAATCTGATTGAAGGTACGCTAATGACTACCTATTTGGCTTATGAAGCCTTACAATTGCAAACCCAATTACCCAAGGGTATAAATGCAAACCAAATACATACAAATGTAAAAGTAAAATGTTAGTGCCCGATGTCGATTCCCATCAATTCTCCTTGGGTGGGAAGAACTCGACCCCGTCGAGTATGGGGTAGCTGCTCGTGTATCACTCCGGCAGATCCGTCACCGCACCAGGAAGCGCGGAGTACGCTCCACTCCTAGAGATCGGCACCTGCTCATCCCGTATAAATTCTATATGCTATGCTGCAGGGAATGAGGCTAGTGGCAGACACTCTGGGGTGGGGTCACTCTCAAGGAAGGAAGATGGCTCAATGACTCACTAGGAATCACCGCTGTGTCCCTTTGGTGGCTAGATCTGATACACTAAGAAGAGCTGAACCCAACGCTAGCAAGTCCACAACATGCGCATAACGAACGACTTGTCTCGTACTCGAAAGGGACAAACATTACGAGCTTACAATAGACTCGGCCCACTCATGACATACTGGACAAACAAAGAAAAATATAGACTCTTACATGACCCTAAACCTATAGTTAGTCCGACCCATACACATGCAATGGGGGACCAGGACACCTGAATGTGTGACATGCATGCATTTGACGTAACCGGAGGTTGACGTCATGGGGGACTCCTAAACACCCTAATACTAACCAGGCTTGCATCGAGCTCTGATGGGACTTGGGTGTGGGAAGTTCGGGCAGTTCGGGTGGGCCAGGAGAACCGAAGTCTTCCTTACCCCCATATGATGGTTCGGACCCGTTGCTAGGTAGAGGTAGCCTAACCCGAGTGGGAGGGGTGTGGTGGAGGACGTCCTCGGAAAGGTAGAAGAGGAGTGGTGGGTCATGACGCTCACTAGGGAAGGGGTCAAATGGGTCAAAGAACGTATGACCCCTAGTGGCAGATGGGATGGTGTATAGGATATAGGGTTCATCCCTTAGGACAAATGGACTAAAGTGAGGTTCGGCCGACAAGGGAAGGAATAAAAGGACCTCCGTGGTGACATAACCCACGGTGTACACGGAGGTAATGGACCCTAAGGCGGGGTGGGTGAAGCTACGACTCATGGATTGGTCGAAGCCTTGGGCCAACATTTGCGTCAACTTCATTTGTGAGTCTAATCCCATAATAAGGTCATCCAATGTACCGACATGGTGACTAGACCGAAACGTGGTGTGGTAGGAGTTGACAAACACTATTGGTAATGTAGGGTCCATGGGTGGATAAGGAGATGGGACCAAGCCATCCTTGAGCCAGCTAAGTAGTGGCTCGGCGATGAAAAGCGTACCCGCTAGAAACACGGGTGGCTCGGGCTGAGGTGGCTCACAATAAGATGGCTCCGAATGAGGATCGGAAGGTAAGAGTGGTGGCAATGGAGCTCGCATGGGTGGGGTCAGATTGTCCTCCTCGAGGAGAAGGGGTCTTTGGGGTGGCATCGAGATGTGAGGCTTGGGCAGGCATCCGTCTATTTGATTACACATCCTATCCTCTAAGGCCTTCTTCCTCTCTTCTAGGCGTGGGCCTAGGCCATCCACTCGCGTAATCAACCCTTCCATCCAATCTATCCTTGTAGTCAACACATCCATGCGTGTACTTATCCCCTTCATTGCTCCCATAATGGCTCAGAACATTCCAGCCACTTCATCGGCACTATGGACTCGGGGTGCGGCCATGGTTGCAAAGATGGGGTTGGATCCCTTAGGAATGGGCATGCAATGGCATTTTTTTTATTTTCTTCTATGAAAAAATAATGCAAACACCTAGACACTCTAGACTCAAGACCCTAGACTTAACCCAACTTCCAATACATGGCGGAGGCTTTAACCCGAAGGTCTGACTCGACACGAGGGGTTACCTTCCAGATCGGCATAACCAAACCTTCCGAGTAATGTCTTTTGATATGCTAGAGTATTGGGATGCAAACCAAAACACTTTTTTGTTATCTTTATTTTAAAACAATGATGTTCCTAGACGTAAGACACCTTTTTTTAATCTCCTTTTCATGCAATGACAACCCTAGACTCAACTGGCGCTCTGATACCAGTTTGATGCAGGACGGACTCACGGACTCGACTCCAAGTTGGATACCGACCTTGGACTCTAGACAAGCTCACTGTTCGTCCCTAACGAGGGAAGCGTATGATCGTGCGCGGTTGAGAAATCGGCAAGAGCTAGGGTGGTCAAACTCTCAATCGTGCTTGGGTCGGGTCACAGGACGGTCTCGCTCTCTCTCTCGCAGCGGTGAATAAAATTATAATGAGCTAATTACCCTATCATGCTCTCTAGCAGTGGCATATAGAAGTATATATGAGTAAAGCAAATGCCAAAGAGAGGAGCGGAAGTGATACCTCCACGCTCCGAGCGTGGGGAAGATGACCCCGACTAGTTACAGTAACTCTCGGTACAATGGTAAAAGTTAATTACAATAGTGAATTTTATGGCCCACTCCACGCAGGGAGGTAAAGGGCTACAAGTGGGGCTCAGGAGGACCAACCTTGGGTTGACGGACAGCAAGCTGGAGGTGCATCCGGGGCAAACTCGGCCTGCTAGTCTGA
This sequence comes from Amorphophallus titanum, assembly GCA_024336825.1. Lineage (NCBI taxonomy): Eukaryota > Viridiplantae > Streptophyta > Magnoliopsida > Alismatales > Araceae > Amorphophallus > Amorphophallus titanum. Next base: position 1,459,114 of record JANBPO010006173.1, read on the forward strand.
CTCGATCCTGCGCTGACTCGGTGCTGCGCCGACTCGGTCCTGACTCGCTGGGCAGCAAGCGAAGACTTCCAAAGGGACGTCACCCTCCTGAGATCTTCTAAAGGCGTCGCTTGTCTGGAACGTTGGCAGGACGTCCTTGGTTGACTCCTGGGAGGGGCGGTCACTGAAGTTGACTTTTGGTATTTATTTGTGAACTTCTCCCAAACTACTATTTCAGACCTACACAAGGAACAGATTTGCACGTCTCGACGGCATGAATTAATTCTCACAGATCCGAAACCAGATCGAGGTGAGACTGGTGGCGTTGGAAAGAGACTCCTAGATCTACAACATATATTTTTTGCAACTCGATACAAAGAAAGGATGAGAAATGGAAGGCTCTGCAACACTGTGTTTTTTTGTGGATCTATGAGCAGACACTCAGGACAGATAGGGATCTACGTTAAGATGATTTTTGAACAAGGGGTAAATGATTTTTCCAATAGCTGAAAAAATGATGGGAGATAGGGTAGGACGTGAGGAACATTGGAGAATTTTTGTGATTTTTTTGGAGATTGATAAATGGGGTGGAAAAATGTGACAAGGGGACACTGTCCCGTGGATATGCAGAATGGCAGATTACAGGGGGGAGAAGAATAAATATGGGATAAATACTAACCGAAGGGTTATTGGCCTGAATTTTTTTGTGGAGGATGGGGGGGATGTGGGGAGATCACCCTCCAATTTTGGGTATGAATTGAGCTCCTGATGGAGAGCTAAAAATCTCACAATTTGGTTCTGCTCAGGGATGGACAGAACTCTAAAGAAGCGACGACGGAGAGGCGGTGGCGGCACGAACGGCGACGGCGACAGCACAGAGGATCAGATGGGAAGGTAGAATGGGTCTCACACCCTAGAGGGATGGAGGAGGAAGAAGAATAGTAGGGGGAAGCGGAGAGAGGGGAGCACCCTTCTTTTCTTCCCCGGTCCCCAACACCCCAGCTACCCCATCCACCCCCTCTCCACCACCACCACCCTCCCCCCCCCCCCCCGCATCACACCCTCCCTCCTTTCTCTCTCCGAACCGTGGGTGGTGGGTCGCCAAGCTTCCCCTGGCTAGCCTTCCCGTTTTTAGTTTGTGATCAGCTTACAGACGCTGGAAAGGAAGCAGATCGAGCCAGGTTACGCTTATGGAGTAGAAAAGAAAAAGGCTAAACCGAAGAAAAAGCCTTGCTCTCTCTCTCTCGCTCGCTCGCTCGCTCGCTCGCGCGCGCGAGCCGCGCGAGAGGGTAGAAAAAAGAGGAGGAACAGAGGAAGGAAGCAGCTGTCCCGCGGGGGGCGGCAGGGAGAGAGGAGGGGGCGCCGCAAAAGGAGCAGGACAAAATGGAAAGCGGAGGGGAGAACCACCCCGCCAGCGGCAAAAGTGGTGGCGGTAACAGCGGCCTTTCCTGGGACATCTGGGAGCTAGGCGGACCCTGGGGCGCCCTCCATCATGCCCCTCCCCACCACTCAGCCGTACCATCCGCTTTCTTCCACCCCGGCCAAACCCCTCTCCACACCATGTCCTCCTTCTTCTCCTACCACCACCACGACGACCACCACGGAGGCGACGCCCACCACCTCACGTGCCTCAAGCTGGGCAAGCGGCAGTACTACGAGGGGGGCCACGCGCCGGATCCCGCGTCGGCCGCGGCCGTCGGCATGAAGAGGGAGAGGGTGGCGACCCCGGCGGGGATACCGGGGACCCCGCCGCCCACGTCGGCGGCAGCGTCGGCGTCGCCCTCGTCGTCGGCGGCCGTCGTGCCGAGGTGCCAAGTGGAGGGGTGCAACGTGGCGCTGGTGGACGCCAAGGACTACCACCGCCGGCACAAGGTGTGCGAGATGCACTCCAAGGCGCCCAAGGTCGTCGTGCTCGGCATCGAGCAGCGCTTCTGCCAGCAGTGCAGCAGGTACCACCTTCTTCCTCGGCATCTCCTGCTGCCTAATCCCCCCTCCCCAATCCCTGTTAATCTTTTATTATTATTCCCTGTTCTTCTCCCTCTTCTCTCCCATGGGTGAGATGCCCACTTCCTCTTTCTCCCACGGGTGTTGATGCCCTTCATCTAGTTTCCTCCTCCAGCCACCGTGCCTCCTCCGCACATCCCATAGTTTGGCCAAACTCCCTTCCCCTTTTTCTCCTGTTCACTAATCCCGTCTTCCCCTGCCCCTGGCAGCCTACCTCCCCTCCTCTCACCCTCAAAAGTCTTTACCACAAACAAGGACTAGCTGAGGTCGCGCTCGTCAGCGCGGGTCTGAGCCCTCAGCCTCGTGTGCACACTCAGACTATACGCCCTAGGTCTGTCCTCTAGCTGGTAATTCCCCCACCAGCTCAGACTCGGCGGTACGTGGGGGCCCTACGGTAACCAGCTTACTCACCGTCTCTATCGGGTGCGTCACATCAGTGCTCCTAGTGGGCCGACACACGCGTGCCGTGGAAGCTACGACTAGTGGATGGGTCACCGAAAGTAAACGAGTACAAGGATCGCTCCTCGTACAACGTCGACTCATAGTGACGTAAGCTGAAGGTGCCACATCCCGGGACCCCTCACGGCACCCCACACCTGGTCCCCACATGATGTCCAGCATCAGTCAGACCACGGGTCAACACGTGGATCGAGGTCCGCTCACCCAGGACTCAAATCGGCACGAAAAATCACCAGCCAGGCTTCAAACGATGAACGGTCCATCATTGACCACTCACGAGTGCACGGCTAACTCACAGTCGTGCGGGGGAGAATGGACGGTCCAACCTAGCCGTCCGTCACTCCCAACAGAAAATAGACTATAACGCGCCTGCCCAGGGACGTTATAGTGCTTAACGGACCAACGGAGGTGCGTTAAGCCCTAAGTCGCGAAGGCGGACATAACGCACTCCTCTAGGGGCGTTATGTACATAACGGACCAGACATGGTGCGTTATGTCACTGAGTAAAACAAACCATAACGCACTCCTCAAAGGGCGTTATGGGCCTTAACGGACCAGCTCTGGCGCATTAAGTGGAAGGAAAGGGCGTTAAGCATAACGCACCTCCCCTGGGGCGCTATGGTACATAACGGGCCTCCCCAGACGCGTTATGCGATCAGGACCCCAACGGTAAAAACCAACGGTCAAAAACCAACGGTCGAAAATCATGACGCACCAGCACCGATGCGTCATGCCTGACATGGCGGTCAGTCGAGGGGCCGTTAAACCCTCGGCGACTAGACTCAAAACATACGAAGCATAACGCACCTGAATGAGCGCGTTATGCTCATGACGGTCTCTGGAATGACCGCTATGTCGTCCCGACGACGAAACGGCGAATACAACCCAAAAACGTCAACCACGCCCCCGTACCTCCACGGGAGAGGGAGAAATCAAGGGGGAAGCTCCCCAATAGCCCTAGGTATGATTCTACGGTCTCGGATCGGCCAAAAACGTGGTGAATCGCTAGATCGGGCGATCACTCCCCAAAGCATGAAAAACCCTCCCCGGCATATGCAACTCGCCATTGATCAGGAGTGAGATTTTCTGAATCAGAATTTACCTCGGAGTGTTTTTCATCTGCCATGAAGCAAAGGTTCTGGATTAGCTCATCCAGTCCATCCATGTTCCCTTCGGATATTGAGCTATCCGAGTCTTCATCGCTTTAGGTGGCTTTCATGGCCTTTCATTTCTTTGCCTTGTCCTTCTTCAACTTCTTCTAAAGGTCGGGGCATTAACCCCTCATGTGGCTGGGCTTCTTACACTCGTAGCAGATAATCTCCTCTTTCTTGCTCGGCTCTCCTTTCTTGGTGGCATTCCTTCTCAAAAATCTCCTCAGAAAATTTCCTTCCCGCCTTGTCTTTCCAAAGAATTTCCTGGCTTTCCTTGTGACAAGAGCCATCAACTCCTCTTCCTTACTATCAATACTTGATCTTCCATCACTGTCGTTCGACGATGCTCGATGTGCTTTCAAAGCAATCATTTTCTTCTTTTTGCTTTCCTCCTCAGCTGGCTTCATGATGTTAATTTCGTACGTCATCAGTGATCCAATGAGTTGATCCACCGTGAGTGTGGTGAGATCCTTGAAATCTTAAATGACCGTCGCTTTTGTGTGCCACGGAGGTGTGAGGGACCACAGCACTTTCCAAACCAAATCTTGGTTGGAATACTCTTTTCCCAAAGCCTTCAAGTTGTTGATTATCTCGCTCAGCCTTGCGTACATTTACGTGATGTTCTCCTCAGGCTTTATAGCAAACAACTCATATTCTCGCACTAACAAATTTGATTTTATTTCTCGAACTTTTAAAGTGCCTTCATAGATGACCTTGAGCTTGTTCCACATTTCCTGCGCAGAAGAACACATTGAAATACGTGAGTATTCATTAGGATGTATAGCGCATTGAATGATATTCATAGCTCTAAAGTTTGCACATGATTTCTTAATATGCTCATCATCCCATCCATCCTCATTTGGAGGTAAAACATACGGACCTTTGTTGATGACCTTCCAACAATCATAGTCCTGTGCTCGCATGAACACAATCATCTAGTTTTTCCAGTAGGGATAGTTAGTCCCATCAAAGAAGGGAGGTCTATGAATCGAATGTCCCTCGGGGATCATTCCCTTGTAGGCCATATCAAGAGATCTTTTCTCTACAACCGTGAGGTTGTCCTAAAATCAGAGACCTTGCTCTGATACCAGATTGTTGTCCCTAAGGTTCTCGTATGGACAAGAAGGGGGGTTGAATTGTCCCCGCCAAGCACGATGGTAGTTTTTAAAATTGCACCATAAAGTTCCAGCCAATCCATACCAAGAATCGCGTCATAGTCGGCTAGCTATAATGCATAAAATCTCGCTGGCAGCTTCCGACCACTGACCACAACCGGAGAATTTTCCAAGAACATTGGATTAGACATGAAATCACTAGACGGCAACTCCACGAGCATATCACAGGAAATTTCATTCACCGGTCTCTCGATATAGGTAATAAAATCTTCAGAAATAAACGAATGCGTCGCACCTGAATCGAAAAGGACATGCGCTGTGCGATCATAAATCAAAACTGTACCTTCGATCAGATTAGACGCCAATGCCTCCACACGAGTGATATGTGTAGCTCTGGCTGTCGGCGGATGACTCGTGGCAGACGATTGCTGAGAAAGTGCAGGAACAGGTGGTCGAAACGGTAGAATCGGTTGAGTCAATTGAGAAGGCTGATGCGGCGGTAGAAGACGGAACTACGGCTGCTGCGACTGCGAAGCCTGAGTGAACTGCACCGTCTGCTGCCTCAATGGACAGTTACGGGAAATGTGCCCTGGCTGATCACATCGATAACATACAACCAGCAAGGAACACAGCACGCCCCGATGACTGCCTCCACATATGGAACACATCCTTGGCTAAAAAGCAACGGAGTCTGTACACGGCTGAACAAACGAACCAGAATGCTGACTCGGTTCAGAAAACATCAGCTGATCAAACCTCTTCCTCTTCTTCTTATGACGGAAACCTCTGCCCTGAGATTGCTAGAAAGGAGTACTATCGACAGGAGAAAAGGTGGGAGAAACTCCTGAAGTAGATGACTGGTGGGGCGACTGATGTGGCACGACTGACGACACCATCCCCGTCTGAGCAAAACCTCGAGTCCTCGCCAACTCCAACTCCAGTGCGACAGCAGCTTGATAAGCGGCATCTAGCTCAGCAACATGTGTAGCGAATAGCAGTAGGCTCAACTCTGCTCTCAGTCTGCGCAGAAATTAATGAGTCCTCACAGTCTCATCAGCAAAAATATACAGTGCATACCGGCCCAACTCAATGGATTTATCGCGATATTGTAGCACCGACATGTCACCCTGTGTCAGCTCCAGAAACTGGTACATCTTGGCTAACTTCAGGTAGGCTGGAGTATAAACACGCTCAAATGCAGTAACAAACTCAGCCCAAGTGATCTGTCAAAGCGGACGAGAACGGAAGGTGACTTCCCATTCTGAGGTCCACCACGTGCGTGTAGTACCGTGAAGTTGAAAAGAGGCCAACATAACCCGTTCATCCTGTCTTGTGGGATAATTATTGAGGGCTAATGAAGAATCATTTAATGAAAGGATTTGCTTGAGAGAAATCTCTCTTCTTCCTCCTTGATCTTGCGACGGGATCTCCCCGGGATGCGACTCCCCTCGCCAAGGGTGCGACGCCCGAGGCTTTCCCTTCCCCTTCCCCTCCATCCCCTCTCTCCGCTGCCGCCTTCACCACCTCCATCGCCGCCAACGACAACTAGCAGCTTACGAAATTCGTCCACGTCCCTGTGGTCCTCTTCTGGGTCTAAAACTTGGCTAGGGACGTAGCCCTGCCTCACAGCGTCGCAACGAGTCCAGTCTCGCGTAGTTCCGACATCGGGGCTGCCCGTGGCGCTCAATCTCGTGCGACTGCGCCACCGTCCTGCGCCAGTGCGACTCGAGGATGATCTCCAGGTTGCGAATCTCTTCCCTCCCTCTGTGCAGCGAGATCGGGTCTGACCTTCAGAGGGGACGTACTTCGCCCTGTCCTCTTCGCAACGGGTGGTCCACCACCCCGATCCACAATTCGATCCAATTGCGGTGCCCGTTCTCGTGGGGCTGCGCCGTCTGCCCATGCTGGCGTGACCCGAGGACGACCTCCAGATTGCGAACTCCCTCCTTCCCTCCATACTCCGAGATCGGGCGAGATATTTGGAGGGGAGGTACTTTGTCCAATCTTCTTCACAACGAGGGCTCACCCACCCCAATCCAACATCGGGGCTAATTGTGATGTCACTTTTCGACGGATCGCGCCATCCAGTTCTGGCGACCTGCGACCTGGGGCTGCTTGCGAGAACCCTCCCAACGTCTTCCCCCTGAACCAATGCTTGCCATTCGGTCTGAACCTCCTCCTACGATCTTGCTACGCACCATCGCCAACGACATTGTGTTCTGAGGTCGGAACTAACCATGGCTGGCAGTTTTGTCACGACGTGCTGATCTGCTTCTACCAGCCCAGGCTGTAGGACATCCCCGCCCACCAACTGTTCGATGTCGGTTCCAACTGAAGCTTCTCATTACACATCGGTGCTGTCCCGCTTCAAATTGGTATCAGAGCTAGTTTCAGCATGTTCCTACAAGCTGGGTCCTGAATAGGAAGCCATGCTTCCCCCTCCGATAATCTCTACAGCACTCCTACCAAATGGCACCATCACCAAGCTCAACTTCCATGAGATGGAGTCATGGAATTGGATCTGATGGGGACATCATTTACCCCCTCCACATTTTTCGAAGCCCGGATGGATCGTCATCATGTACCATCGTGATCTTGAAAATAAAAACAAAAATAAAAAACATAAAACATATATATATATAAGGTGTTTTATTTCAAATAGTTGCCATTTTGAAAATCTAAAAAAAAAAACTCATTACCATGTCTTGCATTCATGTCATGCATCGTATATCTCCTTTTTCTAGCTGCCTATTTTAATAAGTCTTATCCCCTTGACCAAAAATCAAGAGTTCATCAGTTGCAGGTGAGGGGTTAAGCCTAAAACAGATTTAGCTTATTTTCTTGTTTCCATGTGCGCAGTGACAGGTCGAGGATGAAGCTCAAAAGTTATGATCATCACACGGCAAAGATAGAACCATAATCCACAAAGTCACAAGCCAAACTCAAATTGTATCTCAAACCAATCAACTCATTTATTCACAAATTCAAACTCTAGACATCATGATAAAGAAAAAGGGTACAATCACTATGTCCTCCGCTGAGCATCCCCTCGAGGACCTATCTCTCTCAATGCCCTAATATAAGCCTGGCGGGTCTCCGCCACCTCAGCCACCTCTACTGGTAGAGTCCATACCTTGCTGATTCCCCACATGATCAAGGCACTCCTGACCATTTGCTCATCCTCCTCGGTGCCGATCCTCCTCGCCTACAGTGCGGGAAGGTGGGATAGGGACGGTAGGATAGTCCTAGGCATATCGATCTGCAAATGGCACCGGTGCGGGCTGTACATCGCCAGCACTACATCACTCATGAGTCGCAGGTCCAAGTCCCACCCTCTAGGCAGTCTGATGTCGATATCAAGAAGGAAGCTGGGACACATCAAGTCCCACCCTCCAGGGGTAGCCTGCTGAGGTACTGATGTTACTCATCCCTGGTCTTCATGCCGGTTCTCCTGCACTCAACCTGCGAAGGGAACCTGAAGGAGCCACCTATAAAGAAGAGGGGATGGCTCCCATAGATCCGACTAACCGTGTCAGCATCCTCCCGAGGGGTGAACTTCATCCTAACTCCCATCCAACACTCCAAGAGAATCATTGAGCCGAACAATGGACCCCCTAAGGCTGTTGAGCTGAGGCCCTCATAGAGATAGGCCAGGACGGCCTGAGAAGTGGAGAGACCCTACCACAGGCCACTAATGGTGTTGAGGAGGGGTAGGTCTAAGGTATGGTCAGCTGAAGGGAACAAGATGACACCGCACAAACAGATGGACGCAGCCTTGGCTATGGCCTCATCCCACCCACACTTATTCCTACAGTGCTCTACCACCCACTGACTAAGGGGAAGGAGGTGAATGTGGCGTGGGCCTATAAGGTTGTATACCAGTTGGCAGCCAAGTTCCACATCGACTGGAGGACTTCTTCAGTCTACAACCCACAGGCCAACGGTTTGGCCGAGGCCTTCAACAAGACTCTCTGTAAGCCCCTAGCTAAGATTGTTAGACACTGAAAACATGATTGGGGTGAAAAGATCTCTGAGACGTTATGGGCCTACCAAACGGTCTACAAAACCCCCACGGGATGTTCGCCATTCTCCCTCATCTACGGAGCGGAAGTTGTCATCCCTGTCGAAATCCAGCTAGCATCCTACCGCGTAGCGGTACACACCGGCTTGGCCGGCCCTGATGAAAATGAATACTAGAGAAGGCTAGAAGAGCTTGCCGATCTAGAAGGCAAACGGCTCGAAGCCTACAAACACCTATAGGTATATCAAGCGCACATGGCATGAGCCTATGACAAGCTCGTCAGGGAACGAGCCTTCAAGCAAGGTGACCTCATCATGATCAAGAAAAGAGAAGTCATGGCAAGCCATTCCAGTGGCAAGCTTTAGCCAAATTGGTGAGGCCCCTACATCATCTACGACGCCTATGAGGGTGGCGCCTACACGGTCATAGACCACAAGGGCCACTGACCATTCCCGCCTCTCAATGGCAAGCACATAAAGCTGTACCACGCACCAGAGCATGAGCTCACACACCACACCGGATAGGGCGTATGCTCCCAGTCTCAGCCCTCAGAACTGGTCTTCTCTCCAAGAAGGCTGAACTGGGCACTCTTTCTAGTCCTCCGCTCCAGTCAAGCCAGGGGGCCAACCAGGCCCCTCCCAGAGTCATCGTCAGACACCCTCAGAAGCCAGTCTCTTGCCTTCGTCCTCCCAATGACAAGAGCGGGGGCACCACCGCATCAACTACAGCCGAGCCACCAGGCTCTCAGGTAAGTGAAACACAAAAAAAATATAACAAAATGGGGCTAAAAGTAGAGATGCCCTGGCAGACCCAGTCGTTCCCCTCTATGAGGAGGCGATCGGGGGGAAGAAGCCCCACAACCCGGCTGAGGCAAAAACCCGCAGGGGCGCTTCAGGAAAAATTAGGAAACCCCTCGGCGTGAAAACCCGCAAGGGCTCATCGGAAAAAACTAAAGGGGGTCGGCTCCGGTGAAAACCCGAAAGGGCGCTGGGGCCGATAACGGGAAAGCTTGTCTTCCCCACTAGTTAGGGTGGTTTTCACCTACTCTCTAGTAGGCTGCGGAATCTTCCCGCATCAATCGGTAGTCAACCCACGGTTCCAAGCCGGTGGCTCGACAAGATACTAGGCAACCACCTAGGAATTGGCAATAGCCACTAGTGCTCTTCCTATCTACCCGACACCCAGCATAGTCTACATCAGTATAGGCTAGAAGCTCTGATGCGGGACGACAATGAGACTCGATGTTGTAGACGCGCTCATTGGACTTCTACTAGACGACACGACTAGACGATCGATGAGACCAATAACTACATGACCAAATCAGCACCTACGTGACTCCTGAAGTGGCAAGCGTGCCAAAACAAGAAGCACTCGCTCATGGTCACCCCCGGTGAGGGAAACGAGGCGATCTGCTCGGTTGAGAAACTGGCGATGAGTCTTGGGTGATCAGCTTACTCTTGTACTCGAAACGAGTCACGGGACAGGTCTCGCTCTCACAACTCACAGTTGTGATTAAGATGATCAAGATAGGGACCTATCATGCTCATGAGCAGTGGCATCAAGAGCCTATACTAGGAAAGCAAGTAACTAAAGTGAGGGTGTGAGTGTACCTCCACGCTCCCGGCGTGGGGAAGACAATCCCGACCAACTCCATACTCCTGGTTAACAAACTTTACAACAGTACAAAATGTATTGACCCACTCCACGCAGGGAGGTAACAGGTCACATGTGGAGCCCGGGAGTATCAGGAATTGGGTTGACGGGCAGCATCTTGATGTCCCTCCGTCGGTTCCAAAACCCACGTTTTGGTGCTGTCCGGACGACGCGTTCGGCGGGTTCGTGGGGCCCATGTGCTGCTCGGTCCTCTGGATCTAACGGAGTGAGTCCCACTATGATAATGACACCTGGTAGCACACTCCCCTGGATGACGGCCAGGTTGGAACACCGTTCGGTGGCGGGATGGCCCCGATCTCCACTTGCCGGAGCTGCTATCCACGGATCTTAAGCTACTGTTTTACAGCGCGCGTCCCGGCAAGAACTGGCGCTACAGTCAGCCCTGATGTCAAAATGATGCGAGACTAGTGGCGTTGAAAAGCTCTCTCAAAGAGCTTCGATCCTAGGCTAGCCCTGGAATTCTAAATGATCAGGGCTGGCCACTGGTGAATTTGGAGTGTGCTGATTCACAGATCTGGGACTAACAGGGCTGACGGTGAAGTTCCCTGAAAATAGGTGTTGACCGTGGAGTGGATGGCGGATCTGGGTGTTACACTCTTCATGAAACTTGTGGAGCTTGAAGTAAGGAAAATGAGGCTATTTTTGTGTAAGGGATTGTATGGAGGTTTTGATTTCTTGGAGAGTTTATACTAGATAGGGGTTGGGTCTGGAATTTCTATATATAAACTCCCCTCTCTCTCTTCCTCACTCTCATTCTCTCCCTCTCCCCTCTCACGTTCTCTCTTTCTCCCATCTCTTCTCCGGCGACCGACAGAGCAAGGTGGGGACGAGGCAGAGGCAACACGGGCGAGGAGCGACCGAGCATGGGTGAGGATCGAGGGGTGGTGGCTCGCTGATGTGACAAAGCCAAGGGGTCAGCGGATATGCCATGAGAAACCTTGGACCTAGATGCGCAAGCACACTAGCCAAGGTCCGTACCCGATTTCGGTGGACAAGCTCACCCGATGCACGTCCCTTTCCAGGGGTGACTCGGGGATGGTAGGTTGAGTCCGGGGACTAGACCCTTGCTGGTTGGGGTAAGTACGAGGCCGAGAGGGGATCGCACCCCGAGATATGGAGGTTCCCATGACAATGGTCAAACTACGTGCCTTGGCGGGCGCGAGTATCACTCACTCTCACTCCTGCGATGGCCACTCGAGGTGGCGGGTCGGGTGGGGCTGGGCGCTCTCTTCCTCACCGGCGGAGCTCAGAAATGATAAGGGATGATAGGAATAACCATGAGAGATAGGGGCTCACCTAGCCGGCTTGAAGAAGCTGACTCTGACCGGAGATGAAGGCGAGCGGGGGACGTGCGATACCCGCGCTCGCCTGCTATGTTGGTGAGGAAGAGAGCACCCTGCCCCACCCGACCCGCCACCTCGAGTGGCCATCGCAAGAGTGAGAGCGAGTGATACCCGCACCCGCCAAGGCGCGTAGTTTGACCATTGTCATGGGAGCCTCCATATCTCGTGGTGAGATCCCCTCTCGGCCTCGTACTTACCCCAACCAGCAAGGGTCTGGTCCTCGGACTCGACCTACCATCCCCTAGTCACCCCTGGAAAGGGACGTGCATCAGGTGAGCTTGTCTGCCGAAATCAAGTACAGACCTTGGCTACTGTGCTTGCTCATTTAGGTCCAAGGTTTCTCCGGGCATATCTGCTGACCCATAGGCTATGTCACATCCAGTGGTATCAGAGCAAGCCATTGACTTGTTCTCACAAGTCAAGTCCTAGGCCACGCTTACATTAGAGTAATCATCAGGCCACCCCTTGCATCTTCACTTCCCCGTTTGAATGGCTACCTCATACTGGTCACATCCTTCTTCTTCGCCTCTCCCAATGGATCCCAAACCCCCTGGAAGCCCCACTGCCAACAAGGTTGACTGCATCAACTCCCTCATGGAGGCCATGCCCAACATTTTTGGACGGCTTGATGATATCACTGGTCCAAGGGGAATCGCCCTTCAGAAATGGAATTTTTGCTATTTTCTTTTATTTTGTGAAATGAAATGCCTAAATCTATTATTAAATGCATAAAAATGAATGAATGAATGCAGGGAAAGCACATGACCCGCATCTCGTGGCTGCAGGTCTGGGCAGTGTATTTGGCACTACCGGACTTCCAGCGGGAACGGTTGGCTGCCATAGGGTTCGCCCCATTCTTGAGTATCGAGGTGTGTCAATTCGACACGACTTTGCTCTATGCCTTGCACGACTGCTGGGACCCAGTGAGTCAGACGTTCCTTTTCCGTGGGGGCACATGGTCCCCACGCTGGAGGATGTGGCCAGGATCACTGGCCTATGAGTGCATGGGCTACCGGTTAGCGGGACCACTTATCCCGACTACCAAGAGATGGCTCAGGAGCTGGTGGGCTTACAACTGCGGCGCCCTGAGCGGTAGTCAACCCTCCTACCTCGGGTGAGTCTTTAGGATAGCCTAGGATTACGACGAGTGGGGATCGCGATCGGGGAGCAGCCAGAGCAAGACCTTCCGCGGCTGGTAGACCTGGCGAGACCGAGGGTTGTAGTAGAGGCGGGAGCAGAGGTGGACAGAGTACTGCGACGATTCCTGATGCTACTGTTCGGGCGACTACTGTTCTCTACATGGGCGGACGTGATGAGCTGTCACTTCCTACCCCTCCTCGAGGATCTCGACCACGTAGGCGACTACGCGTGGGGAGTAGCAGTCCTCGCCTTTCTCTTTGACACACTGAGTTCGACGGCTCGTCGGACCATGCTTGGGGGCTTCTCCCCCCTACTCCAGGTACAACTCCTACCTTAGACTTAATTTTGCAACTCTATATGTTTCCTAGATGCTGACACGATGCCGTGATGCAGTTTTGGGCCTACGTGCGACTACGCACGCTAGGCAGAGGCGAGGCGACCCACCCGGGGCTGTTGCCGATTGCCCGGAGGTGGACTACACCTCGTGAGACTACGGCACTCTGGAGACAGGTCCGGGAGCTGCAGGACGATCTAGACTCCCTACCATACACCTCGGTACGCTTCTAAACTTAGACTCTTTAATTAAATGCAATTCTATATGATTATGCAGACATGATTTCCTATTTTGTAGGTACGGTGGACGCCCTACACCGAGGAGGGGCAGGAGGACCAGCCTTGGGTGGTCGGGGCCCTGACCTTCTTGGGGCGTGACGTGTGGCTTCACTGCATGAATGTGGTGGAGCCACTCTACTTTTGGCTGGTGATGAGGGCCATCAGGGTCCATCAGCCAGCAGTGGAGTTCCCTACGGTAGAGAAGCCAAGGGAACGCGTCACGTAGACCACGAGGGGTCTAGCAGCGGCATTCGACTGGAGGGAGCGGAACGCCATTCAGGTGGCAGACTGGACAGTGCTCGGGCGGGTGGTGACCGTCCGAGCAGAGAGCGATGCAGCGTACTACACTGCATATGCACGACACTATCGGGGCCAGGTGTTCCGGGGTGCCCACCAACCGGTACGACTTCTAAACTTAAACTCTGTCTATTATGCTTATGACCTCTACATGATGCACTGACACTTAGTCTTCTAAATGCAGATCGACCAAGAGGGGCGGCTAGCGGAGCTGCAGGGGCTCCTTACCATGACGATCAGGGAGCGGGACGAGGCCCGACAGGCCCTGGCCCTACTGGTGAGTTTCCTAAACTTAAAACTCTTAACTTATACACTTCTATATGATTATGCGGTGACTAACCTGGAGTTTTATAAATGCAGGGAGGGGAGGAGACCCAACGGCAGGGGGCAGATGTTCCTTCTTCTTCAGCACAGACTCCAACCGATCGAGCAGAGTGGGAGGCGGAGTTCTAGTAGATGGTAGCGCGGGCCAAGGCGGCCGAGGCAGCACTCTCTGAGAGGGTACTACACTACACTTTTCCTTTGTGAATTATGCTTTTATATTAAATGCACTTGACTAATGATGATGATGAACGTATGCTGGTGACATAGCTGAGGGCCGCCTTGGTGGAGAGCACCAGGGCAAGGGAGGAGGCGACTCGCCTACAAGGTGAGCTTGCACAGAGTCAGACCGTCGTCGAGGGGGAGGTGGCCCATCTTCGTGGAGAGACAGCCCGTCTTCGAGAGGTACTGGCACAGAGTCGGCTGGCCGACGCAATCGAGACAGTGCTTCTTCGGGCCGAGCTAGAGAGACTTCGAGCCAGAGCCGTGTAGGCAAAGCGCTACCGGGCTGAGCTGGAGCGCTGTCGCGAGGAGTAAGACCTTGCTCACATTCAGGCGGTGAGACTAGAGGGCATCGTGGAGGGCTTCCAGACATGCAGCAGGATGAGTGGCATCTGCAGAGCGGCCCCAAGTGGTAGTCGGGGAGTTCCGAGTGGGAGCCAGGCCACGCATGGCTCTGTCAGGCGATACCTTGCCAGTTCCTCTGAGTGACAGAGGAACGAGGAGGGCGACCGTTGCCGTCGAGAGCGAGGGGAGGGTGCAACCTCTGAGATGGCCCCACCATCGAAGAGGCAGGAGGGAGGAGGGGACAGTGACAGGCCAGAGGGAGAGACCTGATTTTGTACTCCAGACACCTGTATATGATGACATGATAGTGACATGGTTTGTTTCTTTTGTTGATTTTTCTTTTATGAGTGAATGCAAATGCTAACTAACTAACCTGAGGGAGATGCACCGATGAGAGAGCGGAGAGAGGAGAGAGGCCACGCCAACCTACGAGTGAGACACGTGAGAGAGGAGAGGCACGCTGACTTTACGAGAGAGACGACGTGAGAGAGGAAAGGCACGTCGACTTTACGAGAGACATGACGAGAGGCGAAGAGGCACGCCAACTTTACGAGAGAGACGACGAGAGGAGAGGGAGGCACGTCGACTCACGAGAGAGACGATGAGAGGAGAGGGAGGCACGTCGACTCGAGAGAGATGACTAGAGGAGAGGGAGGCACACTGACTCGAGAGAGACGACGAGAGGAGAGGGAGGCACGCCGACTCACGGGAGAGAAAGAGAGATACACAAATGGTGCAGCAAGGAGAAGGGCAGTTACTGACTAGCCGCTCAAGATAAGAACGGCCTCAAGCAGACCGCATAAAAAGGAAGATAAGCGGTCGATACTTGGCCGTCCATTATGAAGAATGGCTAAAAACCACCCATTCACTCCTCAAGATCGAACTATCCCGAGCCTTATGGACGGCCCTTAGTCATCTGCCCAAATGGGAAGTGCGGTCTATCGTAAGGCCGCGCATCTCAGCGTACTGGGAGTCCGATCGGGACTCTCTTGGAGAGTCCCGATCCGAGGTAGAGGGTTTTGATTCAACCCAAACTCTATCCTAACCCACTCTAGACTTATCCTAGCTCAGCTCTAACTGGAGTAAGCCTCATAATCAAGCTCTATAAGAGGAGGAGGACCTCAAATTCGCAACTCACACTACCACCCTCTTCCCAAGCCTAGAACCTTTGGTTTTCTTGCTCAAATCATCATGAAAAGGTGCCTTGGAGGTAGTTCTATGGAAGGAGAAGCTTATGAAGGGCCGAAGCCTTCTCCTTAATCCACAAGAAAAACCCCGAACTCCAAACAGAGTATCAGAAGAGTAAAATGGACAACGAGAACCAACAAAAAAAATAAAAATTGATGAAAACTCAAAGCAAATATAGCTCACACAGGAGCAAGATTGTTCTGGATCTGATCCAAGAACAGACGACCTCAGATCTTCGATTTTAACTAGCTGCTCACTCTTTCTTCTTCTCACGAATGCTCCCTCACACTTTCTCTTCTTCTTTTTCTAGCTCTCACTCTCTGGCGGCTCCACTAGCTTCTCAGCTCTCCTAGCTCTCTTTTTCTCTTTCTTCCCTACTACTCACGCTCTGGCAGCTTCTTCTTCTTTCTCTGCTCTTGCTTCTCTGGTTGCTCTCTTTTCAAAAGGGATCTTCGCACAGCAGGAACTCTCTCAGCTTTATGCAGCTTTTAGCACACTTCATCGAAGGCCAAGGCAGCCTTTAAATAGAACAGGGCCTCCGTAAGGATGAGGCATAAAAATCTAGTGAACTCCCATTGATCCACCTGGCATTTGAATATTCTACCTCTCGAAACTTCTGAAATAACGTGCCATCTCTTCTTAGATCACGTGCCATCTTATCGCTGGGGTTGGTTTTCCAATCGGGTCTGATTTTAAGTTAATCGAATACTGAGATTCGGATCTCCAAACCTGTTTGATGAAATGCCAGTTCTGAGTGGACCGACCTTACACTAGAGTATGCTCAGACCTTGTGCTACACATGTGCACAGCCCTTCAGCAACATGCACAGACCTTGCTTTGCCAATTTCCAAAAAGGTGCACCGACCTTACCTCTGAGATCACTAAGGTGCATTGACCTTCCTTTTATGATAGCTGAGATAGCATCGACCTTGGGAGCTGTTATGGTTCATGTGCATCGACCTTGGGAGCTGCTGCGGTATATGTGCATCGACCTTGTTTCTGTGCTCTCAATGTGCATCGACCTTTGAGTTATCACCAATAGTAGACCTGTCTGCTTATGCTTGTACATGTGCATCGACTTGCTTTAACAAGTGCACCGACCTTAGTAGGTAGCATTGACCTTATGTGCATAGCAGTTGATGCGGGATGACGGACGCGGACGGGACACCAAGTGGAAATGCAGCCTGGACTCTAGCATGCTTGTGTTCGTCCCCAGCGAGGGAAGCGATCGGACGTGCACGGTTGAGAAATCGACAAAGAGCTAGGGCGGTCAACTCGCTCTCTCGTGCCCGGGTCGGGTCACGGGATGGTATCTCTCTCTCTCGCAGCAGTCGGTAGGCAAAGCCGCATACCGACTAGGGACTCCTGCCATGTTGCAGGTGAAAATTCTCCAATTCCTGTTTCTTTTCGCCATCCTCCTTGACGGCTTATTTGGGAACACCAGTCTATCGAAACCGATCGTCGGGGCGGCGCTTCCTCCCGCACATGGGACTGGCGCCGTTCCTCCAACCGGTTCCTTGATTCTGCGCTAGGCATAGATTGGATTTCTTCTCCTCCTCGAAAGGCAGAGGCCACTGCACCTAGCAGTCTCTGACGACCCATAGGGGTGCTACCCATGCCCCGGAGGTAGTTTCTCATGGCTTGCTCTATCCCTTCCCACTCTTGGTCGGGGAGAGTAGCCGGTGGTTGCACGTCGATGGTGACAGCAAGATGAGTGTAAGTTGCGAACGCCGGGCGATTAGCATGTTGAAGATGCCTGCGACGTTGGCGGCGGGCATTTTCGGGCAGCGGTGGTGCAGCGATTGCCGGTTGGTCGGTCATGGGCGTTGCCTCAACCCCTTCATCTCTTCGGCCCTTTCTGCGACAGGTGTAGCTGGGCCCCACCTGGGCAAGTGCAGTGGGCTGGGCTTCCTTGGGAACCCAAATTTACTTCAGTTTGGCCAGCTTGTGAGCCGGCATGTCCTTCGGTGCTGTGGCCGGAACGGCGGGTGCCATCTTTTCCTTCATCTTTTCCAGTCCCTGGAAGGAGTTGCGGACTGGAATAGCCGGCACGATGCGGTCCGGGACCACTTTGGACCTCTGTCCATTCAAATGGACTTGGATGGTCCCGACAGTCATAGACTTGCCGGAGCTAGAGATTCAGCGCCCCGTGGCAGTGCCAGTGTTGTTCCTTCGGAGCCTCCTCTGATGGGATGATGACCCCTGGTGCGATGGACCGGCAACCTATTGCACATGGTGCATGTTGCAGCTCAACGTCCTTACTGGGACGCTGCTACTATTCTTGGCCACAGCTTGGCTGGCAGTAGCTTCAGCGGCTCCTGGGATGGGAGCATTGGATTCGGGCTCGTTAGATGCCTCTACGTCCAGGATGTTGACGAAGGCTACCTCAAGGAAGTTGGGGAAGCCCACGACTGGAGGGAAGCTCCCGAAGTAGAGCGGGACGGCGAGGTAGCCTTCTCGGACGTGGGTCTCCACGACTTACGGGCCAAAGGAGACTGCCATTCTCGAGGTTGAAGTGTGATTTTCCTGCATTTGCAAAAATGGAACAATTAGCATTACATGAAGGGGGCCGCAGGGTCCCTAATTTTGGCAAAGAGATGATTGCCCTAGGGAAGAGTTCCCTAGGCAATGGAAATAATCTTGAACCACACGGTTCATTTCTTCCTGACTGGGCCTCTACAGCTCTAGCCAGTGTAGTAATCTTTCTGAAATCTTCGGCTGATAGGCCAGCCTTGAGACTTGAGCAGCCAGGTGGTTTGACTTGTGATAACGGAACACATCAGCCTTTCTAGTGCAGGCCCTGAATCTCTTGGCAACAGAGATAGCCTTCTCTATCCTTCTTTCATCCTCCATTTGAAAATCTGCACCTCTTCTCCTGAGGCGCGTAACGGCAACGGCCTGATCCCTAGATCGGTAGCTTCTGCCCCTAGCCATGGGGTAAGTAGCAACAGCATCTCTTTCCTTCTTTTGACACTTCCTGCCCCTAACCTTGGGGTGGACAACAGCAGTGCCCTCTTCTCTCTTCTGACACTCTCGCCCCCTTGCTCTGGGGCAGACAGCAGTAACATGCTCTTCCTCTTGAGCTGAAGTAGGGCTTCGAATCCTCTTCGGCACCCAGATTTGTTTAAACTTTGATGGCTTGGGTGCCAATGGCTTCCTCTCTTCGACCTCCCAGTTAGCTCTTCTGGTGGCCAACACTTGAAAGTTGTTGTTGGTCTGGACCGCCAGGATGATCCTGTCAGGTCGCACAGCTCTAGGGTGACCATTGAGGTTCACCCTGATATTCCCAACCATCATCGTCTTCCCAGAGAGCGAAAGATGATAACCCGTAGCAGCAAACCGACTCCTTCGGTTGTTCTTCCTTCCTCTGCTAGGAGGGGTAGGAGCAGCGTTCCTCCTATCCACGTGGTGGACAAAACAAGCGACGACCGCAGGGGTAGTCTTCTTCTTCAGGCTCTTCTTCTCATTGTTCTTAGGTAAAGCCTTCGTGGCAGTGCCCTGCTCTTGGTTGTCGACCTTTAACAAGTCGACAAAGATGAGGCCCAAGCAGTTGGGCAGCCCCACAGCTGGTGGCATCGATCCAAACATCGTGGGTATCGCCAGGTATCCCTCTCGGACATGGGCATCAAC
This sequence comes from Amorphophallus titanum, assembly GCA_024336825.1. Taxonomy (NCBI): domain Eukaryota; kingdom Viridiplantae; phylum Streptophyta; class Magnoliopsida; order Alismatales; family Araceae; genus Amorphophallus; species Amorphophallus titanum. The sequence continues at coordinate 1,478,615 of JANBPO010006173.1, forward strand.
TACCTGCTGGCCGAAGTGAACTGAGACAAGTCCGTTCATCATCTTCATTCCAGAAAATAAGATTAACGCACGATTAGAATTTTGAGAGAGGCCACCGGGCCTCTTGCTTTGGCGTAGAGATGAAGGGAGACTCATGTCCCACCAGGCGTGCCAAGAGTTTGTGGATGCACTTTTTATCTTGTTTTTATTTTATTTGAAATATATCACTATTTATTTATTTATTTATTATTTATTGGCGTGCGGAAGAGCAAAGGTGTCGACCTCCTGTGAAGAAAGTGTTGACACTTCTTAGTGAGATACCCAATATTGCACTTCTCGGGAATGGTCACAGGTCGACCTCTTCAGAGAGACAGGTCGACACTTCCCTTTGACCTTCTTTGGATAGATGGTGCTTAAGAATGTGTACACCGACCTTGACTGGAGTATGCTCAGATCTTGATATACGCTTGGACCTTGAGATACGCTGAGACCTTTCTTGGCTATGTGAGTGCATGTGCATCGACTTTATATGCATCCAGCTAAACCATGCACCGACCATCATATCACATGAGCACAGACCGTTCACTTGTGCTGAGAGCAAGACATTGCTCAGACTTTGATCCGTCTAGGCCAAACACTCACCGACCTTGCCCCCTTGAAACTAAGTGTGCACAAACCTTTAGATTATATGTGCACTGACCTTGGTCTTCATAAGTGCTCAGACCTTGATGCATTGAAGTAGAAACCTGCACCGACCTTGCTGGCGAAACATGCACTGACCTTGGTCTTCTGTTGAAGGTAGGACGTGCACCGACCTAGTCTTGCACTGGCCTTGAATGTGCATCGACCTTGTTGTATTCAAGCTAAACATGCACCGACCTTATAGCAGATGTGTACCGACCTTCGTTTGTTCTTGAGAAGGATTGCACCAACCTTGGTCTTGTAGTGAAGGTAGGACGTGCACCAACCTAGTCTTGCGCTGGCCTTGAATGTGCACCGACCTTGTTGTATTCAAGCCAAACGTGCACTGACCTTACAGAAGATGTGCACTGACCTTCCTCTGTTCTTGAGAAGGATTGCACCGACCTTGCATGCGTTGAAGACAAGACATGCACTGACAAAGTCTTTGAAACCAACACCTGCACCGACCTTGGTTTGTGCGAGGCTTGGATGTGCACTGACTAGTAACGTACACAGACCTTGTTTGTTATGCTGATGAAACATGCACTGACCTTGGTCTTGGTGCAATAGTAATGTGCACTGGCCTTAGTCCTTCTGAGACTGAGGTAGCATCGACCTTCCTCTACTGAGGAATGGCTGTGGTGTCGACACTTCTGTAGCAGGTGTCGACACTTCTCTTGTGATGCCTTCTTTGTCAGCATGTGCACCAACTTCAACAGTTGCACTGACCTTGACTACATGGACTTCTATGAAACTTGTTGCCTTGTGTCGCCAGTGCCTTGATTTATCCTGAGTTAATGACACATATAATTCTTCATGGACTTCTGTGAAACTTGTTGCCTTGTGTTGCCTTGCTTCATTAGCTTGCTCTGCCAAATGTAATTCTTTTTATTCTTTTAGTGAGCTCCCTTGCATTATAAAAGGTGCTACTCGATTGGATTTACTAGGCCTGCCTAGTATCAGACTGATGTAATTATCTCTTTATCCTTATTGGAATATATTCACCTCCTAGTGGTAGAATGGTGGAGTGGTTTTCTCCTTTCCTCTGGAAAGGGGTGCGCTCTCCCATTGGCCTCTAGGTTAGGTTTTTCTATTAAAAAAAAATCAAATACACCAAAGATGCAGAACAACATACAATCTTTGCAGAGTTATCTCCATTGACTCCCGCAGAGTGCAACCTGGCCAATGCTGCTCATTACTTCAAGGGAATCAGCCCCTATCCCGTGATCAAGAGCAAGAGCAATGGCTAGTTCTCAGAAGAAGAAGAGGATGACCTCTTCTCTGTTGACGAGGAGAAGGCCAAGCTTCATCGGCTACGTCTCAGCACCAAGTCGACCACCAACCGCCCTGAGAGGCGTAAAGTCGATTTCGAGGCCAATCTCATCACCCGAGCAATCGACAAGAGCATATGCCCACCACCGAACTGCATCCAGCTCGCATGTGCCTTAGATGAGCACAGGGTTGAGTAGCTCACGACGTTTATTGTCAATTACCAACGATGACACAGGCCCATGAAGAATGCTAGTAGAGATAAGTCCAATATTTTCCACAAAGGAGACATGGTCCCTCCAGCACCACCGGAAGACGACTTCGGCTGGTCCAGGCAAGCCGACTACACACCTAAAGCCATCCAAGTTTTGGACGACCTACCACCTTACATCCAATAAATGTGCCTCAAGTAGCGAATCCCCCAATGGCAAGGCTCCGCACAGTGGTGCTATTTTCACAATTTGTGGATACCTTTGCAAGTCTGGGGGCAACCCCCATTCTACTATAAGGACACCCGGGGGCTCGACTACGACCAAGACCCAAACTTTCACGTCTACCACGCGGTCCACGTCGTAGGCCCGATGCAGCTAGCCGTCGACTCGGTGGCTGTCAACACCAAGTTTGACAGCTCGGGAGATAAGGGAGAGGAGATTTTAATCCCACTCTCCACCACAACCAGTACCCCAGTCCCAGCATTCGATGAGGTTTCCTTGCTCGTCGGTGGAAATGGTGAGACAGAAGAAACCCCTGGAGCCTCCCAGCCAACCGACGATCCTAGTTTTCCAGACTTTCCCCGTGAGGAAGGCCCTCATGACAAAGACTATGAAGCGTCACCGGTGTTGGCAGCAAGTCTAATTTTGAAACTCATGAAACATCCTTTTTGAATGACGAGGTATGAGGAGTGTCAACCTCACCACTGCCAATGTCGACCTCACTAACTTCATCAAGTGGTCGTGTGTTAAAATCACCAAGGGAATCAACAAAGAAAGTGTCGACCTCATTTCTCAGGAGGTCGACCTTAGGGGTATTCCAGAAATCATTGTTATCACCTTGTTAAGACAAAGTGTTGACCTCAATCTCTCAGAGTGTCAACCTCAGACTCACACACCAAGCAAATCACCTGCTGTTTTTCATAATAGCCTCAACCTCATCATCAAGAGTGCTGACCTCATGATCACAAGCAGCACTCCAAAAGGTAGCCAGCGCATGCAATGTCGACCTCATCATCTTGAAGTGTCGACCTCATCATCGTCAACTAGCATTCCGGGAAACATCTAGCACATGAAGTGTCGACACCACTGATTCAGGGTGTAACGACCCAGAGCTCTGAATACCGATAACCCGGTGTAGCATTGGATTATCGCTACCAGGAACTGGGGAATGTTGGGACTCCTCTGGTTTGATAGGCAGCTACCTTGTGCTGTGTGTAGTTTTGATGATTGGCAACGCAACAGGTCTCATGACTGGTTTGTAGCTTTGTTGAGTGGCAACTATATTTTATTTCATGCTTGGTCAGATATTGGCTTAAAGCTCCTTGAATGCATCTTTTCCAGTGTTGATCACTTAAGCTAGCACAAGTCCATACATACTTAAGCCCGTGCAAGTTTTTGGCCTTAGAGAAAACCAAAGTCCATGCATTCTTAAGTCCGTGCATGTGTCTGTCTTTTGAATGATCAAGTCCGTGCACGAACTACAGCTAGGTCCACCTGATTTTTAAGTCCATGCATGTTTAGGTCTATGTCCATACAAGTTTTGCAAGATACATTAAAGTCTATGCATGTTTTCATATCTTACACTTCAAGTCCGTGCATGGTCTATGCATTCGATGCACGACTCACACTTCAAGTCCAAGCATCTGTATGTCCGAGCATCTGTAAGTCCGAGCACTTGAAAGTCCGTGCAGATTTGTGAGTGTCAAGTCCGCGCACTTGAAAGTCCATGCAGATTTGTGAGTGCTCAAGTTCGAGCACTTGAAAGTCCGTGCAGATTTGTGAGTGCTCAAGTCCGTGCACAAACAACTCCGTGCACATTTTGCATTTCACCGTCAAGCCTGTGCATATGTCCAAGTCCGTGCATTCCCAACCTCGTGCATATTTCTCCATAGAACAAGTCCATGCATATTGCTTACTGGTGTGCAGGTGCCTCTGATTTGCCCGTGATTGAGGGTTCACCAGGGGCTTCATCTGGTTCTTCAGGCAGTGGCAGTACGGCCAGGGAGACTGACGAGAGCTCGAGCCTGAGCTCTTCCTCCTCCAAGGCTTCTTCCGCCAGAGATGCCGAGATGAAGGCAGCATTGGAAGGTACATGTAGCTCCTTCGCTCCCTTTCATTGGCTTTGACTCAGGGTTTATGGCAGGGCTGACATTTTGTATTATGCCCAGGGCTGGAGTCCGAGGAGGAGCGCGTGCCGACTCCCATCGAGGTGGATCTAGGGGAGCCTCCCACCTCTCCAATGATTACTGGGGACACCCGGATGTCAGAGGAGACTCTGCCCTCTCCAACTCCAGCAGGAGATGCTGCTGAGGTGGAGGGGAGACTACCCTCACCGAACCCAAGCGGGGTGTTACAAGCGTAGCGGGGGCTGTAGCAGGTGAGAGTTAGGACCTTTATCAGGTTTTTCACCTTGTCTTGTCACAGGGAAGCCTTGAACATTGCTGACCTGTTCTGTGTTTGGTGGGGTTGCACAGGTCCTTCTGGTGTGCTGGCTGAAGTGGGCCACTCCTGCCTGGAGCTGGGGATCGAGTGGCCTTCATCTGTCTCGCCACTGGAGCAGCTGTTGGACGCCAGTGTGGGTGCGGCCTTCCTCCAACGTGCTCGAGGTTACGCAGGAGGCGGCACCTTGATTTCTCTGGAGGAGCTCCGACAGTAGTTGAGGGAGTGCACCCAGGGCTACCATGGCCTCAGGTTCCCACGTGAACTCTGGATGTCTAGCTTGGCCAGCATTTGGGCGGTGTACCTGCGACTTCTAGAGGAGTTGGAGCAGAGGGCTCGGCGGCTGGTGGCCATCCGAGAGCTGGAGGAGTAGCGGGCTCTGCTTGCACTGGCGGCTGCCGAGCAAGAGAGGTGTGCTGATGTGGCTATGTCACTTGCCTAGGACCACGCTGCTCGGCTGAGAGACACGGAGAGCAGAGCCGAGGCCTTGGCGAAGGCCCTGGAGGAGCAGTGGCGAGACATGGAGGTCGCTAGGGTCGAGTGGCAGACTGTCGAGATGAGTGTCGAGGCGAGCGCACAGCTTGCGTCGGCCTTGAAGCTGGAGCTGGCTGCCGCGGAGTCCCGCTTGGCAGAGCTGGAGGGGAGCGAGGCTAGGCTGTGACTGATCACTTCCCCTCCCTTTTTTGTTATCCAGATTGTACATTTTTGTTACCCCAAGGGCATGTCTTGGGCTCCCCTTTTTACACTAGTGAAGCCTCACCGGGGTTTGGTGAGGGGTGGACGTAGGACTGGGGATTCAGTCCAAACCACCTTAAAATTCATTGTTCCGTGGTTTGATTTGTGTGATTGCTTCATTCTAGATGCATGCCTAGGTTCAATTCAATACATTACTTATTCATCTTGCAAAGCAATTTGTAATGTCCTTCGATTAGCTAGATCTATTCCGCTGCAACCTATTTTAACTAGCTATAGAGAGGGCTTCATTATGAAAAGAGGGGCAGATCTATTCACCCCTCCACTCTCGATCCACCATCTACTACTCAACAGCCACGCGTCAGGTGAAGATGGTGTGATGATCCACGTAGTAGAATATTAGAATGGTATTCTCCTTGGATCACATGCCTACTCATAAGCTTCCTAGTCCACATGTCTTGAAGTATGAACTAGCGTACCCACGGGACCACTGTCCTTCAAGTGTTTGATGGAGTTCCTGTAAGTAAGAGTTAAGGTATTTCATCAAACACTTTATTATCATAAGTGGTTCATAAGATATTCAAACAAGTGTAAAAGATGCACAAACATGACGAAGCATTATGCAGACATGATGCACTGACATGATATGAAACCTTGACACACTAGCATCGACCTTCTAATGGTATGCTTAGACCTTAAAGGTGCATGTGCACAAACCTGGAATTCTGATTGTGCATAGACCCTAAAATGTGCGCAGACTTCGATCTATACATGTGCATCGACCTTGATGCAACATGTGGACAGACAAAAATGTGCTCAGACTCTAAATGTTGTATGTGCACAGTCCTTAAACATGCATAGAACTATATGCACAGACTTAAAACATGCATAGACCTATATGCACAGATTTAAAACATGCTCAGACCTATATGTGCATGGGCTTCTAATGTGCACAGACCCTAAACATATACAAGGCAGATGTGCATCGACCTTGTCTATGTACAAGGTAAATGTGCATCGACCTTGTCTATGTACAAGATAAATGTACATCGACCTTCATGACTAAATATGTGCATGTGCACCAACCTAATATGCTAACTAACAAAATGTGCACCGACCTTGATTTGCTAACAACCTAATGTGCACCGACCTTATAACCATATTAGCGCCATATGCAGCGACCTATTTGGCACACACTATATGCACATGCATCGACCTTAGCTCACGCTATCTAAACATGCATCGACCTTTGTAGCACCCCGATAGTGTATTGAATAAAAATAATAAGAAATTAATAGGAAATTCTATAGAAAATATGGTATTGATTCTCTGCTACAAAGTCGACATCTATGAGCTTGTCGACTTCTTTGCAGACCTGTTTTATCAATTTCGGTCGCATGCGCCGGGGAGGCTGCTTTATCGACCTGGGATCAATCACTAATATATGCTGGGTCACTTCAGGGATGAGACCGGACATCTCTTTATAGTTTCAAGCGAAGCAATCGGAAACTCATGTAGGAGCTTCACAAACTCCTCTCTCTCTTGAGGGGGTATGAGGGCGCTTAGAAAGGTCAGCCTAGGGTCCAAGGTTAATTTCGATCAGCTCGTCGACGGTGGCCTGGCCGCCATCTTCAATTTCTGATGGGGCTGGCAGCAAATCGACAAAGTCTTGATCTTTGCCCTCCTCGACCTCGAGGATGCCGAAGGTCCCTCTTTGCTCGTCTCGACCGGGCGCCGACGTGGCATTCACCATGCATTCCTTCGAGGCTGTAGGCGACAGGCCTGTGGGGGCTTCTGACGCGAGAGGGCACAAGGCTACCCCGGAATCTTCCAAGTAATCATCATAGACGGCTTCGATTAGGGCCGAGGCCACCGCATCTTCAGGAGCCTGGTGCTAGATGGATATAGTGTAGACTCCTCTCCTGGGGTCGCCTGCCATATGGGGCCGCGGCGGGGGCACGACATAGTCTCCCATCCTTAGTTCATCCTTGTCTATCAGGTCTTAAGCTATGTCTTTGAAGGCGTAACAATCTTCAATAGGATGACTGAGTATCCAGTGATAGGGGTAGAACAGTGGGTCGCCGCTTCTCTGAGCATCTTGAGGCCTCTTGGACCTCGGGAGGGAAACCTTGCCGTAGTGGCAGGCCCAATCAAAGATGCCTCGGGTCTTCTCTTTCGGGAAGGAGTAGGGCTTCGTTAGCTTCTCTTGTAGTGTGAGGCCTCGCCCAGCTGGCTGTCTGGTTGAAGGGCTAGCCGTGTTCCTTGCCCTCCTCGCTGACTGGACGGAGGTATCGGGGCTGGCGGCTCGGGACCAAGCCACGTTTTCACCCCACGGGTGGAGGGGACCCCGGGTCAGGTGTGCCACTAGTGCCGCTAGTTCGGCCAATTGTGTCTTCAGCATCTCGATCTCCCATTGCTGCCTATGGTATAAGGCGAGCATAACGGGGTCGCATCGGGGAGGGCCTGAAACACGGCCCGTACCTCCGCTTCTTGCCTCGCCAACAGAGGGGGATGACGGAACCCTAATGATGTGATCCCTCAAGGCCGACCCTTCGGAAGAGGGGAAGACCTTCCCCGCGCGCCTGCGGCCTCTCCCTCTGCAATCCACATTCTCCTCCCCTCTGCTTAGTGCACCCACAGCAATCCCCGGAGTCGCTCCGTCGTCACTCCTTTTCCCCGTGGATTAAGAAGCTTTTTTCTGCTACACTCTACTACAAGTCAGTAGCAGAGACTCGGTTGGCAGGCATTCTAGCAGCATCCACAGTGAGATTCGGCTCAAGGTGTCTTCAGTAAAGTCATCCACCTTCAAGTCGGCCACGCTCCTGAAGTGGTCCGGCCTCCTTTCGTCAAAAGCATCAACCGCTACAGGCATTTCCGTGCAAGTGCACCTGGACCACATCTGTTTCTAAGTGCCACTTGGCAATGCTGACACCGACTTCACCTGTGTGAATCGGCCAGAACCCCCTTCACGAGAGTTCTTCTTCTTCGAAGCACCGACGAACTAGATGTGGTCCTGCCTTCTTTTGACAATGCCTCCGCCCAGGGTGTCCATTTTCCCTCGGTCACGCCAGACCCAGAACTCTCTATTCACCCAGGATAGACTGCCATATAGTCATCCCCAATACTCCCTCCTCCACTAAGTTTCAGGTCGAGTAGTCTTCTGCAAAGTTGTGACTTTCGACGATACAAAACAAACACAAGTGGTTTCGTCTCATTCTGACATCGGCACAGAGGATTCCACATTGGCCATCGTCGACCTATCCTGCTATTCACCCAGAAACTTGATGCCGACCATTTCGGCGACCACGACCGGCGAGGTGATCTGATGGCTCTCGCTCTTGAGGGTTTGTAGTACTCTCTGTCTACTACATCCACGAGTTGGTCCCGTCACTATTGGAGTTCTACAGCGAGCGTACCTATTGACGCACCACGACTGCGCCATCCAGTCCTGCGAGGCAGAACTGCACAGGCCATCGGCTGCGACCTCCTCCACCTTCCAACGACATCGGCTCGACGTCAGACTTTCAAGAATCCTTCAGCATCCCCCAAGCTTTGTCCAGGCGTTGACAGCACCTCGATTGAATGGCCGAGCTAGGCGTACGATAGGTAGTTTGGTCTCCCCTCCCTTCGTTCCCCCCTCCTGCGCAAGGGTAGTGCATGTAATGGTTTGCCCATCCCCGTGATCCCCTCCCTACGTGGAGTGTAGTAATTGTAATAGTAGGGATCATCGCCGAGCTTCCTCGACGCAGCGTGTCCGCCGGGTGCACATGCTCCCTGGTTTGCCCTCGTCTCCGACCGGAGCCGGTCCTTCGGACGGGCTAGGTACGTGCGGCTGCCACTCCAATTTGCTTGCTTAGTAGTTAAGTATGCATTTCTATGATCAAGCAAACACCAGTCAACTTGTGCATATTTGCTCATGCTGTTCACTTAACTCCCTGCATGTTTGTTCATTTGCATACAAAGTCTGTGCAAGTCTCTGCTTTATGTCAATCATGGTGTGTACACAATTAGGCTTCGTGCACATTCTCGCAAAATGCACATTCGCATCACTCAGAGTCCGAGCATGTTTCAAGGGTCAGCACATACAAGGTTCTAACCTACTTCAACTCCATGCACATTTTAAAGTCCTTGCATGTTTCAGTTTTACTGAAAATAAAGCTCATGTGAAAACATAAAATCCATGCACGTTTACATGCTAGGTGCATATAGTGAGTCCGTGCATATCTACGTCCATGCAATTCACGATAGCATAGTGATGAAGTCTATGCATGTTTTGTCAACGCATTCTGAGTTCGTACATATTTTAGCACTGTCCAAAAACATAAGTCCGTGCATGTTTTGGTTTAACCACCAAGTCCGTGCATGTTTTTAGTCTTCGTTGAAAATCTAAGTCCGTGCACATCATAAGTCCGTGCATGTCTGTTTACTTGCTTATCAGGTCCCTGCACATCTAAGTCCGTGCATGTTTGTTCATTTGCTTCTCAAGTCAGTGCAGATTTTTACCTTAGGCAAATTCTAGTCGATGCATTGTTGTTTAGTGGGAAATAAAGTCTGTGCTAGTTGCACGCTGCATATAGAAGATTCGTGCAAGTTTCCTCTTGGGCATACATAGTCCATGCATATTTCTTTGTTAGAAGGAAAACAAAGCCCGTGCATGTGTTGGCAACAATAGTCCGTGCATGTTTCCGGTCTTGCTGAAACACCAAGTCCGTGCATGTTGCACATTCCTGAAACGAAGTCCGTGCACATTTTCTCAAATGAAGTCTAGGCACATTTTGTTCAAACGAAGTCCTTACACACTCGTCAATCCAAGCCCATGCACATTTCTCTAGCAATGGCAAACCAAGTCCGTGCACATTTACTCAAATGTAGTTCGTCCACATTCTTTGTTCCATGGTATATGAAGTCTGTGCATGATTTTATCCTTGCACATTTTGCCCCGTGCAATTCCATAGTCCGCGCATCTTTTTCCTTTGGAACAAAACAAAGTCCGTGCAATGTAAGACCGTGCATGTTTTTCATTCCTACATGCGAAGTTTGTGCATACTAGATATTAACTTAATGCTTCAATGCAAACTAAATGTTCGACGTTTTGCAGGGACTTGTCTTAAAAGGGTTGAATGATCCAGGAGAGATGTTCGTGATCTTCAATGGAGGCATGTGATTCGAGATGTGAAGCTTCTAACACGTGGCTAATGCAGAGCAAACTTGGACAATCCCTTGGGCGGGAAGCGTTGTCTCCACACTCCCACTCTTTTGTGAGCTCTCATATAAATAGATGCATGCTGCACAGGTGAAAGGGTGAGGACAAGTGAGAAGAACAAAGCTGATCGTAGAAGTGATAGAGAAAGAAGATTTGCCTCCTCCGCCAGAGCCAAAAATTTTCATTAGAGAAAGAGAGAGAAAGAAAGAGATGTCCAAAAAGGAAGAGTGCTTGTTTAATCGATCTGTTTGCTTTTGAGTCTGAACTTCTACTTCTACGGAAGCTACATTGTTGTCATTTCTGATCGTCTATTTTTGCCTTTGTTCATTTTCTTCTTCGAGTTTATTTTACACCATCTTGTTACCCTCTAAGCACACTTAGAGCAAGGGACAAGTTCTCCAGCTTCTCTCCATCGTGTTTGGAGGAAGAGAGGATTGATCCTCTAGTTTGTAGGTTGTTGGGTGTAGCCTACTGTGTTCCCTTTTGCGGGTTACAAAGGCAGGGAGGTTGGTCCTCCGGTACTGATCTTGCTGGAGCAAGATCGGGGTTCAATTCCTATGGGTTCCAGGATCTAAGTTGAGGGATTTGTTTCCCTTGTGTCAAGCTATTAGGTAGCGCATGTTTGTAAACTGAGTCTGTGATTTGTTATTGCTTAGTGCAAGGAAGCCTTACTCCTGTGGAGTGAGGGGTGGACGTAGATTGTAGATCGCAATCAAACCACCTTAAAAAGCTCTCTGTCTTAATTGTGTGGTTTGCCTGTGTGATCTATCCTTCTCGATTCTAACTCGCTAATTGTTTGATAGATTGTGCCTCTATCTCACTACCTTGATTAGGCTCTGCACTTCTGTCTGCTCAGTAGTCAGACTGTGGGTGTTTCTCTACTCCTTCTCAAGTATTCATAAGTTGTTTCTATCAAATTTTTAAATCGGGGGTGATCTAGTCAACCCCCCCTTCTAGCTCACTTTTCGTCTTGAACTATCAAGTTGATCCCCCGCAACCCCATGAGGTGCAGATGAACTGAGCAGCTGCCAATATGGTGTCTCTATACCAGGCCCTGCCAGAAGGAGTGGGGGAGTCTAGCAGCCAGCATACATATGAGGCATGTTTCCTGACGCCTCTGAAGGAACAACAGGGCTGACATCAGGTTCCTACTAAAGGAAAGAAGAAGCCTCTTCCCCGCCCGTCGACAGGGGCCCACATCCATGGTGTGACACTATGACTAGCTCTGTCAACCAAAGCACCAGTTTGGTTGCCCCAGCTAGCAGTGATCAGAATACCCACTTATAACCAGAGTGTAGCAACCCTAACAATTATAGAAATGAAAGTCTCTAAATAGATTAAACATAAGGAAACTTTTCTAAATAAATAAAGGGAATAAGACCCAAACCCACACACATATTAGATAAAAGTTAATGGGCCTTAACACACAAGACACCCTAACACTCAGATGGGCACTTCGAAAGAAAGAAGAAATAGCGTCCCTTGCTAAGGCGCTACATCAAAGAGCGCTCCCTTAAATAGGTGCTATTTCCCTAAAAATAGGAAAAATAGGACTTTACGAAAATAGATATATATTGCCCCTTCTTGTCTAAACTTGCTTACAATGTTAGGGTTTTAATACCAACTAGGATAGCGACTGCAGATGTGGCAGTGGGAGGACATGCATGGGAAAGTTTTACACATATAGGATTCTAATACGTGGAAGGTTAAATTCCATTAGGATTCTACTAGCATATGAGGATTCCTCCCCTATAAATATAAACCATTCGAATTAGCATCATTTGGCTGCTACGTTCGAAGGAGATCCTCTACCATAGACGACGACGTCCTCGACTTTTCCATCATCTTCTCGGTATGGCTGTTGCTGTCGTCGTTTCCAAGAAGGGCTCCTGCCACTTCTACTTCTTCTGATTGTAATTTTCGGCTGACGTACAAGAAGGAGCTTTCACGTTCTTCTTCTTCCTGCACCGTCTGCCGAAGGAGCAAGCCTTCTTCATGATCGTAGGCTGATACTGCATATTCCTTCTCCCTGTTCCTGCCGATTACAGTTGCCGTGAAAGAAGCCTGCTACTTTTTCTCTGGTTGCTATCGAAGGATCATCGTCTTCCTACAGTTGCAGTTGTTGCTACTTCATATCTTTGCATTCTCTTCACGTTCTATCATCCAGATTGACCCAATCAGGTAGGTGTTGTAGTGACCCAGGCCGTGTGTAAGGCCTTGGACTGCGAGTCCAGTCATCCAGCCTGGGGTTGGAGGTTCCCCGCGGTTCCCTGAGGTTGTGAATCAACTTTACCGCTTGTGAGCTACCTTGGGAATCGTGCTTTCGTGTTTTCTGTGTGGGCCGTGTCCGTGGCCCGTGGACTGAGAGTCCCATTTACCAGGTTGGAGCTAGTGGCTTTCTTAGTTCCCTTCTTTGAGGGAAGAGTCTTGGCCGTCGTGAACTGCCTCGTGAGTCATCGCTTCGTGGTTTTAGACCTAGGGATTAGGCCAGATTGATGACGTCATGCTATCGCGTGCAACGGTCTTGACCTCGAGTCTTGTGACTCAAGGATCGTGCATTTAGTGGGTCTAGTGGACCATCCAGAGTTCGGTGGCCTAGAGCCACCGATTACTCCGTGTTACGTGCAATGGGTGCGTGAGTGGTTTTCCGTGTCCACGTTTTGTGACCCATCCACTAGTCGTACCTTCCACGGGATGCGTGTGTCGGCCCACCGGGAGCACTGATGTGGCGTACCCGAGTTAGACGGTGAGTAAGCTTGTTACTGTAGGGCCCCCACGTACCTCCGAGTCTGGCCTGGCAGGGAAATTACCAGCTAGAGGATAGACCTAGGGCGTATGGTCTGAGTGTGCACATGAGACTGAGGGTTTGGACCCGGGCTGATGAGCGCGACCTCAGCTAGTCATTATTTGTAGTACTTCTGGTTACTGTGCGTATCTGAATCTCGCGCCTGGGACGTTGTAGCTAGACACTTATGACGCGGTGTAAGATGTCAGGGGACGCATCCGGTCGTTCTTCTAGTGGGTGGTGCTCCTGTCACGTGATGTGAGTTATTGTGTTCTGGGTTTCCGTTTCCCGTCTGCGAGATGAGATTTCGCATGTTATTTGGGAGCGTTCCTAAAGTAGAGGTCTGGGGTTTCCGGTGAGCGTCACCGAGGGCTTTCCCTAGACGGCGTAGAGTTCACGATAGCAAGGTCGTGACCATGTTTCCGGACTGTGTGGTTTTACCTCAGGCCCTACTGTGAGGGCAAGTTTTCGCGACCGAGGCGTCGTGTCATTTTCCTGGTAGCGTGGCTAGGGTAGTTCGTGTCTGGTTGTCTCTCGACCGTGGGATCGGGATGTCAGGTGCGTGGCTTGGTTGTCCCCCGACGGGAGACTGGGTCGTGTGTCGGGTGCGTGACTTGGTTGTCCCCCGACGGGAGACCGAGTCGTGTTTTCTGTTGCCGGTAGGAGTAGCTGTAGTGCCGAGTTTTGGGTCCGAGGGTCTAAACCCTGCCGGTTGGGGTGATGGCTTAGCCTAGTATGTTTCCCTCCATAGGATTGGAGCACCCACATCAGCGGGGTGGATGTCGTGCCTTGAGGGCATGGGTTCTCTCCTCACTTAATCCGTGGTGGCCACTCGTGAGCGAGAAATCACGGGATCGGGCACTCTCTTCCTCACCGGCTGAACTTAGAAATGATACAAGTTGAACACAAATATCCAGGAAGGGTTCAGCGTATACCTGATCGACATGAAGATACCGATCCCGAGTCGGAAACGTGAGTAAGCGGGGAAGTGTGGGTTCCCTGCACACTGCGTCGGTGAAGCTTCTCCCTGTTTAAGTAGTACATGAACTATGCCTCATGCAGGAGGGGTGAACTAGGGGCGGGAAAATCAAGGTTACATTCAAACACTACCTCCACGCAGGGAGGGGCACTAAGCCTGCCAGGCGGGGAAGGGGAAGGCCTTAGTGAGATCGAACGGGTGGACGACATCGGTTCTGCCCGTTCTCTAGAACAGGGGACAGACAGTTGGAGTTGACGCTACCGCAGCTGGTCCAGAATTTTTCTGATGATGAGACCCGTTGAAAAATCTTTGTAGTTGGTTCGGGATGACGTCTGAATTTTATCGAATTCCTTGGTCACCGGTGCTGGTCGGCGACAGGCTACACAGGGTCCCTAAGTGCTGGTTTTAATAGAAAAGGTACCTCAGCAGCAGGAAGAAGAGGTCACCAAGAGCGCTCCTGACCTACGAATCAAGCATGGATGGATTCGTTGGAACTGCTGATGAGTCTTCTTCAAAACGGTGCCTGCGGGGACGTCGGTGGAGGTCGGACCTATCCGGGGTAGTCTGAGAGGTGAGCGGGTGTCTGTTTAGTCCAGGAACGGACAGAATGGAGCACCTGAGGGAGAAAATTTGGAAGATGCTCCTCAGGATGCCGAACGGGATGCTACTTTTTGCTAATGGACGTCAAGTGGTGGTAGAAGCTCTTGGCCAAGCGGCGCCTCCAGAAGCCGTGGGAGCTCCAGGAAGTCACCTCAGGTCACTAGCCAGGCCTGATCTGCGCAGTCGGGGAAGAACGGGTCCTCCAGGCAGTAGGAGTGTCAGATGCTGGCAGGACCACCACGGCTGTGAAGCTACCTTGACGAGCTTTCCGGCGATGTATGGCACGCCACCTGAAGATGCCCGAAGACTCGGGGGCAGGCTCTGCAACTCGTGCCTTCTCTGCTGCTAGCAAACTAAGAACTACAGGTTGAAGAGGGGGTGAACCAAGCTTAGGGCTTCCTCCTGGGTTTGGTATGCTTCGGTCAACAAGGGATCAGGGATGTAGTTCATGGCCTTTATGGGTTCATACACGATCTCATCCCTAATCAGAGGTGGAGTTGGTGGTGACTCGAGGATGGGTAAAGCTAGTGGCGGGGATTCCATCAGTGTTTGAGGCTCAATTGATGGTTCGGGGAGTGCATAAACCCGGGCATCACCGACTCCTGCCCATCAACCTGAGATCGGTGCTCCCGGACCCCACGTGTCACCTGTTACCTCCCTGCGTGGAGTGGGCTTAGAATTAATTATGTAATTAATAATTATTGTTGTACCGGGAGTTACAGATCTCGGCCGGGCAGTCTTCCCCACGCCCCAAGCGTGGAGGTACACTCGCCTCCCCCTTTGTCATTTTGCTTAGCTAGTATACGCCCTAGATGCCACTGCATGGGAGTAGGTTACTTTTCTAGCTAGCTCGTACTACGTCACCACTATGAGTTGTGAGTGTAAGACCCGTCCCGTGACTCATTCTGAGCATGAGAGTGAGCTGACCACCCCAGACTCAAGTCGATTACTCAACCATGCCGACCGACATGTTTCCCTCGCTGAGGACGACCGTGAGTGGGTGCTTCCAATTTGGGGCATGCTTGCCTCTTATGGAACCACATTAGGTGCCGAGTCATGTGTGCAGTCACTGGTCGCATCGTCTAGAGTCTAAGGTTCAGACAAGTCTGAGTCGAGTCTCATAGTTATCCCACATCATCCACCCCTCACTCCAAACCGGAGTGAGGCTTCCCTTGCAACAGCAAGACGCAAACTCAGTCTGCAACAGGACACTGCCTAATAGCTTGAATACCCGAGGGAGACAAATCCCTCAACCTGGTTCTGCAACCCACAAAACCAGACACCTAGCTCTGCAACCCACAGAGCTAGAATCAGAGGTCCAACCTCCCTTCCTCTGAATCCTCAGAGGGAACCCACGAGCAACTACCCGTCACTCATAATCGGAGACTAAGACTCCCTTCCTCTGAATCCATAGAGGGCAACTAGAGATGAAACTCCCTTCTCCTGAATCCTCAGGAGGAACCTGTGGGTGACACCCAGTCACTCCCAACTGGAGACCAAGTCTCCCTTCTTCTGAACACACAGGAGGAACCCAACACCCTAAACAGGGAATCGGAAGATAACGGTAAATAGGAAAAAGAACAAAGAAGAAATACAATCAGGAAAGTAAAAGATGTAGCTCTGAGAAGAGCAAAACAGTTCAGAATCTACCATCATAATAAACAATTAACGGATAACTGAATTACATAAAACTCGAGCAATAGGAATAATTAAGACACGAATCAACTAATTGAATAATGGAAAACACACCTTTCAAAAGATAGGACGTCACTGCTCAGTACAACGAAGTTGAGACGCTGGTGAGTCCTACTGAGGCTGTGGTGGTACAGGTTGAAACTGAGGCTGCTGTAGCTAGGCCGACGAAAAGAACTGTGCCGGTATCGATCTGTACGGGCAGTTTCGAACAACATGGCCTGGCTGATCACAGCGAAAACAAACCACCGGCAAAGAACATGGCCTACCATGGTTGCTACCACCACACCTCACACACGATCTCAGCTGACGGACAGCTGGTCCCTGACGCTACTGAGAAGATGGGACTGACGATGAAATAGCACCGACAGAAGACTGTTGGGTACACTGCTCTTCCTGCTCCCTTAACTTGCTCCTAGTATTCATGGATGGAGGTGCACCATGATTAACTGGCATAAGAGAGGAGGCTCTAGTTGCATACGGCTGCCTGCCTTGTCGATCCTCAGACTTTCGATCCTTCTTAGATTTCTTGAATCAGAACTTCTTGCCTTTAGGCTTAGAGGAAGAAGCACCATCGGCAGCGGGAACAACGGAAAGAGCTCCGGGGACGCTCGACAGATAGACCTACTACAACTACCCAATCGGTTGAGGGATAAGATGATGTTACACACCAGGCTGAGTGGACTCAACCTGGGCGTGCACTTGAGATATCACCTGCCCTACTCCAGATGGAAGATGAGGTAGCAAGGGTTCACTCTGTGTTACATGCTGAACATCCGGCAAGCCTTCCGCAACATGGGCAGGAACCGCTGAAACTTGACTCGGTGTAGGCGCATAAATGATCACGACAACCACAGGAGGAGAAGTACCACTTCCCTCCCTAGGAACACGTGCCTTCTGACGACGCGCCATCGAAACCTAAAAAGTACATACCGATGGAAATCATATCAACAAACACGGAGAACACCCTAAGCCAGCAGTAGATGACTCAAGTGGACTTGTTCTGGACTAACACTATGCAATGTCAATTCCTTATACAAGTCCCCAACGCTGCTCTGATACCAGCTGTAATGACCCAGAGCTTCGGGTACCGATAACCCGATAATGTCAGATTACTGCTATCAAGAACTGGGGACGCCACCCAAGAGACTGATGAGGCCCCTGAAGGGTTAGTGGAGTTTGTCGAGGAGTTGTATAACGAATTGGGATTACAATGCGTAAATTAATGGCTTAGCCTAATGTGTTTCCCTCCCTAGGATTGGAGCACCCACATCAGCGGGGCGGACGTCGTGCCTTGAGGGCATGGGTTCTCTCCTCACTCAATCCGCGGTGGCCACTCGTGAGCGGGAAAATCACGGGATCAGGCACTCTCTTCCTCGACGGCTGAACTTAGAAATGATACTAGTTGAACACAAATATCTAGGGAGGGTTCAGCGTAGTGAAGACACCGATCCCGAGTCGGAGACGTGGACGAGTGGGGAAGTGTGGGTTCCCCGCACACTGCGTCAGTGAAGCTTCTCTCTGTTTAAGTAGTACATGAACTACGCCTCACGCAGGAGGGGTAAACTAGGGGCGGGGAAATCAAGGTTTCATTCAAACACTACCTCCAAGTAGGGAGGGGCGCTAAGCCGGTCAGGCGGGGAAGGGGAAGGCCTTAGTGAGATCGAACGGGTGGACGACGTCAGTTCTACCCGTTATCTGGAACAGGGGACAGACAGTTGGAGTTGACGCTACTGCGGCTGCTCCAGAATTTTTTCGATGATGAGACCAGTTGAAAAATCTTCGTAGTTGGTTCGGGATGACGTCTGAATTTTACCGAATTCCTTGGTCACCAGTGCTTGTCGGGGACAGGCCGCACACAGGGTCCCTAAGTGTTGGTTTTAACAGAAAAGGTACCTCAGCAGTAGGAAGAAGAGGCCACCAAGAGCACTCCTGACCTCTGAATCAAGCGTGGCTAGATTCGCTGGAACCGGTGATGAGTCTTCTTCGAAACGGCACCTGCGGGGACGTCGGTGGAGGTCGGAGCATTCCGGGACAGTCTGAGAGGTGAGCGGGTGTCTGTTCCGTCCAGGAACGGAAAAAATGGAGCACCTGAGGGAGAAAATTTGGAAGATGCTCCTCCGGATTCCGAACGGGACGTCACTTTTTGCTGATGGATGTTGACTGGTGGTAGAAGATCTCGGCCAAGCGGCACCTCCAGAAGCCATGGGATGTGGCCGTGGGAGCTCCAGTAAGTCACCTCATGTCACCTACCGAGCATGATCTACGTAGTCGGGGTAGAACGGGTCCTTCGGGCAGTAGGAACGTCGGACGCTGGCAGGACCACCACAGCTATGAAGCTGTCTTGATGAGCTTTCCGGTGATGTATGGCATGCCACCTGAAGATGCCCGAAGACTCCGGGACAGGCTCTGCAACTCGTGCCTTCTCTGCTGCCAGCGAACTGAGAACTGTAGGTTGAAGAGGGGAGGTGGAGAATGAGGTAAATGGGAGGGGAAGAGAATCTGGGGTGTGGATATCATCCCCAGATCGTCGATTTAACAATTCGAGGTAGGCACCTAACCTCAAATTTTAGGGGTCGATCCATTAGAATGATTTCATAATATTTTCTACACTTTAAAGAGGGACTAAGGGTAAGTGGGGTCTACCACCATGTTCATTTTTAATTTTATTTTCATCAAGTTACAGGCTTTCATGAGTTTCCTCTGAGTCTATATCGAAGTGCAGTCCCTGGGAATGTCAGTGTATTCTCTGGGCAGGTCGGAGCAGGTCCAAGGTAAGGTCGATGCACATATGGTGCAGTCCCTGGTAAGGTCGATGCACATGTGGTGCAGTCCTTGGTAAGGTCGATGCACATGTGGTGCAAGTCCCAGGTAAGGTCGATGCACATGTGGTGCAGTCCCTAGTAAGGTCGATGCACATGTGGTGCAAGTCCCAGGTAAGGTCGACGCAAATGTGGTATACTCCAAGGTAAGGTCGATGGACATATGGTGCAGTCCCTGGTATGGTCGATGCACATTTGGTGCAGTCCCTGGTAAGGTCAATGTACATTTGGTGCAGTCCTTGGTAAGGTCGATGCACATGTGGTGCGGTCCCAGGTAAGGTCGATGCACATGTGGTACAGTCCCTTGTAAGGTCGATGCACAAGTGGTGCAGTCCCTGGTAAGGTCGATGCACATGTGGTGTAGTCCCTAGTGAGGTCGATGCACATGTGGTGCAAGCCCCAGGTAAGGTCGATGCACATGTGAAACAGTCTCAGGTAAGGTCGGTGCACATGTGGTACAGTGCCTGGTAAGGTCGATGGACATGTGGTGAAGTCCCTGGTATGGTCGATGCACATGTGGTCCGGTCCCTAGTAAGGTCGATGCACATGCGATGCAAGTTCCAAGTAAGGTCGATGCACATGTGGTACAGCCCCTGGTAAGGTCGATGCATATGTGGTGCAGTCCCTGATATGGTCGATGCACATGTGGTGCAGTCCCTAGTAAGGTCGATGCACATGTGGTGCAAGTCCCAGGTAAGGTCGATGCACATGTGGTGTAGTCCCTGGTAAGGTCGATGCACATGTGGTGCAAGTCCCTGGTAAGGTCGATGCACATGTGGTGCAGTCCCTAGTAAGGTCGATGCACATGTGGTGCAAGCCCCTGGTAAGGTCGATGCACATGTGGTGTAGTCCCTAGTAAGGTTGATGCACATTAGATACAGTCCCTGGATAGGTCGATGCACATGTGGATAGGTCGATGCACCTGTGGTTCTGTCCCAATTTCTGGTGTGGTTTAGTCGCTTCAGCGTGTGAGATCTTTAGTGCAAGAATGAGCGAGTTCTGGCCCATTGTAATTTTTTGAGGTTCGTAGGTCTCATCGAAAAATGATGACGGTTCTGCGATCGGTTGGAGTCAATGGACTCCTGGGAACATCAGCGTTCCATTGATGCTAGTTTCACGTCGATTAGCGGTCCCGTTTGACCGTGGGGAGCCCGAGAAGTCCGGTGACCCCTTTTGGGTGATTTCATTAGAATCATCCGTTTCTTGCAATTCGTGCGTCGTTTTGACTCCGGTCGGAGTCCATGTGATTGTGTGTGTGTCCATGGCTGTATCCCCTTCGTTTTGGCACGAATGGGGCATGGGAAGGTCAAGATCAGGCCAACCCCACGGGTGGTTCACCGTGAGGATGGACGGTCGAACCAGGTGTCATCCATCCCCATGGGCGGCCAGCCATGGGCCGTTCAATCTCGTGAGTCTTGGGGCATGTGCGGTCGCACGATAGACCGCACATGGGTTGTACGGCCCAATAGGGACCACACATCTCCCCTTGGGCGGCCAGTCTCTAGCCGCCTGTTATTCCATTGGGACGTGCGGCCAGGGTCTGACCGCACATCCCAGTTGACCCTTGGTCAACGGTGGAGTGTCGGTTGTGTTGAGAGGTCTGGTCAAGATTGTTTTGACCAACACTGTAGTAGGTCAGTTCCGTTCGGCGGTCCGGTCAATACCGCATTGACCAGGAACTGTTTAGGTCATGGGCTTGTGCGGCCAAGACCTGACCGCACATCCCCTTGGGCTGCTATGCCTTGACCGCACATCCCCCCTTTGGGCGGGCTGTCCTTGGCCGCCCATCCCCTTTGAGCGGGCTATCCCTGACCGCACATGCCCTTGTGCGGGCAGCCCCGAGCTGCTCATCCCTGTGTGTTGTTGGTTTACTTTAGTGGGTTGTCCCGTGACTATTTGAGTGTTGTGTTGACCTCCGGTCGACCCAGTTGTGACCCAGTGGTCGACCTTCGATCTCGTGAGTGTCCCGGACACCCTGGAGGTTATGTGTTCATGTTTTCAGGTGTCCATGGGTTCCGTGTTACTATGGTTTCAGACTTAGGGATTAGGCTAGATTGACGGTGTTGTGCTGTTGCGTTCAATGACCTTGACCCCGAGTCTTGTGACTAAAGGACCATTGGGTTAATAGGTCTAGTGCGCTGTCCAGAGTTTGGTGGCCTCGAGCCACTTGTTACTTCGCGTCACTCGCGATGGGTATGTGTGTGATTTTTTGTGAAAGTAGACCCTCTTCGTTCCATAATCCACCACCGCTCCATGGGCCTCGAGCCAATCCATGCCTAAAATCACATCATAGTCCCAAAGCTACAATGCATATAGCCTGCCTGGCAAACTCCATCTTTCGATCTAGATCGGAACCTTCTCGAAGCAAAACAGAGTGACCATAAAGTCACCAGATGGTAACTCCACCATCAAATCACAAGACATCTAGGAGACCGGGTCCTCAACGCTCCGCGTGAAATCCTCCGAAATAAACAAATGCGATGCACCAGAATCAAACAAAACTTGCGTCGCGTAACCCAAAATCATAACAGTACCTTCTACAAGCTGCGACGACTCTGCCTCTGCCCTGGTCATGTGGGAAACCTGGACTCAAGCTCTCTGCCTGCCCACACTCGCTGACCGTGGTAGTGGTGGATACTGCCCCTGCTGCTGAAACTGCTGCTACTGCTGAGGAAACTGGGGTGGCTGACGCGGCCACTGTGGACAATCACGTGCCATGTGTTCTAGCAGATCACATCTGAAATAGATCACCAGTGCCGTACACTGCCTACCTGGATGTGACTCGCTATGATGGGGACACTCCACACGAGAACCACCAATTGATCCTTGCCACTGCAAAGGTGCCAGCTGCTGAACACTGCCCCAAGAAGCCTGTCGCTACTCTCGGCCCTCCTTCTTCTTCTCCTGGAAACCCTTCTTGAAGAACCTCTTAATCATGGGGCCACAAGATGCAGGCCCTACCGTAGATGGTGCTGGGGTTGAAACTCGCAAACTCCCTAAAGGAGGCTGAAAAGCACTCTGCTGTTGGGTAGCCACCGGTTGGGTGAGACCCAATTGGGACTGCCCCTGGCCATCCCATCCCCTGGTACTCGGCGCATCCAGCTCCAAGGACGTTGCCACACGGGAAATCGTCTCCAAAACGTGCCTCAACTCCTGTCTCAAGCCCCGAACCTCTGCTGACAATCGCTACTGAGAGCGAGTCCTCTGCCTCGGTGCCATGCTCGCTCCTCTGGCAAAAGATAGGAAACACAGAAACAAAAAGGTCAACAAAAACACACAGTGTCCAATGCCAACGTCAATTGTACATCATTGCTGTGGACTAGTGGACCACTACAATTACTTATGATTCTCGTATAATCCCACAACTGCGCTCTGATACCAGCTGTAACGACCCGAGAATCTGATTACCGGGAAGGCCCGATAACCCGAGACTCGAACCGTCCCTCACGAGCCTGAAGACACGGAAGGGTTAAAAGGATGGTGTCACAAGCACTCCTGGCCGTCCCATCATGGTCACTGCCCTCATAGGATGTCAACAGACACCCACGGGTCATGGGCAAATCACGAGATCAAGCGAAGACAAGCAGAAATCGGAGCGGTGGACAACGACTACAGTCTGGGCAGAGCGAACTATCACTCAACCGCTAGGCGAACCCGGCAGTCAAGGAAAGCCGCTACAAGACCAGAGACAAGGACACTGGCAGTTCTAGATTGAGTCATTAGGGAACTATCGCAGTCAGGGAAGAGATCACACCCAGTTACCTGAACTGACCTATCCAGAGATTACAGACACATAAACACCACCTTGTAACACAAACCTAAGACAGACCGACACGGAACAACCATTACGGCCAATGGACAACACCAAAGGGATGGGCGGTCACAAGAGGGCCGTCCAAGGGCATGAACGGTCCAGAGAGGGCCACTCAAGGGTCAGACACCTAAAATCCTAAGGGGAATAGGCGGTTAGGGCCGAACCGTCCAAGGGGATGAGCAGTCAAGTCTTGGCCGCGCAAGCCCACGACCCAGAATAGTTCTTGGTCAAAACGGTCTTGACCAGACCACTGAATGGAACCAACCTACTACAGTGCCAGTCAAAATGGTCTTGACCGGACTGCCAAACGTGATCGACACGCAATAGTTGACCAAGGGTCAACTGGAATGAATGGTCAGATCCTGGCCACTCAACCCAGACAGTAAGATAGGCGGCTAGAACCTAGCCGCCAAAGGGGGGATGGGCGGACCCTACCGGGCCGCACAAACCATGTGCGATTTATCGTGCGACCGCACAAGCCCCAAAACCCAGCGAGGATGAATGGTCTAGAGCCAACCGCCCATACCTTAGGCGGTCTCTGGTGCGACTACTCAACCGTCACGGTGAGCAAACCCAAGGGTTCGTCTGATCGTGGCCTTTCCACGCCTCATTCGTGCCGAGATGAAGCGGATATAGCCACAATCACCCTGGCAATCACATGGACTCCGATCGGAGTTAAAACGATGCAAGAATTGCAAGAAACAGGCAATTCTAACGAAATCACCCAAATGGGACAATCGGACTTCCCGAGCTCCCAACGGTCAAATGAGACCGCCAATTGAGACAAAATCGATGACTATGGAATAC
Source organism: Amorphophallus titanum (assembly GCA_024336825.1). Lineage (NCBI taxonomy): Eukaryota > Viridiplantae > Streptophyta > Magnoliopsida > Alismatales > Araceae > Amorphophallus > Amorphophallus titanum. The sequence continues at coordinate 1,502,590 of JANBPO010006173.1, forward strand.
TGACGTTCCAGGGAGTCCATTGACACTAATCGATCACAGAACCATCGTCATTTATTGACGAAGCCTACGAAACCCATGAAACCCCAACGAGCTCGATCTCGCTCGTTCGAGCACCAAACGACGTGCAGGGATTTCCAACAAGAACATTTTAAATACCTATTTTATCTATGATAAAATAATTCCATGGTCTCACAGATTGGCACGCCCGGTGGGACCTTTCCCGCCTTTCTTCTTTCTATCGAAGAAAGTCCCCAAAACCTTCCTCAAGGTTCCGAATTCCCTCCTCTTCCTCTTACATGACGGGAAGAGGAGGGCGCATCTCTCGGCTCATCTGAGAACTCTTTGTGCATCTGTGCATTTCTACATTCGTTCTACGCACCACCACCACCACCAACGACTACGACGATGGCAGCGGTTACTTACGGCCCTCAGGTCGTCGCCAACCACGCCAAGTTCGGATACTTGGCGACGCCGCTCGTCTTCGGCGACTTCCCTGCGATCGTCGGTTCGCCCTTCTTCTTGGACATAGTGCCAGTGGCTGAAGTCAGTTCAGCCACACTTATTGCAGCAACCGTCGGGGGCGTCAAGTCCTTGGCCCCAGCAACTGGCCGAGTTCCCTCGGCCAAGAAAGCAACTACTGAGGGTGTCAGGCCCTCGACTTCATCGATTGGCCGGGCTAGCCCGGTCAGGAAGACAACTGTCGGTGGTGTTAAGCTCTCGGCCCCAGCAGCTGGCCGGGTCAGCACGGTCAACAAGACAATTGCTGAGGGTGTCAGCCCCTCCGCTTCATCAACCGACCGGGTTCACCTGGTTAACAAGCCAACTGTCGGGGCGTCAGGCCCTCGGCTTCAACAATTGGCCGGGTTCACTCGGCCAACAGGTCAGCTCTTGGGGGTGTCAGGCCCTCTACTGTAGCAGTCGACCGCGTCCGCCTAGCCAACTCTCCACAGACCAGGGGTGTCATGCCCTTCGTCTCGGCAAATGGCCGAGTTTTCTCGGTCAACCAGATTGTTGTTGGCTCCGCTCCTGCTCAACGGGGGCAGCGCCGCCGCCGTAACGGCTCCAGTTCTACTGCGGCCACCCTCAGAGGTGCTGCTCCTGCACAATGGGGGCAGCGTCGCCGCCACAATGACGCCAGGCCTATAGCAGGCGTCGCCAGCGTCGCCCCTGCTCAACGGGGGCAGCGCCACGGCCGCAATGGTACAAAGCCTGCGACGACGGCATCTGGCTCCGGCAAAACCATAATTGTCAGGACATTCGCATCCGGCTCGATGGAGCCGAGCCGATCTTGCCACGGGACCGTCATGTCCCAACTATCCCCACCTCCAATCGCTTCGAACTCCTCCGACAGATCCGGGAAGACGAAGCGAAAAAGAAGAAGCATGCCATACCGACGGCAAATCAGGGTTCAGTACGACGGCCCAAACCACCGGCTCCCCGACTGCGGTCAGGGGGCAACCCCATTGAGGAGCGTCAGCTCCACTTGAAGAAGATATGGGTCACCAAGGAGGAGGCCCGAATTATAAGGCGTGCAAGGGCGGAGGAGCCCTTCCGCATGTCGAATCTGCAACGTGTACGAAGTCCGACAAGCACTGAGGCCTCGGCCTCTCCGAGTCTACAACTCGGCCCCTACGGGGTCAAAAGCGCCAAGGAACCAGCAAGAAGGTGCGGCCGACCTCCCAGTGGGCCAGTTCCACGCACACGGAGGAGGATCGCTCCCCTCAAACTTCTACATCCTGAGTTTCTGTCTTTGACAGACTAGGGATGCCGCCCAAGCCGGATCGACAACCACCCAGAAAGAAGCGGGTGATTCAGGTGACCAATGACACTGTCAAAGTGTTCACCTGCTACGCCACCTCCGCCGACAAGCAGCCGGAGGACACTTCGGGAGAGCTCAACCAGCCTCTTCAATATTTGAGGAGGTCGAGACCCGTGTCCCAGATCCTGGCACAGACACAATACGCGTCGGCTCCTGGGACGTCTCAGCCCGAGCTAGCACGGCAAGAAGAGCGCCAAGAGGACGTCTACAGTGTTGATGGGGCCAGCCACCCCCGGCACGAGGAAGATCTGGGGGAAGAGACACACACTCCCGCGTTGAAAGAGCTCCGACGCGAGAACCAAGAACTTAAGAATCTCTTGCAGGCGCTATTGCGTGAAAAAGAGGTTCTTGTCCACCCTCAAGCAGCGCCCACTGGAGTGGAACAGCAGCCTTCTCCCATTCCAGTTGCGGCCAACGCCTCCGTCACCGAGGCAAAATTGCCATTGGCGGTGGAAGTTGAAGTGTCACCACATGAAGCCAATACGCGATCGTCTGCCACTCCTGCTGCAGAGTGGAGGCGAGCACCGCTCCCCTTGAAAACAAGGAAGAAGACCTAAGGATCCCTTAGAGGCAGACACTTGTCCCTTCATAAACAAGGACTACAAGCCGATCCACCATAGGGAAGGCGCAAGCGTTGCAAGTACACGCGTATAGACAAACAACCAAAAGCACGTCGTACGAGCGTCAAAGAGATACACATTCAAACAAACCCATGACAAAGAAATTTTTATTCTTTAGTCAAGACAAAAAGAATACAAGAGACCTTATTCTTTAGTCAAGATACAAAACTGTCAAAGCACCAGAATTACTCTCGTAAAGCCATCTTACAGACATACAAGAAAATAAGGTAGTGGAGACACCATCCCGCCCCCAGCTTCGCGTGGCGGTGACAGACGATCTTCCCTCAGCCTGCTTGTTCAGAGGAAGCGGCCCAACGGAGGAAACCGTCTATGCCCGAGAAGAGGGACGAGCTCCACACCCAGCATCCCTTCTGTTCTACGAAAGCGGACCAACTAGGGATACCAGTGGCAGGGAGACCTGCGCCAAGAATAAAGACCAGTTGGTCCATCCGCCCCTGGTTGACGGGGGACACCGGAGCAACAAGGCCCACCCATTACGGAAACCGACCCAGCGCACTGGCCATCCTTGCAAACTGGAAAGCAAAGCTGACAGCCTTGCCTACCAACATCTTCAGGCAGAAGAGCACGCCCCTTAGCTTGGGGAAGTACCTCATCACACACCTACAAGTATAGAGCAAAGTAGTCATGACCATGCAACAAGAAGATGGTAGGAGAAACAATATCGAAGGACAAGGGGGGCGAGTACAAGGCCATTCTCTATCCCCTTAAGGACAAAACCTGTCCAGCTCAAGGAGCAGGACTCCCTGACCGGCATACAAGTGGTTGACCTTCCCCAAGGCCTCATGCCAATCGTCCAAATACCCATTCTAATATTCTTCGAAAATGGGACCATTCACCCCCGATTTTGGCCATGGCCGCCAAGGCACCGGTGCAGGGTCCCTCTGAAGGATCAAAGTCTGACGGCGAGCCTGCAGATATTCATCGTCTGACGAAGTATCAGACTCGCCCGATGACATCCTACAAGAAAACTCCCCTCAAAGCTCACCAGTTCGAAGATGGCCATAAGGGCATCACGAAGGCCACTATTTATAAGGAAAGCGAAGTCCCCAGAAGTATGAGGACTCCCATCACCTGAAGAAAATCCCCAGAAACTGAAGCGACGAATCCCCGAAAGTCGCACCCTTTCAGAGTCCACCTCGTAGGCGTCGCTTCGTATCCCCAGAGGATCTCACAGCCATTCAAAAAGAGGGAAAGTACATGAAAGAGGTTTCAAGATTTACGCTGGAGGCCCGAACGTGGATGCGAGAGCATACGTCCACTGGCGGTGTAACACTAAGATGTATATATTTTTACAGGCGGGGCCATGATGGCTCGGGTACAATAGGGGCATGCCTCAGGACAATTCCGACGTGCTAGTCAGTCCCCGGGTCGATGCGTGACGTATAAGTACATGCGTGTTTCACAGAGAGCTCCTCCCGTGACGTAGGTCATGGCCGCGGTGTCGAACGGGGGCTTGTGGCTGACTGGGCAACTGAGGGGACACATCGGTCCGGTATCTGGACGAGGGTCGATCACGGCTCAAGTGGAGCGGTCGACGTGGCCTTATTACTGAGAGGGAGCAAGATGTCATGACGCACGCATGGTCGTGGCTGACGGGCACGTGAGGAGTGACCCCGGCATGAGGGGGTGTCTACCCTTGTCGTAGCATCTCACATGTGGCGGGCGTGGACTTGTGCATTGCGGCTAGTTAACACGCGAGGGAAGTGCAAGGGACATACCCTCGGTGTGCTAAGCCACCTAACAAGTCACACACACACAATTCTCCTCGGGTCGTTGTAGAGAGCCCGCTCAAAGCCTTGGAGTTGTCGGATGCTGAGTAAAGTTGAGTGTCCTCTTGTCCGTATGTCTGTATGTCCGTATGTGTTGCCCCCTGAGCCCGTGGAAGCCGAGACTTGTGCACGTTGACTGGAGAGTAAACCCGTCGTGCTGTCGCTCCGTGCTTCTGCGTGTTGATTCCTCAAACTGGTACGGCACACGAACCACGTGGTAGGTCCACAAATGTGATAAACCGAAACTGAGTGGGGTCGTGGGACCTCTGGGCTGGAGGGAGGGTGCGGCCCCCAAGGAGGTTCACCCTCCCTGGGGCGCGCGGCCACCCCTGGGGTGAACTGGCCCCGGCAGAGGTCGTAACCCCGGGGAATGGCCCCCGAGGGTCTTCTTGCATCATTCGGGATTGTCCTTTGATGGACTTTGATCTCCGGGAGGCTGGTACGGGCCCATGGGGGTGCCATTCTGTGGGTTGTCGTAGTCGCCCGCAAGGTGTTTGGGTGAAAGCCCGACATACCCCGGATTGCCGAACGACTAGAGTAGGTGGCTGAGGGGCCACACGGCGGGCCTTGGGTTGATGACGGTAGCTCATGAGAGCTAAGGGGAGGCACATTGTGGCTGTGAGCCATGCCTCGGGTTGTGTGTCACGTTGTTCGGCGGGTTGGTAGGGTAGCCTCGGGTTGGCCCGAGTGCTAGAGTTGAATGGCTTGTCGCCACATGTCTGCCCTTTGGGCCTTATATAACTGGCCCATTAAGGCTTACAGGACTCAAATAGACTTAAAATTAAAAATGTCTATACTAAACTAGAAATGGAATAATGCAAATGCAACTGATGACTGGCTGGATCAACTGCTGGCGGGCTACCGAAACCTCCTTAGGTGTACGTCGCCTGATGTCCCCATCATTATTGGTGTTGGCCACTCCAGTTTAGGATTTATCCAGTCCCTGAGGCATTGAGATCGTGGTTCGAGGTCACAGAGTGGGCACTCTGGTTGAGATGTGCTCAGATGAGCGGAGGATCTTCTTGGATTGTGTTGTGGTTGCCCTGGATTTGGTTTGATATTTTGTGGCAGTGGTGAGCTTGCGGCTCGAGGATGAGCGTTGGCGGGTGCCGGTTATGGCTCGTGTTGCGGCTCGAGGCATGGTGTGTTGCGTTTCGAGGAGTCGCAGTGATGGTGTATCGAGAGGTGTTGTGATCGTGGTCCGACAAGACACTTGGTGAGTGTGTCGGATGTGCTGACTTGACGAGAGTAATGATTTTTTCGGTGCTGGAAGGTGCTGTTCCCAGCGTGTGCAAGGTTCGAGGTCAAGTCAAGCATGGGGACCTTCCGTTGGTCGGAGGTATATTGAGTTTTCCCATTGGTTGGAGGAGATTACGTTGGGTTAAGGTTCATCATCTTGCATCGTGCGTCCGGATTGGTTGGCCTCTCTCGTGTGCGATGAAATCCGTGCGAGACGAATCCTGTGTTGGCAAGGTGATTGTCAGTGAGAAGCATTGCCCATTCCCCGATATGTAAGGGTGTTGGCGCTGCTCCGGAAGGACGAGTGCCAATTGGGCGGTATTTGTGAGAATTTATAGCTGGTGTTGTGATTTTCGATGTGTTGTGGATCGGAGCCTGCAGAGTGGTAGAGGATTGTCGGGATGGAGGATCTTGAGTTGTCAATGTGGTGGCTATGCACGTGGATCTGAGTGCGCAACGGTAGGTCATAGCGCTGGATGCTACAGGTGGATTTTCGAGGCTGTGTTGAGCATCAGAGGATTGGTTCCTCGGTGTGAGATTGTCTCGGTTGCGTGAGACGTGTTGTGGCCGTGCCGTTGCCTAAGGTATTGTGATTTGTGGCACTGACTGGATTGATAATTGGGAAAATGTGCTGGCAATATTGCCACATGATTACCCCGTTTCTGTGTTGGAGGTTGTGTCCTTGGGTGAGATCGTGTTTTTGGAGAAGTGATCTCTGATAAGATTATGGGTCCCGGTTGGTGGCCGTGAGCTCAGAACAAACACTCAAAGTGTGTCGACACCTCCCCTCAACGTGTCGACACCCCATGAAGAAATCCCAAACGAAGCTCTCCATCTGGGCTTTGGATCTACAAGGTGTTGACACCCTGTGTCAAAAACGTCGACACCTCAGCCCAAGCTACACGGTGTACGTCCCGACATGTTGAAGCTCATGTCTCGACACCTCGGTCCAAGCTGCACGTGAATGCATATTGCAGTGCTGCTAAGGTCTATGCAATCGTTCTCAAGAACCAAGCAAGGTCCGTGCAAGTCTCTATAGTCGTGCTAGCAAGGCCCGTGCATGTCCACTACAAGGTCCGTGCACACTCTAGCCAACGCAAAACATGGTCCGTGCACATATGCTACGAGGTCCGTGCACACTCGAGCCAGCACAAGGCAAAGTCCATGCACGCCTACCATGAGGTCGGTGCAATGTCCTGACTCAGTGGAAGTCTCCCCAACAAGGTCGGTGCTAGTCCATGCATAGCTTGATAAGGTCCGTGCTAAGCTTATGCGACGTGTCGACACCGTGCCTGTAAAGTGTTGACACATTCATGTTCTCCCAGAACGGATCTAGAACCGCAAGTGTCCGTTCTCCTACATCCACAAACCGATTTGGAGGATCCGTTTGACTTAAAAGAGCCGCCGAGAGGACTCTTTTGTCAGGGGGATAAATGTCTGGCAAAGTTCCCTCTGCTTTATTGAAACCGTGGTAGATTGTGCTCCCTACCTACCCACAAGGCAGCTGGAGCGGTAGGTAGAAGTCAACCTTTGTCAAGAAGCCTAATCAAAATAATGTGGACGTGACATTTTGGTTCCAATCTTCACAGTGGACAACATAAGAGATGCTTCAACTTGCTGTTCACACATTTTATATATATGGGAAGAGCAACAGTTAGCATGACATGCAAGAAAGAGAAGAACTACATAGCTTGTTGAGTAAGAAACCTCCTTCTTGGTGCTGCTGGAGACTGAGCAAGACCAAACATCTTCTTCCTCTAGTAGAGAAACTCGCAAGGGAAAGCAAACATCATTCCTTCATAGCCTCATTCACTCGAGTGTTAGCTGAGGACTACCGTTTCCCTTGCAGTCTTGGTGATGACCCAGGAGAAAAATGAAGAAGATACATGCTTCGTCTCCTCCTGTCCAGACAGAAGCTTTCCTCTTCCATAGAGCTTCCTTGCTTTACTCTATCTGGGTGTTCATTTTTCTGTTTGGTTTTTCTTCAGTAACAATCTCTCTTATCACTGTTCCCTACCTGTGAGACCGTACGCACTAGGTCTGGCCTCTAACTGGTTTTCCCCTCAGCCGGACTCTGGCTGCTACACGAGGGGCCCGATGGAGACCAGTCTAAAAATCATCCTCAGGGTAGCCCCTCCACCACTCCCTGGTGGGCCAGTACAAGTGAACCAACGGCTACGACTAGTGGAGGGTCACTAAAGGAGTAACTCTCAAGCCACAGAAAGCAATGTCACAACTGGCAGTACAAGGAACGCTCCTCGTACCAGCACCGTCACACGGTGACACGAGCCGAAAATAACACCTCCCGAGACCACACAGTGCCACGACACTGTGCCTCAACATGATGCCCAGCATCTGTCAGATCACGAGTCAGCACGCGGACCAAGGCCCACGCACCCGGGACTCGAATCGGCCAAGATCAGAACACCGGTCAAGCTGGTACCCTTGAACGGTCCACTCTGGGCCGCTCAGGGACATGCGGTCGAATAGGGGCCGCACCAGGGGATATACAGCCATCCACAGACCGTCCTTCTTCTGGCCCAATCGGAACATGAGCGGCCTGATCCTAACCACACCACTGAAGGACGGCTGACCCTCAGCCGCACCAGGGGGATGTATAGTATAACGTGGCCGTACTTCCTCCAACGGTGAAACACATGTGCGGCTAGCCCCTAGCCGCATGGGGGACGAACGGCTAGGACCCCACCACACAAGGCATGTGCGGTCCAACTCTGGCCGTGCCACTACCAACGGCACCAGGTGGCGTGCGGCCTGCCCCTGGCCGCACGAATGGTCATGCGGCCAGACCCTGGCCACACACCCCAGTACACTGTGCAACGGTCACAAGCAATGGTCAAAACTCACTAGAAGGGCGGTTGCCTTGGGGCCGCTCATAGGATGTGCGGTCCCACGACTGGCCGCACATACCCATTGTGTGCCAAGCCATTAGGCGGTTAGGCCTTGGCCACACAAGGGGTGCCCACTGTGCGCCAAGCAGAAGGGCGGTCGCGCAAGGGCCGTACAAGGGATAAACGGGCCCTGGTTCGACCGTTTATCTCTCGCCGGCGCGAAAACGGTGAACTGGCCAGAAAACTCCATTTTCGGCCCCATACAAGCCCCACAGAGGGGAAAATGCAAGGAAATCAACCCCCAAGCCCCCTAGCATGCTTCTACGCCCTTGAAACACGGAATCGGGGCGTAAAATGGTGGATCGAGTGAACTCTCCCCGTGACATGGTTTTCCCTTCCCTGCACGATATCACCCTCTCTCGGCCTCGCCTCGGCCTACAAACGCGTCAACCTTGCATCAGAGAAAGCAATGTGTTATGTATGTAAAACGACTAGAATAGGGCAAGCAGACAATGTTACTTTGTTGCAATCATCAAAACAAAATGGAATATGTTGTTAGCATCAAATCTAAACAACATATGCACAACAATAATAACTCTAGAAATGGTGTTACTATAATAATAGATAAAAACTTTAAAGATAGAGTTGTAGAAGTTAATAGATTGGGGGATAGACTGATGTCTGTTAAACTTATCTTAAGTGAGGATATTTTGAATATAATTAGTGCATATGCACCTCAAGTAGGATTAGAAGAGAGTATGATGTGAAATGGAGGGCTCGAATGACGGTACTCAGAGTTGGAACTTCTACATGCATGACTGCCTGGGCATCTGCAAGTGGCAATCGTGGAAATGACCGCCACTGGGACAAGGCGGCCAGTCACCAGGCTGCCTCTTTTAGACGTGGCTTCGAACTGGAGCTTGCATGGACGCATGCATGGGGCCTAAAGGTGGTGATCTTGGAGATGGCTACCACTGGATGGCAGCGGCCTTTCATAAGGCCGCCTTCCTGGTGGCGGTTCCTGGAAGTGTTTCTTCGGTCCAGCACGTAGTGAGCTTGGCCGGCTTCTTCCATGGGCGCTTCTAGGGAGCTTCTGAGGGTGTCTGGGTGTGGGAAAGCATAGGAAGGACAAGGGAAGATGGAGAAGTGGGAGAGGGAGCCTAAACAACAAGAAAACTAACTTAATACTACTAGGATAACTTGATAATGGTGGTCGTGGAGGTGGACGACGGTGGGGATTGTCGGGGTGACAGAGCGAGCAGAGGAAGAGGGGCTCGGCTGGGCCTTCACGCCCATCCCCATCTCAAGAATGGTGCAGTCGGGCTTCTCCTATGCCTTGGCAGTGATCATGGCGGTGGTGGAGGTCGGAGACGACGGCGATGGCGGTGGAGAGCACGCGGCGGGGTTGGACAGCGGAGGAGGCAGATCATAGGGTTCTGATGGGGCTTCACACCCGCCACCTTCTCGAAGATGATGTATCAGAGCTTCCACAGACGACCTCCATGGCGAGGCAGAGTGGATTTGGGCTTCTCACCCGGGATTCCAAAAATGGAGAAAAGACAACATAGCCATGGCTAAAAACTCATATTTCTCATTGCTAATTGATCAAAATAGAGGGTTACATATAAAGGGGTGGGGGAAAACTGAAAGGACACTGCTACATTGAAGAAACACTAGAAAATGATGCGCATGGAAGCCCTCGGACAGCGAAGCTGCCGCCACTATTGGTCCGATCGGGTTATGAATTGTGCTTGCAAGATAGGTCTGAGGTTGTGTCACATCAGGGCCAATAATAACCCAACTTCTTGATTTCAATTTTTATCTTGGGCCCAGCCTGGTGTGCCCCTGCTGTCCCAGCATGCATCTCTTTCATTACTTGCAAAGCTTCTCCAGTAGATAGGCAGCGAAGCAAAATCTTCTTGCGGGCATCTGCCATAATTCAGAACAAGGTCCCATTTCTACATTCATAGGAATCTTCAGTTCTTAGGAGCTTCACCCTGTCTTCTTTGCTCTTGGGCAATTGTTGATGTAGGAACCATTGCAGCAAATGTTGTCTCCAATCGGATCCCTCTACTTTGTCAATGGCATCAATCTCATACTCTCAAAGGCATGTTTCCAGCATGCTGGGGACTTGCTGCCTATTCATGACAATGATGTTGAGTGTCTCATCCGGTGGGACTGCTATTGAACTGGCCAGCTTTGCCAGTGCATTAGCTTGAGTATTATGTCCCCGGCCCACATGATTGAACTCAATATGATGGAAATTCATCATAAGGCGTACAGCCTTTTGGTAGTAGGGGTTTAACTCTGGCTTTTACACTTTAAATTCCCCCTGCATTTGTTTTATGATTAGCATCAAGTCACCAAATACCTGAAGCATCCGGATGCCCATACTGAGGCTAATCTGAAGACCAATTTTCAGGGCCTAATATTCATCTTCATTATTGGTGCAGGGCTTGTTTACGGAACATGAGGTGTGTATCACTTCTCCCTCTGGTGATTTCAGAATAATACCGGCCCCTGCATGTATCCTTGTTTTCCCATTGGAATCAATTTCTGTTCTTGATGCCCTATCGAAATATAGTTGCCACCTAACTGGCTGGGTCTGGCATGCTTCGAGCACCTCATCATCAGGGAGCTCGGTCTCGAGTATAGCATTCTCTGGCACAGGGTGTTCTGCAAAGAAATCAGCCACTATCTGACCCTTTATAGCCCTTCGAGATATATAAGTGATGTGAAACTCTATCAGGATCACGGCCCACTTGTCTAGCCGACCTTTAAGCGCCGGCAGAGTCAATATATATTTGAGCGGATCCGCTGCAGATATCAATCTGATCTCATGTGATAGCATATAGTGTCAGAGCTTTTTAGCAGTGAAAACCAGTGCCAAGCAGGTCTTTTCTATGTAAGTATATTTTTCTTCAGTTCTGATCAACCTTCTGCTAAGGTAGTATAAGGCTTGCTCTTTCCCTTCTTCATTTATGAACGGGGTTGGTTTCCTCAAACCAACCAGGTAAGCTCCAGCCCTTGCTCCCCTCAGTGTTTGTTCCTTTAATATTCGTAAAACTATTCAGCTGGTCGGTGAGAGAGTGCTCGACCCTGAAGCATCCGGCATGTGTGCGGTCATCGTGGGCTTTAGGGAGAGAGAGTGACCCAGTGCCCCCTAGGCACCTAGCCAGCAACTTGATTGTGGGCACTGTACCTTTGGGAGGGAAACCATAGCCCTACTGGCCCTCTACCAGTAAGGATCTTGCCCCACCACCTCGACTCGGCATCACCGAGTCACCACGGGAAGCGAGTGCACGTAGTGGATCGACGATTTCCAGCAATCTCAAGTCTTGCAATTGTGTTTGCAATTTAGGTCCGAGGGAACACACTACTTGCTGCATTCACCCAGCACCTGTGTCACATCAAAGTCCTTTGTCCTGATCAGTCTAATTTTCTCCTCCCTTTGCTTGGGCAGTTGTTGGTACTTGAACCCTTGCATAAGAGGGTCTCTCCAATCGGGCAGGCTGACAGCTTCTACTGTGGCAACCTCTAATTCTTCTTCTTCTCCCAATTCTTCTTCTATCATGCTAGGCACCTGGCACTGGTTGATCACTCGAATGTCGAGCGATCCATCTGGCGGCATTGCCAGTGAGCTTGCCAACTTTGCCAAGGTGTCAGCTTGTGCATTCTCTACCCTGGAAACATGGCCTATTTCGAGGAGGTAGAACCGGTCCATGAGCCCCTTTGCCTTAGTGTGGTAAGGGAGTAGCTCGGGTTTTCAGACATCAAACTGTCCCTGGACTTGCTTGATGACCAGCAGTGAATCGCCAAACACCTGCAGCATCTTGATCTCCATTTGGAGGGCGACCTGGAGGCCAATAATTAGAGCTTCATACTCCACTTCATTATTTGTGCAGGGCTTGTTGATGCAGCACGAAGTGTGCACCACTTCGTTGTCCAGAGATCTGAGGACGATGCCGGCTCCAGCCTATATTTTGGTACGCCCGGAGGGGGTTATTTCTGTTCTGGAGCCCCCGTCAAAGTACAAATATCAGACAGCCTGTTGGACTTGGTCTGCTTTCAGTATTTCATCTTCGGGTAGCTCCGTGGCCGGCAGGGAGTCTTCGGGCATGGGGTGTGCCATGAAGAAATCCACGACGGCTTGGCCTTTAATGGCCTTCTGCGGCATGTAAGTGATGTCAAACTCCATCAGCAGTACGGCCCACTTGCCAAGATGTCCCTTCAGGACTGGCTGGGAGAGGATGCACCGTAAGGTTCCGTAGATTATACGGGAGAAAAATTCACACGGAAAGTAAGACTCAACTCGGGAGATACAAAATCAATCCGAACTCTTCCAAAAGGATCCGAACAACCTAATAAAGATCTGCCAAGACCCAATAAAGATTCGGCGAGAACCCAGGGTGTTACATTCCTCCCCTCCTTTAAGAAATTTCATCCTTGAAATTTAAGGACAAGCAAGGGTAAGATAGGGAAGAACAACCCAATAACTACCAACACCAAACACGAAAGATAGAGCTTAGAGGAACAATGTTAGATCATTATCATGAGGACACGCTCAGGAGTGAGCACGACACAAGTGAACATGAGTCTGACACCTCCAAAACAAGGCAATGTGGTTTACGTCTCACAAGAAAAGAGACACGACTGTCAGAACAACAGACACCGAGAAACAAATCGACAGAAGCGACAGGCACGCAAAGCATCAACTTACACAAGAAAATATAGTCCTCTTAGCTGACAGCCTGACAATATCATCGGTTCCGGTGTCAAAGGCGACAAGGAACACCTGGCACACAGGACACCAATGACAGATAAACGGAAAGAATGACAGTAAAATGACAACACTGGACCATAAACAGAATCGTGTCAATCCTCAGCCGGATAAGATGTCTGACCGAGCCGCAAGCTAATCTCACCAGGAAAGGAGAGTACAGCAATGCTGACTGACAAGACAATGGCCCACGACAGAAATACAAATCCATACAGAAACAACACGACAGCACCTGCAGGATCCCGGCTCTGAACAACATACAGAACCATGAAACATGTCTGCAAGCAGGGTCACATCAAGGCATAACAGTAGCTGATCATCCGACTACAAGGAACGAGTCATGCGTCAGACTACTAACCAAGGAAGACCCACGACACGAGAGAGTGACACAAACGATAATCTCAAGGGAATGCTCCTCAAAGACCGCAGGCACGCCTCGAGAGCACCATACCCATGAGAAGAGATGCAGAGTAGAGGGTACTCAATCAACAGACAAGCCAACAATTTCCCCAACACTCACAAATGCCAATGCCAGTACCAGAAAACTACCGGCAATAGCACGGCAACAGACGTCATCAAGGCACAGGAAGCCAAGATGAAGTTGTTGTGCACCTCTTATTTTGATGATGACAATCTATAACTCATTGTGTTTACCCTCAAAGTATGAGCTATGTTAAGTTTAACCTTGGCTGGTCATTAATAAGGAAGTCCAATGACATGAAAATTAGCTTGCACATGTTAATCATTCTCAAAATTTAAAACTAAAGCACAGGAGTAGGGGAAGGAAACTCACTCGAATAAGTAGGGGCACTGCTATCGCATCTCATCCTCTCACTCCCACGACGCTTCACCACAAGAATGACGCTGCCAGACCACGTTAACCAGAGGAATAACCTTATTCCGCAAGCGTTGCTCGCACCGATCCTCAATGCAAACAGGATACTCCGGTAGAGATAAGTCTGGGGTCACCTCAGGCCGAACGGAATCTCCAAGACATGAGAATCATCAGGCATATACTTCCACAGCACCAACACATGAAACAAGTTATGCACAGCAGCTAGCTCCGGGGGTAACTGCACCCGATAAGCGACTTCACCAATACGCTCGACGATGGGAAAATGACCAATGTAGCGGGGACTCAGCTTCCCACGCCCGTCGAAGCGCATCACACCCTTCATGGGAGAGACTCTCAGAAACACTCGATCTCCCACCGTAAAACTGAGGGGTTACCTCCTCCGATCAGCATAGCTCTTCTGCCGACTCTGTGCTGCCAACATCTTCTGCTGAACGAAATGCACAACTTCGACACACTGTTGCACCAAATCTGGTCTTGTTAGGACACGCTCGCTCACCTCGAACCAATCAAGCGGAGTCTGATACGGTCGCCCGTACAATGCCTCATAAGGAGCCATGCTAATGCTTGAATGATAGCTCTTGTTGTAGGCGAACTCCACTAACAGTAAATGGTCGATCCAACTCCCTTGTCACTCCAGACAACACGATCTTAACATGTCCTCCAAAGTCTGGATGGTCCTCTCAGACTGACCGTCCGACTGAGGATGATAGGCCGAGCTAAATGCCAACTCCGTGCCTAGAGCTCTCTAGAAACTCCTCCAAAATCCCGATGTGAAGCGAGGATCACGATTAGACACAATGGAAACAGGGACTCCATGCAATGGAACGATCTGCTCCACATACAATTGGGCCAACCTCTGCACACTCCAATGTGTCTGATACCAACTGTGATGACCCAAGATCCGAGTACCGGAAAGGAACCGGCGTGACTCGAATCTCGGTCCACCACCTACGAGTCTGAAGACTCGGAAGGGTTAAAGGATGGTGTGAGGGTACACAAGAAGTTAAAATAACTGTAGAGATAACACAATAACTAAATGATAAAGTAAGAAATAAATAACTACTCACTAAAAGTTACAATGTCCAGTATGTCTCATGTCCAAAATAAGTACAGTCAACAGAAAGAAAAGTACAAGAACGCGGGGCATACCCCGGGTCGCTTACTAATAAATCGAGGGAGATTGTATAAGAAGTGCAGAATGTCCTTAGAAAATGCTGAGAATACATCCAGTTGCCCCTTGAACATGGAAGTCATAAGCTCTTTGGCAACTGTATGTGTTAGCACAAAGCGGGCAGCGAACCCCTTTTGACCAGTAAACTGAATAGCAATGGAGCGAGAAGAAATAATAGCCTTGATAGTGAAATTTCTGGTGAGCTAAGAGATTGCCACCGGTCTCACTTTTGAGGAAACGAGCACCAAGGCGAGAGAACTCTTCTTAAGAACCACCACAGGAGATAGAGACTCATCATCCCCAAAATAGTCAGGGATCAAGACTCGAATTGACATGCGGTAGATGAACTCTTGAATCTTTAAAGGCAAAACTAGCATAGCATCATCCTGACTTGGCTCGTCATCTCCCTGGGGACCAAACCCAAGAGGCACCAAAGGCAACACACACCCGCTCCGCGGGGTGAAAGTAGATGGAGAAATGGAGGGAATAGGTTCAGATGGCATGATTAGCAGTGGAGGGACAGTGACAATGATAGGTTCAGGCCTAGGTAGAGGTGAAGGCAGCAAAGGCAAGGTGGCAATGATAGGCTCAGGTGTGGGAGAGGGTAAAGGTGAAGGTGAAGGTGGAGGTATGGCTTGCTCAGGCTTAGGCCACGAGGGTGATGGAGAAAAAGGCAAAGGAAGTAGAGATGATGAAGATGAAGGCGACAAAGATGGCAGAGATGGTGGACAAGACAAAGGCGGTGGAGATGGTGGAGATGATGGAGATGGTGGAGATAGTGATGGTGATGGAGAAGGGTTAGGGGATGAGGATAGTGATGAAGGTGGAGGTGGTAATAAGGGCAATGGGGATGGAGAGGAGGAAGAGGAGGGTCGTGGTGTCCACCGTCAGCGTATCGACATAAAGCACTGGGCGGCGTTAGGAGTGGAAGTGGTAGTAACAAAGGAAGTGGAGCCACTAGCCTGAGCAAGAGCTTGGGTTTGCGGAGGTGATAGAGACAGGATAGGAGATGGTGAAGGTAATGGGGTAGGTAATGGACTAGGTGAGGGATCGGGCAAAGGAGTAGGTGACGGGGTAGATAACGAAGCTGGCGTAGCACTAGACAGAGAATCACAGGGGTGTCCCTAGTCTTGTAATGGAGACGGCCATCGAGACGACGCTTGTTACTGCTGTTGCTTGCTGCGAAGATATAAAATGACCTTATGAATAGCTGGCCAATCAATCCTTTTCTTATTTTCTAGGTCATAGACAAGGTCTTGATCCCGCCACTTCGGTGATGCCGACGAATAGACGCCTTACCCGAGCCTTACGCTTGGGATAGGGAAATAAACCCTTCTTTGCGTTGGCACTAAACCCAGTGCGGATGACCACTTCAAGAGATGAACAAATCATGTCGGTTCTGCCACCTCGACGACGTTGACGAACAGACACCTTACTCAGACCTTACGTCTAGTTTAAGGGAATAAACCCTTCTTTGCGTCAGCACCGACCCAGTGCCAACGAATATCTTAAGAGATGAACAAATCACGCCGGTTCCGCCACCTCGGCGACGCCGACGAACAGACACCTTACTCGGACCTTATATCTGGGATAAGGGAATAAACCCTTCTTTGCGTCAGCACCGACCCAGTGCCGACGAATATCTTAAGAGATGAACAAATCACGCCGGTTCCACCACCTCGGCGATGCCGACGAACGGACACCTTACCTGGACCTTACGTCTGGGATAAGGGAATAAACCCTTCTTTACGTCAGCACCGACCCAGTGCCGATGAATATCTTAAGAGATGAACAAATCATGTCGGTCCCGCCACCTCGGCGACGCCAACAAATGGACACCTTACTCGGACCTTACATCTGGGACAAGGGAATAAACCGTTCTTCGCGTCGGCACCGACCCAGTGCCGATGAATGTCCCAAGAGACCAACAAACCATGTCAGTTCCGCCACCTCGGCGACACCAACGAACTAACATCTTGCCCAGACCCCTCTCGGGTCGAAACGACAAATACCCCTTTGACTTGGACCTTCCGTCTAGGTCATTTGAACCAATAAGCTCTTCTCTCCGTCCCTTCGGGTGACGAATACCCCCTCGACTTGGACCTTCCATCCAGGTCATTTGAACAAATAAACTCTTCTCTCTGTCCCTTCAGGTGACGAATACACCCCTTGATTTGAGCCCTTCGTCCAGGTCAATCTTCCTCACGGAACCGCTCGGCAGGGCCACGAGGCTCGTGTGGTGGAGTGATCCCCTCGTCTCTCCCCTGGGGAGGCGAGCACTCCCCTATGCGCTTCTGCAGACCCGACCGAAGCATTCCCAGGCCAAGCCAATGGCGCAAACTCGCACCCTGTCAAGGAGCAGAAAGAAAGAGGAAAAGAGAGAAGAAGAAACGATTCGTAGGCCAGCATGCGAGAGAATGTATGCGAATGATCTTCTATTTCAAAATGGGGGATACACGTGCTTCGGGACACACCCCTGAGTTACATGTCAAAAGGGAAAGAGAAGAAAAGAGAAAGGGAAAGAAGCAGAATACAAGAGGAGGGTCGAGGAGAGTGGTGCTCAGTCGATACCCCGAAAAATATCCTCGAGGGGGAGAATCCCAATGCAAGGGAAGCTCGCCATGTCACATAGTTGCCCCCTCTGCTCCTCGAGGTGTCCCATCTCCATCTCCACGGATGTCGCTTCGGCCTTGGCAACGGCAAGCGCCTCACTCGCCCTCCCGACGGTCGCCTCGGCCTCGGCCAGCTCAGACCTGGCTGTAGCGAGATAGCCCTCTAATTCCTCGATTCTACCCCTGAGGGCGTGACATCTCGGCGACCTCCCTCCAGGACCTTCTCGAGCTGCTCCCCACTGCTTCGATGCTCCTCCAAAGCTTGCAAATATTCGCCCTCCTGGGCCTTAATGGCAGCAAGCTCGTTAGGGGCCCGAGTATCGAGGAATTCGCAAAGGTTCACATATTTTAACAATAATAAGACCCATCGTGACCACTCCTCCAGAGGGCAACCCAGCACTTGTAATGCATCGGTTAGCTGCATCACTACCACGTACGCCCCTCGGTATGTGAGGGAAGGGTCGGCCAGCATCATCGAGCGAAGCGTCAGTAGCATCTGCCGAACCGGTGCGTCCAAGGTGGCATGGCCAATCGAAGGTATCCCTGGAAGATTGAACTCCACCGCGCCGTCGACGGCATCCCATATTTCTGCATCCACCACAGCCGAAGAAGAGGGGAGCGCCACGGCCAAATCATTGGGGCCTCCCACTTCAACGGGCAACCCCCGACCGGCTATCGCCAAGGGAGCTGCTGCAGCTGCAACTGAACCACCCGGCTCCGCTATCGCGAGAGGTTGCTCCTCCCTACTCTCGGCTGGAGGAAGGGCGGGAAGCGGAGCTGACAAGGACACCGCTACTGACGGCTCGGCCACCTCTTTCGCTGACGCTCCCTCCTCCCTGCGGACCATAAGGCTGGCAAGCGTCTTCCCCAGGAGCCGACCTTCCTTAGGTGTCACGAGCGGCCGGGGAGGTGGAAAGGGAACCATGAGCTTTAGCCCGCTCCCCGACTGCAGGAACGACACTAGGCACTCCACCTCCGACGCTGAAAGAAGCTGCGGTTCGTCAACCTCCGCAGGGCCCACTGCCCCCCTTCGCTTCGCGACGGCCTTGCAGGCTTTGGCGGTGCGAGCCTCGGGGAGACTCCCTTCCTCCTGAAACATAGGGAACGGGATTAAGCTTACATCAATCAAGACGGGTTGCCCCAAGCTTCGAGGAGGCATAGGAGAGGTCTCGGGGGCCTCGTCTTACCTCAGTCGCTGGAACTATTTTGTTCTCCGGTGCTATCTCTCCCTCCTCTAGAACCTCGCCGGCCGTCGACGCGGCCTCCACGGCTACCTCCTGTTGCACGACCTCGAACAAGGCCGCCAGCTTCCCCAAGCCGGCGTCGCCGCCCTCGGGTGACTCCGCTGGCGCATCCGGGATGGGCGCCTCCGTGGTTCCCGACTGGGTTTGCTCCTGCAGGTTGACCGAGGGATAAGAGACAGAGGGCCGGAAGCTAGCCACAAAAAGGGGGCCCCATATGAATGGGACCACACTTACGAAATCCTCGCCCGAAGCCACCTCATCAGAAGAGTAGTCGTAGTCTACCTTCTCGTTGGAGGAAGACTCGGCCGGGATAGGCTCCTCCCTTGTCGGGAAGGGACGCTCGCTCGGTCGCCTTCAGCCTCCTCCTCGCGCGGGCTGGGAGACGGCGACGCCCCAGACCTCAGCCTCCTCCTCGTGTAGATCAGCGTCGGCTCGGGGATCCCCCCGGCCTCCATCTGCTCGGGAAGGGGACCGAGGGGAGCTACCAAATGAGGAAACATTCGGGTCAGATGAAAGTCCTCGAGCTCCCAACGAATAGCAAAAGGGAAATACGTCAGCCACGCTAGTGGAAGAAGTTACCCTGTTCAATCTCCGTGACCGGGAGCGGGCTGGGGATTGTCTCCTGCACGGAGGGCGCGACCCCAGGAGCCGCGGCGTCGCCTTCATCCGGAGCAGAAGCAGGTGCGAGTTCCTCTGCAGGGACTGGAAGAAGAAACCCACGTAAAAGGCCTTGTCTCACGAGGTGAAAGGGTGTTAAGTGAAACAGCCAGCAAAAAGACCTCACTTGTGGGTTGGCTGCCCTCAGCCCGAGCAGTCGCGCACGCGGCCACAAACTTCTCAGCTTCGGCTTTCCTCTGTGCCAGTTCCTGCCGACTGATTGTCATAATGGGGATCCGCACAGAACGCGTCCCCTTCGCTTCGGCTAAGAGAAGGACACACACACGTCCGTAGCGCGTGATCATGCAAAATCGGGCAACCCCTCAGTATGAAAACCCGTAAGGACATACCGAAAAAAGCTAAAGGGGGCCAGCTCTGGCAAAAACCTGAAAGGGCGGTAGGGCTGGTAAAGAGAAAAAAAATGAAATACTTCTCTTTCCCTACTCCTCACTGACAGGGGCCGTCGATTCCAACATTCTGTCGACGGCTATCTCCATATCACCCCACAGCGAGGGCGACCATTACTCCCTCAATGGCCGGACAAGGCCCAACTCTGGCCCCAGTCCTCCAGTCCCAGCCTCGTGGCCTCAATGCCTTCACAGGCCGGTCACCCAGCTCCAGTCCCAGCCTCATGGCCTCAACGCCTTCACAGGCCAGCCACCCAGCTCCAGTTCCAGTCCTCAATCCCAACAATGTGGCCTCAACACCTTCACAGGCCGGTCACCCAGCTCCAGTCCCAGCCTCGTGGCCTCAACGCCTTCACAGACCAGCCACCCAGCTCCAGTTCTAGTCCTTAATCCTAGCAATGTGGTCTCAACGCCTTCACAGACTGGTCACCTAGCTCCAATCCCAGCCTCGTGGCCTCAACGCCTTCACAGGCCGGCCACCCAGCTCTAGTTCCAGTCCTCAATCCCAGCAATGTGACCTCAATGCCTTCACATGTCGGCCACCCAGCTCTAGTTCCAGTCCTCAGTTCCAGCCCTATGGCTTCAATACCCTTCCAGGCTAGCCACCCAGCTCCAGTATCAATTGTCAGTCCCAGCGATGCGGCTTCAACGCCTCCATAGGTCGGCCACCCAGCTCCAGTTCCAGTCCATAGTTCCAGTCCTATGGCTTCAACGCCTTCCCAGGCCAGCCACCCAACTCCAGTACCGATTGCCAGTTCCAGCAATGTGGCTTCAATGCCTTCACGGGCCAGCAACCCAGTTCCAGTACCAACCTCCAGTCCCAGCACCGTGGCTTCAACGCCTCCCTAGGTCAGCCCCCAGTTCCAGTCCCAGCTTCCAATTCTAGTATCACGGCTACAACACCTCTATAGGCTAGCCACTCAACACCAGTTCCAGTGCCAATTCAGTAATCCGGTCATCACGCTTCCATGAGCCAGTTACCTAGACCCAGCGCCAACATCCAACTCCCGCATTTCAGCTACCATCCCTTCACGAAGTAGTTGGCCAGTCCCAGCCCCCAGTTCTAGCCTTTGGCCGTCATGCCTCTCAGGGTCATTCAACCATCACAACCTCAGCTCCTCAGCCTAATGTAAACCACATTTCTGGCTAACAAAGTCGATTCCCATCATTGAGTCTCCAAACAGAGACTCAGTTGGGGTCCCGCGGAACCCCAACCGAGAAAAATAATAGCGGAAAGGAAGGCAGCACTAGCTAAACAACTACAATAGGAACATCGAACTGGTGGCCTGTCAAAACACGGCACTATAGCTACTCCTACTGGCAACAGAAAGGGGAAAATCTCAATCTCATAATCGGGAACCAGACCACTCTAACACCAGACCTACCGAGGAAACACTCATGGCAACCCTGTCGCAGAAGCCTGCCTACACAGGCACGACCAATCGGGACCACACAGTCCCGCACTGGCCTGGTGAGGCCTCGGTAATCGCTACCAAGCACCTCTGGCCACCACCTTGGGAAAACACACTGGAATGGCCTAGAAGCCACGCCTCGTAGACGGGAAGCAGAACCCGAAAATAGGAGAGTCACAACTCACATGACAGGAGTACCTACCCACTAGAAGCACAGTCAGACGCATCCTCTGACGACTTACACCGTGCCGCAGTGTCTCCCTACTCGCCCTAGGCGAAAACTGAGACACACACGCAAGTAACACTGACAAGGCTCTAGTCGGGGTCGTGCTCGTCAGCACGCGTCCAAAGTCCCTGACCACGTGTGCACACACTGACTGACTGCGATACGTCAAGCCCTGTAGCTCGTTCTTCCTCCCGGCTCGGACTCGAGCCACCACAGTAGTAGGCCCACGGCAACCAGCCTAAAGTCGTCTCTCTCAGGTAGCCTCGCCCCCACTCCCTGGTGGGACCACACACGTGTCAGAAGCCTATGACTAGTGGAGAGTCACTGATGTGACAACTCTCTGAGGAGAATCTCAAGAATCACACACGCACCCTATGCGAAAGTCATGAAGAACCAAGTGGCACTGAGCCACTAGACTCTGGATAGTCCTCTAGACTAACTAAATCTAATGGTCCTTGAGTCACGAGACTTGGGGTCATGACCGTTGCACCAAACGATGCCATGCCGTCTATCTACCCTAACCCTAAGGTTAGAAACCTCGGCACGATGACTCACGGGTAATCCACAACTGCCGAGACCATTCCCTCAAAAAGGGAACTGAGAAATACTCCTGCCCCAGGCTGGGTAAATGGGACTTACAGTCCATAGGCCACACACACGGCCTACTCAGAAACCACTTTCCAGAGAACTCACGACGTGTGGGGGAACCCCCACCGCACTCACACCGATACACGGTGACTCGATCAAGCGTAACACAAAAGTCCAGAACACGTGGAGTCACCCAGATAACAATATGGATGCAAACAAAGTGAACAATATGAACATGAGATGCTATCTAAACATGGATATACACACCAAAGTCACAGCAAAGCATAAACAAAGTGATGGGCACTAGATGTCCCACTGTGATCGCCAAAAAAAGGATGTGGGTGTAGAAATGTGGAACGCGGCGTCACAAGTCACATGAACAAGCATATGTGTTTTAGTGATGACATAATACGCCAATCAAGTGAATATCATGAACATGTGGCTATGTAAACATGGTAGCATGATCATATAGCAAGGTAAAGGCAATAAAAGATATAGAAGAATACTGTGATCATCACCAAGGAAAGACAACACCAAAGAATGTGAAAGAAGACTATGCGCGTTGTGTACCTTGGAAAAAGAAGATGATCGTGCTCAATATAAGCAATGCGGGACAATGTGGATTACCTCTCCTCGCCTTCCAGCCGGCTAGAAGATAAGGGCCTCACTTTCCATACTTTCCTGCGAAATAAAGACAATACAAGAGGTAAAACCCATTAGAAAATGCCAAGTGTGGAAATCTTCCCAAGTGCATAAACTAGCATGAAAGATTGAGGGCAAACTTACCGGGGGAGGATTTTTAACCCCTGTGGAAGGGTGGAAACAGTAGGTGTGTATATTTTGATGAGATTAAAATGTAGAGATTGATTTAATATGCCATGATTAACACAGATAAACAAGGTGCAAAAGTGCATGTCATGCAGAGACAGTGCAGAAAACTGTGTAAACTGTGTAAACAGGGTGTAAAGACTGACGCAAACAGCAAAGTAAATGATGTCCAAATGGGGAGAAAATTGGGATGACAGAAGACTTCAGTGTTGGGAAGACGTAGGAACAAGAAGAACTGCAAACGGAGGTCGTGACAGAAAGTTATGATGCTGGAGATTTAGGGTAAAATACAAACAGTGCAGAAAATGCAGAATAGTACACAAAATGGACTCAAAGAATGATGAATATATCACAGAAAAAAGACACCAAAAAGGGAAATAGAGGATGCTATGGAAAGGTGAGAGTATTGTGGTGAAACTAGAGTGAAAAGAATGATTTAAAATGGGAAGACATCAGTGAAAAATGGGGTAGAAAATAGAAGAAAATAATGGGGGGCAGAACATGACAGAACAGTGTGAAAACAAAATGAAAGTGCAAAAAGAATGGAGGAAGATATGCATGAAGATGACAACATAACGATCCCAAAATGGTGGAAAACAAATATTATACATCCCTTAAGAGCCTGGAGTTGAAAGAAAGCTCTTGAAATAAAACCCAAAATTATAAAAGCACACATGACACACCAAATACAAACCCAATAAATACTAAAATACCAGGACTCAAGATGGAGACTCCAGACTGTCTCCAAGCAAAAGGGATGCCTATGTAGCTCGAGTGGTGCTGCGTGTTGGGTACCGATGGCTCGCCGACTCATGCTTCTCGCTCGCTCTGGTGTCTACACTAGTCGTGGTCGTAGCCGAACCCCGGAGTATCTTTGTGGGAGAACGGGGGTTGCCCCGGGACCTGGGAAGGGGTCCACAACTTGCCAAAGTATCTCTACTATGCGGAGCTTTGCCATTGGGGAATATGCTGCTTGAGGCACATCTCCCGGATGTATGGTGGTAGGTTGTCCAATACTTGGATGGCTTCTAGAGTATTGTCGACTTGCTTGGACTAGTCGAAGTCATCCTCCGGTGCGGCTTGAGGGGCTACGTCTCCTTTGTAGAAGAAAATGGGCTTGTCCCCGTTGGCCTTCTTCTTGCTTCTGAGTTATCATTTGTAAGTAATGACAAATGTTGTGAGCCGCTCAACCTTTTGCTCATCTGAGGCACATGCAAGCTGGATCCATTCTAGTGGCAGGCATATGCTCTTGTCGATAACTTGGCTAATAAGATTAGTCTCGAAATCAATTTTGTGCCTCTCGGGGTGATCTGTGGTTGACTTGGAGTTGAGGCGTAGCCGGTGAAGCTTGGCCGTCTCCTCATCAACAGAGAAGAGGCCATCCTCATCTTCTTTTGAGAGCTAGCCGTTGCTATTGCTATTGATTACGAGGTATGGACTAATTCCCCCAAAATAAAGGGCGGCATCGGCCAGGTTGCATTCTGCTGGGGTGAATGGAGATAGGTCGGCGAAGACCGTATGTTGTTCCCCATCCTTGGCATACTTGATGCACTGATGGAGAGTTGATGGGACGACCCAGTTTTCATGGAGCCAGGGCCTACCCAGTAATACTTTATAAGATGTGTTGGTGTCGATAATGTAGAAGGTCAGCTTCGAGGTGAAATCATCGAGCACCAGGTCGACATCCACTCGGCTGAGGACATCCTCGGTGTCTTGATTGAAGCCAGATATCTTGACCGCCTGAACCTTCTAGAGGTAGGGGGTCAGATACATAGTCTTGAATGTCTTTAGGGGCATGATGTTGACAGTGACACCAGTGTCCACTAGGATCTGGTTTACCTCACACCCGTTTATTTTCCCCTCTTGTAAAGAGGGCAATTATGGCACGGAGGGGACAACAACATGTCTTGATCATGAAATCGATCTCCTGCTGGGGAGGCAACCCAGGCAAATCCTCAGGAAACACATCAGGAAACTCGCACACCACCGGAATGTCCTCCACATCTGGACATGGCTGGTCTACCAAGATCACAGAAGCAAGAAAACCCTGACACCCAGAATCAAGCAAACGACGAATAGCAGAAATGAGGAAACGAGGAGAGGTAGAATGGATACCTTGGAAGAAGAAGGTCGACCGACGAGGATGTTGAAAGTAGACCCTCTTCGTTCCATAATCCACCACCACTTCATGGGCCTCAAGTCAATCCATGCCCAAAATCACATCATAGTCCCGAAGTTGCAACGCATACAACCTGCTTGGCAAACTCCGCCCTTCGATCTAGATCAGAACCTTCTCAAAGCAAAATAGAGTGACCATGAAGTCACCAGACGGTAACTCCACCATCAAATCACAAGACATTTGGGAGACCGGGTCCTCAACACTTAGCGCAAAATGCTCCCAAATGAATGAATGCGACGCACCAAAATCAAACAAAACTCACACCGCGCAACCCAAAATCATAACAGTACCTTCCACAAGCTGCAATGACTCTGCCTCTGCACTGGTCATGTGGGAAACCTGGCCTCGAGCTCTCTGCCTGACCACACTCGCTGATCGTGGTGGGGGCGGATATTGCCCCTGCTGTTGAAACCACTGCTGTGGGTATTGCTGCTGGTGCTGACGAAACTGGGGTGGCTAACATGGCCGCTGCGGACAGCTACATGCCATGTGTCCTGCCTGATCACATCTGAAATAGATCACCGGCACCGTACACTGCCTGCCTGGATGCAACTTGCCACAACGGGAACACCCCGCATGAGAACCACTGACTGACCCCTGCCGCTGCAAAGGTGCCGACTGCTGAACACTGCCCAAAGAAGCCTGTCGTTGCTCTCGACCCTCCTTCTTCTTTCGGAAACCCTTCCCGAATAACCTCTTGATCTTGGCACCGAAAGATGGAGAACCCGCCACTAAAGCCGCCAGAGTCGAAGCTCCCGAACTACCAGAAGGAAGCTGGAACATGCTCTGCTGTTGGGTAGTCATCTGCTGGCTGCGGCCTGACAAAGACTACCCCTGGCTAATCGGTCCTCGTGTCCTCTGCATATCCAGCTCCAAAGACGCCGCTATACGAGAAGACGTCTCCAAATCAGTGGCAGCGTGCACGATCAAATGGTGCCTCAGCTCCTGCCTCAAGCCCTGGACGAACTGCTCGGTCTTCACCCTCTCATGCTCCATGATGCATCTGAGGGTTTAGTTCACAGGGATTGACTGTGTTTTTTCTTTTCTTTCACCAGTAGGTGAGTGCTATGATCCGTTTGTTCACCCAATTGATGGATTAAGTTAGGTAATGAGGTGGGGTTTAAGTGATTTGTTTAGAATAGTTTGTTGTGCAAGATTTTAGGGGTTAATTCACAGAGTGCACTGTGTGGGAAATCGAAGGTTCAGTTTATTCCAGAGGCTTCAGTTTGCACTTTTCAGAGGGTGTCTTATTCATCTGTTCGTAGGCATTCTTAGCCCTAGCAAAAATTGGGCAGCACCTCCCCCGGACCGGGACTTGTCAGAGTCAATAGAGAGCCACCAAATGGATTGCTCCGAGGTGACCCTCAAAATTCAGAACGGCCTCACGACGGTCCGACAACCTAAGTGTGAGTGTGGAATACTCGAGTGCTAGCCTTCAAGAGTGACCATGACTCACGGGTGATGATCTAGATGTTCACCATGGAAGGCTGTAGCTCTTCATCCCATGGATGGGTTCCCCAAAGGTCATGCCACGGAGAGGCAGACCTCTGAGGTCCCTGGATGATAAGAAAATCGAGAGAAAGGGGAAGAGATCACAACAATGGAAGACTACGCATGCTCAGAGAACCCATTCTTTTCATTCGTCCTCGAGGGAAGAAAAAAGGGGAACATTACCGAGGAAAAGAGGGAGAATACATTGACGGGGGAGAGGGGATGGAGCACAAGCTCTGTTGGGTTGCTAGACCCAGATTCAGAGAGGGGTTGAATGAATCCCCTTCAAAAATTACGCCGACTAAAAACTTAAAGCCCAATTTAAACACTGAAGTAATAAACTCTTGCAGAACTGAACACTATGGTTCTGTAATGCGTTCGGTCTAATAGCATTCATACACACATACCAATTCAGCTAATCGTGTGTGAAACACAATCGAACACTCAATGTACTCAATAGACAATGTACCCTTACACTAAGTCGGAGACAATCAGTAGAAGATAAAAGCACAGAGTAGATAGCCTGTTCTATACAGTTGCTATAGCAAGGCACACAGTCGAACACATATCTTGCAACTTCATAAAAACACAGTGTCTTGTTGTAGAAGACCCGAGCCTAATCATTCATCTTCCGAAATCGAGATGGACAATCAAACCACACACAGAGGAAATTTTTAGGTGGTTCGGCCAGACCTCCAGTCTGCCTACATCCACCCCTCACTCCAAACCGGAGTGAGGCTTCCCTTGCAAAAGTAAGAACAGCAGACTCAGTCTGCAACAGATTTCATAGTGGGGATCATCATATTTGTTCTGTTCTCACCGTTGCCATGGAAGACGCGGAATGTGAATTGGACGATGAAGATCCCTGCAGGCCGATGTCGTACACTGGCGTGCCGTTAGGGTAGAGCAACCCATAGTTCCTCTCCGACGCAGGCCCCGGCTTGAGGTCCTCGTTGAACAGCGCGAAGATGTGGACGTCGATCGGCACCGACGGCCTCATTGGCGTCCCCTCTTCCGCCTCCACCCTCCTCAACAGATGCCCATTGTAGGCTGCAGCGTTCTCCGGCGTGGCACCTGCCTCGTCTGGGTCGCCCTTCGACGGCCACCCCGTCTCGGAGACCCTGACCTCGATATCTGTGTGCCCCATCGCCGCGATGGCCGAATACACCGAATCCATCTGAGCATACAACATGTTGTCATAGCTCAAGTTGGTGTTTGGATCCGTCACACCTGGGTTAGGCTCGAAGAGGGCGTACTCCAATGGGATACCATTGGGCTCCGCTTTGTAGGCGAAGAAAGGGTAAATATTTATGAGAAATGGGGAGTTGATCTGCGCGTGGAAGTTGAGGAGGGGCTGGAGGTACTGCCTAAGGTCCTCGCGGAAAGCGCCGGCGGAAGGAGGGTAGGAGGTGGCCAACATGGAGAAGGCATGCGGGGTGGTCACGGTCACCTGCCCCTCCAGCCCGAGCGCCGCGAGCGCCTGGTGGACCGACTGCATCGCCGGCAGGAGGTTGGACATGAGCGTGGCCTCGGTGCCGGAGAGGATCTCGTTACCGACAGTGATGCAGGTGATCCGGGTCCGAGGGAGGAAGGGTTGGACGTTCTGCTGGATCCATTCCTGGGCCTTGTTCGTGTCCACCATGCTCGGGACGTTGTCATTGGTGATCCCAACCGCCACCTCGATGTTGGTATTACGGAAAGCTCTGAGGACGTCTGGGTCGGCGTCGTAGAGCTTCACCCTGTTGATGTGGAGGGTTCGGAGGAGGTCGGCGACTTGAGAAGGTGCTAGGAGATTGTCGGCAATCCTGCCATAATTGATACCACAACGTAAGCCGAGTGCCCGGAGATGGGGACCTGCAAAGTTAAAGGAAACCTGAGGAACTGAGCAATCATTATATATAGAAAATGGAAATTACTATTCATACAATATTGGGGAATACTTGCAAGGTACGTTCTTTTACTAGAGAAGATTATGCCTCTGATTCTAAGAGCGATAATCCCATATGCAAAGATTATAAAGGTCTTATTACATACTCTGTTTTTATGACGAACTCGGGGATGGGGCAAAAGGTACAACACTACCCTCACGCAGGAGGGGGGAGCAAGGGGAGGGGAACACTAAGGTGCCGATCTGTGAACAGGCATGCTGGGATGATGCCGATAGTCCTGCACGGTATGCTGAGCACGGACGTCTGAATGGAGTTTCGTTAGTGCTCAGACGAAGCCAGGGGAGTGCTGGTGTGTGCCTGAAAATCTGATGTTGATCCGAGGTTGCTGGAAGGCGGGGCCAGCCAAAGAAGTGGACCTACGTGATTCTGTCCGTAGGACAGGGTTGCGCAGTTGTGGTGCAGTCGCCGGTTCACACGCTGTAGAACTCCAAACGTGGAGGGACCAACTCGAGGGCATAGCAGACAGAGGGCACTACGATCCCTCAAAAGATGGATGCTGTCGGATTGCCATGCCGATCGTGGTCGCCGAAATGGTCGGCTTCTGGTTCCTGGGTGAATAGTCAGATAGGTCGACAATGGCTGTGGTGGAATTTTCGGTGCTGAAACTGGAACGGGACGAAACTACCTGGGTTGGTTTCATGTCATCGAGGGGCACAACTTTGGTGAAGATGCCTCAGGCCAAAAACCAGCAGAGGAAGGTGTGCCAGGGCTGAGGATTCTGCTGCAGGTTCTGGGAGGACTGGGTCACACAAGTCAGGCGCAGCCACAGGAGAACGGACGCCCCAGGCTGTGCTGACATCAAAAATGGACGGGACCACATCTGGAGTGTCGCAGACTCGAAGAGGAAGAACTCTTCTGAAGAGGGTTTAGGGTGATTGGCGCTGTAGAAGATGGTGTAGCCGCTACCAAATGGTACTCAGGTTCAGGTGCGAATCTAGCGCAGTTGCACGAAAACAGTCGACGCGATCAGTGCCGATGACAAAATGATGTGGGACCACTTTAGGGGCAAAGAAAATCGAAGCTGCATGACTTCTCTGAAGAGTGTTTGCACTGGTTCATGCTGTATGTGGGCATGATGGGGTATGCAAGTCTGACCTCAGGATCTGCCCTGTATTCGCAGGTAGCAGAGTCGAGGAGGATTCAACGCGTGGATGAGGATGACGACGAGGCGGACTCTGGGCAGCTGGGAGTGAGCTTGAGTACTACTGGAGGTGTGGAACACAGTGGGGGGGTGGCTGGAAGAGGGCTAGGGCGTGAGGGTGCTGGTGAGGGCAGCTAGGGTTAGGTATGGGGGGGGCGCACTTGGTTGGCGAAGGGAAGGGTGAGGGTGCACCAAGGTGTATGTGGGGGAGGGAGATTTTTGATTTCTTAGCACTCTCTCCCCTTGGCTTTTCACTCAGTGGAGGGATGCCCGGCCGACTTGTCCCGCAAGCCTCTTTCTCTCTCTGTTCCCCCCGTTCTTCTATTCATTTTTTTTTAAATCTTCTCCTCCCTTTTTTCTTCTGTATATTTCTCTTGTTTATAGGAGGGGGTTCCCCAGCGCCACAAATGGCGCGCCGGGGAGACCGCGTCGGGGAACCAATTAGCGCACCGTTTCACTGGCATGCAGGTTTTGCGCGTCGGGAAAGGGGGCGCCGTTTCAATGACATCTGATGGACGATGGTGCCGTTTCTACTTCGTTTGCTTACCGATCACTGGCCGACGCGTCCGGCGATGATTTCGGAAGCCACAGTTTTGCCATTCCTCGTGCTAGGGCTATCACAGGGCCTTGGTCAGGTGTCGACGAAGTTCTTGGTTGGCCGAACAGCTCGGGTCCAGACTCCATGTGTGTCTGATTCGAGTGCGAGTGTCAGGACCTCCGTCACTGTGGCTTGTGCTTCCGGCTCGGCTTTGACGCGTGCTCAAAGCTCCCATGCGGGATGATATTCTGCCTCGACCGGTGGTCATTTGGCCTCTGTCGGGCCTTCCTTTACAAGAAGTCGAACCCATGCAGGGTGTTCGGATCCTTCCGCTGCTAGAGTTTTCGACCTCCGTTTGTGAAGGCCGTAGGCGCTCTTTTTCCTCAGGAGAGTCTTCATTGGGGCGGGAGACCACCGGGTGAATCACCGTCCTTGGTCGGGCGGTGATGTAGGGTAGTAGTGTGACAAAGTCAACACTGGATCATTGGGCAGGCTTGGTCACACTGCCGGTTGGTGGTGGAGTCATGTCAGTTCTTTTGAGGCGAGGCTCTCGGCATTCACTCCTAGCAGCTTTGGTGACTTTGAGAAGCTTCAACAGTCTACTTTTCTTCGGCTTACGCACTCCGTAAGCCATGTCATTTACTTTTACGACTTGATCGTCGATCATCATATTTTGAGTGTCAACAAATGCCCCCCAGATGTTGGTGCTGTAAGTGAGACACGAACATGGCAGGGCCAACGGATGAGCTTCATCTGGATTAATCTCCTTTGATGACGACAGCTCGAAGCGGCACTCAATTTCATCGTCGGATGCTCGATCGACGCAATCGGAGGCTTATCTGGCGCGGTTGAGACGACGCGCCCTTCGTCAAATCGTTGAAACGACGTGGCATTAAACGGCGCGCCCTGTGGCTTTATTGGCTTGAAACGACGCACTTTTGGGCTGAAACGACGCACCCTTGAAATATGTATAGACCTTGCAATGCATGTGCACTGACTTGAATAAAAGTGCTCAGACTATAGTAGGCAAGATATACAATGTGCTTCGACCTTTGAAGGCAAGATGTAGAATGTGCATCGACCTTACATTCTATCGCTAACACATGTGCATTGACCTTATATGCCATATGCAAAAGTGCACAGACCTCAAGTATGTAATGACTTGTATGTGCGTAAACCTGTTGCACTGTCAAACACAATGTGCTGAGACCTTGTGTGAGACTAAGGCAGATGAAGAGGGATAATCTCACGCTGGTCCTGAGCCGGAGATGATGACCACGTTGTACGAACTGCAAGACAGGGAAATAGGTTAGAGGTGCCCAGGGATGGTTCCCTGGGGAAAAAGCCTCTGATGCCTAAGTTAGTAGAGCCTTGATGCGAGGAGTAAGAAGGGGTGAAGACGCGAGATTCCTCTTCACCAAGTGGTGAAGTGATTCTTGCTCAGGGAGTTTAGGCTTAGTTTGGCCTTACCTTTCACCGGAGGGTTTCCTAGGATTAAATAGTGCACCAGCTGCATAAGTCCCACGAGCGGAGGAGTTTCAGGAGGGAGTTGTGTCCTCGACGTGGGCTTATTATGACCTAAGGACTCTTGGTCTCCCTTATCCTTGTAAACTCCCTACTATCAAAGAACTCTCAATAGCTATGGGGATAAGCATTCATCGGTCGGCCCGAGCATGGGCGCTAGCTCTTACCAGAGTGAGGGGAGTGTAGCTCGGGCGAGGGGGTATGCGACAGCGGTGGGCGACCTTCCCCGTTTGGACCGACGCTCGGACTTCCGAGCCAAGAGGTCGCCAAAGAAGTGCTGGGTCCTGAGTGACTTTATTGGGCTTTTCACAGGGCAAGAGGGACGGCAGGGCTGTCACTTGAGGGAGCCGGGCCTCGTTTGGTCTAGTAGGACCTTGTTTGGCCGCTCGTATATGGGCTGTGGAAATCTCCCTCTCCACTTTGCTTTGCAGGACTGAAATCTATGGTGAAAATCCTTTTGAAGTCAAAGGATTGAATGAACATGTACCGTGTCATCAACAAGACCAAACCGGTTGAAAATCCCATACAATGACCACCAAAGGGAATGGTAAGACCTAATATTGTAAAATGATCATTGGGATTGTAAAGGTAACAAATGTTCACTCTTCTACATTTCTGAAAGGCTTTAGATGTTTGGTGATTAGGTACAACTATTGTGATTGCAAATACATACTCCATACATATCATTCTTCACATGTTGATCTTGCTGGGCTGCTGAAAGGGGCCAGAGGAAGGCGTGCTGGCGAAGGGGTGTGGTGTGCCGGCGAAGAAGCAAAAAAGGGGGGTGTACCGCTGAAGCAGGCAGGAAGATGAAGGAGGGGTGCACTGTTGAAGGGTGCGTGCCGGTGAAGGGTGAGGCTTGAGCAGAAAAGGGGCATCGCTGAAGAGCGTGTCGGCGAAGGGGGAAGGCCCGAGTAGAAACGGTGGGTGAAGAAGGAGGAGGGGGAGCTCGTGCAGGGTGTGCACGAGGCATATAAATGTACCTCGTGCACATCCTGCACGAGGTGGGTGATGCAGAGAGAAAGGGAGAGAGATGAGGTGTGTGGGGGAGAAGGGGACCTCGTGCAGAGTGTGCACGAGGTATGAAGGCATACCTCGTGCACACCTGCACGGGGTACAGGGCGTGCCGGCGAAGGTAAGGCAAGGTGAGACGGGGAGAGAGAGAGGAAGAAAACAAGAGAGGGGGAGATACCTCGTGCAGGTTATGCACGAGGTAAGAAGTGCACCTCGTGCATAACTTGCACGAGGCGAGAGTATGCCCCGTGCAGATTTAAAAAAAAAGTGTAGTTCATGCAAGCAAAGGGGTAAACGTACCCCGTGCAGATTTTTTGAAGAAGTGTGATTCGTGCTGAAAAGTATTTTTGAGAGATGGAAGAACATGTGTGCAGGGTGGAAGTGCACCGGTGAAGGGAAAATGAAGGGGATTGGGCATGCCGATGAAGGATATGCAGAGCCCACTTCTTCAGGTTGATTTAAGGCCTTTCTTTTCTTCTTCTCTTAATTTTAGTACTGCATTGTACAAATTACCCCCTCCTCCTGCAGTTATAATTATTCGAGGTGCTCGGTCGTCATTTGGTCCCGCTCTTCTTTGTGATGCCCGTAGTTTGCTTGCCTTAGTCAAAATATTCTGTCAATTGTTGCTCCATTTACTCGTTACTTCCCTTCTTTTTACCCTTGTTATATTGTCATTATTATTTCTCTTCTGACAAAAATTTGGCAGCACCTCCCCTTGACCCCGGGCGTAAACGCGCCCACATGGAGTGGCGGAACCCAACAAGCAGAGGTGGGCGTCCGAAGATGACAACACCTTGGACAGACCTCGAAAAATGTAAAGTGAGTAGCGAAAAGAGGGCCGGGGGATAAGCTAAAACTCTGGGATCAAGGGGCGAGGATCAGTGTGTCGGTCAAGAAGCCCAAAGGGTGTGCTGCTGAAAGGCTGTACCGGTGAAGGGTTCTAAAGCGCGGAGGGTGTGCCGAGCAGGGGTCATGCCAGCGAAGGAGGTGAAGGGCCATGAGGCGTACCAGGCAAGGAGGACCCAGGGTGTGTCAGGGGGCATAGAATAGGGGTGCACCGTTGGAGAGGGGGGCCAAGGGCATGCCACTGAGGAAGTGTGCCGGCGAAGGCTGGCCCCACATGGAATAAGACGAATGGGGAAGAAGGCTACCCAGTCCCCCAGTCCTTTGTGATTGGCCAAGCTGGAGGAGAAGATTTTCAGTGAAGAGGAAGGACTGGGGATTGGACGTTCGGGGAACTGGGGAGAGAAAGAGGGATGGACG
Organism: Amorphophallus titanum; assembly: GCA_024336825.1. Classification (NCBI taxonomy): domain Eukaryota; kingdom Viridiplantae; phylum Streptophyta; class Magnoliopsida; order Alismatales; family Araceae; genus Amorphophallus; species Amorphophallus titanum. The sequence continues at coordinate 1,536,787 of JANBPO010006173.1, forward strand.
CAAAGAGGCCCTCACTGGGAGCAATGGGACCACTGACCTGTAGACGAGGACATGCTACTGGAGAGGTGGGAGGAACCCTCAGCCATAAGCGTGAACACAGTGAGACGGCAGAGGTAGCGAGAAAAAAAAGTAATGTCTTTATTCATGCAAAACCTGGACTAGGAGTTACAACAAAGGGGCAAAGGGAGAGAGAGGGACGAAGAAGAAAGGGGGAACGAGGCTGGAGTTGAGCGGGGGCAACGTCGCCCTGCTCTTCCCCACCCTATTTTTTTTCATCTCTCTCTCTCTCTTACTCTTTTCCTGAGGGTGGTCGTGGAAAAGGGGAAGCTAACGGAGCCCTCCTTCTTCTTCTCCTTCTTCTCTTCCTGGCGTTGATCGCCTGTGCCTTCTTTGAGAGGGCTCTCCCCTCTCTGTTGCATAGTGTCTTCCTCTGGTATGCAGTATATTCTCTGCTGTCTTCGCCGTGGAGAAGAATGACTCTTTTATACCCCCTTTCACCGCAGCGGGCTTGGTCGAGTGGCGGGAAGTGTCCCATTAAATGAGATTTGACCTCCCGTAGGGTGATAGCCAGTGTGGCCCCTTCTTGGGGTGACAACTCAACTGTACCCATTGCGCGCCAAAAATCCCCAAAGGGTGGCGTGAGATCTTCCGTGTCGGACGGACATGGGGAGGCCGTGCCACTGAAGGATGGGGCTGTGCCGCTGAAGGGGCCCAGGCAGCTATGCCGTTGAATGGGCTTTGCGCCGTGCCGCTGAAGAAGCCTTCACAGCGTGTCATTGCAGATGCCGTTGCAGCGCTTGACGCGTGCCGTTGAAGGGGCACATGAAGTGGTGTGCCGTTGAAGACACTAGTTGAAGGTGTGTCGTTGAAGGGCTTGTTGGGGCGTGCCGTTGAAGGCTACGCCAAGCTCTTGAAGGAGCTTGTGAGCATGCCATTGAAGGGCACAGGTGTGCCGTTGAAGGCCATTAGTGGGCGTGTCGTTGAAGGCTACGCCAGGTCTCTCTTGAAGGGGATTGGGCGTGCCGCTGAAGGGCACGGGAGTGTGCCGTTGAGGGGCACGTTGGGGCGTGCCATTGAGGGCACTTTGTGGGCTTGCTAAAGTGGATTTCGTGGCTTATTCTGGACCTGATCAATGATCCGTTTGATTTTCTTCGGGGGCCCACGGGCAGTGAGCTTCCCCAGGGGCTGTCTTCTCTTCGCTGTCGCAGTTCCGGAGACGGCTCCACGGCAGCATGTTGTCTGTTCGGAGGGTCCGGACGGGACGTATCCTCCAGGGTCTCTTCGGTTGACGTTGTTGTTGCTGTTGAACTGGCAGGGACATATGGGCGTGCGATTTTGCACGTCCACACCGGGCTGCCAGTGGAACATGTAATATCTGAACTGATCAACAATCGGGTTCCAATTAGGCCATTCCAGGGAAAGCTACAATGCACCATTGGGCATGAGAGCTGAAAATATGTCTGAGAGGGTCTCGGGTAAAGGAGGATATTGAGCCCTCTTTGGAGCTGGGCGCTTGGGTGCATAGCCATTGGGAGGAGGAACATTGTTGTATTGTGGGCGTTGTTGAGGCTGTTGGGGAGCAGGGAAAGAAAGTTGGGTATTTTGTGGAGCGGGAAAAGAAGGTTGGGGATTTTGTGGAGAGGGGAACTAAGGGTTACGGGGTCATTGTTGGAAGTGGGGTGGAGCGGGTTGGTTAGGGATGGGGAAAGCAACGGCTTGCACTTGCTCATTGGTTTGGACTCCTTCGGTGACGTGCCCCTGAGGTTTCCTATTATGCTTGGGCTTCTGGGCCTCAAAAAGAGTGTGAATGGGGGAGTCCTTGAACTATATTTGGATGAATCTAGCCCAGCTATATAATTGGTGCATATTGGCAATATCATTCATGGCCAAGATGTTGCAGAAGGTAGGGGTAGCATTAGAAATGAGTAACTTGACCTTCTCTTCCTCCGGAATGTGACCGGGCACACGGGCAGCCATACCAAATGTAAGATTTTAAGAAAATAATAATAATTTAATTGGTTTTGGACCCGACCGAAACCGGTACTATCATCCTTGGACCCGGAAAGACATTTCTCCCCCGCCCGAACTCTGCTGCTTCCTTGCCCTCTCTGCTCCAGTGCTTGCTGGGGCCGTGCTCTTCACCGGTTGGGGGAATGATGGCCGGTGAGGGCCTCTCTCCTCTCCGGCCGGAGACCTCTTTGCAGAAGGAGGTCTGGTCTCCCCTCCCTGGCCTTATGGGCTCTGCCTCTCTCCAGAGGCCCTATCCCACTGCGGTGTCTGTCTCCCTCCAAGGAGATCGCCTACAGATTGGTGTTGTGCTGCCCCCGCAGGTGCTGGGCCTTCTCATGGAGGGTGAGTTGGAGCCTTATGAAGCCTTGGACCCCTTCGACGGGGTGGCCCCCTAGTCGGAGGGTGAATTGGGTCCTCGTGTAACTTCACCGATGGTGGCCCTGCCACTGGTTCTGGGCAAGGAACAGGAGGACGGGTCAGCTCTTGCTCTGGTTCCGGTTCCTTCTGTCCTCGCCATGTCTTGGCCGACGGGGGATGGTGGGCAGTTAATGGTACTGCAGGAAGGGGAGGTGGCTCGAGGGCGTGCCAGGCTGGGGGTGAAGGAAGTCAAGGAGCTACTCGTCGAAGTTGAGGGTTTGGTGATGGAGCATGATAGGGGAGTGGCAGACCAAGTCGGCATTTCATTCGAGGCGACAGAGAAGGACTTGAAGGAGGTCTTTTCAAAGATCAATAAACGTTGGGGTGCGAGCATCCGATGTGGGGCACGGCATGCTATCGCTCAAGGGCTGGTAGGAGTGGTGAAGAGGGTGAAGGTGGGGGGGAGGGTCCACTGTCCAACTATCAATGAAGATTGTCTCGTGGAATGTGAGGGGGTTGGGGGCAATGGAGAAAAGGAGAGCTGTGAGGGATCTGATTACAAGGTGCAAAATCGACATCTTATGTATTTAGGAGTCGAAATGTGAAGGGGTCGGAAGTGCTCTTGTTAGGGAGCTAGAAGGGACCCGCCTCCCTCAAGGGATCGCCTCCCCGGCGGTGGGCAGTTCAAGGGAGATTATGGTCATATGGAACCCATTCGAGGTGGAGGAGGTGATGCAGGACAGGGTGATCAGCAGATGGGCCATCTCCTTACACTTCAGAAGCGTCAGGGACGGCTTCACTTGGGACTTCAGTGGGATTTATGGCCCTCTGTCCTGGGATGAGAAGAGGGAACTCTAGGAGAAGTTGATCCACTTTCACCCAAGGTCATTATGGAAATCAAGGAAAAGAAAAGGCAAGCGCTGAGGCAGCAAGTGCAGCAACAACAAGCACGGTCGCCACAGCAGTAGCCACCGCAATAGCAACAGCCGGTCCAAGACTTGGGATCCATCAAAACCCCATGCCTAGTCATCCTCCCGCTCCGTAGCCTCAGCCGCCGGCACTGGCTCAGGTTAACTTAGTTCAACCCCTGGCTTCTGACGTCGGGTGGTCATATGATGATGATGGTTCAGTCCAATAGCTTCTGGCCCTCCACCATAACCACCGCAACCCATCCTCACCCCCTACTCCCGTCATCCTCATGCCCAACCACCAAACCCTTCCTTCGCCTGCCAGACCACTCGTCTTGCCACCTACCTCCACCATCACCCCACCTGCCTCCGCTCCACTACCAGCACCCTCACCCGCGCTTCCGTCTCGCTCATTGCTTGTCACCCCCACCGCCGTTCATACACCTCCGCCCAATCCCTTGCTCACCATGCCCCCACTGACCTTTACGTCTCCACCAACACCCACACCCATCGTCACCGCGCCCGTGCTTAACCCTTCACCTGTCATTCTTCCACCACAACCCGTTACCTCCAACATCATCCCCACCACTCCCATCATCTCCGCCATGCCCTCTTCCATGCCACTTATCCACTCCATCGGGCCCATCAAGCCGTCAACTGATGCCGTGCTGGCACAAAACCTTGCCCTGTGGAGTGGGCATTTGTTTCGCAGGAATTATACTTCCACTGGTGCGCCTGCACCCAATCCCCAGTCTTCGCAACCGGTTGCTAATTAGCAAGAGTCCGAGCCACTGTCAAGTACCCAATATGATCTACTGCATCACTTAGACTGGGTGCTTGCCAAAATATCGGTGCTGAAGTTAATAAAAAGGTCCACCCTTCACCAAGACGCATTAAGAAATTTTCTTCAAAAGGTGATGGTTAGTGAAGACATGGCAGTTGACAGCCTACCGATGGCCTTGGCAGCTATTTCAAAAGGGCCAGCAATTACATTCTCCGAGACTGAGCTTGCACCTCCAGAAGCCCGACAGATGCCACTTTGCATTTCCATAATCTTGAAAAAAGTAACCATTGATGTGGCTTTAGTTGATATAGGGGCATCTATTAATGTTTGCCTGCTCAGCACTCTCAGGCCTTACAACCTATCAGAAGAACTCCTACGGCCGACCCCAACCACTATAGCAGCATATGATAACTCGAGGAGAGCATGTCATGGGGTTGTGACTATTCAAGCTGAGCTCGGAGAGTGATCGTTCCACTTTCCATCAAATTGAGCGACCATCGCAGAGAGAGAGTTGAGAGAGCAACCCTACAACCCATGCCCTCGGTGTGCCAGCCGCCCTTGAAATTGGGCATCCTTGGCCCATCTGGAGTTCATCCCTTGCTGGCCATTCCCTTGGAACCTCAAGGACCTACATCGGACCCTCATCCTCATCGTCGGTCCACCTACGGACCTGTGTGTACGCGACGCGGGTGAACCCGCTTGATTGAGTCCGCCATTTGGTTCGTGCTTGCTTGCTAGGTCCAAGGAGTGGTGTCACATCACAAGGACCCTGGATGCCATGACGTCAGGAGGGCTTACTCCATGCAATAGCGATAGGGCAACAGTAACACAGCAGAGATAGCTAGGGGCAAGTAGATTGGTCCCATCGAGGAGGGGGATCCACTCCCTAACTAGATTACATGGCTTAGATGCGGTGAGGGGCATTTATATGGGGGCGTGAGTGCCCGATTACAAGTGCTTGCAAGCCACGGGATAATTCCGTCATTTGTGACTGTCCCTGCGTCATTGCATTATTGTGTGGGTAATTTCATATTCACACGTAGAGTCCATAAGAGGACCTGTGACTCAGCTGGGTGTCACCCGAGGGGTGCCACAATGTCTTCCTGTCATTAGACAATGTCGAGGTCGGAGTAGTAGGGTACCGTAGGGACCATTGTGCTGGGGTAGTTAGGCATCACCACAGTCGAGGCGACCGAATGACATAGGCACCACTTGTCGTTGGAGCGACCGGGTGCTATTGAGACTTGAGTGGTCGAACGGCGTGAGCATTGCCATGACTGGAGCGACCAAAACTCATTGAGCTCAGGATTGCCGGGTGCCGTGGGCCCCAGTGGGACTAGAGTTATTGAGCGATTGGGCATTGCGGATCCTGATGTGATTGGTGTAGTTGGCAGTAGGGTGCTGAGGGCACCGTTGTGACTGAAGTGGTTGACAGTTGGGTGCCAAGGGCACCGTTGTGGCTGGGTTGCTTGACAGTCGGGTGTTGGGGGCACCGTTGTGGTTGGAGTGCTTGGCAGTCAAGTCTCGAGGGCACCGTTATGGTTGGAGTGCTTGGAAGTCGGGTGCCGGGGACACCGTTGTGAGTGAGTGCTTGATAGTCGGGTGCTGTAGATGTGTAAAGTTGCACGTCCATGTGTCACGACCAATCCAACATCAATAAACAGCTTCAACGAAAGAGATTGCAGAGAACACGTCCCATCCGGACCCTCTGAACAAACAATATACTACTAGGCTGACGCATGGGGTGTTGGTTGTCTTCATGTTGTTAGCCGAAAATGTGGCTCATGTCTGGCTAAGAAGCTGAGACTGTGGTGGTCGAATGACCTTGAGAAGTGTGATGGCCAAGGGCTAGAACTGGGGGCTGGGACTTGCTAACTAACCCGTGAAGAGATCGTAGCCGAAATGCAGGAGCTGGATATTGGTGCTAAGTCTAGGTGATTAGCTCACGGATGTGTGATGGCTGGATCGCTGGACTGGTGACTGGCACTAGGACTGAGTGGCTGGCCTACGAAGGTGTTGTAGCCACGATACTGGAATTGGGGATTGGCACTTGAACTAGGTGGCTGGCCTGTGACGGCACTGAAGCCATGCTGCTGGGACTGGAAACTAGTACTGGAACTAGGTGGCTGGCCAGTAGAGGCGTTGAAGCCACGATGTTGGAACTGGAGACTGGTACTAGAATTGGGTGGCCGGCCTGTGAAGGCGTTGAAGTCACGATGCTGGAACTAGAGACTGGTACTGGAACTGGGTGGCTGGCCTGTGAAGGCATTGAAGCCATGATGCTGGGACTGGAACTGGGTGGCTGGCCTGTGAAGGGGTTGAGGGCACGATGTTGGGACTGGAGACTGGTACTGGGACTGGGTCTCATCTGACCCTGAGGGTATAGTGGTCACCCTCGCTGCGGAGTGATCCAGAGATGGCCGTCGATAGGATGTTGGGATCGATGGCCCATGTCAGTGAGCAGTGGAGAAGGAGAATTTTTTTATTTTTCTCTTTACCAGCTCTACTGCCCTTTCAGGTTTTCGCCAGAGCTGGCCCCCTCTGACTTTTTTCGGTACACCCTTGCGGGTTTTTATATTGAGGGGTTACCTGATTTTGCCTGAGATGCCCTTACGAATTTTCACCTCAGCTGGGTTGATGGTAATTTTTACCCCCGGTGGTCCCGTAACGAGAGCCGACTGAGGCCGCCAGGACATCTCTATTTTTAACCTCATTTTGATATTATTTATTATTATTATTATTTTTTTCTTTTTTTTTTCCTTTTTTTGAGGATGGTCATCCGTAGCAGGACGCTATTGAGGGACGTATCCGAAAGCTGGCGGGTATAGGTGACTGGGTACAGTTTTGTCTCTACCTTAGGAGTTTATGAGTTATGGGGTCTGTGGGGCCAAGTAATGGGGGCATCCCTTGCCCCTCCACATTTTTTTTCAAGGCTTGGATTGCTCGTCGGCATGTGCCATTGTGTTCGTCATGTTTTTATGAGTCTAGTCATGTAATTACCTCTGCTGACGAATAGCTTGAAGAACAAGTTCAGAGAATAAAGAAACAAAGCAAGAAAACATAGAAATCCCAAATGGGAAATGTAGTTCAACACTAAGCAATCTCAGCTCCGGTTCTGAACCAAGAGACTGAGAGACCCTTCTCTCTCACAATCTCTCTACAATCCACTTTCAGAATAACTTCTTCTCTTCTCCTCTTTTTCTTCTCTCTTTGCTCTTCTCTCTTTTTCTTCTCTAGATCGCACAGATCGGCTACCGCTCTCCTGGAAGTTATCCACCACACATTTTCTCCAAAAGGAGAAACTTTCCTTTTATACCAGTAGTAGAAAGGGCTTGTGTCTTCCACAAAATCCTACCCTAGAGCCTCCACACGTGGCAGCATCTTACCATCCACTTTACACGTGTCACGATCCTGGCACTGCATCCAACCTTGGATCACGTGCCAACCTTATTTTCCACGAAACATTACCTATCAACACAGAAACAAACATTAGTTCAGTTGAAAATGTACTGGGTAGAAGAAAGATGCACGGAGTATGTTTTTAGTACATGTAGACTGACTGCTAAAGAATCTGCATGGACTTACTGTAGCTAAGGCAGTCATAGTACAGACCAGCTCGGACTTTGCTGGCTTAGCTACAGTGTCAACCCTAACTACAAAATATGCACGGGGTTGGACTAGATCCAATGGGCTCGGACCTACCAAGAACATACACTGTCTTTGCTACAGTGTATGCTTGGACTCTGACATGCAACGAGTAAAAAGTGCACAGACGTTATTATGTGCTCGTACTATGCTAGTGTATGTGCTCGGACATGCTCCAACATGCAACGAACCAAAATGTGCACGGGCATTGTTATGTGCTCGGACATGCAACGAACCAAAATGTGCACAGGCGTTGTTATGTGCTCGGACTTGCAGATGAATGTGCTAGGACTTACAGATGAATGTGCTAGGACTTGCTAGTGTACGTGCTCGGACATGTTGGTGTACGTGCTCAGACTTGCAGATATATGTGAACGGACCTTAAGAGGACATACACTAACTCTGCAACAGTGTATGCTCCAACTTTGATGATCGACGAGCAAAACATGCACAGGTGAAAATGTATGCTCGGACTTGCAGAGAAGGCATGATGCCTATGCTCAGACATGCATAGTTTTTATAACAGTGTATGCTTGGACATACAGAGAAGGCATGATGCATATGCTCGGACATGCAAAGCTTGTATAACAGTGTATGCTCGGACTTGCAGAGAAGGCTTAATGTGTTGACCTTGCCGTTTCTGTGTTTTCTGTCTTTTGCTTCAGGAGCGAGCATGGCGCCGAGGCGGAGGACTCGCTCTTAGCAGGGACAGTCGGTAGAGGTTCAGGAGATCCAGCAGGAGGTTCAACAGGAGCAGGAGGAGTAGAGCAGAGTGCCACCAGTGGCCACCGAGGTAGCAGATACTGCGAGGATTCCTAGGGCTGAGGATTTCTTCCGTGGCATGTACCCGCTTATGTCACAATAGTTCGGCGGAGAGGCTAGTGAGGGCTCGTCGACCAAGGGAGGGTCAAGCCGAGCAGTGAGGGATTTCATGCAGTTCCATCCACCTTACTATGATGGCCAGGTAGACCCTGATTTGGCTCGGAGATGGCTCGACGAGATGGAGTGGGTGTTCAGTTCCATGCAGTGTACTACGGAGGACAGGTGATGTTGGCCTGTAACCAGTTGCAGGACACGGCTCGAGAGTGGTGGACTTCTGAGTGGAAGACGTCTTTTCAGTCTCGCCCCCTTGAGCAGATCTTGTGGAGCAACTTTATCAGTGCTTTTGAGCGTGCTTAGTGCCCAGAGTATGTTGCTACGCAGAGGATGCGTCAGTTTCTAGAGCTGGTACAGGGCGACATGTCCGTGTTGCAGTACATGGCCCGATTTGTTGCGCTGGGTCATTATGCACCTCATATCATGGAGCATGAGAGGGTGAAGACTGAGTAGTTCATCCAGGGCTTGAGGTAGGAGCTGAGGCACCATTTGATCATGAACGCTGCCACTGATTTGGAGACGGCTTCTCGTATAGTGGCGTCTTTGAAGCTAGATATGCAGAGGACATAAGGACCAATTAGCAAGGTGCAGTCCTTGTCAGGCCGCAGCCAGCAGATGACTACCCAGCAGTAGAGCACATTCCAATTTCCTTCTGGTAGTTCAGGAGCTTCAACTCTGGCGGCATCAACGACGGGTTCTACATCTTTCAGTGCCAAGATCAAGAGGTTCTTCAGGAAGGGTTTCCAAAACAAGAAGGAGGGCCGAGAGAAGCGATAGGCTTCTTCGGGCAGTGTTCAGCAGCTGGCACCTTTACAGCGGCAGGGGTCAGTTGGTGGTTCTTATGTGCGGTGTTCCTGCTATGGTGAGTCACATCCAGGCAGGCAGTGTACGGCGTCGGTGATCTGTTTCAGATGTGATCAGCTAGGACATATGGCATGTGACTGTCCACAGGGGCCGCGTCAGCCACCCCAATTTTCACAGCAGTAGTAGCAGTACCCACAGCAACAGTTTCAGCTGCCCGTCTGCTGAACTTTCATCCGGTATTCCCTTTGAAGCAGTAGGTGATCTCCATGGAGCTGGAAGAGGAGATTAGGATTCTTCAAGAGAATCACCGAACCACTATTGAGTTGTTGACCTCTGCCAACATTGAGGATTACCCTCGCTGAGCGCTGCCTCCTGGTGGTAAGGACCTTAAGCTTCAGCTTTTGCACTTTCTTATTTGGGTTGGTTGAGGCCCTTGCTAATGACTTGCTTTTTGTTGAGTAGAAGCAAGACCCGGTGGTGGCGAGGGGCGACCAACCGATCGAGAGGTTGTCGAGCTAGAGGAGACGACTGCTCCGAGCATGCCTCAAGCTTCAGTAGGTCCCTCTTTGGCCTGGGAGAAGGGAAAGCAAATTGCTCAGGGTGATGCCTCCAAGCACCGAGGGTCCAAGCCGAAGGATGCCAGGGAGTGACTGCTGCTGGCTTCAATGAAGGCTCTAACCGTCGAGAAGAGTCGGTCGAAGAAGGCAAAGACTTCCCGCCCACAAAGGAGCTTGTAGTTGAGGGTGTCCATCGCCCGAGTCTTCCTCCGACCAAGCCAGAGGTGCCCACAGTGGTGGAAGGGGCCTCCTCTGGGCGGCTGAGCGAGAGGAGCTTGAGGGCCGGGTCCGAGAGACTGAGCGGGCCAAGGGGGAGACCGAGGTGGTGTGGGCCGAATCTGAGGCAAGGCTGACCGAGACTAAGACAGGGTGGGCCGAGGTTTAAGCAAAGCTGGCCGTGGCCCACTCGAGGGTGGCCGAGCTTGAGAAGAAGGTAGTAGGAGCTGGAGCGAAGGCGATCGAGTGATATCGGAGCTCAAAGGAGTACTAGGAAGCCCTGAAGTAGGTCACCTTCCCTTGTTATGAGCCAGGCTACCGACGAGGGTTGCAGATGGATTTTGCCTAAGGCTTCAGGCTGGCAGCCAGTCTGGACTAGGAATAGGTCGTTGACGAGCTCATCTTCCCCTAGGCAGTGCTACGATTCTAATGAGGATGGCTCGAACTCTCCCTCATAAACGTTGAGAGATGAAGGGCAAAGCGAAGGTGCTTCTGCCTCAGTAGAGGAGAGATCGACAACTCTGGATGCCTCGAGAGGGCGCGCAGACGGGGCAGTTCGCATACAAATAGGGTCAGTGCTTGGGCCAGCCTTCAAGAGGGGCAAAGAACTTTCTAGAGTTCCCCCATGTCCATAGACTAGAAAATTTGTACTTACCTTGTTATTACATTTCCGCTTCCTCTTTTGTAATTTCTCTCTGGACTAAGCAATGAGCTCTTTGCCGGTTTCTCAACCGTGCACGTCTGATCGCTTCCCTCGCTAGGGACGAGTGCGAGCTTGCTAGAGTCTTAGGTGTGCATTTCCGACTTGGTGTTGCGTCCGCGTCCATCGTCCCACATCACCTTATTTCCCCCCCTTTGCATACATGAATGGACTCTGGTCCCAACGTGCACGGAACATGCACTGACTTCACATTACATCGCACGGACCTTGTTCTTCAACCCCGTGCACAACGTGCATGAACCTTGTTCTTCAACCCCATGCACATCATGCATGGACTTTGTTCTTCAACCCCGTGCACAACGTTCTTCAACCCCGTGCACAACGTGCACGAACTTTGTTCTTCAACCCCGTGCAGACCATGCACAGACTTTGTTCTTCAACCCCGTACATTTGCGCAGACTTTGTTCTTCAACCCCGTGCAAACCATGCATGGACTTTGTTCTTCAACCCCGTGCGTATGCACGGACTTAGTCTAAACGTGCACGGACTTCACCCCTATCAAAAAAACCTGCATGGACTTGCCCAGAAACCTGCATGGACTTCGTCCCTTAACCCCGTGCATATGTATGGACTTGCCTAAAACCTACATGGACTTCATCCTTTAACACCGTGCATATGCACGAACTTCACTCCATAGCCTGTACACATGCACGGACCTAGTCTAAATCTGCATGGACCTTACCTAAATGTGCATGGACTTCATCCCTTCACCCTTCGCATGGGCTGCACACACCTGCATGGACTTAGCCTGGCACATTTGCATGGACTTTGTTCCCTTGTTCAAAACCTGCACGGGCTTGCCCCAATCTGCACGGACTTTAGCCCTTCATCCAGCCCCATCGAAGCTTGCACGACCATCCCCATGTCTTTCGTCGGTGCGCTCCTTCGCCGGTACACTCCTTGAATCTTCACCGGTGCACCGCCTCAGCTCTTCACCGGCACAGGCTTTGGAACCCTTCCCTGGCACACCTATCCCAGCCTTTCCCAGGCACACTTCTCCCAACGTCCTTCATCGGTGCACCTTCAGTGCCTTCACCGGCACACCTAACCTGGGCCTTCCCCGGTACACTCCCAACAAGCCTCACCGGCACGCCTCAACCCCCAGCCCAGCCCGGTACACTCCGTTCACCTTCTTCGCCGGCACACCCCTTTCTTGACCTTTCAACAGCCCACTCCTCTACAATAAAAATATAAAAAAATATAAAGAAATGAGAACGAATGAAATTCAAGAAAATTTGGATTAAAATGTATTAAAAAAGTGCCCTCAAACATCAGAACCTCTTTAGAAGATTTTGGGATTTCTTTGACAGTTAAACAAAGGTGTTCGGACGTTAGGCCGATGTAAATCAACACTGACTCCGGTTAGTGGGGAGAGGTCCAGCACCCGAACCTAAATCATCTGATATCATGCGCACACACGGAACAAACCCTCCATATACAAAGGGTAAATGTTTCCTTCCAACAAGAATATTTTTTTATTTTTTTAATTTATCTACGATAAAATAGAAAAGATAAATTCCGTGGCCAACAGACTGGCACGCACGGTGGGACCTTTCCCGCCTTTCTTCTTTCTGTCAAAGAAAGTCTCTAAACCTTTCTTAAGGTTCTGATCTCCCTCCTCTTCCTTTTACAGGATGGGAAGAGGAGGGCTTACGCATCTCTCTGCTCGCTCGAGAGCTTGCTGTGCCTCGGCGCACTATTCCGTTCGTGTTACGCACTACCACCACCAACACCAACAGCAGCAACAGCGATAGCAGCCGTCACCTACGGCCCCCACGTCGTTGCCAGCCATGCCAGGTTCGGATACTTGGCAACTCCGATCGTCTTCGGCGACTTTCCTGCGGTCGTCGGCTCACCGTTCTTCTTGGGCGTGGTACCTGTGGCTGAGACCAGTTCAGCCATGCCTACAGCAGCAACCACCGAGGGTGTCAGGCCCTCCGCCTCATCAACTGGCCAGGTTCGCTCGGTCAAGAAGATGACCACTGAGGGTGTCAAGCCCTCCACTTCAGCATCTGGCCAGGTCCGCCCGGTCAAGAAAACAACGATAGGGGGTGTTAGGCCCTCGGCTTCAACCATGGGTCGGGTTCGCCCGGCCACCTCGTCACGGACTAGGGGTGTCAGGCCCTTTGTCCCATCAAATGGCTGAGTCTTCTCGGTCAACCAGATTACTGTCGGCACCGCTCCTGCGCAACGGGGGCAGCGTGGTCGCCGCAATGGCACCAACTCTACGGCGGCCGCCCTCAGAGGAACTGCTCCTACTCAAAGGGGGCAATGTCGCCACCACAATGACGTCAAGCCTACGGCAGGCATCGCCAGCGCCGCTCCTGCTCAACGGGGGCAGCGCCGGAGCCGCAAGGGTACAAAGCCTGCAGCGACAACATCTCGCTCCGACAAGACTGTAATTGTCGGAGACATCCGCATTCGACTTGATGGAGGCGAGCCGATCCTACCACGGGACCGTCATGTCCCAACAGTCTCTACCTCTAACCGCTTCGAGCTCCTCCGACAAGTTCGGGAGGACGGAGCGAGGATCGAGGGAAGAAGGACGTCCACGCGATCCTCGCGACGAGACCTTTCCAACGGTACCTCCTGCGCCTCGATCAGCGACCGTTTCGATCAAAACCGGGAGAAGGGAAGAAAAATCCCAAATTAGGCCTAAATTTAACCAAAAAGAGATTTATATGGAAAACAAGACAAACGTCCGCCATTGGCGACGCATGAGGCGTCAAAATACTTCTGGCAAGACGAGGAACACATTCCCCTACCTTGATCGCAACGAAGTCCACCAGACGGTGCAGATCGGGCGACGGGGCATCGCGGCTCCTCTCGGCCCGTCTCGTCTCCATACTCCCCGAACCGCGGAATGGAGGGTACTGCCTCGACCTACTCATCGAGCCCGTTCCAACGACGCCTCCCACGCTCCGGTCCGACGTCGTTACACCCAAAACCGAGAGAGAATGAGAGAGATGGAGAGAGAGCGCATGTGAGAGAGAAAGAGAGGGAGAGAGAGAGTGTGTGTCGTCGAGAGTGAGGAGAGAGAAGGGTGAGGGTGGGTTAAAATGTGGGATTTTTGATTTTCTTATTTTTTTTAAAAAATATTATTAAATTACACTTTAACCCCTCAATTCTCTGAAATTATAAATATGCCCATTTAACTTCTATAATCTTTTAATAAATTTTGATAAATGTCAAACCAAGGCCTAAAAATCTACAAAAATAGCCGAAACGATCCTGGCGAAGAGTACAATGCGACTGCAGCGACCATGAGTCGAGGAACTGAAGGATAATCAGAACGAAGTGCTCTCAACTCAGGGCTGCAAAGGTAGTCCGAAACTCCTCTAAAAGGATCCGAAACTAAATAGAGATCCGACAGGACCTAACAACGATCCGCCAAAGATCCAGGATTTTACACCCCTCCACAGCGGGTTGGGGCATTCCACTGGTTGGGTCGCTGGCGTGAGACGGGATGTTCCTCGTAGGATGAGAAGGTGCGCCTTCCTCCATCGTCGCGGCCTTTCCCTTGTCACCGGCAGTCCTCCAACTGGAGCTTCTTTGCACCATGTTGGCTCTTTGCCCGTTTCCCATAGACGGTACCATATGTAGAGGGCTGATCCCGCGCTGTCCCTGAGCTGAGGACGATGACCATGATTGTGAGAATTGCAAGAAGGGAAACGAATCAGGGGTGCCCAGGGATGGATCTCCAGGGAAAACCCTCCGATTCTTAAGTCAACAAATATGGTAGAGCTCTAATACGAAGTAGAGGGGTGAGGATGAGATGAGGGCACAAGATTCCTCTCCACCAAGTGGTGAAGTTACTCTTGCTCAGGGTTAGTGCTCCTTAGATGTGCTTACCTCTCACAGGAGGGTCTCCCAGGTTTATATAGTGACTTAGGGAACGTAAGAGTCCTGTGAGCCTAGGAGTTTCAGGGGAGGTTACGTCCTCTTCGTGGGTTCTTTATGACCCGAGACTCTTGATTTCCGTTATCCTCTTGATTCCCCTGCTTATAAAGGGCACGTAACGGTTGCATAGATAAGCTTCCATCAGTCAGTCCGAGCATGGAGCCTTGGCTCAAGGGGGTCTCCCGAGTGATAGGCACTAGGCTTGGGCGGGATGCAAGGTCCCGAAGGGACTTTCTTGATTGATCTGATGCTCAGACTTTCGAGCCCATAGGTCACCTAGGAAGCGCTTGATCTGAGTGGATTATTGGGCTTGAAGCTAGTGGGCCCCGAGGGGGGCTATCACTCTAAGGAGCTGAGCCTCGTTTGGTCTGGTAGGACCTTGTTTGGCCGTTCCTTTCCAGGTGGTAGAATTCCCCCTCTCCAGCTTCTTAAACCCATAATCAACCCTATAGAGGTGCAAAAGTCCCAAGCCATGGTGCTCTGGAGTGGAAGGATCTTCTACCATGTTTTCCCCTAGAACAGTCATGGCCCAGAAAAGTCTCAGCAGGAAAGAGGAACGGAAGAGCAATTAGAAGAATCCACGCTGGGGAAACAATATGACCTGTTGAAACATTTGGATAAGACACCGGCCCGGATCTCCATTCTCGAACTAATTAAGAGGTCCAAGACCCATCAAGAGGCCTTGATGGAGTACCTTCAGAAAGTAATGGTGAATGAGGACCTCTCTGTGGAGAAGATCTCGGCAGTGTTAATGCCGACAAGTACACAACCGGCTATCACATTTCAAGATCACGAACTAGCCCCCCAGGAGGTTCGCAAGTATGCTTTGTGTATTGCGGTGAAGATCCATGGGGTGTCTGTGAATCCATGCTTGGTGGATATGGGTGCATCAATCAATGTGATTTCCATGAGCACTCTCCAATTATGTGGGGCTGACATAGAACAAATAAGGCCTTTGGCGATCATACTCACGATGTATGATAATAGCAAAATGCCACCGAAGGGAATGATTACTCTTAATGTAGAAGTGGGCCTTGTCGTGGTTCCCACAGAGTTCCACATCATGGACATGGACCCGACATTCAAAGGCATATTGGGTCATCCCTACATAGAGGCCATGAACGCCGTCCCTTCTACCAACCACCAATGCTTGAAATTTCCATACAAGGGGTGGATTGTCAAAGTGTTTAGGATGCCCATCCTTCCTATGGTGAATGCTATCACCACTTCCATGCCCTCTATTTGGCCGACCCACAAGCCTATTCTTTCGCTACTGGATGTGAGTGACTCTTGCCGTACCCGATTGACACAAGGGAAGCCGCTTCCCACGCCAACTTCACGTCTCCCATTCCGTTCTAAGGGATGGGAGATCACAAGGAATATCGGCTATCAACAGGGTAAAGGCTCAGGGGCACAATTTCAGGGGAGGCAGAGACCGTTGAAGAAAACAAGGATAATCCTTAGAGCTGGTCTGAGATTTGAAGGGCCAATTGAGGTAGACGGGAAATCCCTAACATGGTCCCTATACTCTCATTTCAGAAAGGGGCCCACTGTGTAAATGGGGGATTTCCCATAAGAAACACACAGGGAGTCACAGGTTGCCTACTTAGCTGAAGATTGCTCAAGGGCCCCAAAAAGAGGAAAGGTTGATGACCCAGATTGTGAATGGAACAAATGGTTTGACATACCGTGTATTTCCACTACACTGCATCAGATGTTCTTGCCTCCACACTCAGAAGGGATACTTTTGATCTCCGATGTGCCAGAAGATGCCATGACTGTTGCTAGAACTCCAATCTATCCTCGCCAAGGGGACGTTGCCACTGACAGATTATTATCCGTCATTTTCTCTACCAATTCTCTCCAGCCTTTGCTGCTGCCTTCCTCCTGGGCCAGACTCATGTCTGATGATCTTCCCAGGTCCCCTTCTCTACTTACATTGCTACGCGGGTTTCTCAACCCGCGCCAAGTTTTCAATCATGATCTGCTCTATGAGCCACCCAACTCCTTAGCTATAATCCCCTTATCTCATTTTCTAATTTTTTTAATTATTTTGTAATAGAAAATAAAAATGAAAAAAATGTCAACTTTCAAACTCCTCAACAACACATTTTCATTGAGGAGACTTCTTACATCTCCCATGAGTGCGCCCCGACTTACGGGCCACTCATCTAAGAACTGAACCAGACTCTAACTGGCCCTTATGGGCTTTATAAGACCAGCCCATTAGGGACTACAACTCATTAATAGACTTCTAACTGACCTAAATATCACTAGATATGTAAGAAAAAAATGGGTAAAAGCTCCTTGGTGTTACGCAAAGTCCTATAGGGGGTCTTCTCTGGCTTGATGTCCTCATCACTGCGTCAGTCGGAGCTGGGCCCGGGGGTTGGTGCTTGCCTGGGCTGGGATTGGTCTAAAACCCCTACGGGGACCGGTAACAGGAGATCCGAGCCTGACGCTCAGTCTAGCTGCCGAGATTAGTAACTGGTGTGGTGCATTGGTGGCACCAAAAGAGACAGGAGCTGGGGGTGGCGGTGGAGCAGCCACAGGGACCACACCCAAAAAGTAGGGTGATCCGACGACCGGGGTGAAAGTATCGAAAGTGATCGGCACCGCCAAGTAGCCCACCTGTGCGTGGGTGGTGATGACGATGGGACTGTAGGTGACGGCCGCCATAGTTGTGGAAGCATCGGACGAGCTGGGTCAACTGCCGCTGACAGTCGTCGAACACGATCCGACAACTAGGAGGCGAACTGGAAGCTACTAGAAAGCACGAACAAGTGCTCTTCTTCTACCACTCCTGCAAGGACAGGAAAAGTGCACCAGGGCTTCAGGGTTGGCATGGACTTTCTCCTCAGTAAAAAGAAGGAAGGTGGGAGACGTCCCACTGGGCGTGCCATCCTTTTGTTCGCGCGCGAGCGGGCGTATTGCCAACGCGATGCGGGTGCGGTGACCGGAGTGAGGGGTAGGATATAGCTACGGGAGAGGTGTCGGAATGCGATGTATTCCGGGAACTCTCTCTCATGACCGTATCTTTCTCAGAGCGACACCGTGCACTCACCTTTTACGGAGAGTCGAGGGGAGGCCGAGTGACACAGGAGGTTTCTGAGTTTGGGGGGAAACATGGCTGGGATGCGGGCGTGCCAATCGATTTCTCGACAATCACCCGTGGGACCGAATGTTTAACTGGGAATGTGCCGCCAGGGCGCGGCACGTGGACTCAAGGGGTGCGAGTGCGCAGTGGGGAGGGAAGGATGGTTCTGTGGGTGCGAGTATGCAGGCGACTGTGGGGAGTCATGTACGGGACATCTTTCCCCACCGACCGTAAGTAGTCGGTGTTTATTTACATCGGATTGAATTTGAAGACCTTCGTTCCATGCCGAAGAGGAGTCCGTATATTCCTGAAGTCCTAGGTGGAGAGCCGGGAGCACTTTGCAGCTGTAGACCATGAGGAACTTCTTCCTCCCTTGAGCTTCCGGGAAGGGACCCAATATGTCTATCCCTCACCGAGCAAATGGTAGAGGCTCCATCAGGGTATGTAGCTGTATAGCTGGTTGGTGGTGCAAGTTGGAGAACTTCTGGCACTGGGGACACCTCCAGGCATACTTGAGGCAGTCTTGTTGCAGGGTGGGCCACCAATATCCCTTTTGGATTAAAGTTCGCGCGAGTGCTCGCCCACCCACATGACTTTCGTAGAGTCCTTCGTGGACTTCTTGAATGGCCTACTTGGCCTCCGTGGGGAATAAGCACTTTAATAGTGGAGCTGAGAGGGATCGACGGTACAGACGACCGTCGACAGCTATGAAGTGCACCACTGGTGTTCGCCTACGGCGAGCCTTAGCGCGGTCACTCGGGGGCTGTTGTCGTAGTAGGAAATCCAAGAGGGGGTCCATCCATGGGGGTTCACAGTCGATGGCATGTACCTGGGGTGTTGGCTCTTCTATGCTTGGCGCTGATAACTCCTCCATTAAGATAGATCTCAAGTTGGAGACCATGGTCGCTGATGCTAGACTGGAGAGGGCGTTTACTCAGACGTTCTCCTCCGTGGGAATGTGGACCATCTCGAAGTGAGAGAATTCTCCTGTCACGGCCTTGGCCTTCTCCAGATACTTGATCATGGATGCTTCGCGTGCTTCAAATTCCGCCTTGACTTGGCTGGCAACGAGTATGGAGTCACTATATACTCATACACTGGCCTCCCCCAGGTGCTTTGCCAACGAGTATGGAGTCACTATATACTCGTACACTGGCCGCCCCCAGGTGCTTTGCCAACGAGCATGGAGTCACTATATACTCGTACACTGGCCGCCCCAAGGTGCTTTGCCATACGAAGCCCTGAGAGGAGCACTTCATATTCGGCCACGTTATTCATGGTTTGGAAGTTGAAACAGAGGGTGTATTGTAGCTCTATCTCCTTTGGTGATAGTAGGACCAATCTCACTCTGCTACCCGCTATGCAGGATGATCTGTCAATGTATAGTTCCAACATTGGACCTGAGGACTACTCAGGCACGTCCTCTGTGGGTGTTGTGCACTCCGCTACGAAGTTTGCGAGGGCCTGGGCCTTGATCGTAGTCCTCAGGCGGAACTTGTTGTCAAACTCGCCCAGCTCATGACACTAGCCTCCTCCCAGGTGAGCATGACGCTCATCGTGCTCGGTGTCACCGATAGGTAGAGAAGTAGTTGTTCTCCCTTTTGTGGCTTAGAAAGTACTTTTCTCTCTTCTTATCTCTTTTCTTCTCTTCCTTTTGTTGACATGTAACACAGGGTATGCCCCGAAGCATATGTAGCTTACCCCTTTTAGAAATAGAAAACTATTCATCCATATGCCTCTTTTGTGTGCAAGGTAGTCCAGAATCTTTTCTTTCTCCTTCTTTTCTTCCTCTTTTTTGCATCTTGGTGAAGTGCGAGCTTGCACCAGGAGTTCATTTGAGGAGCACTTTGGTTGGGTTCGCGAGGGCGCATAAGAGAGTGTTCGCCTCCCCAAGGGAGAGACGAGGGGATCACTCCACCAAGCGAGCCACGCGGTCCACCGAATGATTTTGCGGGGGCGTTGGACCCGAGTAGGTTGATTTGACCCTTCAGGGGACGGAGAGGGGAGTTTGTTCTTCAAATGATCTGGGCAAGGGGCCCACACCAAGAGGGTGTATTCGTCACCAGAAGAGACGGAGAGAAGAGTTTGTTCTTCAAATGATCTGGCCGAGGGGTCCAAATCAAAATGAGTATTCGTCACCCGAAGGGACGGAGAGAAGAGTTTATTCTTCAAATGATCTGGACGAGAGGTCCAAATCAAACGGGGTATTCGCCACCCGAAGGGACGGTGAGAAGTTCGTTTGTTGGCACCAAAAAAGGGGTGCCGGAGCTAACGCGGTTTATTTGTCTCTTGAGCTATTTGTCGGCACCGGGCTAGTGCCTATGCAAGGAAGGGTGGTTTATCCCTCAGTCCAAGCGAAAGGCTCGGGCAAGGTGTTCATTCGTCGGTGCCAACGGGGTGGCGGAGCCGACGTGGTTTGTTGTCTCTTGGGATATTCGTCGGCACCAGGTCGGTGCCCACGCAAGGGAGGCATTTAATTCCTTAGTCCAAACGTAAGGTTCGGACAAGATGTTCATTCGCCGATGCCACCAAGGTGGCGGAACCGACGCGGTCTATTTGTCTCTTGAAGTGTTCGTCGGCACTGGGTCAGCGCCTACGTAAGAAAGGGCTCAATTCCTTAGTCCAAACGTGAAGTCCAGGTAAGGTGCTCATTCGTCGGCGCCAACAGGGTGGGGGCCGACGTAGCTTGTTTATCTCTTAGTGTGTTCGTCGACATCGGGTCAGTGCCCACGCAAGGAGGAGATTTATTCCTTAGTCTAAACGTAAGGTCTGAGTAAGGTGCTCATTCGTCAGCGTCAACAGGGTGGCGGGACCGACGTGGTCTATTTGTCTCTTGATACTTTCGCCAACACAGGGCAATAATTCGGAATGGGGGAACCACCTCCCCCTCATCGCAACTATAGCATCCTAAAGTCGATGAACTGAGAAATAAACTCTCCACAGGATTTCGTAACTTGTACGAGAGAAAAATTCACGTGAATCGTAAAGCGCAACTCAGGACCCACAAAAGCGATCCGAAAGTTCTCCGATAATGATCCGAAAGATTCAATAAGAATGCAGGCTATTACAGTCTCCCCTCCTTTAAGAAATTTCATCCTCGAAATTTAAGGACCTAACAAGAAGAAGCAGGGAAGAACAAACCTAAAACACTAACACCTAGAACTGAACTACACAAATCTCGAAAAATCACAATTCAGAGGAACACTATCAGACCACCATCACAAGCACAAGCTCTGGATCTCAAGACAAATCGATCCAGAGAACGAGGATGGCACACGAGTAAACACAAGTCTGACACCTCCGAAACAAGGGCAATGTCACTTACGTCTCACAGGAAAGGAGACATAACCCATGCCACGAAGATAACTACCGAGAAAGCAAAATGACAGACATGACAAGCATCAATAGTCCTCTCAGCTGACACTGCACCACATCGGCTCCAGTACCAAGAAGGCACACTGGACGCCAACGATAGCATTGGACCACAAGCACAATCAAGTCCGTCCTCACTCAGATATTACATCTGATTCGAGTCGCATGCCAACTCTATCAGGAGAGAAGTGTACAGCAAAACCAACTGACAAGACCTCGGTCCACACAGTGCCAACATAGATTCACTGGGAAACAACGGCCAAACGACGACAATGACAATAGCAGCACTTGTAGAATCGCGACTCTACACTCAACACAGAACTACGGAACACGACTGCAAGCTGGGTCACATCTAGGCACAACAACGGCTGAGCACACGACTACAACATACGAGCCATGCTATGAGCAGCTCACCAAGAAAGACCCACGACAACAAGGACCACAATCTTTGGAAATGTATCTCAAGGACCACGATCACGTCCTGCGAACACAATACCCAAGAGAAAGTTATAGAAGAGCAGAGGGTACTATATCAGCAATTAAGTCGACACATTCCCCAACTCTTACAAATGCCCATGCCAACAACATAATGCCTCCAGCAACAACGGCACGGCAACCAACAACTTCAAGGCACAGGAAGCCAAGATGAAGTCACATCGAGGAAAATAATTCTCTTGACCGGCTAGAATCTTACAATAAAGACCCTGGACCCGTGGGTGACCAGCCCACACGCTTCCGCTGAGCACTCAAATAACGCACATAGGCATCAAAAATACCTCAGAATCTGCTTAGCATAGAGCCCATTCGTCCTGACCTTCCCCTTATCCAGGTTCTAAGAGAGAGGTGGGATAGGTCTAGCCGGGCATTCCTGCTACCATGGGGGCACATGGTTCCCAGCTTGGAGGACTTAGCCAGGATCACCGGGCTGAGGGTAGACGGAGAGGCGGTGAGTGGGATCACCCTACCCGACTATGGGGAGCTGGCCGAGCGCCTACTTGGACTAGAGACCATAGCCGAGGGGGAGTGCCGGACTATCTATAGGACAGATCTGACTACAGCCATGGGTTTAGAGGATTGCAGGCAGAGGTCTAGGGAGACCCTGTCACAGTGGCTGGCGAGGTTGATAGATAGAGCCCGGACCACCTATTACCATGACCCGACCCAGAGAGAGAGAGAGTAGACATAGATTTAAGGCGGTTCTTGTTCTTTTTGTTGGGGTGACTGATGCTCGGGACCAAGGGTGACATCATGAACTGCCGGTTCGTGAGTGTGCTAGAGGACTTGGACAGCGTCGACAGATACGCTTGGGGGGCTGCTATGCTGGCACATATGATAGCTGACCTGTCCATCGGGACAGGACGTGAGATGACTGTCAGTGGCTTCTCACCATTTCTTCAGGTATGCATGTTCTTCTAAATGAATATGAAATGCAAATGTCTTAACTTAATGCATGTGACTAATGCAAACTAAAAATGCAGATTTGGAGCCATCTATACATGCCTATGAGGCGAGTAGACGTGCGACCGAGGAATGAGGGTGCATTCCCCTTGGCGAGGAGGTGGCTACCCTACGTGAGCGGAGCACCACACGCCTTCGAGCTACACGTACTCCGGCGGGAGTTCAGGGACTTCCCACCCTCACTGGTACGCTTCTGTGACCCAAATGAAATGAATGATTATGCTCATGATGTGATGTATATCTGACTAACTATTCTTGATGATGATGTGATGTGAATGTAGGTGGTGTGGAGACCATACCAGGGTATGACCGAGGAGGGCCAGCCCTGGGTGACCGCGGGCCGACCTCTATTCGAGCGGGAGCTTTGGCTCCATTGCCTGAATGAGATCGAGCCCCTGTGCCTCCGGCTAGTGATGAGGACCCTCGGCCTCCACCAGGAGTGGATCGAGGTAGCGGAGCCGCGTGGGATTGGGAGAAAGACCCATGGCCGAACGAAGGCCACAGACTGGAGGATCTGGTTCACAGAGCAGTATGCGGACTGGCAGCGTGGCGGCACCAGGGTGACCTCCCAGGCGACCGACAGCTCCGAGTACCTCCGATCGGATCGGCTTCCTCGTCGTGTCAGAGGTAGGGGGATGGACTCTCTTCCTCGCTAGGAACCCGTCGGTACCACATGTGCCGTGATCCGATGCCAATTGCATCATTTTCTGTGCATTGTTCCATGTTAGCATAATTTAGTCGTTAAATTATGAAATTATTTTTATAGCCATTGTATTGTGATTTTAATGGCATGTTTAGTTATAGAATGGATGTTTGGATGCATGGTTTGGCAGGTTAGTTTATTTTCGTGCGTCCCCCGTCGATTTCGGTCGACTGAGAGGGAGTTCGGTATCGAACTCGTCCAACACGTAACCCAGTTGACATAACGCGCCAGGACCGGTGCGTTGTAGTCTTTTAACGTGGCTAAAGTGGTGCATTATGTTCCCTTTGACGGACTCCTCCAGGTCTACCATTTGACCATTGACCAGTCATTTGACCATTGACTCAGTAAGGTGGTTAGCATAGTGGTGTAGGGTAGATCCGTTAAAGTCATATAACCCCCCAGATCTGGTGCGTTATATTATGCATCAAAATTGTGGATTTTTTGTTGATTCTTGGCGTTCGGGTGACTTTAACGGACTCGGTCCCGTGCGTTATAACCTCATAACTCACCAGACTTGGTGCGTTATGTTTCTGTGGTTTCTGATTCTTTCGGGTGTGTATAACGGGCCATGGGAGGTGCGTGATACTCAGCATAACGTCCCATGCTTAGTGCGTTATGCCCTGCGTTTCTAGTTACATTGCATTGGTTGGTTAAGTATAACGGTCCACGGGAGGCGCGTTATACTGAACATAACGCCCCATGCTAGGTGCGTTATGATCTGTGTTCTTGGTTTCTCGCCATTGTTCAGTTGAGTACAACGCACGGGGGTAGGGGTTATGCTGAACATAACGCCCCAGTGGTGGTGCGTTATGGTCTGCATGCCTGTGTGCTTGTGTTCACATAGGTGTTCAAGTGAGTTTAACGGATGTAGGGAGGTGCGTTATATGCCATATAACTCCCCTGCCCTACTCCATGATGTCAGGTAATGGTCCCAGCTTGGTTCGTTATACCTTTTGCCATTCTAAAAAGAGTATGTTTAGTTCCTAAAGCATTCAGTAGTGCATATTCCCCAT
The DNA here is from genome assembly GCA_024336825.1 of Amorphophallus titanum. Taxonomy (NCBI): domain Eukaryota; kingdom Viridiplantae; phylum Streptophyta; class Magnoliopsida; order Alismatales; family Araceae; genus Amorphophallus; species Amorphophallus titanum. Next base: position 1,561,208 of record JANBPO010006173.1, read on the forward strand.
GTTGAAGTCATTTTATAAAGTTATGGCATTATTTTAGACCCTGATAGAGTAGCTTTCTCTTTCCTTGTGATGGAGTCACTAGTCGTAGCCCAGCGACCTGAGTGTCGGCCCACCTGGGAAAGGTGGAGGGGTGTTTCCCGTTGACGGTTCTTACCTTTCTTTTCTCCATGTTTGATGTACTTAATCCCTTGCTTGCCATGAATAAAATTCGTTTTGTTCTTGTTCTTGCTCCCCTTTCTTTTCTCCATGTTTGATGTACTTAATCCCTTACTTGCCATGAATAAAATTCATTTTGTTCTTGTTCTTGCTTACCCTTTCTTTTTATGTCGTGTCACTTCTTGGGGAGTTCTCCCTCCCTACTCGCTTCCCTACCATCTTCTTCTGCCCATGGTGGCTTGATTCCCTTTGGGGGGGGTAGACCTCTAGCCTTCATCCTTACCCCTATGCCATGAGGGGGAGTCTCTTCTTCTTCCTTGAGGGCCCGACAGCCCCCTAAACACCACCGTTGAACCCTGTTCCCTAGCTACCTTAAATCCCAACCCTGGGCCTTTCCTCCATCCAAGTGATCCCACCGGCCAGCTGAACCAAACCCCAGATCCCATGGCCTTCCCTCTCTCACGAGCCTAGAACCACTTTCAGGACCCTTCGCCGGTACAACCTCCCAGTGCCCTCGTCGGTACACCCTCAGCCCCCCTTGGCCTTCTTGGCTGGTACACCGTTGGCCACCCTTCCCCGGTATGCCCCAGGCGATTTCAGTGGCGCGCTTGTAAGCCTTCCCCGGCACACCTCCCTAGTGTCTCTGCCGGCACACTAACCAACCACTTCGGCGGTACACTCCCAACCTGCCTGGCCTGGTACACCCTTCAACCTTTTAGCGGTACACTTCCAACCTGCCTGGCCCGGCACACCCTTCAACCTTTCAGCGGTACACTCCCAACCTACCTAGCCCAGTACGCCCTTCAACCTTTCAGCGGTACACCCCTGAGCTCCTTATCGGTACACCTTCTCTTGCCCTTTACCCTAGCTATCCATAGCTGGCCTGAGAGTTCTCTCTCTCTCATCATCTTCCCACATTTTTTGAGGTTCAATCCAAAGGTGTTGCCGCCTACGGGCGCCCACCTCCTATTGTTGGGTTCCGCCACTCCATGTGGGCACGTTCCCCGTATCTCCCTTACACTCGGGTCAAGGGGAGATGCTGCCCTTTTTTTTTTTGTCAGAATTAGTAATGATGTGTTAAAAGACCAAAGGGAGCAACAAACAGATAGAACAATAAGTAATAGAACACTTTAACTAAGGTAAGTGAACCATGGACACCACAAAGAGATTTGGACTGAGTAATGACAGGAGGAGGAAGGGACAATTTGTATAAAACTGTACAAAAATTAAGAAAAGAAGAAAAGAAAGGCCTTAAAAGAATGAAGGAGTTACTTTAATAAATCACGCCTTAAAGAGAGGCGTTAATTTAATAGATAATGCCCTTTGTGAGGACGTCAATTGATTCCGGATAAAACGGAGAAAGAGTCCTAATTGGAGTAATCTAATAAGTAACGCCCCTGGTCAAGGCGCTACTTAAATAAGGGACGCCCTTTGAAAAGGCGTTAATTTTATTACTCACGCCTCTTCTCAAGGCGTTAATTAAAACGCGCCCCTAACCAAGGCGTTACTTCTCAGAGAATCGTAAAACGGAATGGCAGTAGTGTTCCCTCGAACCGGGAGTCTTAACAGAGTAAACATCAACGGGGGAAATAGATTAAGTTGGGAAGACTTCCTCTACTTGAACTCTACCCTAATAGGGCTTCCTAAGGCCTATAAATACCCTCTTCCCAACCCTAGAAACCCTTTGATTGCCCAGCCAAGCCAAGCCACGGTAGGTTATGTAGGTTTTTCTTTTCCTCTTATTCTCTTCTTACTTCTGATATCTTCTTCTTCCTGTACGGTGCAGAAGAGCCCGTTGATCTGTTCCTTCTGCCAAGATTGATCGTCGAAGATCAACCCAGTTGCTTCCTTCTTCTACTGCTATTGTGGCTATTGCTGTACGACCTGCTGCAGCACCTTCTTCCTGCAGCCTACGGAAGTTCTTCTACGTTGCTGCTGTTGTTACCATCTCTCAATAGAAACTATTCTGGCTTGCTGCGGTTGCTGTTGCTTCGGCTGTGACAGAAGCCCTTCAGCCTTCGTGATCTGTTGCTGTTAGCGTTCCAGATCGTAGCAAGGACCCGTTCTTCTATTCTCCTTTCATCTTCTTTCCAGTTCAACGCCCAGCTCGTCAAATCAGGTAGGGATTAATCTTACAAGCACTAGATCAAATTTAAACGTTTAAAGCATGCATCATCTAGCTAGATAGGCTTGTTGTTGTCGTTTTCTGGACGGTTTTGAAACGCGCCCTTGCTTGAGGCGTTACCTGACTTGCTAACGCCCTGAGGCAAGGCGTGACTTTTATTAGTAACGCCCTCTGGTAGGTCGTTATTTTACTCACGCCTTCACTGTAGTCGTTATTTTCTGAATGATTTGTAGTGCTGTTTAATTAACGACTTGTTCCAAGGCGTCAATTGTCTTGATAGCGCCCTTTCATAAGGCGTTATTTTGCTCACGCCCTTTTGTCCTGTCGTTAATTGTTTTATTAACGCCTGCATCAAAGTCGTTACCTACAGTTTTATTTATAATCGAACAGAACTTTAAAAAAATGGATATATATTTATATTTCTTTTTATGTATTTTATCCAAATTTCCCATGCATTTCATTCATTCTTATTTTTTTGTATTTTTTTTATTATGGAGGAGTGGGCCGTTGAAGGGCCAAGAAAGGGGTGTGCCGGTGAAGCCTGACTGAGCACTGGGAGAGTGTACCGACAAAGGCATCAGAAGGTGTACTGGGGAGAAGAAGGGTAGGTGTACCGACGAGTGAATGGGTAAGGCATGCCGGTGAGAGGCCACCATAGGGTGCACCGGCGAAGAGTTGGGAAAGGTGCACCAGTGAAGACAGAACATGTGTACCGGTGAAGGGCATTGGGAGCGTGCCGGAGAAGGCTAGGGTTAGGCGTGTCAGCGAAGGCACTGACAAAGTGCACTGGTGAGGGCAGGAAGGGTGTACCAGCGAAGGATCAAGGATAGGTGTGCCGGGGAAGATCTTCAAGGCCTGTGTCGGTGAAGGGTTAAAGAGGGTGCACCGGTGAAGGTCTGGGGGAGGGTGTACCAGCGAAAGACAAGCCCCGTGCAGGTTTCAACTGAACTGGATGAAGTCCGTGCATGTTCAGTAAAGGAGCAGAGTCCGTGCAGACGTACAAATTCTGGAATGAAGTCCATACAGGTTTTCAACACAGGAGCCAAGTCCATGCAAAGCTGGGAGTTAAGTCCATGCAAGGTGTGGAGGAAGTCCATGCATGTTTGGATGAAGTCCATGCAAGTTTTAGGGCCAAAGTCCATGCATGTGGGACAAAGTCCATGTGGGTTTTGGACGAAGTCCATGTAGGTTTTGGGGTTGAAGTCCATGCGTATGCACAAGCAAAGTCCATGCATGTTTAGGTGAAGTCCATGTAGGTTTTGGGGTTGAGTCCGTGCAATGTACGGGGTTGAAAAAATAAGTCCGTGCATGTTATGCACGAGGTTGAAGAACAAAGTCCATGCATGTTGTGCATGGGTTGAAGAACAAAGTCTGTGCATGTTGTGCATGGGGTTGAAGAACAAAGTCCGTGCATGTTGTGCACGGGGTTGAAGAATAAAGTTCGTGCATGTTGTGCACGGGGTTGAAGAACAAAGTCCATGCATGTTGTGCACGGGGTTGAAGAACAAAGTCCATGCACATTGTGCACAGGGTTGAAGAACAAAGTCCATGCATGTTGTGCACGGGGTTGAAGAACAAAGTCCATGCACGTTTGATGAAGTCCAAGCAGATCTGGGCCGAGTCCATGCAGATGCAGGTTAAGTCCATGCACATGTTCAGGTTCTAGAACAAAGTCTATGCAAGCCTAGAGAGAGGAGCCTGCTATTGCCGACTCACTACCTGAGTGTGTGGACTGGATTGTTGTTTCCAGGGTTGGTAGCTCGGGGGACCTTGACGAACCCGATGGCACCTCTACTTTTCAGTTTCACTGGGCAGCCTGACGGAGATACCGAGGCGCAGCTGGAGGGGGCTAGGAGAGCCCTTTGTTACCTGCCCAATCGGGGTGAGGAGGGACTGCCATTTGACAGTGCCACGAGGGACTCCAACCTGTTTCTGGGGGCCTTGGGTGGAGGGGTGACCAGTGCCCACCCTCACCAGAGGGAGCCAGAGGCTGGACTATAGACAGAGTGGGTGACGAGCACCCGACCGGTCGTGTTGATGCTACATCGGTCCACGACGAGTTCTTTGAAGCCGTACTACCCGTTCTGGTTTGCCCGAAACTTCGGCTACGACAAGGGGATCCTGCCGAACTGGGAGTTTCCTTTGACAGGTCGGCAATACAGAGGGAAGGACACCCACCTGCTGGCGGCAACATGGTGGGACTTGTACTACCGCCGGGAGCCAGAGCAATTTTTGACGTCGGGGTAGGTACGCCGAGGATGATTCGACATCCATTATACTAGGTGGTGGTTCGAGCACAGTCATTTGTACCGATAGAAGGCCTCCGCGATTAGGAAGGCAGAGGAGAGTCGTTTACTGAGGGAGGATTTGCCTCCCATTTCGCTGGACGATGGGTACTTGAGGACCTGCATTGCTCAGATTCATCGGGAGGTCGAGCGACTTGTGGCGCAGTGGCCCCGGGGCAGTCGGGGCTCATCGTTTGGGAGTCGAGGCAACGGCGGGGCGCTGAAGCCCCTGAGATAGGTACCGACAGCAGCGGCGATGACTGGGGTGAAGGTGCCTCGATCGAGGGCACCAAGGAGCTGGTGGACCCAGTTCCTGGCCGATTGTGGCTTTCGGAGCAGAGGTTCGTTGGATCGGGTGCTCCCTGACGGGAGCTTTATCAACACATCAGCCGACGATTGGAGGCGACATATCGGCCACGCAATCGGGTCAACCGAGCCCGTGGAGTTTGTGTCCCAGATCGAGTGTGCCCACACTCTGAGGGACATTCGGGAGGCTGTTGCGAAGGCGGCCCGAGCACTAACACTGAGACCAGAGCAGCTAGTGCCCTTACCGTTGACCCCCTTCGGGGCCTCAGGTAAGACTTTCCTCTAGCATCCCCCCTTTACTTTGTTACGTTTTGGGTGTACGACTAGGGCAGCGTATAATGCCATATTTGTTGACAGGTTCGATATGCTAAGCCTAGTTAAATAAGGTTTATTCCTAGTATTGACTTCATATTTGTAATATTGGTCATATTGGGCATCATTCTTGATAGACTGCATATCTCGCATGTTTTAAAGGCTTATTTTAAACTTATGCTAGTTTCATGCCAAAATCATATACTTTTGTATTAAATCCATATTTCAAATGATACATGGACTTGTTTTAATTATGTTTGGATGTTATTTTATCATGATCCTTTCTTATCTAGAGTCTTTTCTTAAGTACATGACACGTATTCCGGTATGGAGTCATTAGATACACTTTACACTTATAGGCACACAATCTTGGACTTGAGATCCTTTCCATTAGATATTCCTTCTACCAGATTAGGTGATCTTGTTTCAAGGCCTCCGTAAGTCTCCGGGAGCCTGGGATTCCCACTAGGACGTTGGGCTAGTTGTACCCTCAAAACCTAATTGTCTAGAGAGCACTTATACTACTAGTGTTTACCAAAGTTTTCTGAGTTCTGGATGGTAGCGGCCATCTAGTAGACCGCAAGGCTCGGTTAGCGGCCGTTCACCTGACCGCTTCTATAACCTAGCGGCCCTTCTATGACCGCAAAGCCCAGTTCATTCATTGTGTCAATGAACAGTCCCAATCAGACTGCATGACTTACCTTAACGGTTCTATCTTGACCGCATACTTCCCTAAACAGTCCAACAAACGACCGCATGGTTCCTGATTCTATCTAACCTGAGGTTGACACTTGGGGTTGGTTTTCTTGAATTCCTAGATGATCTTATGATTATCTGGTGCCTCAACCTATGTTTAAAAAGTTAATGTTAAGTTATGAAACTAAATTTTTTTGAAAATCCAATCGATACCTGAGGGCCAGGACAAGAGGGAGCGATCAACCCTAAAAGATAGGGAAGGAGTGCTCCACCCCCGACTACCAGACAGGGAAACTTTTTTCATAAGCAAAAAGGGGGTACAGAGGACAATTAAGGACGGAGTGAGGGGCAGCCTATCTTGTCCAGATAATAGGGCCCTTTGACAACAGTGGGGAACTCCTCCCAAGATGACCAAAGGGAAAGAGATGACAAGAAGCAACCATAACTTGCCAACATATCTGCAACTTGATTGCCTCCCGACATACATGGACAATGGAGACACGAAGAGACCTGGAAAAATCTGCCACTTGACACATGACAACGTTAAGTCGCCAGGGGCAGGAAAACCTATGACTGGCGATCTGAGCAAGCACAAGTGAATCTATCTTGACCGTGACAGTGTGGATGCCACGATCCCTACACCAAAGGAGGCCATCTTGGAGGGCAAGTGCTTCAGCTTCGAGGCTGGAGAAGACCAGTGGATATGCAACAGTAAATGTGAAGATGATGTGGCCTTGATAGTCGCGGAGCACACCACCGCCTCCCGCCAATCCCATGCCCCGCTTGAAGGCACCATCGATATTAAGCTTCAACCATCCAGATGGGGGAGGGAACCATCTAATAAGTCTGGGTGGAGAAGGCTGCGGTTCCAAAAGCGTGATGCCCCAAGAAGCAAGTAACGGATGGTGGGACGAGCTGATGCATCTCCCTTTAAACTTGTGGGCCTGGGTGATGTCGTAGGCAGACATCAGGGTCTGACAGAATGTGGCGCACGTTCATAGGCTGGCCTTCAAATCGCTCCTTGTTCCTACTGGACCATATCTCTAATATAGTAGCCATGTAAATACACATGGAGAGGCAGCCGACCATGGTGTTAAGGTGTAGGCTTCTCAGGAAATCAAAGATAGCCGAGCCGATGGAGGTTGTGGTGGAACTATGGAACCGTAGGAAACTGTGAAGAGCAAACCATACATCCCTTGCAATGGCGCTGTGGAAGAATAGGTGGAGGCTGGTCTCAGTGAGGGGGGATGGGCAGCAGCTACACTTTGAGCAGAGGGGGATGCCACAAGCTGAGATGGCATCATCAACGGGGAGGCAGCCTCACAGAAGACGCCATGAGTGCACAGACCATTTCAAAGGTATGTGCTGGTGCCAAAGCAACGACCAACCTGGGGAGCTCCTAGCAGATAGCAGGTTGTGCACAGACCGAGTGGAGAAGCTTCCATCAGAGTTAAGGGTCCAGCACTAGAGGTCAACGGATGAGGAGGATCCATATGCAGTGGCCAGCAGGTCCGGAGGGCAAAAGAGCTGAGTAGTCGCCACACACTCATGCGCGTTGCCAGAAAGGGCCACCTGGATGGTGCAATGCTGGTATGGCAGGGCAGACCAGATATGACTGGGCAGGAACACTTTGAGAGGGGCATCCCCCACCCACACATCCAGCCAGAAGGAGGTGCAGGAGCTATCCTTGGAGGTGAATACCCTATGGTTGGCGTGGACGATGCCCGTAGCCAGCTGCCATAGATGCTTGTCTACCGAGAGGGCCAGGGAGAAAGTCACTATAGAGTAATAGGCAGCGTGCATGTGCTTAGCATGGAAGAAGTCAGCCCACAAGGATTGGGAAGTTATGGCCTTCCACAGGATCTTTGTCCTCAGAGTAATCTGCATAGTGGGAAGATGAAGAACACCAAGACTGCCACACTCCTTGGGGTGTGAGATATCATCCCATGACTTCCAGTGCTTTTTTAGAGATCCCTCATATGAATCCCAGAAGAAATTGGCAAGGAGCTTGTGAAACCCTTTAAATATGGAGGCTGGAATGGCTACACATGACAACGTATATATGGGCACCGCAGAGAGGACATGCCAGATTAAAATCAGCCGGCCACCCATAGACAGAAAGCTAGTCTTCCAAGTTTGAACTTTAGCTACAGCCTTGGACAAGATATAGGAGAAATGCACTGGCTTGGGCCTGCCTGAATGTAGTGGAATGCCAAGGTAAGTGAAAGGAAGAGCTCCCTTCCGAAAACCTGTCACTCGAGTGATAGATCTCTTAAGAGCAATAGGGGCATCCCAGGCAATAACAAAAGAGCTCTTCGAAGTGTTTATGAGCTGGCCGAAGGCAATCTCATATTTCTTGAGGAGCTTCATGAGTTCCCGCAAGTGACGCACAGACCCATTGGAGAAAATGAGAGTGTCATCGGCAGAAAGTAAGTGAGAGACCTTGGGGCATCTTCTAAGAGTATGGTAGTAGCCCCCATTGCTGCGAAGAAAAAGAGCCGACAGCCCACGGCTTAAAGCTTATTCCGCCAGGATAAAGGGAGCAGGTGCAATAGGGTCACCTTGTCGAAGACCTCTGGTCGACTTGAAGAAGCCATGGGATTGGCCATTGAGCAATACAGAAAACCAATAGTTAGTAAGCAAGGGTTCAATAAGGGAGATGATAGATAAGCCAAACCCAAACTTGCGTAGGACAGTAAACAAGAAACTCCATTCCATCCTGTCATAAGCCTTGGCCATGTCGAGCTTAATAATGACATTCCTTCCTCTACAAGGATTATTGAGATGCTGGACCAGCTCCCTAGCCAGGGATATATTTTCTATAATGTACCGACCCTTGACGAAGGCCCCTTGTTCTTTAGAAATCAGCCGAGGAAGGACACATGCTAGCCGGTCACTAAGAACACGTGAAATGATTTTGTACATGAAGTTGCATAGGCTAATCGGCTGGAAGTCCGCACAGGTCTTCAGAGTGTCCACCTTGGGGATGAGAGCAATGAGGGAGTAGGTGAGGCTGCGAGGAAGGGGATGGCCTCAGAAGAAAGCTTGGGCAGCAACAACCACATCAAGCTTAAGAAAATCCCAACAGCTTTTGAAGAAGTGTCCTGTAAAACTGTCCGGGCCAGGCGCGCTGTCAGTGGACATGCTGAATACAACATCCATGATGTCCTTAGGAGTGGGCACTGCACAGAGCATACTGTTGTCTTCTTCATGAAGCACAGATGGGATGGTAGCCAAGATCTCCGGATGAATATGCTGCAGCACGGAGGAGAAGGCCGCAGCGAAATGAGATACCAGCAGATCCCCCATGGCAGCCTGCTGGTTGACAACAACACCATCGTCACTGTGCAGCTCGGAGATGACCGTGCGGTTACGGTGGGAAGCAGCATAAGCATGAAAGAACTTCGCATTCTTATCGCCTTCACTTAGCCGTTTAATTCTTGATTTTTGCCACCAAAATAGTTCTTCCTGAACATAAGCACGGTCCAGGTTATCCTTGCAAGGAGGAAGGCTGAATGGTGTGCATCTGAGGGATGGCTGTCAAAAGCTTCTTGTATCAAAGAGAATTGGGCTTCTGCCACCTGCACATTGGCAAATACATTGCCAAAAATGGTCTAGTTCCAATGGCGATAGAAGTCTTTCATATGCTTGAGCTTGATTGCCATGGAGATGAGGGGGAAGGAGGAAGAGGGAGCCGCTGCCCACGCCTCCCTTGAGTTGTCGAGGAAGAGAGAATGGGTCTTCCACATGTGTTGGAAGTAGAACCTAGATGGCCACCTCAGGGGAGGATGTTTTAGTGATATAAGCAAGGGACGGTGATCACTGCATGCTCGGGATAAATGTTGAATAGAGATAGGTGGGCAGGAGATAGTCCAATCCCCACTAAGAAGCACACAGTCTAGTCTAGCCTAGATGCTGTTAGCACGTTGGCCATTGTACCAAGTGAAAGGACCACCGAGGAACCCTGCGTCTTCAAGCCCAGCGGTAGCCACACAAGCCTGGAAATATGACATGGAAAGGGAGAAAGCTCGCCTCCCCCCTCTTTTCTCAGATGGATGGAGGATGCTGTTGAAGTCCCCCCCGGCCAGCCGAGGTTTGTCACATGATCTGACGAAGTTGACGAGGTGATCCCAGAGGATGCGTCGCTCTGGCAATGAACAACTAGCATGCACAATGGTGAAAAGGACAGTGCACTCCATAGAAGAAGAGACAGAGAGGGTTATATGCTGGTCAGAGGAGCTAACCAAGGAGATATCCAATTCTGACCGCCAGAAGACCCAGATGTGCCCCTTCTCAGGGGAGTTGGCCAGACAGTCTTTCATATGGAGCTTCTGACAATATCGATCTAGCAGGGAGCTATATAGTTTGGGTTCAAGGATGGCAACAAACTGCAGATTGAATTGATGGATAAGTAGCTTCAACCTGCTAATAGATTGGGCATTGCCCAATCCTCTAATGTTCCATAGCAGGGCCTTCATGAGACACTGAAAGGTCAATCCCGCCTGAGGTAATTCAGCGGTGGCCACCGCGAGTAGTCACGCCCGGGCCCCCAGCCGGGGTAGAATGACTCTTCCCCACAAAGTTGGTATGCGCCAAGGTGGAGTAGGCCCCGACAAAGGTAGGTTCCAACCTAGGGACAACCAGAGCCTGAATGACCAGGGGGAATTCGATGTTCTCCCCGTCAGAAGAGGATGGGGAACCAGTCCCTTCCGGTGGAGGCGCTGCAACAAAGGAGGGTGGTTGCTGCGAGGAAGAGGAGCAGGAGGTATGGATGACTGGGTCAGTGGAGAAGCCAGGATCAGGGAGTGGTGAATTTTGGTCTTTGTAGGATGGAGCACACACATTAGTAGTGTCCTCAAGGGTCACGGCAACAGCAGGGGAAGGGTCAGCCCGTTGTGGAGTGTGGTCGACCCTTCTAATTCCAGTCGAACCACCAAGGTCACCCAAACTAGCAGAGCCTCTAGGGGCGTGGGGGGGGGGGGCTACGCGACCGAGCGAGCAAGGGGTGACGAGGCCAGTTGAAACAGAGGATGTGGGAGTTGACTAGTCCCCTATCACATCAACAAGAGAAGAAGACCCTTTCTGCAGTGGAGCGTCCACACACGAGGGATGAGGCAGCTGAAGGAGTTGGCTGGGGCAATGACATCGCAGACTCCAATGGTGGCTGGGGCACCGTCAGTGAAGGTTCCTGCACAGGGTGTGTGGGTTGTGGATCCGGGGGGGGGACACCATGGCTTGGACCGTAGAAGGGCTCTGCAAGCGAACAAGGGTGACATCATGCAGAGAAGGAGAAGCAAAACACTCTGGTGGACTAGCAGCTAGTGTCTTCGATGGGCGAGTGCCAGAGGCTATCGTGGGTGGACGTCCAGCACGGCCCAGTCGGGGGGCAGCTTCCTCAGGAGGGCCATCAGGTGGCTTTTTACACTTGGCGGACAAGTGACCAAGGTGCTTGCATGATGAGCAGTAGTGAGGGGTGTTCTTGCACTCAATAGGTTGCCAGAAGCTGTTGGAGCCATAGTTGATGAGGACCCGTGATGGAAGTGGCTTAGAGATGTCTAGCTACACACAGACGCGGGCAGCCAGCGAACGGGTGAGGCATTTGGTGTTTTTGTTGATTTGTAGTGTCAGGCCGATGCTTCCAGCGATGGAGAGCAGCATTTCCTCATGGTAGAAGTTCACCGGCAGATCAGGAAGCTCCAGCCAAACAGGGACCAAGGGGGAGTCAGCTGCCTTGGAGAAATCTAGGGTCTATTTGAAGAAAAAGAAGGGCTTGCCCTAGATGTATAAGGTGTCCTTCAGCAATACTTATAGGTAGTCATCCTAGTTGTGGAAGTGCAACAGCAGGAGGCGAGGGTCCAAGGAGCTGATGACGAAGTCCTGGCGGAACTTGAAGAGCTGGGCGAGGTGGTAGCGAATGGCTTCGAAGGGAGGTCAACCACGTGGAGTTCTGGCAATGATGGCATGTTGGAGGGACTTGCAAGATAGGTGGACCTCCTCCGTAGAGAAGAAGGCCGCCGGTTCCCCAGAGTTAGAGAAAGCAGGGGCATGAACCTCCATGTCGAGCTTGGGCAGGGCGACCGATTGGAGCACCACCTGAGCGAAGGAGGGGACCGTCGCCGAGGGGGAGGCTCCAGCAATGGAAGTGCCAGGAACGCGAGCCCAGGGGGAGGGAGCAGGAGTTGCGTTGGGTAGTAGAGCTCTGGATGGGGGAACGGTAGAAGGTGCTCCAGCGGGTAGCTTACCAGGCATACCTAGAAAGGATGCAGGCTCACCGTTCGTGGCGGGCAGGGCCACACCCGTAGCCAGAGTAGGATGGGAGGGGCAAGAAGGTGCCCGGTCTGTAAAGATTGAGAGCTTGACGGAGGAGACGACTGAACAGGGCTCATACAAGGAGGGCCCTAGTGCGTAGTGGCCCCAACGACGGTGGGGGTCGCGATGGGGTCAGGGAGGAGAGCTGCGGACTCACCCGGCACAGGGACGGCTGTTGTAGAAGAAGCTTACGTCGGCACGGGGGGGGGGGGGGACTCAGCAAGAGGAGGTGAGACACAGCCAGGGCCAGGGGGGCCATGGCTGGGGCGAGCAACAGCAGTGGGCGGTGAAGGTGTCAGGGGCTTGTCCGCCAGACCATCAGAGGGCTGACGGTGGGAGGAGGAGCAACCCGCAGTGGGAAGAGGAGGGAACTCCTCAGGGCTAGGGACGCCCGCTGCCGATGTGCCAGCCGCAGACCTTGGCGAGGTGGACACGACACTATTCGTACCGACATGGCTACCAGCAAGGGCCTCCATGTGAGCGATGGAGACAACAGTGGTAGGTGGGGCCACACCGGCACGGCCCTGTGGAGGAGAGGCCCGAGGTGCAGGACCAGACCAGTGGGAAGGGGCCTTGCCTCTCCCGCCACCAGCCATGGCCGGAGGCCACAGGTGAGAACCTTCAAACCAGAGATGGGAGAGGGAAAATGGGATAAGGAAGAGAGAGAAACTGATGAAAAGGTTGCATTGCATTCTGGAGTTATGGATGTTGAGTAGTGGATGGCGGATCTAGAGGGGAGGGGTGAATAGATCTACCCCTCTTTTCGTAATGCAGCCCTCTTTAGGACATACAAGGAGATGTCGGGATTGGACCCCTCTGTAGCGAAGCATTATCTAGCTACATCTCCCTTAGCCACTCTGGTCAAATAGCCCCAGCGGCACATGCACCATGAGCTGGAACTCCAGGTCTCGACCGAAGTCAATAAAATGGTAGAGGTCGACTTCATCGAGCCTTGCATCTACCCAATTTGGCTCGCCAATGTTGTCCCAATCAAGAAGAAAAATGGTCAAGTCTGCATCTATGTCAACTTTTGGGACCTCAACAAAGCATGTTCGAAGGATGACTTTCCAGTCCCAATCACAGAAATAATGGTCAACATGACCACTAGACATGAAGCTCTGTCTTTCATGGATGGGTCGTCCGGTTACAACTAAATCTGGATGTCCCTCAAGGACAAAAACCACACAGCCTACAGATCCCCCAAAGGGATCTTCAACTAGAAGCGTATGCCCTTCAGTTTGAAGAATGCCGGTGCTACATACCAGAGGGCCATGACCAAAATATTTGACGAAATGTTACACAACATCGTCGATTGCTATGTTGACGACCTTGTTGTGAAAACTAAGCAGTGGGAGGACCACCTGCGTGATCTACGCCAGGTCTTCGAGCTTCTTAGGCAATACGGGATCAAAATAAACCCTTGAAATGCGCCTTCAGCGTATCCAATGGCAAGTTCCTTGGCTTCATTGTCCGATACCGAGGGATCAAAGTGGACCCTAGCAAGATCAAAGCGATTTGAGACCTCCCACCACCCAGCAACCTCATTGAGCTTAGGTCATTCCACGGTGGGTTGACCTATATTTGGAGATTTATCTCCAACCTTTTCGGTCGATGCGTGCCTTTCAGTAAGCTGATGAAGAAAGTTGCCCCATTCATATGGGACTCAGAATGCCAGGCAACTTTTGAGCAAATTAAGGAGTACCTCCTTACTCCTCCTGTCCTGGGGGCGCCAGTCAAGGGTAAACCCCTCATACTCTACATTGCCGCCATGGATGTCTCGTTGGGGGCTCTGTTGGCACAAATCAATGAGGAAGGCAAAGAGCAGCCGCTCTACTACCTTAGCCAAAAATTGATCGGTGTTGAGTACCGCTACTCCCCTATGGAGAAAGTTTGCTTGGCATTGGTATTCACCATCAAGAAGTAGCGGCACTACCTCCTGTCCCATTGGGTCGAGCTCATATCTAAGTAAGACCCTCTCAAGTTTCTCCTCCAGCAGCCCGTCCTCTCAGGTCGATTGGGAAAATGGGCTCTCCTGCTCATGGAGTATGATATTACCTACATCCCTATAAAAGCAATCAAGGGGTAGGGCATGGCTGAATTCTTGGCAGCCTATCCAGTACCAGATGATTCTCCCTAGAATGTGGAGCTCCTGGACGAGGAGTCTCTTGCTCTTCAATCACAACAACTGGTTGAACAGAGCGGAGATGCCTTGCATTACTAGCAGCGAGATGCCCTCACAGCTAATTTACCTTGCTAGGAGTTATACTTCGATGGCGCTTCCCGAGGAACCACTCGGAGCAACCTCAGCTCAGGCGTCACGGCAAGTGCCAGAATCATCTTCCTGACTCCTCAGGGTGGAGTTTTGTACAACTCCTACGCCCTCATGAAAGCTCTGACCAACAATAAAGCCAAATATGAACCTCTAATCATCAGGCTTCAGATGGCTCTTGACATGGGCATCAAATGCCTTAAAGCCTACGGGGATTCTCAGCTAATAGTCTGACAAGTCCTCGACATCTATGACGTGCGAAAATCAGAGTTGGTCCCATACCACTCTGTTGTCACCCGACTGACCCAGAAGTTCTATTTCTTCGAAATAGATCATGTCCCCAGAAGCAGTAACGCCCAGGCTGACGGCCTGGCAAAGTTGGCGGCGACCATTAAACTCTCGCCTGAGGGCGAAGCTGACATCACCGTCAAGCATAGAAGATTGATGCCGGGCTCACTCGAAGGAAACTCCGGTCTCACTATCTACAAGGTCCAAGACCTCGACCAGGACACTCCTCCAGAAGAAGATGATTGGCGTGAGCCCATCATCAAGTCCAAGAAGGGGTGGCTCCCCTCTAACCGGGCTCAAAGGGTCTAGCTACTCCATCGGCAACTCCCTGTACAAGCTCCTCCATGAGAAGGACAAGTCCATTCTCTTGAGGTCTGTCTCCTCAACCGAGGCTCGAGCTATCATACGTGAGGTTCATTCCAGATTGTGTAGTGCACATCAGGCCGGAGATAGAATGAAACACAACATCAAGCTCAAAGGCTTCTATTGGCCTACCATGTACGTGGACTGCACCCAGTATGCCCGAATGTGTCACTAATGCCAAGCCTTTGGCCCAATACCCAGGAGATCTCCTAACCCACTATGTCCCACAGGCCCCACCTGGTCATTCGCCGAGTGGGGTATGGACATCGCGGGACCCTTCCTACCATCATCCAAGGGTCACAAGTACATCTTGGCTGCCATCGACTACTTCTCTCGCTGGGTGGAAGCCCTTCCCCTGCGGGAGGTCACCAGCGAAGTGGTCGCCAGATTCGTTCGACATAACATCATTTATCAGTTCAGTACTCCCATCCGCATAATCTCTGCCAATAGAACACCATTCAAGAATAGGGTCGTATATTAACTGGAGGCCAAATTTCACATCAACTAGAGGACCTCTTCGGTCTACAACCCGCAGGCCAACCATTTAGCCGAAGCCTTCAACAAGACCCTCTATAAGCTCCTGGCTAAGATTGTTAGCCACCAGAGACGTGACTGGGGTGAGAAGGTCTTCGAGGAGCTATGGGCCTACCGAACGATCTACAAAACCCCTATGGGATGTTCACCATTCTCCCTTGTCTATGGAGTAGAAGTTGTCATCCCCATCGAAATTCAGTTAGCTTCATACCGCATGGCAGTGCACACCGGCTTGGCCGGTCTCGATGAAGATGAATACCAGAGAAGGCTGGAAGAGCTTGCCGATCTGGAAGGCAAACGGCTCAAAGTCTGCAAGCACCTGCAAGTATACTAGGCCCGCATGGCACGAGCCTATGATAAGCTCGTCAAGCAATGAGCCTTCAAGCAAGGTGACCTCGTTATGATCAAGGAAAGGGAAGTCATGGCAGGCCGCTCCAGTGGTAAACTTCAGCTGAATTGGTGAGGCACATACATCATTCACGACGCCTACGAAGGTGGGGCATACATATGTCATTGATCACAAGGGTCACAAACCTTTCCCGCCTCTCAATGGCAAGCACATAAAGCTATAATATGCACCAGAGCATGAGTTTGTGCGCCATCTAGACTAAGGCGTGCACCTCAGCCACAACTAGTGAAACTGGTCTTCTCCCGCGGGAGGCTAAACCAGTCCCTATTTCCAGCCTCTCTTCCCAGCCAAGTAACGAGGCTAGCCAAGCCCTCCCAGAACCATTGTCAGGCACTCTTGGGAGCTACTCTCCCACCTTCATCCTTGTAACAGCAAGAGCAAGGACACCTCTGCACCAGCCATAGCCCAGCCATCAGGCTCTCAGGTAAACAAAAAAAAGAGAGTAAAATCACAAAAGGGGTTAAAAAGACTGAATTCCTGTTAATAAGAAATAAGTCATTTCGTCAAACACCTTTTTAATCATTTCGCTTAGGAGAATTCATACTTAGTTAATTTCACAAAGATATCAGATGCACAGATCAAATGAATGCAGATGCCTTAACATATGGACTTAATGCACAAACCTGATGACATGGCTTCTACATGTGCATCGACCCTGGACTCTACATGTGCACAGACTTATATATGCAAAGACTCTATATGTGCATAGACTCTAGACACTGCATGTGCACAGACCTAGTACAGTATGTTAAAGAATGTGCATCGACATTGTAGAGTATGCTACAATACGTGCATCGACCTGATATGCATAATGCTTGCATGAGTGTCAGCCTTCTAGAATGAGTATAAGGATGTGCATCGACCTTGCTTTACACAAGGTAGAATGTGTAGTGACCTTGCTTTACACAAGGTGTAATGTGCATCGACCTTGCTTCACACAAGGTGCAATGTGCATCAATCGTACTTTTCACAAGATACAATGTGCATCGACCTTGCTAAGCACAAAGTCACTCATGCACCAACTTGATACACTACTAGTGTATAAGGTGCATCGACCTTCTGGATGAAAATGCATATGTGCATCAACTTACTAGACTCAGCGATATATGTGCATCGACCTTCTTGGTATGTAACACATATATGCATCGACCTTCTAGACTCAGCAACATATGTGCATCGACCTGGTAAGTTAATAAAGTGGAGGATGCATCGACCTTACAACTCAACAATTGTGCATATGCACTAACCTTCTCGACTTAGAGATAACATGTGCACCGACCTGCCTGTCTCAATGTGTGAATGTGCATCTACGTTGTAATGAAACAATATGAGCATGCATCGACCTTTCTTTCTAAGTGCTTGTGGATGCATCGACCTGCTGGTCTTTAGCTGAGCCATTGCAACAACCTATCCACTATGAAAACCAATGATGCATCAACCTTTCTAGCAACATCATCAATGCAACATCAAAAGACAATGTGTCACAGCAACATCATCAATGCATCATTTACACCTGTGACATCATGCCCTAATGATCATCATCATGTAAGACATTATCAACACCGCATATGACATCATGATGAGTCATAGTGTTTGACATCATCAAAATCACATGGTCATAACAATTTTCCCATTTTTAATGATGGCAATGAGTCATAGTTAATGTGGGCATTCCTCGCCCCTCCACAATTTTTTCAAGGCTTGGATTACTCATCGGCTTGTGCCATTGTATTCGTTTGGATTCCAAGGCGGCCAATGTGCCTGCCTTCCTCAGGAGCTAGATGGCCATCCCTGTGGTCATCTGGAGTTGGATGGGTGGCCAATGACTTGGCCGCCCATTTGTTCTTATCCCGTAGCGACGGGAGTCCAGAACAAGTGGGACTCTTCATCATAAAAGCCTAAGGCAGGGTGCCCCTGGCTACCAAGCTAGGGTTACGTAGCAGAAGGTTGATATCATCAAGAGAGGAGCTCCGAGATGACGTCTTCTTCTGGGAGAGCAGAGCCCACCATCCTTTCCTAGATGAGGGGATACTTGAGCCAGCTTATAAAGGATGGTCAGGTGAGTTTTATGACCCCTGTGTGTTATGATACCACCTTAGATGATCAAGATTTGATTTTTGTGTTGTTTGTTTCTCTCTCTCTCTCTCTGGTGTTTTGTAGCCTATCTGATGCGGGATAGCACCGACGTAGAGTGAAAAGCTTCAGCTGGAACCAACATCGAGCAGTTGGTGGGCAGGGATGTCCTGCAGCCTAGGCTGGCAGAAGCAGATCTATGCGTTGTGACAAAACTGCCAGCCATGGCCAGGTCCGACCTTAGAATGTGATGCCGTTGGTGGCGATGCATAGCTGGATTGTGGGAGGAGGTTCAGACCGAATGGCGTGCACTGGTTCACGGGGAAGAAGCTGGGAGGGTTCCCGCAAGCGGCCTCAGGTCGCAGGTCGCAGGTCGCAGGTCTTCAGAATTGGATAGCGCGATCCATCGAAAAGTGACGTCATGATTAGCACCGATGTCGGATTGGGGTGGGCGAGCCCTTGTTGCGAAGAATACTGGATAAAGTACCTCCCCTCCAAATATCTCACCCGATCTTGGAGTACGGAGGGAAGGAGGGAGTTCGCAACAGTACACAACTTCATGGGAAGAATTATTTTTGGTGACCCAGAACTCCGATCGATGTGAAACCAACGCTGGAAAGGTCACGACTTGATGCAGCAGACCTGAAAAATTTACCAGGTCCAGATTCATACGGGACATGCCTCAAAAGTCACCGCAACTTGGTGTCATTTTTTGGGCAGACAGAACAGAGCAGCTGGGAGGGAATATGGAGATGAGGGGGCGATGCTTGGAAGGAGGGGAGGCGGTGTGGCGACCCGAGATCTGAGTACTGGAAAGGAACCAGTGCGACTCAAACCTCAGCCCGCCGCCCACGAGCGCGAAGACTCGAAAGGGCTAAAAGGATAGGTGTAGTGTACATAGAAATAAGCCCCGCAGTCAAAATTGGGCCACTCAAATAGAGAGAGGAGTGAGGGGTTAAGAGTAATAAAAATACACATAAGATAAAATAATATAGAATGGGTGTGTGTGTGTGTGCGATGGATAGAGAGAGATAGAGAGAAGAGAAAGAGAGAAGGGAGAGACAGAGGACGCGGGTAAGAGAGAGAGAGAAGAGAGAGATAGGGAGAGATAGAGAGAGAAAGAGAGAGAGATCAGGTAGGGAGGTGGAGGCCAACGTCCGCGATGATGTGTGGAGGTTCAGGTGGCGACGGTGTATGAGAGGGGAAGGGAGTGATGGTGTGCAGGGAGAGGGTGAGGGTGTGGCAGCCGGTGATGGAGGCGTCCAGTGGCGTAGAGAGGTTGGCGTGGATGCTCTACCGACGGCGGCGGCATGCGGAGGTGGTGCAGGGGGGTGCGTTGGAGGTGGTTTACGCGGAGGGGAGATTGCATGGGGGGTGGACGACGATGACAGTTGGGTGCCGCATGCGTGGGCATGCAGGGAAGGGAGTTGGTGGTGGTGTAACGTGGAGAGGGGAGTGGGGAGGCTTGCCAGTGGCGGTGTGTGAGAGGGAGTGGGAAGGTTAGCAGGTGGGGTGGAGAAGATGGGAGAAGGAGATCAATGGTGTGTGAGAAGGAGAGTGGAGCTCACAGAGGGTGAGTGTGGTCGCGGTGATGACCCTCGGGAGGAGGGAGATGTGGTACATAGGTGGTGTCCGAGAGAGGGAGGGAGAGATGGAGGCATGGTGAGGGTGGCAGCGGAGGGCCGGCTGGGTTGGTTGGGAGTCTAGGTAGGAAGAGAGGATGCAGAGAGAGAGGGACGGTGGAGGAGGTGACCGGTGCAGTGATGGTGCCGCGGCGATGGTATGAAGAGGTGCAGGGGTTAAAGGCGGTTGTGCCACGGTGAAGGAGTGAAGGTCGCCAATGGAGAGGAAGGTGTATCGGAGGCCGTGGGTGGGAGATCAATGACGATGGCGTTAGGAGGTCAGAAACGGTGGTCTGCGGTGGTGAGGGTGTCGTGACGATGAGGGGAGTGCAGTGAGGATGGTGAGGTGGTGAGGAGTGGATAGTGGAGGTGGTGAGAAGGAAGGTGGGTGCAGTTGCATTGGAGGAGGTGAGTAACGGCGGTGGCGTGCATGCACAGGGGGTGCAAGGTTGCCGTGGGGAGGCTCTGGCAGTAGGATGAGGTGCAACCGGGGAGTGGGTTGCGCAGTGGGAAGGATCACGGGTAATGTTAGCCGAGGAAGGGAAGGTGGTGTTGGAGGGTTGGCCGGTGTGGGCGGTTGTGAAAAATAGGGGTGTTACATATAAGCATCCATGGAGTAAAAGTTGACTCATTCTCTTACTCAATTGTGAATTTTAGGTAACAAATTAAGACATCAACAAATTAAAATAGATTTAGCAATCCTTTCAATGTCATAATCATTGATAGTAAAAGGCATCCAATCACAATCAGCAAACATTATTCATGTAATGACAGTACACTAAATGTCCAGTCCAACCAAATGTTTTGACATCAAAACATTAACATGCAACCACATGCCTACCAATAAGTAGAATACACTAATGTAAACAACAAACTGTGACACATAATCCCCTCCTAATCTCCTTACCCATTACAAACAGACACCTCTAATTCACTTGTTATAGCTCCATTCACCAAATGTAGTGAAAGATAAAGTACTATATGCCCAGCCCTATTAAGTACGATTCTATCTTTTTGAATCCCATTTTTAGTTGTAAGTCATTCCCTATTCCACTATCAGCAGTTGTCATGTCTATCTTGGCTTGTATTATATCAATTTTCCTCTCTAGCATCGTCAACTTGTTCTCGATTGATGATTCCATAGAAATTATTTGATGTTTCAAGTCCGCGGTATTATGGTGCACATCATCAATCCAAACTAAACAGCCATAGCAATCATCCTCCTGTAAACATATACATAAATATGGTCTCTCAATCAAAAATTCAAGAAAGATATCTTGGACATTTCATCGAATACATTGTGAACTTTTTACCTTCCACCTTGCACATCGATAAATCTTCTTTCTCTGTGATGTGACACAACCTAGGGATGAGTTGGGACCGACCAAATGATCCTTGGACCTAGAAGTGCAAGCACAACTACAAGGCCAAGAGGCCTACGCAAGTGGGCAATCGTCAACACGCACACTCGATCCGGGGGTGACTCGGGGATGCCGAGTCGAGGGCGTGGTGATGCGGGACGACAATGAGACTCGAGATGTAGATGCGTACCTTGGACTTCTACTAGACGACGCGACTAGTGGATCGATGAGACCAGCAACTACACAACCAAGTCATCACCTAACGTGGTTCCCGAAGGGACAAAGATATCCCAAAATAAGAAGCACTCACTCACGGTCGTCCCCGACGAGGGAAATGAGTTGATCTGTACGGTTGAGAAACTAGCATTGAGTCTTGGGTGGTCGACTCACTCTCGTGCTCGGAACGAGTCACGAGACGGGTTTCACACTCACAACTCACAGCGGTGACTGAAACAGCAAGCTAGGCGTCCTACCACTCTCACTAGCAGCGGACAAACAAAACCCATTATGTGGTCTTGTCAATCTCATCTTCGCATGCATTCTCATTCATTTTTATCTCATCCCCGAACGGCTCATTATCTCGACAATTAATCAAATGTTTTCCTCCTCCTTGGAGGATGTAATTAATGCCATAACCTTTACGATAAGACGGACTTTTGGTCCCGACACGGATCTCACTCTCCTCTGACTCGGGTCCGATCGAGTGCATAATAAAATTTATCACTCAATGACTGGCATGCCTTTCTTTCTTCCTCCTTCTTTAAGAAATAAGATCAGAGGGATGGGAGTAACATCCTCCCTCCCACAAGCTTGGCACGCCCAGTGGGACGATGGCTATTGGATTTGCCACGCTGACTTTCGGCCCCGAGGTCGTGGCCAATCATGCTGCTTCTAGGTACCTGGCGGTACTGACTGTCTTCGGCTCTTTCATGCCGGTGGTCGGCTTCCCCAACTTTTTAGGGGTAGTCTTTGCTGATATGCTAGAAGTAGAGGCCTCGGAGCTGGCCAAAGGAAGGATTAACAAGAAGCCTAGGGCCCACAATGCTCAAAGCCACAGGGGTTTGACAGCAGGTCAGACTCAGCTGACTGGCTACATGGTGCGCCATGTAGCTCAGGAAGTTTGCCCCACCTATTACAACAAGCTCGGGGGTCATCGTCAGGGGAATTCCCACAAAAGAGCTGTTGTCCCTGCTGCTGGACGACTGTCGATGTCTGGGAAGTCTGTTTTGGTCGGTGGTGTCTGCATTTTTCTAGACGAACCAACGCCCAAGCAATCCTGGACCGAGTGGTTACTGGCATACCAACCCGTAACTCTTTTTAGGCTCTGTCCGGAAGAAGGGCCGAGAAGGAAGAAATTGATCATCACGGTCGAAGAGAGTTGGCCCCAAGGCCAAAGAAGTTCAAGGAGGTGTGGGTCCCTAAAAAGATCCAACCTGTTCACCGAGAGGCACCTATTTGCTACCTCCCCGAACCTACTGAGATGGGGAAGAGGAATGAGAGGGGCTTGGCCCCTAGAAGAGAAGAAACTATCGTGGATCCTCCATGCCGCGCAAGCTTCGGGGCATGCGCCCGGCAAGCTGACATCCCCAAAATGGGGAGAAGATTTGAGCAACTCACCGGAAGAGCCCGGCTAGCCTACGTCCCTCGTATGGGAGGTCAACTATTATCCCCAGTCCTGCATCAGGGACTAGGGTAGGAAGAGATGACCAGCTGATAAACACGATGAATGTGGTGAGCTAGAAGGGGAGGGGATGAATAGATATCAAGAGAGGTTCTTAAGTGTACACATTGCAGTACATATGCTTCTAAGGAAGAAGGTCTTGGAGGGAAAATGACCTTGGCTCTACTCTTCTACGGTGAAACTTGTCAACCTTAGTGATCTTGCTCCTGCCGACAGATATGGTGTACCTATCAAGAAGAGGTCAATGTTAAAACAAGCTTTTTTTTATTCCAGCCAATCAGACCGCAAGAATCTAGAGGGAAATGTCTCCACCAATCTTCTATAAATTCAATGCCCCTGCACGAAGAGGAGCTGCCCAAGCTGCTACCTTGAAGAGAAAAGCATATGTCTCCCTTGAGCAATCAATAGAAATTCTGTGAGAAAGAAAAGAAAGGAATGTAGAGAGCAGCCCAGCCCTGGTTCGAGCCAAACCAATGGTGAAAAAGGAAGAAGAAGCTGAAAGGAGTGCTGCCCCTCCTTGCAGTCGGCCTGAGCTTGATAGAGCTTCAATACTTTGATCTGAAGCCACCATTGCCTTCTCATCGTGTTGGTCTTTCTGATTTCAATAGTATCTTTGCAATCTATAAACCGTGTGTGTCCGGTGCTCTTGTGAGAGATCGGAAGTGTTTTGTTGCACTTGTAGCTTATTTTCTTTTGTTTGTGTGTGTATGTGTGGTGGATTTCATCCTCGTGTGTGTGTTGAGGACGTTGTCTTCATGTGGTAAAGCCTCACCGAGTTTGGTGAGGGGTGGACGTAGGTCTGTGGATTTGCAGACTGAACCACCTTAAAAATCCATGTGCAGCGGGCTGTGACTTGTGTGATTACTCCATGTCTTCTCTCCCCATTCACAGGTTCGTGTGCTAACTTTAACGTGTTCAAATCTGATTGTTTTCTTCATCACACACTTTAACATTCGGTTCTACACACCGTGTGTCTCCCTCACTACACATGCATTTCCTTAGTTGCTTGTTGCACCCTTGCACACAAGCACCAGGGAGTCCACCCAGGCCCGAGGATAGTTATTTTGTTCACACACATGCTCGAGGGATCTAATGAGCAGCTAGCCTGTCTAACAGCCAAACTCATTGAGAGGCTACGTCGACCTCACTACTCTGCTGCGTAGAACTCAGCCTTCTCTTATTCAGCTGCTTGTTGACTCTTTGTGCATTAGTGTCTTGTTTTATCGCCTTGGACTATTTCGGTTGAAACCAATCCATAACGGATAGATAGACTTCTGCATATCAAGTTATAGATTGTGTTTCAATTGGGCATAGATTTTAATTGGGCTAAGTTTGTATCGGATCTATTCATTTCATCTTCTCCAGTCCTTGGAAGGAGTTGCGGACTGGAATGGCTGGCACGATACGGTCCAGGATCACTTCAGACTTCTATCCATTCAGATGGACTCCAATGGTTCCGATAGTCATGGACTTGCCAGAGCTAGAGATTCGGCACCCCATAGTAGCGCCAACAGTGTTCCTTTGGAGCCTCCTCCGATGGGATGCTGACCCTTGGTGCAATGGGCTGACAGTCTGGTGCACATGGTGCACATTGCAGCCTAGCGTCCTTGGTGGGACACTGTTGTTGTTCCTGGCCAGAGCTCGGCCGGCAGCAGCTTTAGTGACTCCCTGGATGGGAGTGTTGGACTTAGGTTCGCCAGACGCCTCCACGTCCAGGATGTTAACGAAGGCCACCCCTAGGAAGTTAGGGAAGCCCACGACCGGAGGGAAGCATCCAAAGCAAAGTGGGACGACGAGATAGCCTTCCCGGATGTGGCTCTCCACGACTTGCGGGCCAAAGGAGACCGCCATTCTTGAAGTTGAAATGTAATTTTCCTGCATTTGCAAAGATGAAACAATCAGCATTACAAGAAGGGGGCGGCAGGGCCCCTAGTTTCGGCAAAGAGATGAAGGGTGGATTGGTCCCACCGGGCGTGCCAGACTTTTGGACGTACTAAAAGATTTCGTTCGGAATTGCTCTGTTCGTCTGTTTTCTGGGGTGTTTATTTGAGTCTGTTTTAGTGTAAGGGCGTGCCAGTCACTGAGGTGACAATTTATTCAGATTTCATGAAAACCCATGTTGCGCTCGATCTGACTTCGTCAAGTGATTATGTGGTTCGGGTCGGGACCAAATCCCGTTGTGCCATAAAGGCCACGACGTCATTTACATCCCCCATACAAGGGAACACCCTTGATTAATTACCAAAATTAGGGGCCATGCAGCCGAAAGAAATAATGCTGACTGTGAAGGAAAGAGGCAGGAATAAATTACACAAAAGTCCGTGCCGAGACACGGGCAACCGGACATGTCGGTCATTCATTGACCCTTTCATATTCGGACAGGAGTCCGTGGCGAAAATGCGGTGAAAACTAAGATAAATCTGTTTAAATATCTACTGAGTGCACGACAATTTCAATGGCGACCCGAAGAGGGTCCAGTTCGGCAAATGGGTCCCGTTTAATCAGAATGTCGACCCGAGATAAGGCCGGCTCGTGACCATTTCGGGGTAATTCCCAAGACTCAAGTCCGACTTACAGGGGCGGCATTAGTGTTCCTTCGACACCAGGTCACGGGGGAGACATCACCCGATCGATCGGGCCTGGGCAGACGTGGGCCTGCTACATTTGCGGCATCGCCACTGTTGCCTGAGGTGCAGTGGCAATCCCCTGGTATGGAACAACTAGGGGTTGCATTGAAGTGGTATGTTGCTACTGGAAGGGAGTGCCTCCTGTATAGCTAGTTACCGGCTGAGATGCGGCCACCTGTGGCAAAGCTTCGAGGATTTGGCCATTGTTTCCCAGTGTCTCGAGAGGGACTTTGGCCTGCTTGGAAGTAGATGCCTATGCATTCTTTTCATTTAATTACTTCTTCAATGTTTCAATCTCCTATTGATATTCTTGCAACAACATTAGTACCGCAGGGTCATGTATAGATGGATTGAGGGTGACACCTCTTTCCTCAGCTGGGGCTTCTTCAAATGATGAGGATGACCTCCCACTGTCATCTTCGACTGTGATTACATTGACGGTGGCGAGCGTCACAGCCTTATTTAGGTTGGTTTATCCAGCGAGGGTCTGTAGCACCTCGCCTGGCTGAGTTGGAGCCCTAGGATGAATCTGCTCGGGCACCCGAATATGCTTGAATTTGGTTGGCTTTGGGGCCAACCTCACCCTTGATTTGGACCTGCAGCGGTCTGGCTTCTCTCAGGCCAGTGCTTGAAAAGAGTTGCACACTCGCACAGTTGGAATTGCCCTATCGTTCGTGATCTTGGCCTATTGGCCATTTAGGAAGACCTGGACACCTCCGATGAGTATGGATTTGCCCGAGGTAGAGAGCCGACTTCATAGTGTGCTAGCGTTCTTCTTGGCCGCCCTTCTTGGAGCCGGGGTGTGCCTCCCATCACTCGAGGTGAGGTGGTGAGTGTAGTGGACGTAGTTGCCCACCGCTTCAATCTTCTTTAGTGTCACCATTGCAATGGCGACGGAGTTGTTCTTTTGGACGTCCAGGAGATCCATGAAGGCCACCCCCAAAAAGTTGGGGAAGCCAACAATAGGTGGGAAGCTGTCGAACTGAACCGGCACAGTAAGGTAGCCATGCTCGGCATGGCTGGCGATGACGAGCGGACCAAAGGTGACGCCCATCGCGTTTGTTGAAATTCAACCCTGCAATTTCAAACTGAGGGAGTTAGAATTTTAAGAAGAGGTCGTGGAGTTAGAATTTTAAGAAGAGGTCGTGAGGCTACAAATATCGACGAGAAGATGAAAGGTGATCCAGTCCCACCGGGCATGCCAACTTGTTGGACGCACTGAAATTATGATAAAATATCGTGGTATCTTTTGTTAGTTTTATCGAGAGCCGACCACCCTTGACTCGCTGCCGGTTCCTCAACCGTGCATGTCCGACGCTTCCCTCGCGTGGGACGTACCCAAGCTTGTTTAGAGTCCCAGTCGGTGTCGAGTCCTATGGGTCCGTCCCGCATCAGAATGGTATCAGGTCTTCCTGGTATCCGGATCTCGGGTCGCTACAATTGGGTTACCGTAGCGAAGGAAGGCGTGAGCCACCCAATTTATGTGCCTGACAGAGCAGGGGCATGGGCATTGACTTGTCATTTCTGCTGAGATGGTAGCTCTACTGTTAATGCTACAGGAGCACTGGCCATTAATGTGACAGAACTCATCGGAGAGGGAGCGTGCATGTGCTAACAAGAAGAGTGGAGAGGGTGGCATCTCAGTATCATGGCTGGAGTGGAGCGTCGTTCGCCATTAATGTGCAGCAGTGGCAGCTGTCAGAGAGGGCACATGCAGGCACGGCATCAGTCTTGAGCCTGCAACATCGCAAGGGTGGTAACGGGCTGCCTAGGTAGCATGGGGGGCCTAGAGAGTTGGGCTCTTACAGCGGACTAGATATCGGGCGCTATTGGGTCGGTAGGATGGACCCTCCTCACTAGTCCCCCACTCCTGATCAACGAGGGTGCTCGGTGCTCGGGAGGATTTCGGAGCCCTCCTCATCCTAGGAGAGAGGATAAGGGGACAATGCTGGGCTTCCCTACTAGGCACCTTTGGAGTGCAGACCCTTAAATGCTTATGTCCATCGACCGCCGAACTGTCAGATGCTGACGCCACTTTCATGATGGCACTACCTGGAGGCACTGGATAAGACCGTGAAGAGACGTGGCCTAGGGTTTTCTCACCCGTTCGAGGAACAAGGGTCATCTATCCATCCGTCGATGGTGAGGCCCGAGAGAGAGAGAGAGAGAGAGAGAGAGAGAGAGAGAGCAATGGGGATGGGGAGGTGGGTTTCTATCGTTGAGGAGGGTTGACTTAAAGGGGGTTGTAACGACCTGAAATCCGAATATCGGGAAGGCCCGATAATCTGAAACCTGAACCGCCACCCACGAGTCCGAAGACTCGGAAGGGTTAAAGGGATGGTGTGGAGACTACACAAGTATCACAAATAATTACAGAATTAAACAGTTTATATGATTAAGCATGAAATTAAATTAACATTAAACAAATTACAGGGTCCACAATATAACAACAATTAATATTACAGTAGTCCACAACTAGTAAAGTGACAAGAAGAGAAAGTACAACTACACGGGGTATACCCTGACTCTGGCCGACATCGACAGGGGGCTGGAGGAGGTGATATGAGGGAGGACTGGGAAGTGTTGGAATACTAGCTTGGAGATGTGGATTGATTGGTGATCGGCGCGAGAGCGTCTCGCGGCCTATTGGGAAGTAGGTGAAGACCACCCTGACTGGTGGGGGGAAGAGAAGTTTTCCGATTATCAGCTCTAGCGCCCTTTCGGGTTTTCACCGGAACTGACCCCCTTTAGCTTTTTCTGACGCGCCCTCGCGGGTTTTCACGTCGAGGGGTTTCCCAATTTTACCTTAGGTGTCCCTTTTAGGATTTCACCTCAGCCAGGTTGTTGGCCTTTCTGCCCCCAGTCGTCTCCTCACGGAGGGAAAAATGACTGGGTCTGCCGGGGCACCTCTATTTTTAGCCCCATTTTGTTGTTATTTTTTTTGTTTATTTTCTTTTCCTTACTTGAGAGCCTGATGGCTGAGCTGTGGCTGGCGCAGCGGTGCCCTCGCTCTTGTCATTGTGAGGATGAAGGCGGGGAACTAGCTCCGAGAACATCTGACGGTGACCCTGGGAGGGCTCGACTGGCCCTGTTACGGGACTAGAGAGAAGAGCCGGGAGAGGTGACTGGCTCGCTCTCCCGCGAGGCAAAGGCCGGTTCGACTGGTTGGGGCTGGGAGCGTATGCCTTAGTCGACGTGGCGCGTGAACTCGTGTTCTAGCGCGTAATATAGCTTCATATGCTTGCCATTGAGAGATGGGAAGGGTTTGTGGCCCTTATGGTCTACGACCGTGTATGCCCCACCCTCATAGGCATAGCAGATGATGTATAGGCCTCTCCAATTCGGCTGGAACTTGCCACTGGAACGTCCTACCATGACTTCCCTTTCCTTGATCATGACAAGGTCACCTTGCTTGAAGGCTCGTTACTTGACGAGCTTGTCGTAGGCTCACACCATGCGGGCCTGGTATATCTGCAGGTGTTTATAGGCTTCGAGCCGTTTGCCTTCCAGATCAGCAAGCTCTTCCAACCTTCTCTGATATTCATTTTCATTAGGGCCGGCTAAGCCAGTGTGTACCTCCACGCGGTAGGATGCTAACTGAATTTTGATGGGGTTGACGGCTTCCGCTTCGTAGACAAGGGAGAATGGTGAACATCCCGTGGGGGTTTTGTAGACCGTCCAGTAGGCCCATAATGCCTCAGAGACCTTTTCGCCCAGTCACGTTTCCTGTGGCTAACGACCTTAGCCAGGAGTTTGCAGAGGGTCTTGTTGAAGGCCTCGGCCAAACCATTGGCCTGTGGGTTGTAGACTGAAGAAGTCATCTAGTCGATGTGAAATTTGGCTACCAACTGGTATACGGCCTTGTTCTTGAATGGCGTCCCGTTGTCAGAGACTATGCGACTGGGAGTGCCGAATCGGTAGATGATGTTATGCCGGACAAACCTGGCAACCACCTCACCAGTGACTTCACATAGAGGAAGAGCTTCTGCCCAATGAGAGAAGTAGTCGGTGGCGGCCAGAATGTACTTGTGGCTTTTATAAGATGGTGGGAAAGGTCCCGAGATGTCCATACCCCACTCGGTGAATGGCTAGGTAGGGGCTATAGGACGCAGTGGGTTAGGAGGTCTTCTGGATACTGGGCCAAAGTCTTGGCATTGATGGCATGTGCGAGCATACCTGACACAGTCTGCGTACATGGTAGGCCAATAGAAGCCTTTGAGCTTGATGTTGTGCTTCATTCTGTCTTCGGCTTGATGTGCGCCGCACAACCCAGAATGAACGTCACGCATATTGGCTCGAGCCTCTACTGGGGAGACGCATCTCAAGAGAATGGACTTATCCTTCTCATGGATGAGCTGGTACAGGGAATCGCCAATCAACTCATATGACGTTGCTTGGTGAAGCATTCAGACCCTTTGCGCCCGGTCAGGGGGGAGCAATCCCTTCTTGAGTTTGATAATGGACTCACACCAATCTTCTTCTTCTGGAGGAGTGTCTTGGTCAAGGTCTTGGACCTCGTAAGCTATGAGACCGGAGTCACTTTCGAGTGAGCTAGGCATCAGCCTTCTGTGTTTAACTGTGATGTCGACTTCACCTTCGGGCGGTAGCTAGATGGCCGCAGCCAATTTTGCTAGGGCGTCTGCCTGGGCGTTGCCACTTCTGGGAACGTGGTCTATTTCGAAGAAATAGAACTTCTGGGTAAGCTAGGTGGCGGCGGCGCGGTATGGGACTAGCTCTGATTTTTGCATGTCGTAGATGCCAAGGACCTGTCGGACTATCAGTTGAGAATCTCCATAGGCTTTGAGGCATTTGACGCCCATGTCGAGAGCCATATGGAGTCCAATGATCAAGGCTTCATACTCGGCTTCATTATTGGTCAAGGCCTTTATGAGGGCACAGGAGTTGTACAAAACTCCGCCATGAGGAGTCAGGAAGACAATTTCGGCACCTATCGTAATGCCTGAGCTGAGGTTGCTCTAGGTAGTACCTCGAGAAGCGCCATCGAAGTACAACTCCCAGCAAGGTAGGCTGACTATAAGTGTGTCTTGTTGCTAGTAGTGCAAGACATCTCCACTCTATTTAGCCAGTTGTTGTTGTTGAAGAGCAAGAGACTCTTCATCTGGAAGTTCCATGTTGAAGGGAGAATCTTCTGGTACTAGATGGGCTGCCAAGAATTCAGCCATACCTTGCCCCTTAATTACTTTTCTAGGGACATAGGCGATGTCGTACTCTATGAGTAGGAGAGCCCATTTCCCTAGTCATCTTGAGAGAACGGGTTGTCTGAGAAGAAACTTCAGGGGGTCGTGCTTAGATATAAGCTCAACCTGATTGGACAAGAGGTAGTGCCGTAATTTCTTGACAGTAAACACTAATGCCAAGCATACTTTCTCCATGGGGAAGTAGCAATGCTCGGCACTGATCAATTTTTGACTGAGGTAATAGAGTGGCTGCTCTTTACCTTCTTCATTGACTTGCGCCAATAGAGCTCCCAGCGAGGCATCCATGGCACTAATGTAGAGTATGAGGGGTTTACCCTTGACAGGCGCCCCTAGGATTGGAGGAGTGAGGAGGTACCCCTTGATCTGCTCGAAAGTTGCCTAGCATTATGAGTCCCATATGAAGGGGGCATCTTTCTTCATCAGTTTGCTGAAAGGTGCACATCGACCGGAGAGGTTGGAGATGAACCTCCAAATGTAGGTCAGTCTACCCTGGAGTGACCTGAGTTTGGTGAGGTTGCTGGGTGGTGGTAGCTCCCGGATTGCTTTGATCTTACTGGGATCTACTTCGATTCCTCTGCATCAAACGATAAAGGCGAGAAACTTACCGCTGGATACGCCGAAGGCATTTTTCATGGGGTTCATTTTGAGCCCATATTATCGGAGACACTCGAAGACTTGGCGCAGATCACGTAGGTGGTCTTCTCGCCTTCTAGTCTTGACGATGAGGTCGTCAACATAGCATTCGATGATGTTGTGTAGCATCTCATCGAAAATTTTGGTCATAGCCCTCTGGTAGGTAGCACCGACATTCTTCAAACCGAAGGGCATGCGCTTGTAGTTGAAGATCCCTTTGGGAGATCTAACCTTCCCCCTTACAAAAAATTTCATCCTTGAAATTTGAAAGATCGATCATACCATAGGGGAAGAACGATTCAACCAGCTGGCAACTCTCCCAGAGCTCTAGCTAAAGCTTCAATTCTCACGAAAAACACCTCTCTTGAGGGATATAGCCAGACTATGATTACAAATAGAAACATCTGGCTACACAACACAATTCACACAATTTCATAGCGAGCATTGCACACTAAAGAATATAAGTCTGGCATCACCCCGATCACATCAGAGCTCTAACCATGGCATCGCTGCCACCATCTCACTCAAATAGGAGACGCAACCCGCGACACTATAACCTGCTACTGAGAAAATTCCATGCTTAGTGCACCCACCAAACATCAACTTCTTGTTCTACTGACTGACCTTACGCCCTCCATGAGGGACAACCATCGTTGAGCCTCGGCCAGCTCATGCAGTCACCGCGATTGACTGCCACAACTTCATCAGCTCTGTGCCATGACCTATCTCACACTCAGCAAGCCGAATGCTAATAACAGCACTGGACCAGCTACGGTCCGATCACAAACCTTCAACAGATCCTCGATGCAATCTGGGAAAAGGCATTTGTTGTAATCAACCACTCAAGGCCTCGCTTGTACATGACTCTTGGCATTCTCAATTCACTACAACCGGCATCATCTGTCGGTGAAAATCCATTCATCAGTCACCAGTTACTCATCAACAGGAAGCCCTTACTCACTCGCCCTTCCTCTACATGCTCCTTCATAGGGCCCAATAAACTCATACTAGATCTCATCGAGCCATTCGTTAACTCTCACATTGACCATTATCGCTTCTCAAGTCAGCCCTCACTCGGACACCACATCTGATTCTGATCCTCACACCAGCTCTACCCTTTTAGGGGAGCAAGACGAAGTCAAATGACAAAACTCCACATTCCCTGATCCATATCAACTTCTGGCTCAGATTGACAGGGAACTCCTCCCATGCTGGCCACGACACCAAGACTCTCATTTGACAGTGTCCCTCCCGAGACTTCCATACACAGGCATCGTCCATTACGCAATCTCATCTAGTCTTCATCACAATTATTCCAAATGGACACTTGCCCATCTCGGCTCTGCCGTCACTACAAAGCCACATGACATAATCTTAGAGAATCATGGCACACATCTCCAAAACAGACGAGTGCCTCCCTCTACCTTGATAACCTAGTTGCACTACAAGAAAAATGGGAAGTACCGACATAATTTTTCGACGAAAATATTTACGTCAGCAAACAACATGTGGAGAGCCGTTTGAGTTCTGAGGCAGTCCATCGACCATCCGCTTACCCAGGAACGGCCCAGGGTGGACCGTTTATTGTGTGTTGTCTGACCGGTAGCGTCTTCATGCCGATTTGAGTTCCGGGTGAGTGGATCTCGATCTACGTGTTGGCCCGTGGCCTGACTGATGCTGGGCATCATGTGGGGTCCATGTGTTAGGGTGCCGTGGGGTCCCGGGAGGTGGTGCTCTTAGCTTGTTACCGTAAGCCGGTGCCGGTACGAGGAGCGGTCCGTGGTTTCAGACCTAGGGATTAGGCCAGATTGATGACGTTGTGCCATCGCATGCAGCGGTCTCGACCCAAGTTTCGTGACTCAAGTATCGTTGGGTTTATTAGGTCTGGTGGGCTGTCTAGAGTCTGGTGGCCGTGAGCCACCTGTTACTCTGAGCTACTCGTAATGGGTGTGTGCGTGATTTTTAGTGTTCACATTTAGTGAGCCCCCACTAGTCGTAGCTTTCCTGCGCACGCGGGTGCAGACCCACTTGGAAGTGGTGGAGAGCATGACCCGAGAGAGATGGTTTTATACTGGTTACCGTAGGGCCCCTTGCCTTTGCAGCCTGAGTCCGACTGGGGGGAAAATCTGCTAGAGGACCTGACCTAGAGTAGATGGTCTGTGTGTGCACGCATAGCTGACGGCAGAGGACACGCGCTGACGAGTGCGACCCCAGCTAGTCCTTGTTCAGTGGTTACTAGTAAGGTGTCTTAGCCTCCGCCTGGGGCATCATAGGCAGGCACCTGAGGTGCGGACTAAGACGCCAGTGGATGCATCTGACCTTGCTTTTGGTGGGTGGTACTCCCGTCACGTGACGTGAGTTGTTGTGTCGCGGGTTTCCATTCCCCGTCTGCGAGACGGAATTTCATGTGTAGCTCAGGTGTTTTTCTGGAGTCTAGGTCTAGGGTTCCGGTGAGCGTCACCGAGGGATTTTCCCTAGACGACATAGACTTCACGATAGTAAGGTCGTGACCGTGTTTTCAGACCGCGTGGTTTCGGAGTGGGCCTTCGTGTGTGAGCACAGGCCTCCACGACAGAGGTGTTGTGGCATTTTTCGAGTAGTGTGACTAGGGTGGTCCATGTTCCGATAGTCCCCCGACTGTGGGATCGGGGCGTTGAGTTCCGTTACTGTAGGAGTAGCTGTAGAGTCGAGGTTTTACCAGCCACCGTGTTTACTGCTCCTGCTATTGTTATTGTTCTAGCTGTAGTTGCTGCTTTTCGTGCCACCGCCTACAGTTCCTCTTGTGTGAGAAAGAGAGGTGAGGGACCTTGGCCCTGCGTAGGAGGGTGGATCTGCAATTCCTAGGACGACGAGCAAGGTCTTGGGAGGATCTGGGGTGTGGATATCATCCCCAGATCGAAAGGATGAAGCTTGGGAGGATCTGGGATGTGGATATCATCCCCGGATCGTTGGTTTAATGTTGCGAAGGAAGACACCTAACCTCAAATCTTAGGGGTCAATGATGCATTAGAATGATTTTAAATATATTTCCTACACTTTAAAGAGGGTCTAAGGGGATGTGGGGACAACCATCATGTTCATTTTTGGGGTTTTATTTTCATTAAGTTTTGGGCTTCCATTAGATTCCTTTGAGTCTCTAGGGACTGGACAGGCCATGGGAAGGTTTGTGCACAAGGGGGCATGCCATGGTAAAGCCAATGCACATATAGCTTAGACTCTAGATAGGTCTATGCATATGGTGGAAGGCCCATGGGAAGGTCAATGAACATAGAGTTTAGGCCATGACAAGGTTAGTACTTAGACTCTAGACAGGTCGATGCACATGGGGGTAGGCCCATGGTAAGGTCAATGCACATATAGCTTAGACTCTGGACAGATCTGTGCACATGGGGGCAGGCCATGGCAAGGTAAATGCACATATAGCTTGGACTCTGGACAGGTCTATGCACATGGGGGAAGGCCCATGGTAAGGTCAATGCACATTTGGTCTAGGCTAGGTAAGGTCGATGCACATTAGGTCCAGGCCTAAGTAAGATCGATGCACATTTGGTGAAGTACCAAGTAAGGTCGATGCGCATTTGGTCTAGGCCATGTAGGGTTAATGCACATTTGGTGAAGTCCCAGGGAAGGTTAATGCACATTTGGTCCAGGTCTAAGTAAGGTCGATGCACATTTGGTGAAGTCCCAGGTGTAGGTTGGCTAGGATGTAGTAGAAAGGTTGTGGAAGGAGCTGGCCGATAGGCACTCACGTATATCCTCCCTCTTCCGAACTACTGCTCTTGGCCTATAGTGTAAAGGTTAGAAAAAATAGAGATAACGTGATCGCCAGAGACCTATACTTGGGCCTCACAGGAGTAAGAAGATCATGATCGCCTTAGGAACGGGAGGTGTTGGGTTCTTCTGTCCTCATTCTTGGCCGACCAAGAACAAGGAGCCCTGCGAGTCAATGATGAAGTTCCTACAAATTAACCAGCAAATAAAAGACCATTAGACTAGGATAGTGTAGTAAATGCTCAAAATGAAAGGAAGAACATGCAATGTCCGGATGGCGCGATCTGCAGGTCCGTGGGGCCCACGTGCTACCCAGTCCTCTGGACCTGACGAGGTGGGTCCTGCTATGATGGTGACACCTAGTGGTGCACTCCCTGGATGGCTGTCGGGCTGGAACACTAGTCGGAGGTCGGGCGGCTCCGATCGCCAAGTGTTGGAGCTTGCTGCCTTGGACCTGAAGCTTCTATTTTTTAGCGCGCGATCCGACGAGATCCATCACTATGATCTGCCATGACATCGGATCGATGTGAAACCAGCACCGTCGGAAAGCTCTCTTGAAATCCTTCAACCCCATGTAATAGAAAATTGGTTAGGATTGTACTTCTGATGATGAATTTTAGAACCAAACTAGCCTCGATTTCAGATTTGGCCAATCAGAAGTGAAATTTCCTGAGAGTTGGCATTAACCGCAATGTAAACCTCTGATCCAGGTGTTGAGCTCTTCATAGAAGTTGTAGAGGAGAGAGATAGGAAGACGAGGATATTTTTTATGAATAGTTTGGTGGAGATTTGATTAGGTAAAAGTATTTTCTACTGATGGGTGGTCTGATCTAGACAGTGGCAGATAGAATTGATTTGGGATTTGAGTGAGAAAATATAAAAGAACTTCTAAATTCACAAGAAAATTTGTGGATGATGGATTAGGTGGACAAAATCCCCAGTAAAAATTTCAGCTCATTTGGACATGGGGAAGGTGGGCTCATTGGTGGACTAGCAGGTTGCTATGATAGATGACAGATTGCAGGCAGATCTGGAAGGGGGAAGAGCAAGAAAATGGATAAATATACATTGTAGGATTTTGGAGCTGATTTTTTTATGGAGTATGGGGAAGATGTCGGGAACCTACCATAAAAATTTCAAATCCATTGTAATACGAGGCTGAGAGAGAAAATTCTAGAGACGGCTTGCTGTCTCGCAATCGGCAGAAAATCGACGAAGGTGGTGGCGGTGCAACAGTGACACGGTGGCAGCGCAACAGCGACACGGTGGCGGCGGCGGCATTGGCGACAATCTTCACACCTGATAGATAAGGCTTCTCACCTCAGAAATACAGCCTTCTCAGCTACAGAAGGGGAGAGAGAAGGGAGAGAGAGGGGCGCACCAAGCTTGGCTCCAAGGGTTTCCCCAAAATTTTATGCATTAATTATAACCAAAAATGAAAATACAAGGGTCTTATAGATGAATACAAAAAGACTAATTCTACCCCTAGATCTAGATTCTTTCCCCCATGTGGTGGAGAACCAAATAAAATAAAAGAACCTGTATGGATGGACCAATGCAACTTTGAAACACTTTTTTTTCTTTTTTGAAAGGATGGACTAATGCAACTTTAAAACACTTTTTTTCTTTTTTTTTTTGAAAATGACTACCCTAGACTCAACCTGGCTCTGATACCAATTTGATGCAGGACAACAATGAAACTCGATATGTGGACACGATCCTATGACCTAGACGACATGACGCAACTCACTAGACGATGCGACCAGTAACTATACGACCAAGTCATCACCTAACGTGATTCCCGAAGGGATAAAGATGCCTCAAAATAAGAAGCACTCGCTCACGGTCGTCCCCGGCGAGGGAAACGAGTCGATCTGCATGATTGAGAAATCAGCATTGAGTCTTGGGTGGTCGGCTCACTCTCGTGCTCGGAACGAGTCACAGGATAGGTTTCACACTCATAACTCATAGCGGTGATTGAAACAGCAAGCTAGGCATCCTATCACACTCACTAGCAGCGGTGTCAAGAACTATACTAGATAAGTAAATAACTAACTAAAAAGGGGTGCGGGTGTACCTCCACGCGCCGGGCGTGGGAAGATGATCCCGACCGAACCCGTACTCCCGGTACATCAATTAACCATTATTACAGAAGTGTTGATTTCTGTCCACTCCACGTAGGGAGGTAAAGGGCTACACATGGAAGCCGGGAGTGACGCGATCGGGTTGACGGGCAGCACTCGAGGCTACTTTGACTAGGCAAGCACGCGTGCTCGTGGGGCCCACGTCCTGGCTGGCGGTTCGGGGAAGCCGGGAGGTTACTGCAGCGTCGATGTCCCCTGGCTGGGCAGTCCCGGGGGTGGCGGTGTGCTGGTCGGCCTCGCGGAAGGCGAGGCGGTCGCTCCGGGAATGTTCGTCGGATGCTGTCCACGAACCAGATCTACTGTTAGGTAGCGCGTGACCAGGCGAGAAATGCTGCTGCGCCCAGTGCCGATGTCGGATCGATGCGAGACTGGTGGCGTTGGAAATTTCTTTCAAAATAATTCGTCCCCAGATGGGAGAAATAATTTTGAATCTTCAGTGCTGGCCATGACAGATTTTAGAAGCTGTTGTTCTATTGGGTGGGGGTTGTTAGGATAGAAAGTGGGGTTTCCTGAGAACAGGGGTTGACCGGGTGGTTAAGGGTGGATCTGGGTGGAGTGGTCTTCATGAAAGTTTTAGATATGGGAGTAAGGAAGAAGGGGATATTTTGTTTGTGGATATGTAAGGTAGTGTCGAGTTTTGGTGGAATTTATAGTGGATAGGGGCACACAATATTTGAATTAAATGATAGTTCACGGGGAAGGTGAGCTAGAAGGGGGGTTGGATAGATCACCTTGAATTCAAAAATCCGTAAAAGCAACTTATGTAATTCTAAAATGTAGAGAGATACTCCTTTAGTCTTGCCCCTGAGCAGACAGAAAGGCAGAAGCTAATCGAGAAAGAGTAATTGAAGTGCACAGATCGAACAACTGTCGTGCTAAGACCAAAGATTAGAGATCAGATGAACAAATCACACAACGTAGACAAAAGCCTTTTTAAGGTGGTTCGATTGCGATCTACAACCTACCCCTACCCCTTACTCTTCCAGAGTAAGGCTTCCTTGCACTAAGCAAAAGAGAACCGTAGACTTAGTCTGCTAACAACCACTGCCTGACAGCTTGCCCAGAGGAACACTCTCCTTGCTCTTCGAAAGATCAGAAGAAAAACACTAGAGGTTCAACCTCCCTTCCTTCACTATCAGCAAAGGGAATCCCGTGAATTGCTCCCAGCAACTCACGAACCAGAGGATCATTCCTCTCTTCTTCCAAACACGATGGAGGGAAACCGGAGAACCTCTCCCTTCCTCTAAGTGAACTTAGAAGGTAACAAAGTAGTAAAGAAAACTCGAAGGTGAAAATGAGCAAAAGAAAATAAGCACACAGAAACAATGACAATGTAGCTTCCATAGAAGCAGAATTTCAACCTCAAACACTCGGGACGATCAATCACTCAGGCTCTCCTTTTTCTAGGCATTTCTCTCTTTCTCAAGTAGGGAATTCTAGCACTAGTGGAGGACTCAAATCTTCTCTCTCTCTCTCAATCAGCTCAGTTCTTCTCCTCTGTCCCCATCATCTTCTAAGCTTTTCGATCCCCTTTTATACGCATAAGTTGGGCGTGTGGATACCACGTTTCCCGCCCAAGCTTACACACAGATCTGATCCTTTGAAGTTCCACGTGTTAGAGTCATGATGCTGTAGCAATCCACGTGGCTAAATCTCCAGGATGTGTATGCCTTGGATCACATGCCCTTCATTAGTTCGAACTCACATGCTTCTTTAGTTCTGCCCTTTGTATTGTAGGTGCTCGAGAATATGCCACGTTGAAGGGAATGCCTTAGCCTATCAAAGTAAACATACATATGCTCAGACCCAGTGATAAAGTTGCACAGACCTTGATAGCATATGAACAAGTGTGCACAGACTTTGAATAGCATAAGACAAATGTGCACAGACCATATAACAAGACATGCACAGACGTTGGGTATGCACAAGAGGAGGTGCCCAATTCAATGAGTCGGCAATGGCCGATGGGTGCGGGTTCACTCACTCACATCCATGGTGGTCACACAAAGGCAGTGGAAGCCTTGGGACCGGGCGCTCTCTCCCTTAACCGGTGGCGTAATTGAGGAATATTAAATGAACAAGCATAAATGGGAGCAAGGGCCGAGAGCTTACCCAGCCAGTTTGAAGAAACTGACTCCGGTCGGAGACGTGGGCGAGCGAGGAGGTGAGGGTACGCACCCGCTCGCCGCGTCGGTGAAGCTTCAACCTAAAAATTTAACTTACAATCACTACACCTCACATAGGAGGGGGGTTCTCGGGGTGGGGGTTAAGTGATTTACATCCAAAACTACCTCCACACAGGGAGGGGCGCTAAGCAAGCCAGGCGGGGAAGGGAAAAATTAACTAAGCGAGTGCCAATCGAATACTCCACTGGTTCTGTCCACTTTTGGAACTACTGATAGACCGTCAGTGATGTTGCTGCTGCGGCCGCTCCTGATTTTTTCTGAAGGCGAGATCTATTGGGATGGCTTCGTAACTGGACCAGGATGATGCCTGATTTTTGTCGAATTCTTTGGCCTCAGGTGTCGATCAAGGGTAGGGTGCTAACAGGGTTCAGGAGTTCTGATTCTGTCTACAGGGATACCTCAGCAGATGGAAGAAGAGGCCGCCACGAGTGCTCCCAAACTCTGAATTATGCGTGGCCAGAGTCATTGGAACCGTTGACGAGTCTTCTTCAAAATGTGACTAGAAAGAACACCAGAGGAGGTTAGAGTAGACCGAAGCAGTCCAAACAGTGAACAGTTGTTGGTTCAGTCCAGGAGTGGACAGGACAGAGCACCTGGGGGAGAAAATTAAGAAAATACTCATCCGAATGCCGAACGGGATGCTGCCTTTTGCTGATGGACGTCGACTGGAATTAGAAGCTCTCGGCCAAGCGGCACCTCCAGAAGCCTTGGGATGTGGACATGGGAGCTCTAGGAAGTTGTCTCAGGTCACTGGCTAGGCCTGATCTGCGCAGTCGGGGGAGAACGGGTCCTTCGGGCAGTAGGAATGTCAGATGCTGGCAGGACCACCACGGCTGTGAAGATACCTCGATGAGATTTCCGGTGATATATGGCACACCACCTGAAGATGCCCGAAGACTCCGGGGCAGGCTCTGCAACTCGTGCCTTCTCTGCTGCCAGCAAACTGAGAACTGTAGGTTGAAGAGGGGAGGTGGGGAATGAGGTAAATGGGAGGGGAAAGGGGGTGGATGAGTGTGGAAGTGTGTATTTGGTGTGTCATCAGGGAAGCTGCTAGGATTCATTGTTAGCAAGAGGGGTATCGAGATTGATCCCAACAAGGCATAAGCAATAAGAGATATGCCTCCTCCCAAGAATCTGAAGGAAGTTCGAGGATTGATCAGGAGGTTACAATTTATACGCCGACTTATCTCCCAGCACTCACAAAGGTGTAGGCCGTTCTACGGTCTTACTAAGCCGGGAGTTAAGTTTAGTTGGGATGACAAGTGCCAGGTGGCTTTTGACGAACTAAAGGACTATCTATCCAATCCTCATGTCCTAAGGCCGCCGGTCCTAGGCAAACCGCTCATTCTTTATATTTCCATCCTGGATGACTTAATAGGTGTTGTCCTTGCACAGGTTGGTGAAGAAGGTAAGGAGAGGGTAGCCTACTACTTGTCTAAACTCCTCAACCCCTGTGAGTAGAGGTACACAATTATAGAGAAAACCTGTGCAGCTTTAGTATGGGTAGTCTAGAAGTTGAAGCATTACTTCTTAGCTCATGAGATCCATCTTATTGTTCGCATGAATCCTATCAAATTTCTTCTTGAAAATTTTATCCTTACTGATCGACTGACACGATGGCAAAGTTTTTTTTCTCAGTTCGACATCATCTACATTCAGCAAAAGGCGATTAAAGGCTATGCCATTGCAGAACATCTCGCTCATCATCCCCTTCCAAGATTCGATCTCGTTCACTCAGAGTTTCCAGATGAGGAATTGATGTCCATTAATCAACCTTCAGATCCAATGTGAACATTACATTTTGATGGAGCTCTGAATTCTTATGGTTCTTTTAACACCTGAGGGTATCACCATTCCACTTGCCTCTCAGCTTGGCTTCCCTGTCACAAATAATATAGCTAAGTATGAGGCTCTTCTGGCCAGACTTGAGGTCACTCATCAATTTGGTGTCACCCAGTTGCGAATTATCGGTGATAGTCAGCTTATTATTCGCCAAGTGCTCACCAAATGTCATACACTCGATCCTAAGCTCAAGCCTTACCAGGAACTTGCTTCTGCTTATGCCAAGCTCTTTACCAAGCTGATCTTTGTCCATGTTCCTCGCAGTCAGAACATCTTAGCTGACGCCCTTGCTTCACTTGCCTCCTCCCTGATCTTTCTTCCCGAGCGAGACTTTCATGCTGTTATCATTCAGAAGCATCTCACTCCTGCTATTAAAGATCCAACTTTCCTTAGGGTTAAGGAGGAGTTGCTTAAGAAGGTTAAGGAAGGAGAGATCATTGAGAATGCACCGCTGTGTTGGAGTCGATGGGCATTGTTAAGACTGAGATGACCGAATGGCGCGGGCACCACTGTGACTGGAGCTAATTTAGAGAAGCTAACGTTAAATTTGAACTCACCCGGAGGCACTCTAAAATCCCCCTTTTCTATGGCCCAGGTCAAGACTTTCTGATCACCCGCTGAGCCTTCCCAGCCGGCGGCCAAATATTGGAATTGTAAATCAAAAGATATAGCAGCCATTACATTCCGAGTTATTTGTTGCTTACGGTTACGATAACGTGCATGTTTCGATGTTAGAACATTGGCAGAGATCCTTTGCCTTAAACAAGACATCCTGCCTTAAATAAGAAATCCTAATTGTAGCCTGGCAACTCCTTCACTTTTTTAAGACAATCTTTGATTGTGCATGATTGGTCGGAAGTAGAAGTGGCAGAAGAATTTCCACCGCTAAAGTTTTTGCACAAATTCACCAAATCAGCATTCATAGCACAATACTTGTTGAGTGCATTAGTGGCATTATCAAACCTCTTATTACGCTTTCCCCTACCACATGTGTATGAGGGAGTGCCACATGTCCTCGTCTTGTTGGGAGATGTTGCCTCATCTTCAGATGGTCATTTTGTAGGTGGTGAAGGAGTGTACTCCCCTGTGCCACTATATCCTCCCATTGACAATGGAGTATTCAATCTCCCCCCCTGCGTCTCAAACGACATACAAACTTGGAAACTGCCAGAACTTGGTATGAAGAAGGGGTTGAACTCAGTCTCTAGGTCCACAGGTGAAGCATTTGGTTGAATACCCATGGAACTTAATCGACACCGATTTGAATCGTCTGATCCCATCTGCTGGAGAGATGACTCTTCATCACCCCAAGACCTCCTCTGTGATAAGTCACTGTCCATTGTGGTTCCAAATTCTAAACATCCCCTGGACATGCTATTACTACAGAGGATGTCCATTTCTGCCTTGAACTCATATGGCTTCCCCAGAAGCTTCTTGTATTCAACGTTAGCCTATGAGACAAGAAGACAAGCTAAGTATCTTGTAGTGAACCTCTACTAGGAACATGATATTTACTATGTGTGTTCAAAAAATATATTACATATCGCAATGGTCTCCGCCCAAGCATCCTCTTCAGGCGGCACAGGCATCTTCGTAATGTCATTCCATCCCCAGCCAATCTGTGCGATCAATTGTTCGAGTGTATGGTATTATTTTTTTTAATTTTTTTTCACCTATTTTGTAGATTATTTTTGTCAACCCCTTTTTTGTTTGATTGCTCCCATTATATAGGAAGAAAATCACTACATTGCTAAGTCCAGAGAGAAATTACAAAAAAGGAAGAGGAAATGAACTAACAAGGTAGGTACAAATTTTCTAATTTACGGAGATAGGAGAACTCTGGGAAGTCTGTGGCCCCTCCTGACACTCAATAGGCGGAGGACCCTCGGTGCTCGGAGATCTACCCCCGGTACACTCGGTGATGGCCAACCCAGGCACAGACCCCATTTGTATGGGAACTGCCCCATCCCCGCGCCCTCCCGAGGCACCCGGAGTTGGCGATCTCTCCTCCACCGACGCAGATGCACCCTCGCTCTACTCATCATCACTAGACGTTGACGAGGGAGAGTCCGAGCCATCCTCATCAGAATCGTAGCGCTGTCTGGAAGGGAAGACGAGCTCGCCGAGGACCTATTCCTAGATCATACTGGCTGCTAGCCTGAAGCCTTGGGCAAAACCCTTCTGCAGCCCTCGTCGGTAGCCCAACTCGTTACACACAATGGTGGCCTACTTCAGGGCTTCCTGATATTCCTCTGAGCTCCGATAGCACTCGATCGCCACTGCCCCAGCTCCTACTACCTTCCCCTCAAGCTCGGCCACCCTCGCGTCAACCACGGCCAACTTCGCTTCGACCTCGGCCAACCCGCTTTGGCCTCGCTCAACCTTGCCTCGACTTCAGCCCGCGTCGCCTCGGCCTCCTCCTTGGCCCACTCGGTCTCTTGTACCCGGTCCTCGAGCTCCACTTGCTCGGTCGCCCACTGACCCGAGCGCTATGCATGGTCTCGACGCACTTCCTCCAAGAGCTTACTCTTAAGCTCGACCATATACCGAGCTTAGGTCAATTGCTCGGCATGTGACCGAACCTCCTCCTGGCTCGCCGGGTCGTGTGCTCGGAGTGAAGTCACCTCCTGCTGAAGCACCCCGAGCTCAGATGTCAACCGACCAATCCTACGGTCGGACTCGGCGCGAACTTGGGACTAAGCCCTTCCCTCGTTCACCAGCCACGCCACAAAGTCAGTAATATCGGCTCCCAATAGAGCCATGAGGATACCTCCCTACATGACCCTTTCAAGGAGCATGGGAGGGGAACAACACTAGAACTCCTTCTGAACAGATGGAGGTGCCAGATCTTGGCACCGGTTGTACAAGGAAGCCTAGACGGCGAACCGCTCTTGCTGAAGAGGAGGAGCCTCTTCCGGGAGTGTCAGGGCCAGAGCGTCCCCTCCAGTCATCTCCAACCTAGGGACGATGATGCACGGCTCGACCCGGATCTACACCCCGACACCCTCCTCCTCGCCACACGCCCCGTCACCGCCAACTGGGATCTCGGAGCCAACCTCCTCCCCCTGCGCTCCCGCTGGCTCAGAGGAAGTCCCCTCAATTGTTGTGGGCACCTCTAGCTCAGTCAGTGGAAGGCTCAGGTGATAGGCACCCTCTTCTATGAGCTCCTCGATCGAGCGGGAAGTCTTTATTTTCTTCGATCGCGTCTTCTCGACAGTCAACGCCTTCATCGAAGCCAGCAACAATCGCTCCCCAGCATCCTTCCGCTTGGACCCCAGACGCTCGGAGGCATCACCCCGAGCAACTTGCTTGCCCTTATCCCGGGCGACAGAAGGACCTGCTGAAGCTTGAGGCACCACCGCTCGTCCCCTCCAGCTCGATGACCTCCCGATCGGCTAGTCGCCCCTCGCCACCACTATGTCTTGCTTCTGCTCAACAAGAGGCAAGTCGTCAGCAAAGGGCTGGACCGACTGAAATAAGAAAGTGCAAACATTAAAGCTTGAAGTCCTTACCACTAGGTGGCAGCGCTCGGTGAGGATAATCCTCAATATTGGCCAAGGTCATCAACTCCACGGTGGATTGACGATTCTCCTGAAGGATCCTAATCTCCTCCTCCAGCTCCGAGGGAATCACCGGCTGCTTTGGGGGGAATACAGGATGAAAGTTTGACTGGACAGGGAAACTCCAGTCGGGAT
Organism: Amorphophallus titanum; assembly: GCA_024336825.1. Lineage (NCBI taxonomy): Eukaryota > Viridiplantae > Streptophyta > Magnoliopsida > Alismatales > Araceae > Amorphophallus > Amorphophallus titanum. Next base: position 1,606,114 of record JANBPO010006173.1, read on the forward strand.
TTTCCTTACTAGCGCCGACCCAGAAAAATTGAGTCTTCCACCCTTTGTGCAAAGAATCACGAGGAGAGAGAGTCACACAGCTCCTCTTCCTCCTCGCTTGAAGATAAAAGAAGCCCTTCCCAACATGGGTTTGCTCCTTCAGCTCGAAGAAAATGTGAAAGACTTCTAAAGAAGGGTCGAAGTCGCACGAGTGACAAAGAAAAATAAAAGAGAAGATGAAAGAATACGAATTGGAAACCAATTGGACAGGAACCAACTGGTAGAACTGTAACGGTTGCACGATGAACGGGAGGAGAGGGAGGCGAAAGCCGCACTTCCAAGCCAAAAGGAAGGTGCAGAAAAGGCCCGAACGAGTGTCCAGTCTGGACTCATGTGGTTTGGCCAGAGAAAAAAAATACCGCCATGGCAGTTCGTAGTGGGTCTCGATCCCCTTCACCTCGGCCTCACCTAATTCACTGCGTAGAGGATGGCTAGGCACTAAACATCCCACACCTTGTTCGGGCATTCGGACCTCAACCACCGGATCATGCTCTGCCATGGAGGAGCAAGAAGAGCGAGAGGAAGAAGAGGGAACTGTGGAATTGGAAGACTCAGGAGGAGGAGGAGGAAGCTGACGGATCGCCACCGCCGTGATCCTTGCCAACTCTGCAAAAGCCTCTGTGATCCTCTACTCCCTCAAGTCACTCTCACGGCCCACGGACTCTCTCAGAATATCGGTGCAACGAAGGGGAAAAGCCCTAGGTAGAGGAAACGTAAGACGCAAGAATATAGGATATTTACATATCTATCCCGACAACCCAAGCGGGATGCGTCGTGACATTTCAAACTCCCAGAAGGGCCTCCCCACGTCGGCTAGAGGAACGCGTCATCATCATACTCACGCCCCCAGGACAGTCGCATTTAATGGCCCCTGTCGGCAACGATACTCCCCACGTAAGCCACCAACGCTACCCCATACCATACCACTCTCCGAGCCCAAATTTTGGCTCGGGAGTAGGGGGCAAGTCGAGAGGGGTAAATCCACAGCCCAAATATATGCTTGGATCGGGATGGCCAAACCAGGTTTAGACTGGCCCAACTAGGCCCAATTCGACCCAACCAGGGCAAGCTCCCCAAGTGACAGTCCCACGAATGGGCCCACTTATCTTGAAGACCAAACGCGCTCGGATCAGATCTTCCTAGGTGACCCCTCGGCCCGGAAGTCTGAGTAACGGTCGCTCAAGGGATCCTAATCAGCATCCGAGCATAACTGTCATAGCGCTGCCCTCTACGCTCGGGAGAAGCCCAAGCGCCTCACCAGGGAGTATCTTTTGCTCGGACCCCTAACGGATAGGGCATATCTTCCCACGAGAATCTCACTATCGCTCAAAGAAGGGAAACTCGAAGGGACGGGGAAGAAGAAAGAGTCCTCCTCTAGGACATAACGCCCCCAGGTCCCTCCAGATGCCCTGTCCCCAGTCACGAGAGCTAGCAGGTATATAAACTCCAAGAAAGCCCTCCGGGAATATAAGGTGATCCTGAGCACTCAACACCACACTCATTGGTGGAGAGCAATCTTGTAATGCCTACCCCCACAAAGAGAAGTGGCCTTCACCATCGACCTTGTCCCTGGTGCGGGTCTAGTTTCTAAGGCACCATATAGGATGTCCCCTGCCAAGCTCAAGGAGTTAAAGGAGCAATTGATGAAGCTTTTAAAGAAAGGATTCATCAGATCGAGCACTTCCCTGTGGGGAGCACCCGTATTATTTGTAAAGAAGAAGGATAGATCAATGAGACTTGGCATTGACTATCGGCAGTGGAAATCATCTTACTATCAAGAACATGTATCCACTGCCAAGGATCGATGAGTTATTTGATCACATATCTAGATCTGAGTATTTCTCGAAGATTGATCTCAGGTCAGGATATCAACAACTGAGGATCAAGGATGAGGACATTCATAAGACTGCGTTTCAGAGCAGGTATGGGCACTATGAATTTGTTGTTATGTCTTTTGGAATAACGAGTGTCCCTGCAGCCTTTATGCAGTTGATGAATAGCATATTCAGGCCTCATCTGGATCAATTTGTTGTGGTCTTCATTGACGATATTTTGATTTATTCAAAGACCAAGGAAGAACACGAAGAGCATTTAAGGATGGCATTGCAGATATTGAGGACAAATCAACTATATGCTAAGTTCAGCAAATGTGAGTTCTGGCTCGAGGAAGTATCTTTCTTAGGACATGTGATATCTAAGGATGGGATTTCTGTTGATCCAGCAAAAGTCGAGGATGTGAAGAATTGGGAAAGACCCACAAATGCTATCGAGATCCGCAGTTTCTTGAGTCTAGCTGGCTATTACAGGCGATTCATCAAGGACTTCTCCAAGATCGCCGTTCCTCTTACTAGGTTAACCCGTAGGGAGATTCATTATGAATGGAATGAAGAGTCTGAAAGAAGCTTTCAAGACCTAAAGGATCACTTGACTACTGCCCTAGTCTTGGCTTTACCAGTCGAAGGAGAGAAATTTGAGGTATATACCGATGCGTCTGGCATTGGCCTCGGATGTGTGTTAATGCAACAAGAGTCATAGCTTACTCTTCCCCACAGTTGAAGAAGCATGAGGATAACTACCCAGTCCATGGCCTAGAGTTGGCCGCAGTAGTATTTACCTTAAAGATTTGGAGACACTATCTCTATGGAGAGTAGTTTACCGTGTACTTCCATCACAAGAGTCTCAAGTAACTCTTCTCTCAGAAGGAATTAAACATGAGACAATGGCGTTGGCTAGAATATCTCAAGGACTTCGACTTCACAATACAATACCATCCCGGGAAGGGTAATCCTGTAGCTGATGTTACCAAGGTCGATGCACATTGACACAAGGGGGAAGGCAGGTCGATGCACATTTGGTTCAAATCTGAAGACAGGTCGATGCGCATTTGGTTTGAGCCTGAAGATAGGTCGATGCACATGGGCACCTAGTTGAAGGAAGGTCGATGCACATCAGACACAAAGCCAAATGAAGGTTGACACAAATGGGCACAAGGCTGAAAGAAGGTCGATGCACATTATCCCAGCACAAGACCAAGGTCGATGCATATCATGCCAGCACAAGTGAAGGTCGATGCACATTATGACAGGGCTAAGAGAAAGTCGATGCACATTGTGCCAGCACAAGACCAATGTCTGTGCATGTTTTGCCAGCACAAGTGAAGGTCGATGCACATTATGCCAGAGGTAAGGGAAGGTCGATGCACATTGTGGCAGCACAAGACCAAGGTTTATGCATGTTTTGCCAGCACAAGTGAAGGTCAATGCACATTGTGCCAGAGGTAAGGGAAGGTCGATGCACATTGTGGCAGCACAAGACCAAGGTCTGTGCATGTTTTGCCAACATAAGTGAAGGTCGATGCACATTGTGTTAGGGGTAAGGGAAGGTCAATGCACATTGTGGCAGCACAAGACCAAGGTCTGTGCATGTTTTGCCAACACAAATGATGGTCGATGTAGATGTACCAGGGCTAGGGGAAGGTCGATGCACATTGTACTGGCACAAGACCAAGGTTTGTGCATGTTTTGCCAGCACAAGTGAAGGTCAATGCACATTGTGCCAGGGCTAAGGGAGGGTCAATGCACATTGTGCCAGCACAACACCAAGGTCTGTGCATGTTTTGCCAGCACAAATGAAGGTCGATGCACATTGTGCCAAGGCTAGTGGAAGGTCGATGCACATTGTGCTAGCGCAAGACCAAGGTCTGTGCATGTTTTTCCAGCACAAGTGAAGATCGATGCACATTGTGCCAGGGCTAGGGGAAGGCCGATGCACATTGTGCCAGCACAAGACTAAGGTCTGTGCATGTTTTGCCAGCACAAGTGAAGGTCGATGCACATTGTGCCAATGGGAAATGCCAAAACAGATTATCTATGAATCGTGCCTGTATGCAAATGGGAAATGTAGCAATGTATTATTTCTAAGTTATGCAAATGTGATTTTTTTTTTGGATTTATGCATACAAGATGCAACGAGAATTTTTTTTATGCCTATGAGATCACGAGTTGGATGCTCATGTGAGGATTTTCTGAACTTGTTCATGCCCACAGGTTTCTGGATTCATTTATGTAGTGGCTAGGTGCCTAGGGGGCACTGGGTCACTCTCTCTCCCTAAAGCCCACGATGACTGCACATATGCCAGATGCTTCGGGGTCGAGCACTCTCTCACCGACCAGCTGATTAGTTTTACGAATATTAAAGGAACAAACACTGAGGGGAGAAAGGGCTGGAGCTTACCTGGTTGGTTTGAGGAAACCAACCCCGTTCGGAGACGAGGGCGAGCTGGGAAGTGTGGGTTACCTACACACTACGTTGATCAGAGCTTCACCCTGCTAGGTAATATACAAGCACTATGTCTCACACAGGAGGGGGACCTTGGGGTGGGGAGAAGTGGAGTACAGATAAATACCACCTCCATACAGGGAGGGGCGATAAGCCGGCCAGGTGGGGAGGGGAATGAAGCTAAGACGGGGCTGAATTGCCTCTTCGAGGTTCTGCCCGCCTATTTTGCCTGTGATAGGTACTTGCTGTTGGATTTTCGGAGGGCGCTCCTGAACCCAAAAATTGACAAGACCAGTGCCAGAACACCAATGGCTGGCCCAAGATGTGGCCTGAATTTTGTCGGGACGTCGGGATGCCTCTGTCTCCTGTGGTGGAGGCTGGACCGGTGCTGGTTGGTTCTGGTTCCAGCTGAGTCCAGGTTGTAGCAGCAGATCGGCAATGCTACCACAATCACTCTTGTGACCCGAACGAGGCAGGACTAGGACAGTTGCGAGCGTGGCCAAACCTTCTTCATTCAGCAACAAAGAGTGTCCCCAGACGAGGTTGGGGTCGAGAGATACGCCTAGAAGAGTGGGAGGGGGTCTGGGCGGATCCTGACTAACCTGATCTGCGACCTTGGGGTAGAAAAATCGGAACGGGCTGCTCCAAGCTTCAAACGGCGCCCCGCTTGATGCGTTGGATAGGTGACTGGTGGGACTCCACTATGGCTAAGTGGCATGTCAAGGGGAGCTGTGGTGTGCTTGCAGGAGCTTCTATAAGTCACTTCTAGTTGCAGGCCAGACTGGTTCTGCACAGTCTGTGGAGAATGGCTCTCCCGGGGAGCTCCGAACTCGGATTGAGACAAGATCACCTCGCCTGCGAAGCTAACTGGGAGAGCTTTCTGTCAATGTATTGTACACCTCCAGAAGTCACCGAATGACCCTGGGGCAGGCTCTGTAAGTTGGGCTTCTATTGCTGCCTGTGAGCTAGGTGTGCTAGGTGGTGATAGATGTGGTAGGGGTGGAGAAGGGGTGATGGGATTGTAGTGGAGTGAGTGGCTAGTGGCTGTGGGAGGTGGAGGTTTGATCCTCACCCAGCATGGCTCCCGCCATGCCTGCGGCATCTCCGCTAGGGGTCGGCGAGGGTAACCTCTCCTCCATATTGGCGACATCCCCCGCTGGAGTCGGGAAGGGTAGAGGCTCTCCCATAATTCGGTCATCCCTAGCAACCGTCGGGGAGACGGAAGGCTCTCCCTAGTTATCCTCGATAGGAGCCGACACGCGGTCCCCCTCAGATTCTAGTCCTAGCCATAACACAATGACATCAACACCCTGCTATAAACTCTAAACCAAAGCCAATAGGGAGGAGGGAAGGATCTCTATATACCTTCCAAAGCTGCCTCCATCTTGGTGTCCCTAGCAGAAGAGGCCTCAGAGGAAGAAGAGCCTGAGCTCAAACTCTCATCGGTCTCCATCGCCGCACTACCACTGCTCGAAGAGCCAGATGAGGTCTCTGAAGAACCCCCAAGTATGGGTAAATCAGAGGCACCTGTACACCAAGAAGTCAAGTCAGGCTATTATAAAATCCAGATTCATATGAAGACAACTCCCTAGCCGAGGATGTTGGATAAGAAGCTCACCAGTAGTAGGGTCCTCTTGGGAAACCCCCTCAATATCGACGACCTCCTCGTCGCCCCCAGTGGAAGCTACAACAGTGGGCTCATCACCTGCTACCCTGGTCACATCATGAGGAAGCTCACCATCCTCCAGAGGGGAAGATGTACCTGTGACTGATGCCGGTGAAAGCTTAGCATTAATAGGTAAATCAAAAAGCCCTACCATAAATGACTAAGCATTCGGTCACGTACCTGAGGGTCCCACACTGGAGGACTCTACCAGCCCCATAGTGCAAGCTGATACCACGGCAGGCAAAGGCGGGAGAGGTAGCCTCGTCAGCAGTTGTGGTAGTCCACCCAGTGTGTCCCTAACAATGGGCGGGGGCACGGGGGTCACCTGCCCAATCTCACCCTCAAAGGACGGATGGGCCACTGACGGGCCGACATTCACCAGCTTGCGTTTATCTTTTGTTGATTTTGGTTGTGATCTATAGGAATTTGTTGTTTGAATGAGTAATTGTGCATATAAGGTTTGTTTACACACCTTTGCTTCATTTTGCAAATAACCTTTCAGTTTTGCATATACTCAATTTCAAACTTCATATTGCACATATTCATTCATATGCATATGCATGTACATATTTTCTACTTGCATGCTTTAATGGAATGCTTTTTCGGTATATCAAATGACATTTGTGGAACATCAGATTTTGTCCACTTGGAAGCACTCCCTATGAGTTCCCGCAGCAGGCCTGGTATGTGTGCTCGTTGCATTTCTTCAATGCGTGGGTTTGTTCACTATTTCCGGAGTTTACCCCGCGTGCTATCTAGGACTGGGCGCTCATTCCGCGGATGCTAGAGTTTGCCAGTGCTGAGCCGGGCTCTACCTCTTTATGGCTATATGATATCCGGGGCCGATTGACAACAGTCCCTCAAGATGTCACCGGGACTATTCATTTTTGGGCACTGGCTGCGCACTCTAGCCCCCTGGTGAATAGCAGAAGAGAGTGCAAGGATGACCAGGAGGAGAAGTACGTCCACTCAATTAGCCAAGAAAGTGTAGTCCGCCCACTGCTGGAACCCGAGCTAAGGGACTGGGCATTGTCCATCCGTCCCAACGTGCTGGCGTTCAGAAAGGGGGAAACATTACTGTTGGAGCCGTATTACCCCTTCCGCTTTGGTCGAAATTTTGGCTATGACCAGCATATTCCCATACACAGTGCCCAGTTCGGCCTGGTGACGCGGACCCTTCGGGGAGGCTTGGTCGCGGAGAATGCCAGAGTTTGGTGGGACTTCTTCCACCGGGCAGACGCCACCACCTTCAGAGTGCCAGCCCCTGGTCACGTCCCTCGGGTGACACCCAAATATGGAAAGTGGTGGAACGCCCGCACGGCCTTTTATCAGTCACACATGACTGACTACTGGGATGGGGCAGAGAGAAGGTTTCTGAACTGGCAACCCATGCCCATCCTCGACGTCGATCCAGAGCACCTCCTATGCTTATGGCATGGCAAAAGCAAGGATGTGGCTGACTACATGATCGCCTGCAAGGCAGCCCGAGAGGGCAAATCAGCACCACAGGCCAAGCTACCTCCTGTGGCGAAAGATGACTTTAAGAAGGCCCTGCGGGACCTCTGCCGCATCGAAACTGACCGCCTGGAGTTGATTAATTATCCACTATCGGCAGAAGAAGAAGGCACCCCCGTAACCAACTGGCAGGCTGAGAAGGACCCGATCTGCCCCTATCACACATTCGTGAGGAGGGAGGAGCAGAAGCCGCAGAACTATAATGACACCACCTGGTTCTATGTCCTTCTGTGAGTGCACGGGCTGACGGTTGAAGCTCGGCCGGTGGCCATCCTGGGCAAGCATCTACACGTCACCTACTATTATGCCAAAGGATGGGGGATGGACCACCTCAACTGATTTTGCCATTTGTCTGCCAAGAAGCATGCGAACTTAGCCACCCTTGCCGATCGATGCCAGACGATCGGGGATGTGTGCTGATGTATGAGAGGAGAGGGGAAGGGAACCTTCCTCCCCTTGATTCAAGGGGAAAGGTCAACAAAGGGGGAGAAGTCACCATCAAGCCTAAGAACCTTTCACACCTAGCCACACCTAGCCATGTCCCCTTTCACACTAGTTAACACATTCACATTGGTTAACCCCATTCACATTAGTTGCCTTTCACACTAGATCCCTATTCACACTTTCCCCTTTCACACTTGTCCACTCTTGGCCCATTACAATAGTAATTGTCCACATGGACTAAATAGGTCCCAAACATGGCTAAAAAAAATGTGGAACCAATGTGGTAGCTTGATCGATGCGTCTACATCCTCCTCGAGCTAAAGGCGCCTCGGCGTGTCCTCGTCGACCGGCGTGTACTGCGGCGTGTGTCCGCACCAATTCTCCCCGGGTGGGAGGAACTTGACCCCATCGAGTGAGGGTCCCGATGCTTGAGCTCTCCGTGTATGATCAAGGTATCGTCCGACGCAAGGAATCCTCTCCAACGCACTAAGAAGCATCGGTAGGCTCCATTCCAGGTGGAGGTCACTTGCTCATCCAGTATACAATCTATGTGCTCACGTTGTTGTAATGGGGCTGGAAGAGGTGGACTCTCGGGTGGTGTGTCACTCACAATAGGAGGAGAATCCCCGAAAGCTCACTAGGGATCACTATGGGGTTCCGATATGCTACCAGATCTGAAACATTGAACATCGAACTGACACCATAGTCGTCTCGTAGTTCAATAAAATACACATTTGAACCCACTCATTTTCTCGACTTGAAAAGGGTTGGCACTGTGGGCCTAGAGTTTCTTCACGGTCTCCGAGGGAAATCATTCAGGTATGACCTTGATCATGACATACTCTCCCTTTCGGAACTCACGAGCATTAGCTAACTCCTTATACGTGTGTTGCTAGCCTTTTGTTGGGATGACTTCATGCAAACTCCTATATGCTTGACAAATGCATGTGCAGACTCCTAACAAACTGTGTAAAAAGGAAAAAGGACAGAGTCACACAAGACCCTAAATCCCTACATAAGTAGTGGTGGTCCAGGACACCCATATGTGTGACTAGCATACACACAATGTAACCCAATGTTGGCGAACTTATGGAATCCTAGACGTCCTAATGTGAACCACTCATGCATCGACCTCCTTTTGGATTTGAGAGGGTTGGGAGGTCCAGGAGAGCCTAAGTCACCTTCTTCATCATCCCTATGTGATGGTGATGTATGCATTTCCTCCCAATGAATGGGCTCCTCGCTCCCGACGCCTCTGGAAGGTTGATCAAATGGGCTATCGAGTTGGGGGAATTTGACATCAAGTTCCATCCGAGGACCGCTATCAAGGCTCAGGCTCTCGCCGACTTCGTAGCTGAATGCACTATACCCACTAAGGACTTGCTCGAGCAACCCTCCGGGCCCACGTGGGAATTATACGTCGATGGATCATCCTACACCGCATGGAGCGGAGCAGGGTTAGTCCTACTCTCACCAGAGGGGCTCGAGCTACAGTATGCCTTACGATTCAACTTCCCGACCACAAATAACGTAGCCGAGTACGAGGCACTCCTCTCAGGGCTACGCATGGCGAAGCACCTAGGGGCGACCAGCGTGTGTGCATACAGCGACTCCATGCTCATCGCCAACTAGGTGAAGGGAGAGTTCGAGGCACACGAGCCATCCATGATCAAGTACTTGGAGCAAGCCAGGGCTACAGCAAAGGAGTTCTCCCACTTCAAGGTGGTCTACATCCCACGGGAAGAGAACGTCCGAGCAGACGCTCTGTCTCGCCTGGCTTCAGCCACTACAGTCTCTAACTCAAGGTCAGTCCTGATAGAGGAATTATCGACACCGAGCATAGGCGAGGCGGTACCCCAGGTAAATACCATCGACTATGAGCCCTCCTGGGTGGACCCTCTCTCAGATTTCCCCCTTCGACAATAGCTACCGAGCGACCGCGTTGAGGCTCGACGTACGCGGGCAAGAGCAGCCCACTTCATAGTGGTGGGCCATAGGTTATATCGCTGCTCCCTCTTAGCCCTACTATTGAAGTGCTTGTTCCCGATGGAAGCCAACCAGGCCATCCAAGAGATCCACAAAGGGCTCTGCAAGGATACTGGTCTGGCAAGGATACTAATCTGGCAAGGATACTGGTGGCCCACCTTGCAGCAAGACTGCCTTAATTATGTTTGAAGGTGTCCTTAGTGCCAAAAGTTTTCTCATCTGCACCACCAGCCGGCTACGCAACTACACGCCCTAATGGAGCCTCACCCATTTGCTCTGTGGGGGGTGGACATACTGGCTCCCTTCCCAGAGGCGCGAGGAAGGAAGAAATTTCTCATAGTTGCTATCGACTACTTCACCAAATGGATCGAGGCTAAACCATTGGGAAAGATCACAAGTGAGGCAACCTGGAAGTTCATGCTACAAAGCGTCATCTGTCGCTTCGGGATCCCAAGGGATGCCCCGATCTTCGCAAGGCTTTGATGCTATCTGGCTGCTTGTTGACAGATTGACTAAAATAGCTAGATTGAGAACTGAAAAATGGGTCTCCTACAGGATTTCAGTCGACCGTCGGCCAGTGGTCAGTCGACCAGTTGCATAACGGTCGACCGATAGGCATTGACCGGTCGACTGGAATTTCTAGAATGTAAAAATATCAAAACCTACAGAATTTCGATCGACCGACCCAATGCTTTCAATCGCCCGACAGTCCCGAGACCCCTTTTGTTGACTTTTGATTTCAAGCTCGTGGAGAGGAATCTTCCCTCATTTCTTTAATCCCATTACCCCCAATCAAGGAGAGATTTGTGGATCTAGTTTGGAGCTTGTCTCCTAACCTTCCAAGATCTATAAAAGATCTCATTGGGGTCATAAACCCTAATCAACAAAGAAGAGATCAAGGGGAGGCTATCCAAGGAGGAAGAAGAGTACTATAGCTCTGTGAATAGTACTTCGTGCAGCACGATCTTCATCCATCTCCAAGCTATTCTAGGTATATCTGAAGCCAACAACCTCCTATGAAGTGAAGAAGAATGCAAGGCCTTCAAGGAAGATCAAAGGAACTATCCAAGGGAGAAGGAAGAACAAGTTTAGCTCTGTGAACAGTAAATTCATGGACTATATCTTCATCTCTTCTCAAGCTTTTTAAGCTCTATCTAAAGCCATTCAAGTAAAGCAGGAAGCATCGTTCAAAGATGTACATCATACATTCAGGGGGAGACCAAATCAGGAGATTTCTAAACTATGTCTTATTCGTCTTGGTGTTTTGAGTTTCAAGTCTTTTTCTTTGTAATCTGGAAACATTCGTGTGTGTGTAGATCAATTCTGATCTGTGGTCATGTGTGATCGTCATGTTCCATTCGTGTATGCATAGGTCTTCCTAGATCTACGTGTGTGTGTGTGTGTGTGTGGATCTATCTAGATCTGGCCATTCTAGTGTGTGGAGTGCTGCATTTGTCGCAGCTTGTATATGTGTTGTTGATCTGGTTGTCGGATTGTGTTGGAGACCTCGTCTCCGTGTGTGCATGTGTGTTGGGCCGTGTCCCCATGTGTGTGTGCGGGCATCATCCTGTGTGTGTTGGAGCGTCATTTCCGTTTGGGCATTTATCCCCAAGTGAAGCCTCACCAGATTTGGTGAGGGGTGGACGTAGGATTGCCATCGTTGCATCTGAACCACCTTAAAAATCATCGTGCATTATGGTTTGAATTGTGTGGTTTGATCCATGTTGCATCCCCTAGTTGTTTGTGTTTGGTTTCAATGATATCAAAATGATTGTGTTTGTGTGTGTATGTATTTCATTGGGGTTTACCCAGATAAGATCACCCCCTAGTCTAGTCCACTTAAACCCCCTGACCCTTCAAATTCCCCTATAAAACCCCCCTTAGAAGTTCAAGGGGCACATAAGGATGGCTAACAAATACACACGCAGGCACACAGACATCTGCAGGCACTTTGCTTAGCTACATGCTTGAGGACTAAGGTGGATTGGGTGGCTTATTGACTAGCTCGTACACGCCGAGGGTATGTCACACGTATTCCCCTTACATGGCATCTAGCCGTCTCACTCAAGTCCATTCCTCTACATATAAGGCATTATGGTAAATGGCGAACACACCCCCGTGTCGGGTCCGCCCTCACATGATGCGCTATGATAACTACATGCACGCCATAATGTCGAATTTATTCTCACCGTCAGATCGCGTGCACGTTACTTGCACCAACCTGATCACCGATGACCCTGATTGCTGACCCAAGTTAGTCAAACTTTGCCCGAAAGTAATATTCCTGGGAGAGGTCCTAACTCCCCAGCATGAGGCCCTTTGCCTTCTGGGACCCATACCCGACTTCTCACCTCGAGCCGCGTCCAATTTCCTTCAGGCACCAGTTGAGATTCGCCCCAGCCACCTGGTCCCTAGCTCCGTGTAAAGAGCCCCTTGCAAAACATGTGGATGACCCGCTTTACCATGCAACGACTCGGGGACTGACTCACGTGTCGACATTGTCCCGCAACTTGCACCTGACGTACTTCGGCCATCTTGGCCCATTTGTAAAGCCCATGTGGCAGCTAGAAAGCATGAAACCAGTTAAATATGCATGCCCATACTAGGGTCTTAGCCTCACTTCCATACCACCCAGCATGTGCCCAGTGTCCGCGACTCCAGTACCTTAAGTCCCCCGGTCGAATGTGATGGTCCCCCTATAGCTGTAGGGTACCCGCGATCCTCTATCCATGGCTTTAGACATATCCATGTTCTTCTTCAGCATGGAACAAAGGTGTTCAGATTCAATCTGATGTAAATAAACACCGGTTGCTTGCGGTCGGTGGGGAAAGACTTCTCGTACATGTAGATCTATGGAAAATCCACTAAAAATAAAAGAAAGAAAAGCATCGCATTAGCATGTGGGAAAAGGAGAGGGAGCATACGTGGATGCTAGGATGGAGAGTGATCGCCAGAGACACGCGGGCCTCAAAAGAATATAATAATAAAGCAAAAGAGGGATCGCGAATAAATACCTTGAAGTATAGGGGATTGTGAGTGTTCACCTTCTCTTCCTATCAGCCGACCGATGGCGGCCAGCACGCCGAGGGCGTGGGATGTAATGGCTCTCTCGCACCTCGCCCGCGGTAATCACTCAAATATAAGCCAATTCGGGATCAGGCACTCTCTTACCACCGATGGCACTAAGATGCAATATTAATTAAGCAAAGGAAACCAGCAAGGAGAAGTGTTCAGTAGCTCACCTGATCGGCATGAATACACCGATCCCGGTCGGAGACGAGGTGAGCGAGGAAGAGTGGGTACGCGCCCGCACGCTACACCGGTGTAACTCTAACCTGAAAATCAGAGAAGTATAACACTACACCTCTCGCAGGAGGGGGATCTTGGGGTGGAGATTAATTGAAATTATATCCAAAACTACCTCCACATAGGGAGGAGCGGTAAGCCGGCCAGGCGGGGGAGGGAAGAGATGAACTTGGAGCTAAATGAATGGCCGACGTCGGTTCTACCCGCTCTCTGGAACAGGGGATAGATGGGCAATGTTATCACTGCTGTGGTCGCTCCTGAGCTCCTTTTTCGACGAGACCAGTGACAAATCTTCCCTAACTGACCTAATAAGAAGTTTTATTTTTGGCGGGAGCTCTGGTGGCCGGCGTTGGTCGGGGCGGGGTCATGAATAGTGACTCTGCTCGCTGGTTCAGACTGTCTCAGGACCAATATAGTAGGAAGACGAGATCACCACAGGCGTTCCTGAGCTCTGATTTGGGCATTGATGGCACCAATGGATTCGTCGTTGAGTCCTCTTCGAACGGACATCCACGGCAATGTCAGCAGAGGTCAGGGTTGGCGGCGAGGTCTCGAATAGTGACTAGGTGTCTTCTCAGTCCCAGAGGGGACAGAACAGCACACCCAAGGGAGAAAAATGAGAAATGGCTGCTCTGGATGTCAAACGGAGTGCCGCTTCTTGGATATGATAGAGGACTGGTGGAGGAATCTCTCAGACAAGATTCACACCCAGATCTACAAAAGAGTAGCCGTGGTCTAACTTTCTCTAGGGCTCTGGTTCACTGCCTGAGTGGTCTTGCGCAGTCAGGGAAGAATTGCTCTCACGGGCAGCTAGGAGCTCGTATGGAGGCGAGACCACCACTCTTGGAAAGCTCTTTGGATGACCTTTCCAATGGTGTATGGTGAGCCTCCTGAAGCCTCAAGATGTCACCGTGGCACCCTTTTCAAGATGAGGGTTCTCTGCTACCTGCGACCCAGAACCAGGGATGGATGTGGAATGGGGGGTTATGGAAGGGGGAATGGGCGAGGGATGGCAAGGGAGTGATGGCTGATGAAAAAGGGAAAGAAAACATCTTAAAACCCCTAAACCCATGTAGAGGGTGACCCCCCTCACTCACTCTCGACACTCCTCTCTCTCCCTCATTCATCCTCCCCGAACCCTTCTCCTCTCTCGGTTGTAGACGGGGTGCTATGAGGAGATCCGACTGAGCTACAGAGCAGTGAAAGAGCTATCTTGAAGGTGAGGCAGTGATGGTTTGCTTGGTGGGTCTGCATATCACACGTGGGGTTGGTTTTTCTATGAAGAATCGAGGTAGAATGGCGTGATTTCCATGAATCGGGTAGGGGTACGGAATCCTTTCACTTCTCATTGTGATTTCCTGTGATTTGGAGTTGTTAATCGCAAGATAGGATGGTTTGATTGTCGAAAAAATGGGTATGGCATGTGTTCTTCCTAAGTTTTGATGTGAATGTGGAAATCCATGTGTTTCATATAGTTTTTGGGGGTTAAATGTGTGTCTTTTGATGTATGAAAGCATGAAATAGAGTTTGTTTTTTGTATTTCCCCTCGTTTGAGTTGAATGGGATGGGGTTTAGGGTAGTTCACCCATGCCCGTATCGGAAGATTGAACACGATTAGTCTTTCGACCTCATTTAGCTTATGGATAAGGTCTCAACATGAATAGGGACCGCATCTAGAGTAAGGGGCAAGGTCGATAGGCCTGAACGTGGTGGTCAGGACGACTACGTTCAGGATGGATGCGGTCACTCGATCGATCATATCTCTGATAGATGCGGTGCTTTCCCCAACCACATTCAGTGAGTAGGGTCGACCGAACTCAAGAGGTCTGTCGACAAGTTCCTGAGTAGAAATGCTTCTAGGAAGTCCAGTTGATTGACCCCCTTGGACTGGTCGATCGATACCCCCTGACCTAGCGTAGAAAATGGCCTTTTCGGCCCCAGAAACTTGAATTTTCACTCCAAAACTTAAATGGAAGTATTTTTGGATAAAATAAATAAGGAATTGGTTGTGTAAACCCTGTGAGGGCCATCTCATGGTGGGAGGCCCGATGACTTAGTTTAAAATATGTGGTTGTATCCCATGGCGGGGAAATGTGAATAGTTTATGCTTTTTCGAGATGGTCACCTCGGCAGCCTTGTGCCTTGCAACTTAGACTCGTGTTTCGTTTGCCATGCTTATGTCCACGATCAGTTACACGTTGATGGTTTCACACTAGGTCCTTACTTGGAGTGACCTTTCTTTCACTAGTCGTCACTTGCCTGGGTACGCTTGTGTCGACTGACTTGGGAATAGTGGAGAGCTAGACCCAAGAGAGACGATTTGGGGCTGGTTTCCATAGGGCCTCCCACTGTGGCGGCTCAAGTCTAGGTTGGGAGAAAAACCAGGTAGAGGGCCTGACGTAGCACAGTCAGTCAGTGTGTGGACACGTGGTCGGGGACTTCAAATGCATGCTGACGAGCACAACCCCGACTAGAGCCTTGTCTTATGTTCCATGTATGGTGTCTCAGTTTCTGCCTGCGACGAGTAGGGAGACACCTGAGGTTATGAAATAGGTCGTCAGTGGATGCATCCAACTTTACTTCTAGTGGATAGTACTCTTGTCACTCTAGTGTGGCAATGCTAGTTTCTTACCGTTGTGGGTTACTGTGGTTAGCAGGGGTACACTTGTGACTAGGTTCAGAGTTTTGGCAGCTCCGTGTCATCACTAGGTGTGATTAAAATGTAGTTCCTTGCTACCTTCGAGAGTCTTGTTCCAGTAATGTAACTATGTTCCTCCGTGGACCGATTGAGAGTCTACCTAGTAGCCTAAATTCTAGCATACGTCTGCCAGTAGAGGTGTTCTGAGACATGTTACCATGATCTAGTCTTTCTAGTCCAAATTACAAGAACTTGGTTCGGCATGGTTATACTCAGTACATACTAGAGGTAGTCCATTGTTCTACAGGCTTTGGGCAGTTAGTGGTTTAGCGTGGTTATGTGCATTTAGTGCCGATCTTTTTGTCTTACTACCTTTCCTGCTTTATAGTTCTTTATACTTTTTATTTACCACAATGTTCATTACATTTGCTATTGTTAGGGATCCGTGGGACCCCAGCTGAGCCAATGAGATGAGGCTCACCCCTTTTCTTTTTAGGTTTGGTGTGCCTCCTCGTCGTACGGAGGCCTTGAGCGGTGCCGAGTGTCCTAGCGTCGTCAGCTTATACCAATCGGGATATCCCCCAAGGATTTGTACTTTTTTGTTAACCACCTCCGAAACAAGGGCAACGTCCCTTACGTCTCACAGGGAAAGAGACACGACTGCCACGACAACAATTCACGAATAACGAAATGGCTACACGGCAAGCATCAACTTAGACAAGGAAACACAGTCCTCGCAGCTGACCGCCTGACCACATCATCGGCTCCAGTGCCAAAGGCGACAGGGAACACCTGGCACACAGGACACCAACGACAACGATAATAACACTGCTGGACCATACACAGAATCAAGTCAGTCCTCACACAGATATTACATCTGATCGAGTCGCAAGCTAACTCTACTCGGAAAGAGGAGCACAGCAAGCCAACCGACAAGACAATGGTCCAAGACAGGGACACAAAATCATACAGAAATAGCACTTACAAAAATAACAGCAGCAACACGATAGCACCTGCAGGATTCCAGCTCCGTACAGCACACAGAACCACGGAACACAACTGCAAGCAGGGTCACATCAAGACACGACAGTAGCTGAGCACACGACTACAGGGAACGAGTCATGCTTCAGACAGCTTACCAAGAAAGACCCATGACCACGGGAAATGACACAAAATGACAATCTCAAGGGATGCATCTTAAGGGCCAAGACAAAGCCTCAAGAGCACAACACCCAAGAGAAAGAATTACAGAGTAGAGGGTACTCAATCAGCAGGGAAGCCGACAAATTCCCTAATACTCGCAAACGCCGATGCCAACACCAGCAAATTATCAGCAATAGCACGGCTACGGACGACATCAAGGCACAGGAAGTCAAGATGAAGTCACATCGAGAAGAAGCAATTCCCTTGATCAGTGAGAATCTCATAACAATGATTCTCAGCCAATGGGTAGCCAGCCCACACACTTCCGCTGCGCACTCAACGACGTACACAGGCATCATAAAAGACCTCAATAATCGCATCTCAGCACACGGTCGGTGCCATCGCAACTCATCAGAATCGCAATTAACACGCCACGAGTACTGATCCAGTGAGCAACCGATCACAAGGAGCCTAAGTGCAACGAAAAAAAGAGCGCCAGTTTCAGCACAAAGCCCAAGGAAAAATGATAATCTCAGCTTACCCTCACGTCCTGAAATAATGAATGAGCCTTCTCAACGCATCAGCCGCTGGACACGGCACAGCGAACAAGGTACACTATGGCTCTTAACACTATAACGGAGTCCAAAGTTAAGCAACCATAAAGTAAGGAGCAGATCAGGCTCAGAATAAAACTGTCCACATTTAAGCAGACACAGGACAAAAGCATCACTAAGACAATAATCCCAAGGCCAACCTCAAAAAAGATTCCACCAAAAGGGACAAGAAATAATAAGCTCATTAAGCTGTAAGGCCCAACAGTTTGTAGGGTTTTTATCCTGAAGCTGTGGATCAGTGGAAGCTGTGTATTAGCAGTTGAAACCACACTCTGGATTGAGTGTGGGGTGGACGTAGATCATGGATTTGAGATCGAACCACCTAAAAACTCTTGTCTACTGTGCGATTGATTGTGGTTTGCAATTGTCCTATCTTTCTATTCCAACATCAAATAGATGGATGCTTAGGATCTCCCAAGTGCTAATCATTTAGATCTGTTCCAGTCAGATTGCGTTTGAGTGTTCTTTGTTCGTCCTACAGTAGTTTGTCTTAATTCCACAATTGAGTTTGCTGTAGTAAGCTTTTAATGGGTGACCGATCTATTCACCCCCCTCTAGATCATCCATAATGTCTTAACAGTTGGTATTAGAGCATACCATTGTCTCTTATCACGCAAAGAGCTCAAGTCTGCCCTGACGGCACACCCTCCTGCTGCACCAGCGGCATACTTTTTAAAGCCTCTCAATGGCACACTAATCGGTTGCCCCTAGCGGCACACCCCCAGGTGCCTCACCCGGCACACCCACAGCGTGCCCCTAGCGGCACCACCCCCCAGGATTGCCAGCAGCACACCCACGGAGTGCCTTACCCGGCGCACTTCAGGCCCGTTCAAATGGCACACACCCCTCATGGCCCTTCAGCGGCACGCCTTGAGCTCCCCTGGCCGGCACACCCCTAAGTGCCTTCACACGGCGCACCTCGCTGCCCCCCAGGCTGGCACACCGCCTTGGCACTTCAACCCGGCACACCCAGGCCAACATCTCAGTGGTGCGCCCTCAGGGCCCTTCAGCGGCACACTTTGGCAGCACCTCAGCGGCATAGTCTCCTAGTCTTCCAGCGGTACAGCTACCCAGCCCTCCAAAGGCACACTATGGTTTGTTCCTCACCTGGTGCAGTCGGCAAGCAATCTCTAACACCATGCCCTAGGATCCTTTGCGCGCACCGGGTCTAGCTGAGGTGTCGTCACCTCCTGAAGGCACGATGGCTACCCCCTGCCACTCAAGACGAGGGAGTCAAATCCCTTTAATGCCAGTCACGCTCCCGCCATCGACGGCTCGGCCCAAATGCTCCTGCTGCTAGGGTATAAAAGGCCGCTTCTTCATGGGAAAAGGACACAGAGTGATGAGGGCATCACTCATGATTCCCTATGGCTTGGCACTTCTCTCCCCCTGGAGGCAGCTAGGAGGCGGTCCTTGTTCTCTATTGGACCTTGGTGCTTACCACTAGATCATCTTACTACAAAGCTGTAAAGGAAACAGAACAGGAAGCAGGAGTAGGGAACAAGCTAAGGAAGAGGGGAAGGAAGAAGTCGTACCAAACAACAGCTATCGAGCTAACCTCGGTACCCCAAACTACTCCAAGTAAGGGCAGGAGGGCGACTCAGAGCTGACAGAGTCAGGAGATGCCGAACGGCCGATGCAAGGAACCTGCAAAATAGACAAAAGAAACCTAGGAAAAGCTAGATGGATGACCGACACGGACAACAAAAAACATGACAAGGACGTCGTGCACACTGCCATACGCATGACAAGAATGTCACGCATGCGACAGGACACTGACCTTAAGTGCAACCACAAAAGGGCTAACCCAGAAGGTCACGATGCACGAGAAACGTCGAGAGTCATACTACACATGACTCGAAAGAGGAGCAGTCAGCTACGTCCACTGACGTCTTACACTGCACCATAACTCGCTCCACAAGTGCCCCGACTACCAGTCGAACGTGGTCTACCATAGCGAAGGCCGAGTCGTAGGCCCACATGGAAACACCACTACAAGGACCAGTCAGGGTTACGCCCATCGACGTGAGTCCTAAGCCCCTGACCCCGTGTGCACACACTGGCTGTAGACCATTAAGTCAGGCCTCTGACTAGTATTCTCCCCCACGGACGCTACGATAAGGTCAGGAGCCCATAGAACTAGCTTAAAAACTCTATCTCGAGAAAAGTGTCCGGGTACAAGAGCCATTACGCTGAAGCGTGTTGTAAGGCAGCAAGTAAAGAGGAGCCACAAAACCCAAAGACTCTGAAACACAAGTGTTGAAGTACAGACTGGTCGTACTACGCGAACCACGACAGTACAGGAAACTGCCGACCACTCAGGGCAAGGCAAAACTAGACCTACAACTATAAAGGTCCCTGAGTCCTATGACTCTGAGTCAGGATCATCGCACACAGTGAAACAAAGCCGCCAATCGGTCTAATCCTAAGCCAGAGAAAACAATGCCCCGCGAGAACCAAAACACAGAGACCTGAGGGGACACCGAGAACCCTCAGCACACCTGGACACATAAACCAAGGTAGAATGGTACCTCAAGGCATCCAGAACCAATGTCTTGAATTGGACAAGGTCGTCGAGACACAAACAAGGTCGCCTATCAACTACTGGGTGACCCCGAGTTGACCGGAACCAGACACGACACCGACACACACAGACATACACACACTGCATGCATAAGCACTCCTGGCCGTCCCATCATGGTTACTGCCCTCATAGGATGTCAACGTCAAAATGACCGTCGGGATCTCAGGATCCCGTACCCGTCAGTTTCATGTCGATCGGTTGTCATTTGGGGCCGGTAGGAGTCTGGGAACCCCGATGACCCGATTTAGGTAGATTCATCGGAATTGCCCCGTTTTCATGATCGGATGTGTGCATGTGCCGTTTTTAGCTCCCAGACGTCTTCTCTCGTCGTGTAGCTTTGTTTCCCCTACGCTTCAGTGTGAATGGGGCGTGGAACAGGCTGATTCAGCCATTCCACTATTTTGCTCGCTGGTTCGGTGTAACGGTCCTACCAGAGACCGTTACATAGTGTGATGGTCCTACGATTGACCGCCATAGCCATTGGTCATTTTGTGTCCTTCAAGGCTGGGGTCGTGTGACAGACCAATACTGGACCGTCACATGACTGTAACACCCCTATGGTGGTGCATTACGTCTTGGTGGTTTTTGAGGACTATGGCTGTCAGTCCCCCAAAGACCATGTTTACCTTGAAGAATGTGTCAATTGATTGGCTTTAACGGACCTCCCCCCATGCGCCATGGTTCTATAATGCGTCCCCACTAGGCTGTTACGTGCCCTTTTATCTGGGGATCTGGTTGTTGGCTCTAACGCCCCTATCTTGGTGTGTCAAAGTGTGTAACACGCCTAGTGTGGTCTGTTCCATCGTGCGAGTCTTAAGTTTTGGTCTGTTGGCCCTGACACCCCTGTCTTGGTGCGTCAGAGCGTGTAATGCACCTATAGTAGGCTGTTACATCATTCGAGTGTAGGCTTTAGGCCTGGTCGTCCTGATGCCCCACCCTTGGCACGTCAGAGCAGGTAACGCCCCTATGGCGGTGCCTTACAGTCCCATTGTGGCTGTGATAGTCGATGTTCTATTCTGCGTTGTTTGGTGTTCTATTCTGTGTCTGTTCGTGTGTTGGTCTATCTTAGGTTTGTGTTCTAGGGCTGTGTCTGTGTGTTGGTGGTTTCTAGATCGGCCAGTTTAGGTGACTGGATGCGGTCTTTTCCCTGACTACGACAGTTCCCTAACGACTCAATCTAGAAATGCTAGTGTCCTTGTCTCTGGTCGCATAGCGGCTGTCCCTTGACTGCCAGGTTCACCGAGCAGTTGAGTGGTGGTTCACTTTACCTAGAGTGTCATCTTCTCTGCTTGTGTATTACTGTGTGTGTCTATGTGTGTGTGTCGTGTCTGGTTCCGGTCAACTCAGTGAGACCAGGGGTTGACAGGTGACCTTGTCTGTGTCTCGGCGGTTCTGTCCAGCTCAAGATAGTCCATTTATTTCATTCACTAGCAAATCATCATAAAATGTTGAACAAACACTAATCAAGTGTGTCGTCTCATGAAGAATTCATTCGCGACTGGCCTAAAACTCTGCAGGTAGTCCACATAATGCTTCAACTTATCTTTGTCTTCTTCTACATCAGTTCGAGCTTTCACGATAGTGGCATGGCGTCTCCATGTCTTCCTGATCTTCTGAAGCCGCCTTCTATCTGCATCAGTTCCCAGAGGATGCTTCGCGATTAATGCTCCCTTTGAAGCGGCCCATGGGACCCGTCTGGGCAGTCCCACCTGGCGATGGCAGCGGTGGGCCTGGTATAACACCAAGTCCTCAGCCCCCACAAGCCATAACTCATGCTCTGGTGATCCTTGCACTTTGAATTCCTCGCATTGATACATCATGGCATGAACACAAACTCATCCTTGGGCAGGAAGTTCAAGTAATCTCGCCAGTCGTCTCTGGTCTTCAGCAGCGTCATCTTGCACGTCACGTGATCCTCAGGACCAAAAATGGCCCTCACTGGGTAGAGTGTGCTCTTCTCAAAAATCTGGGAAGTAGTGGTCACCACATCATCAAAGTCAAAGCTCAACTAGATCTCCATCCACGTTTGTAGAAGGTAGAGACTCCCCATGGTGCTACCACCCAGGCTCATCTAAGTAAGTCCACAATACAAGTGAGCCAGCACCGCTCGAGAAAGAGAATGCCCCATCCATAAGAGAGTAAGTGGTCCCACATACTCTCACCTCAATACATCTCCTGATGTGGGGAAGAGCAATGCCCCACCTAAGCACAACGTCACACCACGCATCAGTCGATCTGCCTCCATTGCTTTATCTTTTACCTGGCTCATGAGCCAACCCGCTAGGCGATCGACTAAAATTCCCCGCTGGTCTATCATCCACCGAACTTCGCGTTTGTCTCTCACAATCTCAGCCAAGATTTCATCCTAGGGAGGGAGGTCGATCAGGTCACCTGCCTCCAAGTCACTCCACTAGAAAATGAAGTCGAGTTCTTCCACCAGTACTGAGGCCTCAAATAATAGGGAAAATAAAAGTATGTGTATCTGGATGCCACAGGTCGATCAAAGCCCCCAAGGATTCCCAATTCCACCTCATGCTGTTAAAACACTTCGCCATGATGACTAGACAGATGAGATGCCACTGGTGCATAAACACTCTCATGGTGGGCGTGATCGCTACCAATAGATCGTGAAGCTAGCCATAGCAGCGGGCATTTCTTGCCCCAAGGAAAATAGGTACAGGGTAACCCACATTTCTTTTTCTTTTCTTTTTCTTCTTCTTCCTCCCCACGCCGTGACTGCCCCCCCTCTTCCTCTCTCTCTCGTTCGACCGCGACGAGCTCCCTTCCGGCTGCAGATGGTGGCGGGGAGACGGCGGGACGACGTGGGTGATGGTGAGGCGATCGTACGGGCGTGCGGCGTTCGTGGGAAGCGTGGCGAATGGAGGTTCTTAACGACGTTCTTTGAGGATTGAGCTCGAATCGGCGTGCCTCGACGCGGAACAAAGGTAGGGTGATGTTCCCTAGCTCATCGTCTTCCTTTCCCGCAATTTTTAGCCCGGGGCGAGGTCGAGAGGCGGGATTTTTTAAGCCGGGAGGGAAAATCATGCTTTGGGGAGTGGCCACCCGATCCATCGTTTTAGCCCGCGATTCCACGTTTTAGGAGCGTAGAATCATGCTAGGGGGCATGGGGGTTGATTTCCCTTCGTTTCCCCCTCAATGGGGCTTGTTTGGGGCCGGAAATGGCGAATTTCGACGAGTTCGCCGTTTTCACGCCGGTGAGGGATAAATGGCCGAACCAGGGCCCGTTTATCCCCACGCGCGGCCCATTCTTGACCGCCCTTTGGCTCAGAGCGCAGTGGGGTATGCGCGGCCAGTCATGTGGCCGCACATCCCTATGAGCGGTCCAACCCCAACCGATCATCTCGTGGGTTTTCGACCGTTGGCTTCTTATCGTTGCATAGTATTCGGGGTCAGCAGCTAGGGGATAGCCGTGTGTCCTCATGAGCGGCCACGTGCTAGCCGTTCGTCCCATCGTACCGTTGGTGGATGAGCGGCCAAGGTGGGTCCGCCCATGACCTTGAATGACGAGTTTGTAGCCGCCCTTCCCCTGAGCGACTAAGGTCTGGCCGTTCGTGTTTCTTACTATTGGGTTGATGAACGACCAGGTTGGACCGTCCATCTCTCACACGCGGCTAAGGGTTAGCCGTTCATCTTTTGAACGGCTTGGAACCGGTCGTGGTGCAGCCCATTCTTCTCAAGGGTAGAACGGTCCGTCTTTGACCGTTCAACCCTCGAGCGGCCCGTGTCTAGCTGTGCATCCTTGAGCGGCCAATGATGGACCGTTCATTATCTGAGGCCTAGTGGGTGGTTTCTTCCGTGCCGATTTGAGTCCCGAGTGAACGTATCTCGATCCACGTGCTGATCCATGGTCTGACTGATGCTAGGCATCATGTGGG
Source organism: Amorphophallus titanum (assembly GCA_024336825.1). Taxonomy (NCBI): domain Eukaryota; kingdom Viridiplantae; phylum Streptophyta; class Magnoliopsida; order Alismatales; family Araceae; genus Amorphophallus; species Amorphophallus titanum. Next base: position 1,630,223 of record JANBPO010006173.1, read on the forward strand.
GACCATGTGTGGGGTGCCGTGGGGGTCCCGGGATGTGGCATCTTCGGCTTACGTCAACAAGAAATGTAACGCACCAGGGCAGGTGCGCTACATGACTCTAACGCACAGGGTCAGGTCCGTTAAAGGCACCCGGACACCTAAAATCCACAGTTTTTGAACAGAACGTAACGCACTAAATATGGCGCATTACGCGACTACGACGGACCAGGGCTGGGACGTCAGACTAACCGCCTATCTCAGTCAATGGTCAAAGGAACGATCAATGGTCAAGTAATGGATCAGGGGTGGCCCGTTACAATTCAGGTGACGCACCAGGCATGGGGCGTCAGGGGACTGTAACACACCAGGGGAGGTGCGTTACACCGACTGAGTTTCGAACTTGCGGAGTCCAAAATCGAACCCCCTCCCGGTCGACCGAAATCGACGGGAATCGCGGGGAAACTAGTTTTCAAGCTAAACTACCCTGCCAAATCAACATTCCATAACTAAACATGCCATTCAAACTTAAAAACAATGGCCATGGAGTCAACTTTATAAATTTAAGGTTAATTAACACTAGCATGAAAGATTACACGAAAATCGAGAAACTGGCATCAGACCACGACGCATGTGGTACCGACGGGTTCCTAGCGAGGAGAAAATTCCATCCCCCTACCTCTTACACGACGGAAACGGCGTTCGAGGCACGAACGGACGAAGGGGCGCTGTGGCTCCACTCGGCCCGACCCACCTCCACGCTCTGCGAATCGAGGGAAGAAGGGCGTCACCGCGACCTGCGCGACATGAACTTTTCAACGGTAACTTCCTTGCTTCGATCAACGGCCGTCTAGACCAAAACCGAGAGAGAAGAACGATTTTCAAAAAATTAGCCTAAAATTTCACAAAATAGAGTTTGCACGAAAATTGATGAAAATGACGACGGATGGCGACGCATGTGACGTCAATGGGTTCCTAGCGAGACGAGGAATCCATTCCCCTATCTATTGCGCGGCGAAGACGGCGAATCGGTGCAGATCGAGCGACGGAGGTCACGCCATCCTCTCACTCCCACACGTCTCCACGCTCTGCGATCCGAGGGAAGGAGGGTACCAGTGCGATCCTCGCGTCGAGCCCGTCCTGTCGGTACCTCCCACGAGTTGATGGGACTCCGTTTGGACCAAAATCGAGTGAGAGGGGGAGAGAAAGAGAGAGAACGTGTGAGGGAGAGAGAGAAGAGAGAGAATGTGATCGAGAGAGTGAGGGGAGAGAGAGAGAGGAAATGTGAGTTTTATAAAAAAACTTGATTTTCTTATTTTTTTTAAAAATTCTCTCAATTATATTTTAACGACTACATTGTTTTATAACAAGCAGTATGACCAATTATAAATAAATCATAAACATATCGTCCCCTCAGGCATTATTGTTGTAGTTATCAAACAAACAACTTTCATTCGGCATTCTGGCGATCTACATTACCCACTTTAGCTCCACTTTGGAAAGGAGTTATCCCTTGGTTTACCACAGGTTAAGTGTGGGCTAATAAAATTTCTGCTTTGATTGCGGGCCAATGGTAATCGGGACATCGGCCGGGCTAACCACGGGGTAACCCCGGGTTTCGAATCCCTCCCGAGCACTGGGTTACGTCTGTCCTCATCGCGTCTCATTCCTGCCTGTCCTTCGAAAGGCGCACGGCATCGGGGCGAGCGAGACTCATCTTCCCTCCTACGAAACCCTTCTTCCGGAGTGTTGAACCCTCATCTCAGGTCGGATCTCCTACCTCTCCTCTCCATCCTTCCTAGCGCAGGTGATGTACCTCCCGATTCCTCCGTCATTCGGCCTACAATCACTCCCTGTGTCATGGTTCCTCTCAGAAGTGTTCCCGTTTGTCCTCGCTCGTGCCTCACATCTCTGCGAGTAGCGGTGCCTTCCTGGTAGTCGTTCTGACGTGTGAAATGGTAGGAAATCTTGCAACATTTGCAGTGTGCCATCCATTCCGCTAACTATGCGTAGGTTATTGTTGTCCACTCCTTTCTCGTGAGTGAACAGTTAAATTTCTTCCTTTAAATACACATCCACAATCACCCTCGCCTCTTTCTCAGTTACTCTTGGCTTCGTCTTGTCGATCCCTCCCCATTCTCTCTTCACCTACTCTGGTTGATTTCCAGTCACGGTGGTGGTACGATCGTGGTCTCTGGCGCTCATCGTCCCTTGCTGGTTGTGTGCCAATCGGTGGTGCTCAGACTGGTGTGCCGGATCTATCTATGCAGTCGTTCCTATCAACGTTCACTATGAACCCTAAGGGTTTTATTCTCCCTGTTCCCCCCAAAAATTGGTTCATATTAGTATTCATCTTTCATGTGTAGTCATGGATGAAGAGCACTCATCTGCTATGTGGGATATGTGTGCCTTGTTCATTTCATCCATGTTTGTAAAACCCTATTTTGCTTACATTTTCTGCATACATTTATTTCTGGGCATTATTATTCTTACTACTCTTCATCTTTACAAACACCAATTTTTTTGGTATTGTCATTTTCATGTTCATGCAATGCTTGAAAAGCTTTAAAAAGAGATTGACATTATAGATGGTACTGATATATTGAGGTTTCACTCTTGATTTTTGGGCTTAGTTCGCCGTTTCACCGTCGGGATGACATAGCGGTCGTCCCAATGGCCGTTATGTGCATAACGCGCCCAGGGAGGGGCGTTATGCTCCGTGGGTTTTGAGTCTGGCGTTCGTGGGTTTAACGACCCCACGACTGACCGTCATGTTTTACATAATGCCCCTGTGTTGGTGCGTTATGGGTATCCGATCATTAATTTTTGACCATTGGGGGTCCTAGTCACATAACGCGCCTAGGTAGGTCCGTTATAACCACATGACGTCACAGGGAAGGTGCGTTATGCTCAACGCCCTTGCCTTCCACTTAACGCACCAGAGATTGTCCGTTAAGGTCTATAATGCCCCTAGAGGAGCGCGTTATAGTCTGTCTTCACTCCGTGACATAACGCACCATGGTTGGTCCGTTATATACATAACGCCCCTAGAGGTGTGCGTTATGTTCCCTTTTGTAACTCGAGACTTAACGCACTGGTGTTGGTCCGTTAAGTACTATAACGTCCCTGGGCAGGCGTGTTATAGTCTGGTTACTGCTGGGATTGATGGATGGCCAGGTTGGACCGTCTTTCTCCCACACGCGGCTGAGACTTAGCTGTGCATCCTTGAGCGGCCAATGATGGACCGTTCATCGTCTGAGGCCTAGCCGGTGGTTTCTTCCGTACCGATTTGAGTCCCGAGTGAGTAGACCTCGATCCACGTGCTGACCCGTAATCTGACTGATGCTAGACATCATGTGGGGAGCAGGTGTGGGGCACCGTGGGGGTTCCGGGATGTGACGTCTTCGGCTTACGTCACTGTGAGTCGGTGTTGGTACGAGGGGCAGTCCCCTATACTCCGTCTGGTTCAGACGTTGTTTTCCGTTTACTTGAGAGTCAACCTGCTAGTGACCTGTCCACTAGTCGTAGCTTCCTGCGTATGCGGGTGCGGACCCACTCGGGAGTGGTGGAGAGCTTGACCTGAGTTAGACGATTTTTAGGCTGGTCTCCGTGGGCTCCTTGCCTTTGCCAGAGTCTGGTGGGGGGAAAAATCAGCTAGAGGACCCGACTTAGAGCAGATGATCTGTGTGTGCACACGTAGTTGGGGGCTTAGGACACGCATTGACGAGCATGACCACAGCTAGTCCTTGTTGTGGTACTTGTGCGTGTCTGAGTTTCGCGCCTGGGGCGCTGTAACTAGACACTTGTGACGCGGTGTAAGACGTCAGGGGACGCATCTGGTCATTCTTCTAGTGGGTAGTGCTCCTGTCTCCTGGTAGTTTCAGACTCGGAAAAAATTGGCAGGTAAAGAGGGAAAACCAATCCATACCGGGGCCGAATCAGGATCTGCTTCAAAAACAAAATTATGTGACCATCTGAAAAACCTGAACAGGTAACCCTTGATATACAGATTCTTCCAGATGAGAACCTTAACAAAATCCTCTTCACAACCCAGACGAATGAGAATGTGCCTGGGGGAGAGTCGGCTTATAATGAAATCAGAGGAAAGACCCAAGCGCTGAGCCATACATGCTTTGATCTCAGGGATAGAAGGCTGACCGTAAGCACATTTAGCAATGACGGCATGTTGAAATGGTTGCATTGAAGCTTTGATTTCCGCCTGTGAGAAAAACCCCACAGGTTCTCCATTATCAGTGAATGCTGGTTTCTTGATTGGGAAGGAAGGCTGAGGAATAGGATGGGATGCCATTAGCATTTGAGCATAAGAGTGACGCAGAGGGGTTGAAGTGTCCTCCCCAGAGGATACCGGAGGGGGAGGAGGGGGTCCCCCCTCCCCAGCCATAACCGACAGGAGGGATCAACTTTAGGGTTTTACCAGGGCGGGAGCGCTATTCTCTCTATCTCCAATTCTCTCTTCTTGATTGGTGGAAGATGAGAAGCTTCCTCAAAGAGATGGTGGGGAAGGCCGGTTGGGAGATTCACCAGTGGGCATTATAAAGCATGAACTTGGTAGCACCGATTAGCCATAGCTCTACCCCGGAAGAAAGTCGTGCATGAAGGTCTTGGGTCTTGAGGAACCCCGGTGTGCATGTGAAGTCATTTTGTGACATTGTCTTGAGATGTCCGCACCAATCCACTTGTTTCTTGAGCTTGGGTACCCGGTTGGTAACTCTTTCACATAGTCCAAGTACATCCGTCATGTAGTAAAGTGGGCTCTTAGAAAAGATTCTTGAGGCTTGTTGGGCTTCCTCTCATGGATCAAACTTGAAATGAAGGTCTACCCAACTAGTGTGCAATATCATTGACCCATAGAGGGGCCTCCCCATGCATGCCGAAGTAAACCCACTATAGAGGTAAGCTAAGACTACCGGTCCAATCCTCTTTCCCTCCCAAATGTCGCATATGGCACTCAATTGTTCTTCTTCTAAGAAATCATCCGCCGAGGGGAAAAGTAGTGCTCCCACAAGGCATATTATAAAAGCTCTCATGATCATCTCCATCTCCTCTTCTTTATTTTCTTTTCCCAAAGCTTTATACACCCACGTCGCAAGCTTCATCAAGTTGACCCCTTTAGTGGCTCTTATTTGATCTATCATCTTCTGTTTTATGTTCCCTAGTTGATAGTGGTCCTTTTAGGACCGTCTCCATCATATAGAGGTCATATGGCGACCGCTACTCTCCTGGAGGTACGCATCCCGAGACTATCCTTTCTCTGCTCATTATTTTATTTTCCTGCTGCTTTTGGGTGCTATCTGTTCTCCTCCCGAGTGTTGGTTATATTTACATCATTGGTTGCACATTGATTGTTAGTATCTAGGTTAGAAATTGAATGCACTCTGGTGCACATAGGATCATCCATCTCATATCATAGTTGCATACCTACCTTGGTAAGTGATCCTCTCATCTCCATATTCCTTGGGGTCATGTAGGTGATCTTATCCGGGACCTCCGTAAGTCCCTGTGAGCTGTGGATTCCCACATGGACGTCAGACCGGTTGTACCTTTACCACCCCGTGTCTAGGTTACATCCGTGAGAGAGAGTTCAAACCTAGAGTCAACCAAGTCCCCACTACCCATTCCTATTAGGAACCTACTTCGATTGGAGAGGACATTTTGCTTAAATCACTAAGGTTTTAAAAGGGAAAACAAATAAAAATTTCACGCATCATTATAACGTGGTTGATCTTGGTTGTCTCCTCCTCCTTTGTTTATGCATCCCTTCTAGTCATCCTATTTGGTGTGCTTATGGGTTGCTATTTTCTTTTTCATTGACAGGCACTACATTGCATGTGGGCGTTGGGTATGTGTTCCCACAGTGTTTTTGACCTTGGTTTTGATGATAATAAATAATGTGAGTTTGTGGAAGCATATCATTGCGTGTGGTTAAATGATTTCAAAATACTGTGTTTGGAAGAGCATGTGTTTTGAAATAACTTTTGGTTGCCTTGTCATGGAATGATTTTTAATTCATTGTGTGAGTGATTAATTCAAGTGGGCTTTTATGAAACAATCATTTAATGGTAAGGCATCTAATGTTCAAGAAATTACTTATTCATGTGCTCATGAATATCTCTCACTTGAAGCTTCTTGTTGTTGAGCATGTGGAAGATTCAAGAATGCTAATTGCATAATAAAGCTTCCATGACTTTGTATTTGGTCAAATATGTTTTGGTTGGTTGAGGATAGAAGTCAAATTCATGCTAAAGTGGGTTCATTGAAGTATATTTGAATGATCAAGTTCAAAGTGCCATATTTGATGCTCATACTTGAATTATGATCTAACCTCTTATTTTATCATGTGGTTCAGGGTGAATATTCATGGTTGATCTCCATTGGATTATGCTAATATTTAATCAATAATTTTTTCATGGTGCTCGCCTTTAGGAAACCCTTAGGTTACCTTCTCGGGGTACATATGTAACTTACTTTGATGGAGTATGGCTGGTGACGTTTCACGGAAAGAATTTCCTGAGGTTGACAGAGTTCCACGTCCTGGGTACCTCTTCTCCCCCCAGCGTTACTAGCATGTACGCTCCTTTGCCGAGTGCTTCTGTTACCCTGCATGGGCCTTCCCAATTTGGCGTGAGCTTTCCGGCGGCCCCCCTTGGATCAGCCACACTTGCTCGCTGTAGTACCAAATCTTCTGGGAAGAAAAGTCATTCTTTAACTCGGGAGTTATAGTACTGGGCTAGCTTCTATTGATATGCCACGAGCTTCACTTGGGCATTTGCTCTGTCTTCTTCGAGCAGATCCAAGTTTTTCTGCATTGCTTGATTGTTCCTGGCCTCGTCGAAATGTCTGACTCGTAGAGATGGATTTGATATTTCTACCGGGACTACCGCCTCTGCGTCGTAAGCTAGATGGAATGGTGTTTCTCCGGTGGCGGCTGTAGCGGTGGTCCGGTGGGCCCATAGAATGCTCGGAATTGAGTCTATCCAAGAATCACCTGCTTGATCTAGTCAGGTCTTGATGCCATGGAGGAGCGTTCTATTGGCGTTCTCTACCAACCTGTTAGCCTGGGGATGCCCCACTGAAGTATAATGGTTCCAAATCCTCAGCTCCGAGCACTTCTCTTGGAAAGCGGTGCTCGCGAACTATCTGCCGTTGTCAGTTGTGAGAACCCTTGGGATCCCGAAGCAGCAGATGATGCTCCGCAGCACGAACTTTCAAGCTACCTCGCTCATGATCTTCCCCAATGGTTCAGCTTCGATCCATTTGGTGAAGTAGTCTATGACAACTATGAGAAATTTCTTCCTCCCTTGTGCCTCAGGGAAGGGGCCCAATATGTCCACCCCCCACCAGGCAAACGGGTGAGGCTCCATCAGGGGGTGTAGTTGCGTAGCCTGCTGGTGGTGTAGGTGAGAGAATTTTTGACACTGAGGGCACCTCCGAACATAGTTGAGGCAATCTTGCTGCAAGGTGGGCCACCAGTAGCCTTGCCAGATTAGTGTCTGCGCAAGTGCTCGCCCCCCCACGTGACTCCCGCAGAGTCCTTTGTGGATTTCCCGGATGGCCTGGATGGCTTCCATAGGGAACATGCACTTCAATAGTGGAGCTAAGAGAGAGTGGCGATATAGTCTGTCGTTCACCACTGTAAAGTGGGCAGCTCTTGCTCGCGTGCGCTGAGCCTTGGCGCGGTCGCTCGGGAGTTATTATCGAAGGAGGAAATCCAAGAGGGGGTCCATCCAGGAGGGCTCGTAGTCGATAGTGTTTACCTGGGATGTTGGCTCGTCTATGCTCGACGTCGATAATTCTTCTATCAGGACCGACCTCGAGTTGAAGACTGCGGTAGCTGACGCCAGGCGAGACAAGGCATCTGCTCGGACGTTCTCCTCTCGTGGGATGTGGACCATCTCGAAATGGGAGAATTCCTCTGTCGCGGCCTAGGCACACTCCAAGTATTTAACCATGGAGGGTTCGTGTGCTTCGAATTCTCCATTTACCTAGTTGGCGACGAGCATGGAGTCGCTGTATGCTCGGACGCTGGTCACCCCTAAGTGGTTTGTCATGCACATCCCTAAGAGGAGTGCTTCATACTCAGCTACGTTGTTTGTGGTCGGGAAGTTGAATCGCAAGACGTATTGAAGTTCTAGCCCTTCTAGTGAAAGTATGACCAACCATGCTCCGCTATCCATGGCGCAGGACGATCTGTCAACGTACAACTCCCACGTAGGCCCGAAAGATTGCTCGGGCGCATCTGCCATGGGTGTGGTGCATTCGATGACGAAGTCGGCATGAGCCGGAGCTTTGATCGCAGTCTTCAGTCGGAACTTGACATCGAACTCCCCCAACTCGATAGCCCATTTGACCAGCCTTTCGGAAGCATCGGGGTTCTAGAGGATTTGGCGGAGCGGCTGGTGGGTGAGGATGACGATTGGGTGAGCCAAGAAGTATGGTTGCAGCTTGTGAGCGACCGTAATGAGTGCTAGGGCAAACTTCTCAGTTTGTGAGTACCGAAATTCTGGTCCTTGTAGCACTCGACTGACGTAGTAGACGGGTCTCATGACCCCTACTTCTTCCCGTGTGAGCACGGCGCTCATTGTGCTCGACGTCACAGAAAGGTACAAAAGCTGTTCTCCTCTTTGTGGTTTGGCGAGGACGGGAGGGGTTGTCAGGTAGTGTTTTAATTCTTCAAACGCCTGCTCACACTCTCGGTCCCAGTCGATCTGTCCTTTCTTCTCCGGTGCTTGATTGGCTTGTTTGATCAACCGAAAAAAGGGGAGACATCATTCCGCGGCTCGAAATAGGAATCGAGCCAAGGTGCGGATGCGCCCAGTGAGGCACTGCACGTCCCTCACTCACCCCGGTCGTTGTATTTCCAGCATCGCTCGGATTTGGTCAGGGTTGGCTTCGATCCCCTCGTGGGTGACGAGGAAGCCCAGAAGCTTCCCTGACCATACTCCAAACACACACTTAGCTGGGTTGAGCTTCATATTGTATCTTCTGAGTGTGGCAAAGGTCTCCGTCAGGTCCCCCAAGTGCTCGGTGGCTTGGAGGCTTTTTACGAGCATATCGTCGATGTACACCTCCATGTTGCGGCCGATCTGCGAGTCGAACATGTGGTTGACGAGGCATTGGTAGGTTGCCCCCGCGTTCTTCAACCCGAATGGCATTCGCGTGTAGCAGTATAGGTCGTGATCGGTGACGAATGCGGTCTTATCCTAGTTGGGCTTGTGCATGTTGATCTGGTGATAGCCGGAGTAGGCATCTAAGAAGCTCAGCATTTCATGCCCGACCCTCGTATCGACTAGTTGGTCGATCCGCGGCATGGGAAAGCTATCCTTGGGTGTAGCTTTGTTGAGGTCAGTGTAGTCGACGCACATCCGCCACTTCCCATTGCTCTTGGGGACCAGGACCACTTTGACTATCCAGTCTGGGTATTGAGTAGGCCTGAGCAGCCCTGAGAGTAGCTTTTTGCTCACCTGCTGCCTGATGATGGCCTGTCGCTCGGGGTTGCAACGCCTTCGACGTTGTTGTACCGGATGGCAGGCGGGATCCAACCTAAGTTGGTGTGTGATGATCTCTGGTAGGATTTCGGGAAGCTCATCCTCGGACCAAGCAAACATACACTGGTTGGCCATGAGGAAGCTTGTGTAAGCCCGCTTATCGTGCTCGGATAGGTTCGCACCGATCCTTAGCGTTTTGCTCAGGTCTTCTCCCACTTGGATGAGGTACAAGTCCTTGGCCGGTGCGCTCGTGCTCGGGCCCGGATCTTGGGTCCTCGCTCAAGCGGTGCTTCTTCAAGACGTCTGTAACGACCCAGAGCTCCGGATACCGATAACCCGATAATATCGGATTACCGCTACCAAGAACTGGGGACTCTACCCAAGAGGCTGAGGAGGCCCCTGAAGGGTTAGTGGAGTTTGTCGAGGAGTTGTATAACGAATTGGGATTACAATGTGCATACTAATTTAGAACAATGACTTTATGTCTAAGCCGTTAAATATTCTTGTCTGGCATCATGACTTTCCGCCTAAGCCAATAAATATTCTGCCTTGGCATCATGACCTTCCACCTAAGCCGAGTTGTATGGCATCATGACTTTACATCTAAGCCGTTAAATACTCTTGTCCGGTGTCATGACTTTCTGCCTAAGTCGGTAATATTTTACTTTGGCATCATGACCTTCTGCCTAAACCAAGTTGTACGACGTCATGACTTTACGTCTACGCCATTAAATACTCTTGTACAACATCATGACTTTATGTCTAAGCTGTTAAATATTCTTATCCAGCGTCATAGCTTTCCGCCTAAGTCGGTAAATATTCTGCCTTGACATCATGGCCTTCCGCCTAAGCCAAGTTGTACGACGTCATGACTTTACGTCTAAGCCATTAAATACTCTTGTCTGGCATCATGGCTTTCCACCTAAGTCGGTAAATATTTTACTTTGGCATCATGGCCTTCCGCTTAAGTCAAGTTGTACGGCATCATGACTTTATGTCTAAGCCGTTAAATACTCTTGTCTGACGTCATGACTTTTCACCTAAGTCAGTAAATATTTTACTTTGGCGTCATGACCTTTCACCTAAGCAAAATTGTACGGCGTCATGACTCTATGTCTAAGTCGTTAAATATCTTTGTCTGGCATCATGGCTCTACGCCTAAGCCGGTAAATATTCTACCTTGGCAACATGACATACCATCTAGGCCAAGTTGTCTGGCGTCATGACTTTCCGCCTAAGTGGATAAATATTCTACCTTGACGTCATGGCCCTCTGCCTAAGCCATGTTGTACGGCGTCATGACTTTATGTCTAAGTCGTTAAATACTCTTGTCCAGCGTCATAACTTTTCACCTAAGCTGGTAAATATTTTACTTTGGCGTCATGGCCTTCAGCCTAAGTCAAATTGTACGGCGTCATGACTGTATGTCTAAGCCGTTAAATACTCTTGTCCGACGTCATGGCTTTCTGCCTAAGCTAGTAAATATTTTACTTTGGCGTCATGATCTTTCACCTAAGCCAAGTTGTACGGCGTCATGACTCTATGTTTAAGCCGTTAAATATCTTTGTCTAGCGTCATGGCTCTACGCCTAAGCGGGTAAATATTCCGCCTTGGCAACATGACTTATCATCTAGGCCAAATTGTCCGGTGTCATGACTTTCTGCCTAAGCTGGTAAATATTCTACCTTGGCGTCATGGCCTTCCGCTTAAGCCAAGTTGTTCGACGTCATGGTTCTATGCTTTGTCCTACTTTGACTAATTGCAAGAGGACTGTTGCCCTCACGGCGGATCCGGGGATGTTGGCTATCAATGACCCAGACGTGGGGTATTTGGTGACCGAACTGAGGGACGAGATAAGGCGATGGGGGGAGACATAGAAGTTTGATACACCTCGGGCATCCCCTCTCGTAGCCGTATCCTTCTCAGGACGGTACCTGGCACTCACCTTTTACGGAGAGCCGAGGGGGACTCGAATGGCACGAGAGGTTTTCGGGATTTGGGGAAATAAGGCTAGGATGTGGGTGTGCCAGTCGATTTCTCGACAATCACCTATGGAACCAAGGTTTGACTGGGAAGCATCACTAGGATGCGGCACGTGGGCTCGGGAAACGGGCGACACGTGGAGAGAGAGGAGATTCCATAGGTGCGAGTGCGCAGGCGATTGTAGGGAGTCGTGTACTTGATATCTTTCCTCATCGACCGCAAGCAGTCAGTGTTTATTTAAATCGGATTGAATCTGAACACCTTCATTCCATGCTGAAGAGGAGTCTGTATGTATCTGAAGCCATGGGTGGAGGGCCAGGAGCTTTCTGCAGCTATGGGCTCATGTTCAATTGTGTGATATTTGCTGGGGTCAGGGATACTAGACACACACACCGAGTGGTGCGAGAGAGGCTGGGACCTGAATATGGATGCGGAGACACGCATTCAAGTGATACTATATTTTATGAGAGTCGTGTGGGCTTTACAGGTGGGCCGTAGCAGCCAAATTACAATTGGCACAAGCCGCAGGACAATCTCGAAATGTGAGTAGGTCCCCAGGTCAGTGCATGATAAAGCGGCTATCCGCATGTCTTACAGAGGCTCTCCTTGAGGCAAGGGCCATGCCTGATTCACCGAGGGAGGACTGGACTGGGTGACCAGAGGAGGTAATAGCCGGTGACTAAGCAAGGGCCGGGTGCGGCTTGGATCGAGCAGTCCGGCATGGCCTCGTGACGGGGGGAGATGCAACATCATGGCATATGTGTGGCCGTCGTAGGTTGGCATACGCGGGCAGACCCGGGAGGCGGGTATATTTGCCATGGTCATAACACCTTGTGTGTAGCGGGGGTGGACTTGTGTGACATGGCTAAACATCGTGTAAGGGGAGTACGAGTGACATAACCTCGGCGTGTGTAAGCCGTTTACAAGCCATCCGTGCACACTAAGCTCCTTGTCCATCCTTGCTTGCTGGAGGTGAGTATGCCTGGATGATCTTGTCTTCGTCTGATTGCATGCCCCTGTCGCTTGAAGTGGAATGCCTAAAGTCTAGCAAGCAAGTACTCCGGTGTAATGCCAGACACCGTGGTCAACAAACTCCCATGGGCACAAGTACCTTCGGGTGCTTCTCCCAGGACTAGACCGGGCCCTATATGCACAGCATTGGTCATATTTTTCGACATCCACTCGCATTTATAGCCAATATGGAATTTCAAGGGTTGACCAGTAGGATATATAAGGTAGAGTAGAATAGAATCCAAGGACATAACGTTGTGTAAGGGTTAACTAGGAGTAAAAACCCACGTCGTATGACACATGGAAATGCTAGGTGAGATAGGTGCCTTGTAGGCTACCTGACATGTTTAGGAACGTCACCCTCACAACTGGATGCCCATCCTGGGAATTACATAGGGTTTAGAGAACCCTGTCAGGGGTTAAATGGTGCCACTCAAGCTGCCATTTATCAGTGAATTACGTCTAGACTCAAGGACGCATCATTCAGGGGTTTAAGGCTTCGAAAAATCTAGATTTCTGGGTTGGTTTAATAGGAGCCTGGGTCACATACTCCTTTCAGAAGTAGATGCCTAGGTACAGGGTGCCTCCTTCAGGGACAGTTAGACACTGGTCAGCTCCTGGAATTGGCCCCCAGGGTGCTGCCATCTTCTATTAATAGGTGCCCATACCCCTGCCATGTTTAAGGTGATAGGCGCCCTAGGGTCAGACTGGTTTTAAGGGGTTTCTGGTTCAGGTTTAATAGGCGCCCAGGGGTCTGCCATGTTCTTAAAAATGGCACCCTGGGTGCAGACTCCTAATAAGAAATGGCGCCCTCAGGGCTGCCATCTTTCACTGATAGGCGCCCAAGGGTCAGGCGCCTATCAAATAGTTGGTTTAAGGTCAGGTTAATGCTGATCAGGTTTAAGTACTCAGGTTAGAAGGCGTCCATATCCCTGCCATCTTCTAAGAATTGGCGCCCCAGGGTCAGTCTCCTTTCAAGAAATGGTGCCCTGATGGCTGCCATCTTCTACTGATAGGCACCCCTTGGTCAGGCACCTATCAAAAGGCTGAGGCTTAATGGCTGAGGGTTAACTGGATGGTTAACTAGTTAATTAGCTGGTTAACAGAGGTTTAACAAATGGTTGTTGGTTTAACTGATGGCAATAGAAGCTTAACTAATGTTTGAGGGTTTTAAGCTCTGATTAAGCTAAATGACTGAGGGTTTGACTGCCTAAGTCATGGGTTTAACTAATCTGGGTTTAACTCATGATAATGGAGGTTTAACCAGTCTGGTTTCACTAATGGCTGGGAAGGGTCAACAGATGTAAGCTATTCGATGCAGTCAAAAGTCTTTGTTGGGGGTTTCTGGAATGTTATGTGGGGACCGGAAGGCTGCGCGGGTTGTGCTCACCCCTCAGTAGCTACGTTGCGGTGCTTATGGTCTGTTGCCCAAGAACGACGAGGCTGTGTGGGACTTTCTTAATGAGATGACTGGCCGTCCAGTAGAAGCCCACCATTACTTGTATGGTACATTCAATGCCTTGCTATTGTGTCTTTTCGTCTTGTGCTGTACGACTATTTGATTATATAATAATTGTTTGGTTCTTGTTAGTTATATAATGAAAATTTTCTTAGTAAATAAAAGATATATCTCTTTGGTGTGTGTCAAGAAAGTACGGTACGTAAAAGGGTGTTATTCTTATACAATAGCTTTCCTATTTGGAGAGGGTGTTTTGGATGTTTGAGTGTTGGATGTAAGATGAAGGAACGTTACATTTGGAATAAGGATCTGCCTGCACCGTTTGTCCCTCGATTTATGTTTAAATCGGAAAGGAACGCCCATGTGCCTCAACACACCAAAGTTATAAACATGACGCGAGTTCACATGTTAACCATCCATCGAAGCTTGTACCATGGGAAGTGGGGGTGGGTCTTCCCCATCGCCATCTTAATTCGGTGGCCGCTGCCGATCTCCTTCCACGCCGCTGTTCCCTGCCGATCTTGCCGCCTTCCAGGGGGGTGCCGTGCTTGTACGCCACCCGCAGCGACTCGTCCTCCGACAGCCTCGCCTGCGCCGCACCGTGCGTTATGCCGTCCTTGCCGCGCGCGCGCCATGGTCGATGGCATCGATGCGCCCTTTCGGTGCTTCGCTACTCCTCCCGGCCCTCTTTAAAACCTTTCTCCTCTCCCCTTCGCGAGGCTTTGCATGGCATCCCCCGCGGCGTGCGCAGGCGCATCACATGACACGTGGCCGCACCAGTTGTGATCCACGTGTGAAGCGTGAAACGCGTTGCTCTCGCAATCAAAACACGTGTCTCGATCTGTCGGCTGGGGATGGCGGCGCTACTCGAGCGGGCTTACTTTGCTCGCGGCCTAATCCCTCTTTGGTAGCTTCTGCTTATTTAGTATTTTATCTTGACGCTGCTGCTAGAGAGCATGTTAGGACTCTAGCCCGTTATTTCGTATCACTGCTACGGTGAGTGAGAGTGACCATCCCGTAGCTCGCCCGAGTCACGAGTGTGGAGTGACCACCATTCTCCGACCGCCAGTCTCGACTGTGCGGGTCCGAGCGCCTCCGAGGGTCTCCCAAAGGGGTATGGCGAGTCCTATCCTAGTGGCCGACCCGGTGCCGAGGGCACGGGTAACACTCACTCTCCACGGTGATCACTCGAAGTCTGGGACTTGTGAGTTCGGGCTCTCTCTCTCACCGTCCAACAGAGCTATGAGCTAATATGAAATGATAAGTACTGTAATAGAGTAGGGAAATGAGCACTTACTCAACCGATTTGAAGAAACCGGTCCCGCTCGGAGACGTGGGTGCATGGGGAAGCGTGGGGCTTACCCACGTCCCGGTGAGGACGCTTCGACCTGTTCAAACAAACTACAACACTACGCCTCACGCAGGAGGGGGATCTTGGGATGGGGGTTAAGAGAATTATAACCAAAACTATCTCCGCGCAGGGAGGGGCGTTCAGCCGGCCAAGTGGGGAGGGGGAAGATGAAGACTCAGACTCCTCGCAACGCCGGGGCCGAATCTATCCCTTCTCAGGATCAGGGTACACACTATCAATGCTAGAATTATTACGGAAGTTCCTGAACTCCGTTGATAGCAAGACCAGTGCCAAAACTTCGTGGATTGGCCCGGGAGGGTACTGGAATTTTGGCGGGAGCCGGAGAAGCCGTCGCAGGGCGTGGTGGAGTAGGAAGCAGGGACTCTGTTCTCTGCCATGAACTATCACAGCACTGCAGCTTTTGGAAGATGATGTCACCACGAACATTCCCGAACTCCGATTTGGGTATAGCTAGTGGAGTTGGAACCATTGTCGAGCTCTCTTCGAAACAAGACCCATGGGGGTGCCAGCCGATGTCAGAGCAGACCGTAGCAATCTGAACACTGACAGGGTGTCAGCTCTATCCCAGGGTGGACAGAACTGCACACTCAGAGGATAAATAGGAGAAGAAATCGCTCCGATGGACAAACGGAGCCGCGTTTCCTGGACGAGGAAGAAGACTCATCGTAGAAGGCGTCGGCCAAGCCCCATCTTCAGATCTTCAGGAGACTGGTCATGGTAGCTTCTGCAAACGGCCTCAGGTTGCTGACTAGAGCTCTCTTGCGCAGTCGGGGTAGATCTTTTCCCCCGGACAGCCACGAAGTCGGACGAGGGCGAGATGACCGCCGATGCGAAGAAGACTTGGGGATGCTTCTGGCGATACCTCTTGGGCCTTTAGGAACGCAGGGAAGAAGATGCAGTGACTTCTGGGAGTTACTAGTCTTCTGGATTGCAGCAGGCAGACAGCAGGCTCCTCTCAATAGCACAAGAAAAGGATGGGGATGGGGGTAGTGGTGGGCTGGCCACCGATTGCACAGACGGGATAAAACCCTATTACAGAAGAGGAAGAGGTAGGGGAATGATGAAGGGGAGATGGGCTTATATCATCACCCCTCCCACCTCACTCACATTCCATTGAAATTAGGGGGAAAACAAGAGGTGACGATCGAGAGAGTTCGGTGAAACCCACCTAATTCTTCACTACGGGAAAACAGAGTATCGAAAGAGCAAGGGCTTCTCTCGCCGACTTTAGGCTTCTCTAGACGGATGGACGGAGGAGACGACCACTCTCTCTGGCTTGCTTTCTCAGCAAAGGAAACCCCCCCTTACTTGTTCCCTAATTCTCCTCACTCTCCGCTACTTCTTCTTTTCTCCTTGGTATTGGCTCTTCCTTTGTATTTCTTCTTTTTCGAATTGGTCGAACCACTTAGACTTATATAGATGAGGCTATTACGGCGTGGAGAATGCGCGTCGGAGAAGGCTTCCCTTATCATTTTGGCGCGCCGGTTAATAGGGTGTTGGGAAGAGGGGCGCGCCGGTGAAAGGGCGCATCGGATAAGTCCCGTTCACTTGACGTGGGTCAGACAGTGGGTCCCAAACTAGTTCCGGGAGCCACCATAATTTTTATCTTGCCACGGTCTTGCAAAACCTTGGTGAGAAGGCTTGACAAAGCTTTGGGTCGGCATACGACCGTTTCTGGAACCTCGTGTACCTTTAGCTCAGATACACGGGTTTTTCGCTGACACGGCCTTCGACACTGTGGTTCGTACTGCTGGCTCGGCTTGACTTGTGCTCATAGCTTTCTCGGGAAGTGAAATATCACCCGGGATACTTTCGCCTTGACTGGGAGATCATTTGGCCACTAACGGACCCAATTTGCTGAGAAGTCGTGCCCATGCCTGGTCATTGGGGTCTTCTACTGACGGAGCCTTCGGTTCCCTTGTCCTGAAGGGCCAAGGGCATTTTATCACCTCAGGAGGATTCTTCATTCAGGTGGCAGGCCACCAGGTATACCCTTGTCCTTGGTCGGACAACGGATGTTGTTTATGTGGCACGACTGAGTCGATGCTGGGTCATTGGGCAGGCTTGTTGACACTACCGGTTTGTTGTGAATTCTCCTCGATTCCCCTAAGGTGAAGTCTCTGGCATTCATACTGGGTGACCTGAGGCTCTGATAGCTCGAGAAGTCTTTTGTGTATTGGCTTCCTTTGGCTTCTTTGCTTCAGTAGGCCGTATCATTCTTGTCTTTTAGGCTTGATCGCCACCGAGTATATTTTGAGTGCCAACGAGGAAGGTTAGATAAAATAACATCATTTTAAAGCTAGATATGGCAAAAGCCTATGACAGGCTAGAATGGGATTTCTTACTGCAGGTCATGAAAGCATTTGGCTTTTCAACTAGTTTATGTTCTCTCATTGCTATGATGATAAATAATTGCTGGTTTTCAGTTATCTTTAATGGCTCTCCGACTGATTATTTCAAGTCTTCTAGAGGGGTCAAACAGGGGGATCCCTTGGCTCCTGCTTTATTCATAATTGCAGAGGAGGCTCTAAGTCGTGGTATATCTAACCTATTCCAAAGTGGACAGATTCAGTATTTTCATGTGCCCCGAGGCTACCTACAAGTTTCTCACTTACTCTATGCAGATGACACCCTAATCTTCTTAAATGGAACGTCCAAGTATATCAGAAATTTGTTGACTTTCATTAGGAGTTATGAAATGTCCTCAGGTCAGAAGGTGAATGTTAGCAAAAGTAGCTTCTTTGTATCTCAAAAAACAACCCCTGTAGTCATCAGAAGAATATCAGAAATGACAGGTTTTCATCACAAAATAGGGCTTAACTCATATCTTGGTGTTCCTCTCCTTGAAGGCAGGAAAAGGGTGTCTCATTACAAATATCTACTGGATAAGATTTGTTCTAGAATGGAAAGCTGGCAATCCAAATACTTGTCGCAAGTAGGTAGAAGATGCCTTATCAATTCTGTGCTTCAATCTATTCCTTTATACACTGTCAGTGCTTCTTGCCTGCCTTCTACCCTCATTGACATAATAAACAGAATGTGTGCTAATTTCTTCTGGAGTAATAAGGATGGTATAAAGCGCCAGTGGGTTTCTTGGTCTAATATCACTAAACCTATTGAGGAAGGAGGCCTTGGTATTAGGAGCCTACACCATATTCAAATTGCCATGGTGGCAAAACAGATATGGGGTATCATCCATGGGTCCTCCTTATGGTCCCAATTTGCCACCTCTAAATATATTAAAGGGCATCTCAGCACCATTGTCAAGCCATTCCCTGGTGGTGTCTGAAGGGATGTCTTCTATAATGCTAGGCAGTTAGTTCTAGACAATACACGTTGGATTCTTATGGATGGAAAATCTATTGATATTTTGAATGATAACTGGTGTGGAACTTTGCTGGATCCTCAAGGAAATAACCCAACAGCCACTCTCTGGGAAGCTGATGAGGGCATCTCATAGCGCTCTCTTTGGCTCGGATCGCCGGCATCATTTTGAGGAGTCTGATTATGTTATCATGTGTAATTTTCATTTTATGTAAAGCAAGGAAGCAGATCAGGCTCAGAATAAATGCTGTCCACACTTAAGTAGACACAGGACAAAGGCTTCACTAAGATAGCAATTCCAAGGCAAACCTCGAAAAGACTCCATCAAACAGGACGAGAAGCATCAACTCAATGACAAAAGCTCACCAGGAAGGGAAAATCTAAGCTCGCCTGAGCAACTTCTCAATCAAGGAATCTAATTGAGCACTCCAACAAGAGCGAAGACACATCAAGAGCTACACAACTCAAGCTGGGACGACTAAAATGACGTAAGAACGTGTACGGCCATAGCACTAATGCTAAAAGTCAATAACATACCTGAACAACATACGGAGAGAACCTCGAACAACGTATCGCAGATTCAAGCCTTCCGGCGAACACTACCAAGTACATCATGATCGAGACAGACACCACGGCGAAAACCAAGTGATAGAGAATCGCAAAACCTAACGCCAGTAAATTCCACCAACCTTCAGCTAGCTGACTGTACAGGACTTTCAAGACTCTGGTGACTGTATATCTCGAACTCCCATGTACTTCACACAACAACGCTCTGATACCAGCTGTGACGACCCAGATTCCGGATATCAGATATACCCAGTAGGACTACCAAGTAAACTCGATACCATTTAGAACCTACGAGGCCTCCCAAGAGTGGTAAAGTTCCGAAGGGATAAAAGGATTGTTGTGTAGTACATTGAAGCCACAGATATATAACAGTAAGTAATTAAATTTCATTAGATCGAGTTACTAAAGTAGCAGAAATAAAATTACTTTTTAATTAACAGTTTAAGTTAACAATTAACAGCTATACCACCAGAGTCAAGTCCAAAGGAAAGACAACAGCCTTCCAAGTACAATCAACAGAAAAGAAAAGACGTACTAGAAAGTCGGGGGAAGCCCGACGAAGGTACCAGCTGGCCACTACGAGCACGCTAACTCCAAAAGCCGCGGAAGCAGAATGAACGACCGCCACCTGAAAAGTAGGGGTGAGCCTCGTGTCACTAGCTCAGTAGGGGTCACGCGAATCCCCACTGAAAAACACGCAGTAACACGCTAAAACAACAGGTAACCAACAGAAGTAGTAAAGCAGGAAAGCTAAACTACAAAGCTGTAAAGAAAAGGAAGCAGGAGTAGGGAGCAAACTAGGAGCTAGGGGAGCTAACAGGAAAAGGGAAGAAGCCGTATGATGAGGACATCTCCCGGCATTCCCTATGGCACGAGGCGTCTCCGACCTCGTGACCCCTTGGAGATGTGGTCCTCTGCCAATTGAGTCTGAAGATCCGTACACAAAAAGGTCTCAAGTCGGGTTGGCTGTCAGCCGGGACGTCTCCTCAGGTGGGACAACATTCTCCGTAATGAAATCTGCGAGAGCCTGTCCTTTGATGGTGGTACAGTGTCGGTAAGAAATGTCGTAGGCTCCGAGCAAGATTGCCCATTTAATGAGACGGCCAAAAGCTTCGGGATGGGCCAAAATCTTCTTTAAGGGTTTGCCAGCCAGCACCACTATGGTGTGTCCTTGGAAGTAGGGCCGAAGGTGTTTAGCCGAGGTCACCAATGCTAGCACGAGTTTCTCGATTGTGGGGTACCTCTTCTCAGCCTCAAGGAACCCCTTGCTGACATAATATACTAGCCTTTGCACTCCTCGGTCGTCTCAAACTAAGACCGAGCTCATTGTAGAAGATGTTACCGAGAATAGAGATGCAGCATTTCTCCTGGCACAGGTTTCGACAACACCGGAGGTGACGTGAGGAATTCCTTTAACTTGGCGAATGCCTTTTAGCACTCACTATCCCAAGTGAAGGTAGTGGATGCCAATTTTGGCCCTCTCAATAATTTGAAAAAAGGTAGGCACCGGTCTATCACTCGGGATAGAAAATGGTTGAGCGTAGCAATCCTTCCTGTTAGGCGTTGAACATCCTTCACATAAGCGGGTGGCCGCATATCCAGGATGGCCTGGATCTTCTCGGTGTTGGCCTCGATCCCTCGTTGGGTTACCAGGAAACCCAGGAATTTCCCAGACTTGACTCCAAAGGCACACTTGGCAAGATTAAGTTTCATATTGTACCTTTGGAGGGTGTTGAAGGTCTCGGCCAAGTCGGCAAAATGATCTTTGGCCTTGGGTGATTTGACGAGCATATCATCGATATAGGCCTTGACGTTTTGCCCGATCTGGTTCTTGAAGATCTAGTTTACCCATCTCTGATAAGTTGCTCCAACGTTCTTTAGCCCAAACGGCATTCGGGTGTAGCAGTATATGCCATAGTCCGTAATGAAGGAAGTCCTCTCGGTATCTTCAAGACTCATCCAGATCTGGTGGTACCCGGAATAGGCATCTAGAAAATTGAGAAGTTTGTTACCCGAGGTTGAATCGACCAATTGATCGATGCTCAACAACGGATAGCAGTCCTTTGGAGTGACTTTGTTGAGGTCAGTGAAGTCAACGCACATCTACCATTTGCTCGAAGCCTTAGTGTTGTCCCCCGGTAGATGGCAATCAAGAGGGGAGGGGTGAATTGATTGGCAATGGTACCTCTTGGTGGGTGCGACTCCCACCCCCTCCCTTCTTCTTCTTACTCTTGGGTGCGACGCCCAAGCCCCTCCCTCTAGTTCTTCTGCTGCTCATGCCACCTCTGATCATCTTCCTCGACGTTCAGCCAAGTCTAGGAAGCCCCATTCGTGGTTGTGCTGCAACGTGGAGGCCCATGGAACCTTACTTCCCTGGTGCGCCCAGTGTGTCTGTCTATTGGGACAGAGACGGATTTGCGTGGTGTGTCCGCCCCCTTCCCCTTCCCTGAACGTCCTGAAGCTTTGTCCACCTCTTCCCCCACATGTCCCCCACTTCCAGTTAAGTTTTCATGACCTAACGCGACCTGTAGCCATGCACCCCTTCATAGGCTATTGACCCTGCACAGACTGCACCTGTGCAGTTCTATAGGATAGAGCACGGTTGCAGACCACATCTCACCTCCCAAACCAGATCCAATTGCCTTGAAATTTGGAGCACATCTTCCCCACGTCCTAACCCATTCCCCATAATTTTCTTATAATTTTTTGAGCCCATTTGCCCTGCGTACTTCTGTCCCCCAATCCTTCTACCAGTTTTGTCTATCCTGGTCTGCAGAATAGAGCCCCACCTGTTAACATCTCCCACACCCAAAACTTCCATTACGTTCCACCCCGCCACCCCATCTCCATTCCTCCATGACCCTCCCCTAGCCTCCAAAGAAAGCCCATCCCCGAAAGCCACCCGGAAGCCCCAGTACCACCCTCATCTTCTACCCTCTATCTCGTTGCTAGCAGACAGGCAAGAACGCACAAAGACCTACTACTAGAGTCACCCCGACTCCCATAGTGCACGGCTATTGCCCACCTTCCATTGCCATCTTAGGGACGTCCCGACCAGTGACCATGCCAATTTTCATCACCAGAGGATGCCCGGAGACCTGCCTTCTAGAGCCACCTTTGCACTGGTTGCCTGCACCTGTGCAAGTCGGTCAGTTTTTCGACCACCGATTCGTGGAGGTTACGAAGGCCCATGCCGGCTTCCCTGGCTGCCGTCTTTGTCTGGAGCAGTCATCATCCCTTGTGGCTTGTCGTCAATCACCTTAGTACTAGCCTCGGCCTCAGCGACACACCGTCCCCGCTGTTGGTTCCAATTCAACCCGTTGGCACAGTTCAGTCCACTTCCATTCGCAGCACCCCGTGGGCGACAAGCTTCACCGTCCCGTGACCCATCAACCCATGTCACACATCCCCAGATTCATTGTGAGCCTTACCTCTCTGAAAGGAGTGGGCATTTTTGGATGTGTACTTGTTTAGCTTTGTACCGGGTGATAGTGTCACTTGGCCGGGAGTCTTCCCCACGCCCCGAGCATGGAGGTATGTGTCTATTCTCTTCTTGGTGTTGTTTGCTTATTTAGTATAGTCTCTGGATGCCACTGCTCGTGAGTTTATTTGGTTCCTAGCTCGTATAACTTTTATATCACTGCCACGGTGAGTGAGCGAGATTGTCCCGTGACTCGTTCGAGTCACGAGTGTGGAGTTGCCTACTCTAGACCCTGCCGGTTTCTCAACCATGCGGATTGGCATGCTTCCCTCTCTTCAGGATGCCTGTGAGCTTGAGTTCTTGTTGAATGGCATATCTTCCCTCTTGGAGGTCCTAGGTGTTGAGTCTATGTCGTTCGATCTATTGTGTTGCTGCTAGTCTTGGTTGTCCATTAGTC
The DNA here is from genome assembly GCA_024336825.1 of Amorphophallus titanum. Classification (NCBI taxonomy): domain Eukaryota; kingdom Viridiplantae; phylum Streptophyta; class Magnoliopsida; order Alismatales; family Araceae; genus Amorphophallus; species Amorphophallus titanum. The sequence goes on from JANBPO010006173.1 coordinate 1,653,299, forward strand.
TCGTAGTCACGTAGAGTCTTAGCTCACTTAACGTCCCGCATCAATGTGCGTCGGCCTTGTAGAATGAATGCATGCATATGCATCAACCTTGCTAAACACAAGATCCAATGTGGATCGACCTTGCTGAACTCAAGGTCCAATGTGTATCAACCTTGTTGAGCACAAGATCCAATGTGCATCGACCTTGCTGAACATAAGGTCCTCTAATGCACTGACCTTGCTAAACCCAAGGTTCACTAGTGCACCGACCTGATATACTCCTGGAGTATACATGCACCGACCTAACTGACTACATGCGAGTATGTGCATCGACCTGACAGGCTGCAAGCATGAATGTGCATCGACCTTATGTTCAACGTGATACATAGCTGCATCGACCTGACAAGCTTCAAACTCAAATGTGCATCGACCTTTATACTTTAACCATGAATATGCATCGACCTTATATGCTTCAACCGTGAGTGTGCATCGACCTTATATGACTAAGTGCCTATATGTGCATCGACCTTGATTTTTGACACTTTGAAGATAAATGACCTTTATAACATGAATGACTTTATGCAGTTCTACCTCAACATGATTCATAGTGTGACATCATCAAAACTAAGGTTCCAACAATCTCTCCCTTTTTGATGATGACAACTATGAGTCATGTACACGTTTGCACAAGATAGAAATTATTCAATCATTCACACAATTCAGCCATTCATCCATAGAAACAAATATTCAGTCAAAAATTCATTCATTGCAGACAAAGATTTCAATTCATTACACACAGTGTTTCCATACATCATACCAAAAGAAATGCAACACTTGCATACATCACACCAAAAAAGGAAATGCATAACTCAAAAAAGGAAATGCATAGCTAAAAAACTCAATGACTCAATATGCTACATGCACGACTACCATGTAGACTAACTACTATGCACTTCTGTGTGCAACAAAGAAAATTGCTACTGTCCAAATCTCTAGAACAATCTTCTTCTGATGACTCATAAATCTCTCCCCCTTTGTCATTATCAAAAACATAAGGGAGACAAGCTATCTTCTTCCCCTAACTCTGGCACATCATCAGCATCAACATTACACATCTGCTGCAGAGCTTCCACCCCTTTGTCGTGGTCATCGAGTGGGTGTTCTGCTGGAACTTCTTGGTGATCTCAAGGGTATTGCTTTTGGAAATTTTTATGGAAGTCGGTCAACTTTAGTACCCAATGCAGCAAATTTTGTAGTGAACTTCTGATCATTTTGATGGACTTGAGCCTGGAGTTCTTTAACTAAAGATGTCAGATCCACAAACCAACTCTGTAGCATGTTGCACATGTTCTCAAGCTAAGATGTCTACTGGTGATGAATCTCTACCATGGAGGTTGAAGAACTAGCAGACTGTGCAGAGATCAATTCTTTAAAATTATAAGTCAAGTTGAGGATTACTTCTTGAACAGAATCTGTCTTGGCATAGACATTCCCAAGATGAACCAAAATACCGTGAGTTTCATCCAATAAGCTAGTTAACTGTTGAGATAGATTCTTCTGTTCTTCTCGAATGATCCTCATTTCTTCCCTCAGATTCTCCTTTTCTTTCCTGATATCAAAGGCATGTACCAGCATCTGAGTTGTGTTTAAGTGTGTTTCAGATTGATTCTGTCTTATCCTACTTAGTATATGACTTGCTTGTTCACTTATGTATAGTAAAGAGTCTAAGAAGCCATGCAGATGTTCATCAGTTCTGTATTTGTCCCTTACAAATTTTTACCACTGACTGTTAACAATCTACTCAACATGCACGGAGAGGGGACAATGCCCGAGCAATGTAAGGGGACCCACAGATCCTGAGGATGAAGATGAATCCCCTATAGCTCCCTGTAGTACGGTCAAAGGTGAAGCCTTTCTCAGCCTTGGCAAGCCTCCAAACATCCATGCTCTCAGTGTCTGAGCTCGAGGACTCGGCCAGCGTCGCTACCTCAGCATGATCTCGGTCCAGATCTTCAACATTGAGCCATGTGACCACTGGCACTGGAGGCGGAGGGATGCATCCGGCACCAGCAGCAACGGGAGCGGAAGAACCACTCGGGGCAGCCATCTATCTGCAAAGTGCAACGAACAAAGATCAGAACAAACTGCAGACAATGAGAAACTAAAACCATAAAGGGAGGGAAAGGTTCCACTATAAGCAAAAGGGAGGAAAAAGAAAGAAGAAAGAAGTATATTAGGACTCCACTGAACAGGGCCTCCCCGGCACGCCCCAGGCGGCCCTTCTGCGGCACGCCTTGAGGGACCTTCACCGGCACGCCCTGGAGCACAGCTTCCCCCGCACGCCCCAGGCGGCCCTTCCCCAGCACGCCTTGAAGGGCCTTTGCCGGTACGCCCTGGAGCGCACCTCCTCCGGCACAGTCTGAAGCCCTTTCGTCGGTACAGCCCCGACGGCCTTCCCCGGCACAACCCCAGCTCCTCCGCCGGCACGCTCCTTAGCGTTCTACCCCGGTACGCTTGCAAGGGACCCAGTCCGACACAGTCTCGGTAAACGCCATTAAGTGTCAACTGAATGAATGACTGAAGGGAAAGTGAAGAGGAAAGGCTAAATGGAAATGATGGGGGATAAAGACAACGGGGGGACCCTACTCCAAGTAAAGAGAATGAAACATCGATAATTTCTGATGAAATTTTGACAGAGTTTCTCCTAGGCCAGAGGCGTAAGGGGAAACATGGGTGCGCGCCCACAAGGAGTAACGGCCCCAACAAAGTGACGGTGGGCCCCACGGGGTGACACTAGAAGTCCTCAATAGCAAATAGGTATGCCTATTCCTCTCACCGGTACACCCTGTGGGAAGCCTTCCCCGGCACACCCACTATGACCCTTCCCCGGCACGGCCCTGCGTCGTTCCCCGACACACCCGATGCTCCTCTCTCCGGCACACCTGTGCCCCCTTTCCCATGCCCTGATTCCTCCGGCACACTTATACTCCCATCACCCGGCATGCCCGATGCCCTCCTCTGTGGCATGCCCGACGTCTCTCTCGCCGGCACGACCGGCACCTCCAGCCCACGACACCTAGTAGCCCTCCCATGGAGTCAGAGAAGAGGGGAGAAGAAGAAGAACGGAGGGAGAGAAGAAAAGAGTGCCTTTTGATATACCGAGTATTGGGGATGCAATGCAATTTTAAAACACCCTCTTTTTTTTGTTTTGAAATAATGGATGATCCTAGACTTGACTTACACCATGCAAGACTTAGGAAATGACTACCTTAGACTCAACTTGCTCTGATACCAAACTGATGTGGGACGAACAGGGGGACCGACTCCAAGTGATGCGAACCTCGGACTCTAAGTGTGACGCGACTAGCAACCCATGAACAGAAGAGACACTTTGGCCCAACACTAAGAGTTCCTATGGGCCATACGTCGTAAACCGAAACGCAAGCTCACTCGTCGTCCCACAGCGAGGGATAGCGTGGATCCGCGCAGTTGAGAAACTAACAGAGTCAAGGGTGGTCGACTCACTTCCATGCTCGGATCGAGTCACGGGATAGGTTCACTCTCTTACTCACAGCGGTGACATGGACTCACGAGCTAGAATTCCTAACGTACTCCAACAATAGCATATGAACATATACTAGGAAAGCAAATGCCAAGAAGTTAAGACCGTTACCTCCACACACCCGGCGTGGGGAAGACAACCCCGGCCAAAGTCGCACTCCCAGTTAAACAAATTTACTAAGTTACAAACTTTAAACTCACTCCACGCAGGGAGGTAACAAGTTACATGTGGGACCCAGGAGTATCGACATTGGGTTGATGGGTAGCATCTTGGGGTCACTCCGTCGGTGCCGAAAAATCATGGTTCGGTGCTGTCCGGACGGCGCGTTCCGCTGGTTGGTGGGGTCCACGCACTGCTCGGCCCTCCGGACCTGGCGGGGTGGGTCCCGCGGCGAAGAGGACACTTGGAGGGGTGATCCCCTGGACGACGGTCAGACTGAAACATCGGGAAGAGGCACGGCAGCTCCGACCGTCAAGTTGGAGCTTGCTGTCCACGGATCTGGACTTCTATTCCAGACAGGCGCACTTCGGCGACGAAGCTTTCTGCGATCGGTGATGATGTCGGATCGGCAAAAAATTAGTGCCGTTGGAAAGCTGACTCAAAATCCTTCGACCCTCTGTGGTTCCAGGAATTTTGCTAGGGCCAAAATTTGGATGGTGGAATTTAGAACCAGGCTGTCCTCAGTCTTAGATCTGGTCACGCAGACTGAGATTTGACTGAGAACACATATTGACCATGATGTAAACCTCAGATCTGGGTGTTGAGTTCTTCATGAAAGTTTTAGAGGTGGAAGTAAGGAAGACGGGAATAGTTTTTTTGTGACTTTTGGTGGAGGTTTGGTTAGGGAAACATCTGAAATGGAGACTCCTGCAGAGGGTGCTATATCCTATGAGGAGAAAGCTCTAGGATCTAGTGTATATATATATAAAGGTGTAATTCTGAATTTAACGCCCTAATGAGGAGACTCTATTTAATAAAATAGAGGCATGGTCTAAGGCGCTACATACTTGAGCCCTATTTTTCTTTTGATTGTTTCTGTGACCTATACCGAGGGTCTTTAAGGCACTATATCTCAGTCCGTAGATATAGTCTCAAAATTCACGATGGTTTCACGCTTACCCCACTAATTCTCGGTGATGATTGAACCATCCGCGGGATATTCCTTCCTTCGCACTGGTAATTTTATCATAGAGACCCTCGTAAGTCTACGCGAAGCCTTGGATTCTCTCAAGGCCGTCGAGTAGGTTGTATCTTAAAAACCCATGACACCGTGTTCTATCACCTCACTCTAAAGAAAAGTGGTGCATTCGCCCACTTAGAGTGTTGTTCTGGCCTCTTTGAGAATTGTTCTGTCTATCAGTAATTGATGACACTGACTTGGGTGCCAGATTGAATTGGCAACTTGTCTTGTGCCGTTATTCTCCTGATATAGCGACTTGAACTTGGGCGCTATTTCTTCCAGCTTATTCTGTTCACAGAGAGTAAGCGGCCATTTGTATGGGCACTATTTTCTAAATCATGGCAGCCTGATGGGCGCCATTTACCCCACTTCATGATATGCCTTGATTTCCCGCATGTTTAACAAAGAGTCATACTTGTTTAAGTTTCGTCCTTGAATTCTATTCCATGAAATCGACCTTAATTTCCAACAATGGTTATTCCCTTGACACTCTACATTGGCTATAACTATACTGGATGTCAAAAATATACATGACTCTATGCTTGCACGTATAGAGCCCGATCTGGTCCTGGGGGAGCACCCGAAAGTACTTGTGCCCATGGGAGCTATTATTGATCACGGTGTGGCATTGCACTGAAGTGCATGACTTGCTAGATTGACATTTCACAACTCATATTTGACTTGACATGACATGACTTGCGTGGCCCAAAATGGATATTTACTTGCTTGATAACTGTGAACGATGTCACTCAATCATCATAGATGAGCACACAAAAGGCATGGGAAGAACTAAGAAAAAAAAACTAAGCAAGCATGAGATGCTAAGAGGAGTGTGATCGCCAGAGGAGAATTCCTCAAAAATATAAAGGAGAGATCGCATACCTTGTGATGAAGCGGGAAGATTTGCGGATCCTTTCTTCCTCTCCAAATCGGCCGGCCGATCAGATTCTTTTTAATTCTATTGTCAAACTCTAATTTCATTAGTTTTGAACCATGCAAATTGAATAAGGAACCTCTCATAAGGACTGCATAATGGTAGATTTTGAACATAAATATTATCTATATTATGAGATTTGTATCTGACTGCGAAGCTTCTGACTTTCTAATTCTGCAACCTCCACACTGGCTATGATCGTTATTCTCTACACCATTTCCTTCCTTCTTGAAGTTGACAAAGGGGGAGAAGTTTTTGTGAGTCATTGCCTAATTCATGATTGCATCTTTCTTGAAAAATACTTATAATGACTCATAGTTACCATCATCAAAGAGGGGGAGAATGTTAGACATATGTGTCATATTCTTAATTCTATTATTTTGATGATGTCTGACTATGACTCACTGATGGGTCTGATCTGCATTTGATAAATCCATATTCATACATTTCAAGAGATTCTGTGTAAGCAAAGTTCAAAGGAAAAATCAAGTAAGGCGCAGAAATCTAGGCAATTGGATGCACAGAAATCTAGGTAACTGGATGCATAGAAATCTAGGCAATAGGCTGCACAGAAGTTCAGAAGTAAGGTCGATGTAGTGGCCGTTGTTCATGCAGTCAGGTCGATGCACATCAAGTTTGTAAAGAATAAAAGTCGATGCACATCAAGCTAAGCACAGAACAAAGGTCGATGCACAACAAGTTTGTAATGAACTAAGGTCGATGCACAGATGCAGCCTAGTCCAGAAGGTCGGTGCACATGCTAAACTAAGGTCGATGCACATATGCAGCCTAGTCTAGAAGGTAGGTGCACATGCTGAACTAAGGTCGACGCAGATATGCAGCCTAGTCTAGAAGGTCAGTGCACATGCTGAACTAAGGTCGATGCACATATGCATCCTAGTCTAGAAGGTCGATGCACATGCTGAAAATTGGACTAAGGTCGATGCACATACTGAAGACTGGACTAAAGTTGATGCACATGTTGAAGACTTGAACACTAAGGTCGGTGCACATGATGATGACTTGTACTAAGGTCAGTGCATATATGTAGTCCGATAAACTAAGGTCAATGCATCTTGAGTTTTCAAGATGGAATAAGGTCAAAGCACATGCTATCTTTGGAGAGCATTCATGGCCTCAGGAGAGCATTCTTGTTGTTAGGGGAGCATGTAGGCAAGGGTTCAAGGTATTTGATGTCAACCCTTTGGCGGAGCACATGCAATCTCAGGAGAGCATTCACGACCTCAAGAGAGCATCCTTGGTGAAAGGGGAGCATACATCCTTTTCTTCTTCTACTCTTTTGGAATTGGGTTTGGCCCATTTTTTTCTTTTTTTTCTTCATTTTTTCCTCCTCTTCTCTTATTCTCTTTTTTTTTATCAACAGTCAGCAAGGTCCATTATTCTTGGGGATGTGACCTTGAATTTAACCGATCATCTTTTTGAAAAAGTGACACATAAACTATATTTGTCAACCAAGTTTGTATAGTGGTCGTAATTTGTTAGATTTACATAATTTTTTACAATTGAAGTAGAAACTTCTATACAAGAATGCCTCAACCAGGGCCAAAATACGGTCACCCGACTCCCCAAGTCTCGACGAGGTCACCAAAAGAATGATCATGGCTGGGGTGGCGGTTGAGGGCACTCACGGAACACGTGCCCAACCGGCCGCACCTGACACAGGTCCTTAGACAGTGCCCCGGCTACTCTGACAGGCAATGCCGTGGTCGCCTCCATGGTCGCCTCGCTGCTGGCTACTCCACAGACTCCTCCCTGGCCTGCGCCTGCACCTCATCCTGTGGCAGACACTTGTGCTCTTGGTGTCACCATACACCAAGCTGAGCTGCTTGCCGACGCCTCCTCCTGTCCCGTCGGGGAGGACCACGGACAGCAAAAGAGGATACAACTGCCTCCTCCTGAACCATCTGAGGGAGACCCTGTTGGAACTGCAATGTCGGACCCTACTCCAGGGCACGTAGCAAGTCTACCTCCAAAATTGTCGCCATCCGAAATGCTACCTCCAGGTCGGTGACCTCGGAAGCCATGAGGGTTTGACGAATCTCTAGCCTCAGTCCAGCAATGAACTGTTGAGTAAAAAATCATGGACCCGCCATGGCTGGTGGTGCATACCGACTCAACTCCCTGAACCTTACCCAATACAGGGCAACTGACAGCGCTCCCTGAGCCAATGACAAAAACTGGGTGGACAAATCGAAAACATCTGCTGCTCTTGGTGCATCGGGGACCGCATCTACCCGAGGGGGTGGTGCTCCACACTGCACGTCCAGGGCCCCTACGGCCAGCTCTGCCTGGGACCGTGCCTCCCCCCTTTCCGCCATCGCGGATCCTTAAACATGTAAAAATCAGAACATACACATCAGTCCCAAATCAGAACATATGCATCGATTACTAAATCCAAGAGTTAAATCAAGTGAAATTGTGAGGTGAATGCATAAAGTTATTCTACTCATAAACACTTTCATCTTGATTCCGTCTAAACATCATGTGGGGTTTATAATATGAATAAGACCAAGGTTGGTTGTATTGCAAAATCAAAACCAACAACAACATCAAACACTGACGATCTGTTGGAAGCGCCAGGGGGCAATGGGCAATCCTTCGAAGCGACTCTGCTGGCTGCGGCATTCCCATCAACCCCCAGCTTCCCTGGGGGCGTGCCCCTACAACAAGCACAATACTCGGCATTGGCACCGCCACAGATCTCACTTCCCTAGGGGTCTCCCATGGCCCCCCAAGCGACTGTATTGACCACCCCGGCTGCGCAGCCCGCCCATTTCTATCCAAGTCTGACCGATCTGGCAGTAATCAGCCAGTTGATGCTGGAACAAATGATAGACATGAAGCTAGCAGAAAGGGGTGATGGGGATCAAACACCATTTGACGTCTACTGAGTGCCCTATCCTGCTCATTATGCCATGAAGATGCTACCGGTTGGCATCACCAAACCGCCAAAGTCTGAGAAGTTCAATGGGCCAGGGTCTCCTAGGGAGCACATTGCCTACTATGTAAATGTTACGGGGGACTTGGCTGCTGATGAAGCCTACATCTTGAAGTTCTTCGACTCGACACTCACTGGGCTTGCCTTTGAGTGGTAATCGAGCCTGCCGCCTGGGTCCATTGCCGATTGGCCCGATATGTAAAAGAAGTTCAAAGAGAGATTCTACATCACTGAACGTGAGGTCACCGTGGCGGAGCTCTACGCCATGAGGCAGAGAAACGATGAGTTGGCGCTCGACTTCATTAAAAGATGGAGGAACCTCAGTATGAGGTGTAGGCGCCCCCCACATCAGGAGGACACAGTGTAAATTTGCAAGTAAAATTTGAAGAAGAAAATCCTTGAAAGGATGATTGGCGCAGAGGTCAAGACTTTCAACTGCCTGAACAATATGGTGGCTGAGATCGAGGCATTCCTTGCCCAGTACTCTTCCACCCCGGTCGCATCAAACTAGAGGGCGAGGCAAGTCGAGAAGAAGCCAATCCCACCAGAAGTCCACACATTGGACTTTCAAGCATTTGAGAAGCAGAAGGAAAAGGCCAAAGGCGCCGCAAACCCTCCACCGCCAAGGTCCATGGAACGGTGGGAAGGCCCCTCGCTAAGGGAGAAAATGAGAAATAAGTTATATTCTTTTTCTCGAGACAAGTCCCGGCTCTTGTTCGAATGGGCAACCAGCTACAACAAAATCACATTGCCGGAACCGAAGAGGCCCGGTGACTTATAGGAGAAGGATGACCCTCGCTTCTGCCATTACCATCAGATGTTGGGGCATACCGTCAAAGACTATTATGTTTTCAAGGACCACATCCGGTGACAACTGGTACCCACCACCGCCACGCGGATATGTCAAGCCCAAGGCGGTCTCTCACATCACCATCTCCAGGGACGTGGGCAGAATAGCACCTCCGGCTGTATACCCAGAAGCAAATGAAGCTAAGGTCGAACGGCTGCACGACCACATTGGGATTTCAGAAGGCCTCACCAAGCCAAATCCTGGCCTCGATAACCCTACTATCGAGCCTTTCAAAGCTTGGGAGGTGGCGTAGATGGACGGGCCCAGCAGCTTGTTTTATACAGCTGATGAACACCCTACCCGGGAAGACATAGACTGTTGTCTGCCTGAAGACATGAAAAATCCGTCAGTTCCCCTTCAGGGCCTAGCATTCACAATGGATCAGATGGCTAAAAGGTTCCAAAAGCAACACATCCCCTCCGATCAGTCTCACAAAGACAAAGAAGCTTTCTAGAAGATGTGGTATCCCGCAAGTCTGGACAAAGAACTGAAACGTGTTTCTCAGCACCTGGGGTTGGGCTTCACCCTGGAAGAATAAGACTACAGTGGGCGATATAAGGTGGACACCATCTCCGCCTTTTATCCTGCTGAAGATAGCCCACTGGGGGTAGCTTTTGATGAATGCCCAGTGAAAGCTGAATATGGTGAACCAACTCAGCCAGAGGATCAAGAAGTAGAGCTTGTGGTTCCTTGCCGGTGTTGGGAGCAAGTCTGTCCTAAAAAGGCGGCCCTCCAAGCCAGATTTAATATGGCTAGCAACAGCGAAGCTGAAGATGTCGAAGAGACAAGGGCGTCTCCTCCCAGCAGATCTCTGCTGTTGATGATCTCAACACCTCTCATGCCGATCGGGGAAGCTTCAGTCGACTCCGATTAAGAGATGTATGCTGCCAAGAAAGAAAAGGCCACTTCTATTGAAGATATGACTACCATAGAAGGTGAGACCTCCTCACCTCCTGCTACAAGACTGGAATGCTGCTCCAGCCCAGTAATAAACAACCACCAGTCTGTCACTGCTACAACCCTATCTACAGAGGGTGAAGCTACTCACTCACCCTTGGAAGTTGCAACGGTGGTGGATTCACTGATGGAACAATCCGCTCCACCACTATTGAATAAAGCAGAGAGTCCTCCGGAAGCTCTGATGATGTTAAATGAAGAAATTGAGGTCCTAGACCTTGAATATGATATCCCATATTTCATCGACCTTCAGCCAGCACCCCTGGAAATAGAAGATGGAGGCCAAGCTACAGTTGATGAGCTGATAGAAGTCAATCTGGGAAATACTCCCGATGACGGGAACACTACAGAAATATCCCAATGGTGGAAAAATTCCAAAAATACCCCCAATAGTGGGAAAATGCAAAGAGACCCTGAAATATCAGAAAGTTACGAAAATACCACATTTGTGGGAAAGTTACATGAAAGTCATTGTTCAGTCTACAAAGTGTACCAAGTTCACAGTTTGTCTCAAAATCACCAAAGAATGCTCTTGTTCCGGTTGACGTCGTTTGCACGACTCGGTGGAGCGAGATCACGCCCCTTCCCTAAAGCGGTGTGTGCTCTCTTGGTTCAACTTATGGCTAACCATCCAAATCTATGTATCTTTTTCATGGCCAAGGGCTATCATGTCCGAAAACTCAGAAATTGATGAAATTGCAAATAAACCTTGAAAGGTCAAGAAAATTCATACTCGGAATACCTAAGAAGTCGAATAACGGGACTATTTTCGAGAAGTCATGAAATGAAGACGAGAAATGCCCAAGAAGTCGAATGACGGGGATATTTCCGAGAAGTCATGAAATAAAGACGAGGAATACCCAAGAAGTCAAATGACAGGGTTATTTCCGAGAGGTCAAGAAACGAAGACGAGGAATGCCCAAGAAGTGAAATGATGGGGCTATTTTCGAGAAGTCAAGAAAGGAAGTCAGGAGTGCCCAGGAAGTCAAACGATGGGACAATCTCCAAAAAGTCAAGAAATGATAGATATGTCCAGGAAGTCAAGAAGTGACAAGACTATCTCTGAAAAAATCAAGAAGTGGCCGATACGCCCAAGAAGTCAAGACATGACGTGGTTATCTCTGAGAAGTCAAGAAATGTCAAATGTATGCTGAAAAGTCAGAATGACAAGAATGCTCAGGAAGTAGAGAAATGGCAGATCTGTCCAAAAAGGCAGAAATGTCCGGAGTCTTCCTGAAACTACAAGAACATCCCAAAGTTTGTGAAAACTACAGAAATACCCTGATGGAGGGAAAATTACAAACATAACTCGCCTCAGGCGGGAATGTCCTTTATGGACACCAAGGTAACTTAAGGGTCCAATTACAATTAAAAGAGTGATTATGACTATGAAGCAACTCAAGGGATCGACAATGATCATCTTGGCGATCCAACGGTCCTCGTGATGGAATTCAAGTTCAAATGTCCAATCAGGGAACAAAAGTAAATTCAATGACCCGATCAGGACGAAAACAAATTCAAAGATCTAAATATTGATTGAAGCAAATTCAAAACTTCTAGTTACAAACGGATGTAATCCTGAAGGCCCGATTGCAGCTGGTACTGGACTTGAGTGGCTGGCCTGTGAAAGCATTGAAGCCGCGATGCTGGGACTGAGAGCTGGTACTGGACTGGGTGGTTGGCCTGTAAAGACGTTGAAGCCACGATGCTGGGACTGAGAGCTGGTACTGGAACCGAGCGGCTGGCCTGTGGAGGCATTGTAGCCGTGATGCTGGGACTGAGAGCGGGTACTGGAACTGGCGTGGCTGGCCTGTAGAGGCATTGAAGCCGCGGTGCTGGGACTGAGAGCTGGTACTGGAACTGACGTGACTAGCCTGTAAGCGCATTGAAGCCACAGTGTTAAGACTGGGAGCTGGTACTGGAACTGGGTGGCTAGCCTGTAAAGGCGTTGAGGCCACAGTGCTGGGACTGGGAGTTGGTACTAGAATTGGAGTGGCTATCCTGTAAAGGTGTTGAAGCCACGGTGCTGGGATTGAGAGCTGGTACTGGAACTGGCATGGCTGGCCTATAAAGGCGTTGAAGCCACAATGCCGGGACTGGGAGCTAGTACTAGAACTGGGTGGCTGTCCTGTAGAGGCGTTGAGGCCACAGTGCTGGGACTGGGAGCTGGTACTGGAACTGGCGTGGCTGACCTGTAAAGGAGTTGAAGCCATGGTGCTGGGACTAGGAACTCGTACTGGAACTGGGTGGCTGGCCTGTAAAGGCGTTGAGGTCACAATGCTGGGACTGGAAGCTGGTACTGGAACTGGCGTGGCTGGCTTGTAAAGGCATTGAAGTCACGGTGTTGAAACTGGGAGCTGGTACTGGAATTGGTGTGATCCAGCTCTCAAGGGTGTAGTGGTCACCATCGTCGTGGGGTGATACTGAGGTCGCCGTTGACGGAATGTCGGGGTCGATGACCCTCATCGGTGAGGAGCAGAGAAGGAGAGGATTTTTTTATTTTTCTCTTTACCAGCTCTGCCGCCCTTGCAGGTTTTCGCCAGAGCTGGCCCCCTTTAGCTTTTTTCGATACGCCCTTACAGGTTTTCATACCGAGGGGTCACTCGATTTTACCTGAGATGCCCTTTTGGGTTTTCACCTTAGCTGGGCTGATGGTAATTTTTGCCCCTAGTCGCCTCCTCGTGGAGGAGGGAAACGACTGAGTCCGTCGGTGTATCTCTATTTTTAACCCCATTTTGGTTGACTCTTTTTTTTATTCTGGGGATCATTGTCCGTAGCATGATGTTGTTAAAGGATGAGTTTGAGAACCGGGGAAGGTTAGCGATGAGGTATGGGTTTACCCCGATCCAGAGCTTTTGGGAGCCCCATTCCCCCTCCTCAACTCCCCACTATCCCCCCTTCCACCACTACATCTTGTTCAGTTCGCAGGTAGCAACAAAGGTCTTACTTGCAGAGCCTACCCCGGGGTCATTCGGCGGCTTCTGGAGGTGTTCCATATATCGACGAAAATCTCTCCAAGTTAGCTTCGACGTTGAGGTGTTCCCGCCTTCATCAGAGTTCGTGGCTGTCCGGGAGGTCTGTTCTTGTCGGAACGCGTGACTGGCATCTGTGGGAAGACCTGAGCACTAGTGTAGAGGCTGCTACTTCCACATCTCTGCTCCCCTTGGTGCGCTGCTTGTCCGGGACGTTCACCTTCCAGTCCTCCTTCCAACCCAGTCGACGGAGCCTCATTCGGAGTCTGGAGCTGTCCATTCTGAATTTTCTCTCCCGGGTGCGTAGGTCAGTCCACGCAGAACTAGCACTGATACCCTGCCACTGTTCACCATCTATCTCTCTGCTCCGACCTCTCCTAGAGGCTTTCGTGGTTGGAGATTGAAGAAGCCTCATAGACGAACGTGTCCACGATGGTCCCGCACCTTTTTGACTCCGGGAGTGATCGTGACGGTGCCGCCTTCCGAAGAGTGGTTCTCCACAGACTACACAGAACCAGTCTGGCCTACAACCAGAGACAGCTTACATAAGCTCCAGCTACCACACCACAGCTCTCCTTGGCACGCCACTTCGCTGGAGTGGAGTCCTACCAGTCGCCTATCCAACGCAACAAGCGGTGCGTCGATTGAAGCTCGGAGTGGCCCGTTCTGATTTTTCTACCATAAGGTAGCAGAGCAGGTCAGTCAGGACCCGTCCAGACCCCCTCCCACACTTCTAGACATATCTCTCGACCCCGACATCGTCTGGTTCTCTACCTGGCTGCCGCTTGAAGAAGACTCGACCACGTTCATCCGCGACTTGGTCCCGCCTCGATCGGACTTCGGGAGTGACTGTGACGGCGTCATCTTCCTACTGCTGCATCCTGAGAACAGTCCCAGTCTGAGCAGATCAACTCTGTCCCAGAGTCAGCCACGACCAGAGGTGACATCGGACCGATCCCCAAAAATTCTGGAGCCTTCCTAGACCAGTTAGCGAGAGATCGACGCTGGTCTCGGCATCATCCAAGTTTGTTACAGACCGTGGTGGCGTCAACAACGACTACTGGTCTGTATGTTCCAAAAGCTGGCAGAACCGGCCTCCGCCATCAGTTTAGCTTATAGTCCAGCTCTCCCTTTCCCTAGCTTGGCCGGCTGAAGGCCCCTTTCAAAAAATTTTAGGGTGCTACAGATCTGGCTGGCCACCAGTTGTGAGTCAGTATAGATCTTGACCTACTCGGCTCCCAGGACAGGCACTTTGCCATCCGAGCCCCTAAAATCAGGGCCTCGTACTCAAAGGCATTGTTGGATGCCGCAAACTAAAACCTTAAGGCGTACTGCAATTCAATCCCTTTTGGGGAGCTGAGGAGAACTCCTGCCCCTCTACAGACCGGGCTTGAGGACCCGTCAATGAAAGTTCCGAAACCGGACCGACCGCGGGTGGGGGCATTTCATCAATAGGAGCAGTGTTTCCCATGATGAAGTCCACGAGTGCCTGTCCTTTGATGGCGGTGTGAGGCCGAAAGAAAATATCGTACGCCCCGAGCATGACCGCCCATTTGATGAGGCACATCGATGCTTTGGGGTGAGCTAAAATCTTCTTCAAGGGCTCACTGGTGAGCACCACAATGCTAAGCCCTTGAAAATAAGTCAAAGGCATTTTGTCGAGGTTACCAATGCTTGCATGAGTTTCTCAATTGCGAGGTACCTTTTCTCGATGTCGAGGAGTACCTTGCTGACATAATATATCAGCCTTTGAGTCCCTCGGTCATCTCAGACCAACATCGAGCTAACAGTAGAAGGAATTGTTGAGAGATATAGATGCAAGGTTTCGCTTGGAATGGGCTTCGAGAGTATTGGAGGAGTTGTCAGAAACTACTTTAGCTCTGTGAAGGCCTTTTCACATTCCTCATCCCAGGTAAAGTTAGGGGCAGCTGTCTTCAGCCTTTTCAACAGTTTGAAGAAAGACAGGCAGCGCTCTGCAGTGCGGGACAGGAAGTAATTCAACACAGCAAGCCTTCTTGTTAGACACTGGACATCCTTAATGCTTGTTGATTGGCACAGGTCCAAGATGCCTGGATCTTCTCAGGATTTGCCTCGATCCCATGCTAGGTTACTAAAAACCCCCAAAATTTTCTAGATTGTACTCCGAAGGATCACTTTGATAGGTTGAGTTTCATGTTGTACCTTCGGAGGGTCTCAGAGGTCTCACTTAGGTTAAAGAAATATTTCTCAACTTTTGGTGACTTGACGAGCATGTCGTCGACATAAGCTTTGATGTTTCGGCCAAGCTGGATCTCGAAGATTTGGTTGACTACTCTCTGGTAAGTTGTTCTGGCATTCTTCAACCCGAAGGGCATCTGAGTGTAGTAATATAGGCCAGAATCAGTGATGAACGCCATTTTCTCAGCATCCTCAGGGTGCATTCTGATTTGGGAGAGACCAGAGGCGTCCCCTGACGACTTACAATGCATCTCAAGCAACTCGCGAGTCTGAATGTGCCCAGCGAGAGACAAACTGAACTATAACAACCGAGAACTAGTCAGAGTAACACTCGTCAGTGTCAGCTCTTGCCTCTGACCATGTGTGTACACACCGACCCCTGTCTAGGGTCAGGCCTCCAGCTAGATTTCCCTTCCCATAGAGCGCTACGGTTGACCCGAGGGCCCACGGTACTAGATTAAACCGTTTGACGAGTCTACCCCTCCACCTCTCCCAGGTGGGTCGACGATCCGGGAAGCCTAGGGCTACGTCTAGTGATTCCATCACATGAAAAGTCCAAGCACTCCATTGGGATACTAGGAGTGAGCCAATGATCACAAATAGCATGAATATAATATAGACGTAGCATAGAATGCATTAGACGTAAATTAAACATGCATCTCTAACATTCCCAAACTAGCAGAGTGTAATGGATCAGGGACGTGGCATTATGCGACTATAACGCGCCTCCCCTAGGCCGTTATGCTCACCCGTGCACAAATTCAAACTCAGGCATGCAGACCATGGCGTGCCACCTCTGGGGCGTCATGCAATGTATGACGCACCTCAAGCCGCGCGTTATACTCACCAGAGAAATATCCAAAACTACACAGACCATGGTGCACCACGACAGGTGCGCCATGTGACTATAATGCACCAGGAGTGGTCTGTTAAAGTCACCCGAATGCAGGAAACTCAGATAAACTCCATAGATAACCACATCATATCACACACTACGATAGGGGCATTATGCTGACCATGGCAGACTGAGACTAGTCCATCATGCCCCACAGCCTATCGACCTACAGAAAACCCCAGTTACATAACGGTCCACGAGCGGTCCGCCATGTAATGCATAACGCACCCCCTAGGGTTCGTTAAGCGTATAACGACCTCTAGCAGGCGCGTTATACCCTCTGAGAAATGGGAGGGACGAGTTCGGAATCGAACTCCCCTCTGGTCAAGCCGGATCGGCGTGAAACAAAAGAAAAGGGGTAGAAGGAAATGAATAATAAGTTCTCTACAACTACGGCATGCATCAAAACGCAAATATACTTCCCCTAATTAATTTTACAAGCATTTTTAACCTGAAAATCCCTAAAATGGACCTTGCACAGAAAATGATGTAAACACCTACGCATGGGCAAGCATGTGGTACCAAAATGATCCTAGCGAAGTAAGGAGTCCATCCCCCTACCTCGATCGCGGTGAAAATCTCGAAAAGTAGAATTTTGAGAAAATTACTTGTAAAGTCTCATTATGTGTGATTATCTTGTGCTCTGATTATCTTGCTTGCAGGAGACTTACCATGACGACTGCTCACGTTTCCTGAGAATTCCTTCTGCTGTATCAAAAGCTCGGGGTGTGACAATGGCTCTGTGCCATGCCGAGTGCGAAGAAGTGCTCAACGCTTGCAGAGACCCAGTGAGGTTGGGGCAAGAAGGAGACAAGAAATGACCATCCGATCAAGCCTCGGGCCAAGGAAAAAGAAAAAATCGAGATGCTGACCGCAAGGAGCCTCCATGGAAGTTTAAGTGGTACACTCGTTTGTCCACCCCTGTCTACGAGATCTACCAAGAAATCAAGGATTCGGGCCTCCTTCATCGGCCCGAGCTTATGAAGGCTAACCCTCGACGCCGTAGTTGCCGCAAGCACTGTCAGTTTCACAATGACCACGGCCACTACACTGGGGATTGTCAGCACCTCAAGAATGTGAACGAGAGTCTTATCCGCCAAGGTAACCTTTCCCAGTACGTGGCCGAGTGGCAGTGTTGACACCCATTTTTAGCCTACAAGTTGGGTTATTTCTCTTATTCACCATTGTGATGCCCCAAATTACCCATTGTTGTGGGACTTCCTTGATCTTGTTTTGAGTACATTTCCTGATCATTTCCCTAGCCCCTTAAGCTTGGAAGCCATCTTTTGTAAGTCCCAAACCATTTTCTAGAGTTTCCCCAAGTTCCAAGACCATTTCCCATCATCCCTGACGCCCGAGCTATGCTATCTCAGCAGGGGGATTATGGCGGTCTTATTGGGACCGCCATAAGCATTTGGCGGTCTTACTGGGACCGCCATACTCCTCTAGTTTGGCGGCCCTGGGGGAGTCTACCAAAGGCATATGGTGGTCTCCTATAAGAGTGCCAAATGCTTGTTTCCTCCGAAATATCATGTTCACAAACGCAACTATTGCATGCTTATCCCATGGTCTAGTTGCGATCTTCCCTTGACCGGCATACCCTAGTTGCAGTCGTGCAACTGACCGTGTTGGGTTCACTACGCTCCCTCTCCATCTTTGATAATAGTTTTGATGATTGTAATATATTGTGCAGTTTAATGAGTTTCTCACAGAGTCAGTTGAATGAGATTCATGTGTTCCACTTGAGTTCATGATGTTCTTATCTTGATTTCATTGAATGACATTGGGTGTTTTCTTTTGGTTGAATCAGACTGCCTTTAGGCAGTTTCTCTTTTTCCCAGTGCAAGGGTCAACCCCAGATGAGTTGGGACCGACCAAATGATCCTTGGACCTAGGAGTGCAAGCACAACCACAAGGCCAAGAGGCCTACGTAAGTGGATAATCATCGGCACCCACACTCGACCCGGGGGTGACTCGGGGATGCCGAGTTGAGGGTGTGGGACAAGACCCTTGCTGGTAGAGGGCTAGCAAGGCTCAAGGCTAGCCTCCCCTTAGTTACGGGTACCCAATTCAATGAGTCGGCAATGGCCGATGGGTGCAGGTTCACTCACTCACATCCACGGTCGTCACACAAAGGTAGTGGAAGCCTTGGGACCGGGCACTCTCTCCCTTAATCGACGGCGCAATTGAGGAATATTAAATGAACAAGAACAAATGGGAGCAAGGGCCGAGAGCTTACCTAGCCGGTTTGAAGAAACCGACTCTAGTCGGGGACGTGGGCGAGCGAGGAGGCGAGGGTACGCACCCACTCGCTGCATCAGTGAAGCTTCTCCCTATTTAAATGTTACATGAGCTACTCCTCACGTAGGAGGGATGGACTAGGGGCGGGAAAATAGAGGTTACATTTAAACACTACCTCCACGTAGAGAGGGGCGCTAAGCCAGCCAGGCGGGGAAGGGGAAAGCCTAGATGAGACCGAACGGGTGGACGATGTCGGTTCTGCCCGTTCTCTAGAATAGGGGATAGACAGTCAGCTCTTGAATTTTTCCAATAATGAGACTAGTTGAAAAATCTTCGTAACTGGATCAGGATGGCGCTAGAATTTTTTTGAATTCCCTAGTCACCGGTGCTGGTCGGGGACAGGCCACAAATAGGGTCCCTGAGTTCTGGTTCAGATAGCAGAGGTACCTCAGTAGTAGGAAGAAGAGGCCGCCACGAGCGCTCCCAAACTCTGAATCGAGTGTGGCTAGAGTCACTGGAATCATTGTCGAATCTTCTTCGAAACGTGACCCACGGGGGCACAATAGGATGTCGAAGAAGGTTGGGAGGGCCTAAACAGTGGACAGGGGTCTGTTCAGTCCCAGGGAGGACAGACATCACACTTTAGGGAGAAAATTGAGAAAACACCGCTCCGGATGCCAAATGGAGTTCTGCTTCTTGGTAATGGAAGAAGACTTGTCGAAGGAGCACTCAGCCTAGTGGCTTCTCAATAAGCATAGGGACGTGACCATGGGAGCTTTTGGAAGTGCCTTTAGGTTGCTCACAGGACCTTTACTGTAAGACCCGTACCTTAGTGGATCCTTAATGGATCTTGTGTGATTTATTATTCTGAAATTACCAGTGATTTTAGTTAGATGAATTTTATCCTTTTAGACCATGGAATACAAATTGTCCAATCTGCATCCTTCAACAGATCGGGTATGAAATTAGGGGTACTTTCAAACAGAATCTTTTCTTCCTTTACTCGTGTTCGTCCAAGAACCCTTGCCTATTTCTATGCACTTGGGCACCATTCTAGTGCGATGCTCGGGGGGATGCCTTAGCAAACCTTGTCATTACACCCTGGCATCGATGTAACTTCTAGCTTCTGGTGAATGCCTTAGTATTAGCGAGTGAAAGATTGGGATGAGGATCCATGATTGGGATGCGACCATTTTTTTTCCTTTTTAAGTGCTAGCTGTGAACCTAACACACACCCTCCTCTCTTACCCGGCCTTGGGACTGGCCATGGTAATGTTAGATAAATAACATAAAGCAAATGATAGTACCCTGCATCTTTCCCCAAAAGTGGGATGAGTGATGGTGGACTTGTTTAAGTGTTTCTCATCTTATCTATTCCAAGGTGATTGCAACATCCTGCTTTCCATTTTTCAAGCCCCTTTTGTGAACATGATATGAAGATGCAAACTAGCTTTCTTGTGGTCTAAGATTGTATTTTACTTTTGAACTTGGGTGGACTTAACAAACATCCAAAACTAGAGTCTGAAAATGCAAGTTACCAAATATTCTCATTTGTTCATTCTCAATCCTTGGTTCCTTCTGTCGTATTTGGAAGCCTTCAGCGCTTGACTATTCAAATTTCAAAATGGTGCTGGTGATAATCTTGCACCCGAAGGTGGGTTTGGACTGAAGTTTCCTTTTTCCAAATCATTCATACAAAAAATCCAATATCCTTGGAGGAAGACAGTTTTCTTATTCTAATCAAATGAAAATGTTTTGTCATTCAGGGTTCAGTGAGGAAATGGAATTGATAATGTTGCAAATGAACTTGAAGAACTGTGAAAAGTTGGTGGCATTTGACAGTGCAACTCTGGTGGAGGAAGGTGGATCTCTCCCCTCTCGATTCCAGTAGTTTCTGCTCAGGGTAGCCATTCCTGTCATCATCCGCGGGTGTGAGGACAAGATGTACTGGGAACAGAGGTGACCAACAGCATTTCCAACTAATCATCCCCTCAAAAGGAATCCAATCGGGGGTGCTCTCACTGGGGATGACTGAATGGCCAACTAGAGATAGGGTTTTCTTGCTGTTCGTCTATTGCAATTGTGCTATAATCTGCTTTTAAGATTCTTTTCCTGCTTCCCCATGCAATTTGCTAGGGTATATGGAAGACAGTGCAACCCGCGGGGGGCGTTGTCAATCTCTTTTGGAGCGCCTCAATCTTCCTTGTGCCTGGCGACAAATCGGGATAGGTGTCCCTGATAGACGAGACGCTCGATCTCATCCTGGAGCTGGCGGCAATCGTCGGTATGATGCCCGTGATCGCTATGGAATAGGCAGTGCTTACTGTGATTGTGGCTCTTCGACTTCATTGGCTTGGGTTGGCAGAGGAGGCCCGAGCCCTTGATGTCTTCATAGATTTTGTACATCAGAGCGGTTAATGGAGTGTACCACTCATACCTCCGGGATGGTTCTTTGTGCTCCTTGTCTTGGTTTCGCCTCTTCCCTGGGCCCGAGCTCGGCTCGGACGCCAGCTTCTTGTCCCCCTCCCGACCGGAGCCAGTTCTGCCTCGGCATGTGCTGAGAACCTCTTCGCACTTAGCATGGCCTAAAGCCAGAGTCACTAGCTTGGCAAGGGTCGAGGGAGGGTGAAGGACAAGTTCACAGCAGAGGTTCTCATCACGGGTGCCTCTGGTCAATGCAGTTGTGGCTGAGGCAACGTCCAGGCGGGGGATCCACAGGGCTTTCGACTTAAATTGGTTGATATAAGCTCGAAGGCTCTCCTCTTGTGCTTGTTTGAGAGCCAACAACCCCGCTACTGACCTTGGGGGGCCGCTGCCAGTGAAACTCTCCTTGAACACTCGCCTAAATTGCTTGAAGTCTTGGATGGATCCGGGGGTGAGGGCCCGGAACCACGCTTGGGTGCCTTAGACCAAGGTGGTCACGAAGGCTCGGCACTTGATGGCATTAGATGCCCCGTGGAGGGTCATCAGAGTGTCAAAGCTGTCAAAGTGGTCGGTCGGGTCGCCCTGGCCGTCATAAGACTTGAAGGTCAGAATAGAGATTCTGGGAGAAATCTCTGCCTTCAGGATGCCATCATAGAATAGGGATTTCTCCTCGTCCTTTGCTGAAGGAGTCTTCTGTAGGAACCGTAGGGCACGCTCCTACTCTGCGAAGCGTCTCTCGAACTCTCGCCGTCGGAGGGACAACTCTGGTTGTCGTAGTGCTGAAGGGCCATTAGGGCGTGCCGGCGGGTTGTCCTGATGTTCCTCAGGGACTTCAGTCTCCAGGCGCGGACGGCGTCCCCCATGTTTCCCCCTCCTTGGCGTGGAGGAGGCCTCTTGCTCTAGAGGAGGGGCTTGAGAAGGTCCTCCTGACCTGTTACGGATAAGCTGCCTCCCTTGGAGAGTGAAGCAGCCTCCAACAATTTGCTAGGACGCATCGTCGCGCCATATTTATGGTTACCCCTATCACCAACATCTTGTGTGGGTGAGGTGGGTCAACCTTGTGTTCGCCCATCTAGAGCACTCCTTCTTGATCATGCCCTCAATGATGTTTTTGAAGACATAACAATCTTCGATGGTGTGCCCGAGCATCTGGTGATATGGGTAGTATCAAGGATCATCCTTCCTCTTGGCATCGCCGGGTCTCTTTGGCTCTGACAGAGTAATCTTGTTGTATCTAATGGCCCATTCAAAGAGGACCTGGGTCTTCTCCTTTGGGAAGGAATAAAGTTACATCATTCTGGATCACAGGGAGGCGCTTTATTGTAGTTCAGTGGGTATGGTGGGAGGAGTGCTAGCAATACCCTTATCCTTGTTCTTCTACTTCTCAAATTCCTTGAAGTTGATCGTATTGACTTCTTTGGCCATGAACTACTTGTCAGTCAACTTTGCCTTCTAGCTTGAGGTAGCTGGTGTGGAGGAGTATCTAGTGAGGAAAGCTTCTACCTCCGCCACCACATTATTTAATCGATCAAAAGATCTGGCCTCCATGCCGATCATCTTTTCAAGGACTTCACGCTTCAAATTCTGCTTACATATCTGGACCGCGTCCTTTTCATATGGTGGGCGTCTACACCTCATGCTGAAGTTCCACACCTCTTGATGTATTCCAGGACAATTGTTAGGTCTCTTAGATGCAAACGGATCTAGAAGGAGGGGTTGAATAGATCCGTTACAACTTATGTCCAATTAAAAATTAAACTATTTGAAATGCCAATCACTGATGTAATGTGGTAAAACACTTGATCTTAATGCACAGTAGATTTAGCAAAAGTAGTTCACCAACTAGATGCAGAAACAACATGTACAGACTGATGAGGTTGGTGCACCCACACAACCTATTCTGCACTGCACTGCACGCAGACTGACAACACCACAATCTCCTAGTGTGAGTGGATAGAAGACTTGCGTGTGGTTACTAAAGAGACGAATAGGAAGGCATGCGTTTAAGCCAACATATGAACCTGTGAATGAGGATAGAGGATTGGGATTAATCACACAAGGCACAGCCTGTTGCACAGGGATTTTTAAGGTGGTTTGGTTATAAACCTGCAACCTACATCCACCCCTCACCAAAAGGGTGAGACTTTACCACACGTGGACGAAGTCCTCAACATACACACGAAGATGAAATCCACCATACACGCACACACATACGGGGACGAGCCCCCCCCCCCACACACACAAGAAAGAAACCAAAGAGCTGCAAGTGCAGTCGGCCTACCTGCTCTGTGGAGGCTGTTCTGCTATATATGTAAATCAGAGTGTTTACACATGGCGGTCTCTGATACGACTGTCACAGCGTTCCGATGATGAAACAGCGAATTCACCCTAAAAATACCGACCACGCCCCCATACCTCCATAGGAGAGGGGGAAAACAAGGGGGGAAGCTCCCCAATAACCCCTAGCATGATTCTACGGCCTCAGATCGGCCAAAAATACGGTGGATCGCTAGATCGGGTGATCGCTCCCCAAAGTATGATTTTACCCTAACCCACTCAAAAATGCCCCTCTCGGCATCACGACGGGCTAGAAATCATGGGAATGAACCGCTAGAGCATAAGGATCGTCACCCTACCTCAATGGAGCGAATGCTCCGCCGAATCATTGCCAAAATCACGAAGAACGCTTTTAGAAACCATCATTCCTCCACGAAATCTCACGAGTTCCACGCCGCCACGACCGTCTCACCGTTGTCGTTGTCACCATGCCGTCGCCTCGCGTCGTCTGCAGCCAGAGGGGACACGCCGCGTGATCGAACGAGAGAGAGAGGAGGAGATGGGCGCTCATGGTGGGGGGAAAAGGAAGAGGAAGAAGAAGAGAAATGTGAAAAAGGATTAAAGAATGCCCCTATTTATAGAAAATCTAGATTTTTTGAAAAAAATATCAAAAAATAGAAAATCATGTTTCCACTATCCTCAGAACGCGCTGATCGCAACGGTACCACTCACGCCCGGGTGAATGACTCGGTTCGCCCGCAGCGGAGTTCCGCAGGATTTGTCGAAAACTGGGTCGGGAATCGAAAAAACGTACAAAAAAAAGTCGTGGAATGCCTCTGGACCTCCGAAACAGCTTCGGATCACACCGATCCGAACACGAAAGACGTCCGAAACGTACACTCGGACACAACGGAGCCGGACACTCCGAGAAAATAGATCCAAGACCCAAAAATAAGGATCCAAAAGGTCTGGGATATTACAGCATCCCCCGATCTTCCCCCGCGCGTATGGGCCGCGGATCCTCCAAACTACTCGTGGTTCCCTCCTTCGACCTTTCTCCCTTGAGAGGAAGAGAGAGGGATCAATAAGAGAGAGAGAGAGAGCAAGAGGGAGAGGGAAAGAAAGGAGGAATAGCCTTCTTTTAAGTGCTTGGCTTAAATAGAAGAAATGCTTTACGTAGGATGCATATATATAAGGGTTGGGCTCTTTTTAAAAGAGCCCCTAGGAACCAATATTGTATATGTATCTTTTCATATTATTGTACATGAATAAAGTGGATGAATAATAGAGTATGATCAAGCAATATATAAGATAAAGTGACCTTTCACTAACAAGAATGCACTTCATAACCATAAAGACTATGCACTAGAAAGTTATGAATAAAAAAGCACTAGCAAGCTTAAAAATTATCACAAGATTGCCTCATGATTTTCACGCGTCTATAAAAAAAGTACTCCCGACACAATGCGATGTCACTGTTCATCGTACCCCATGATTTTCAACACATTTCTGAAAATCTACCGAAGGGACTAGCGTGAAGCCCTTGGACACTGTCCATGCCCGCTCTTACATCTTCAAGTTACAGATCAAGTTACTTCCATGAGAAAATAATAACGTTTCGACCAATGACGTTCAAACCAATAATAGTTTCATGATAATGTAACCGAGGTAAAGAATGCACCAATATAAGATCGTGAGAGTTCAAAGGATGATTTAAGACAAGGTCATGCTACGGAAGGAATCCTGTAGTATAATGGCATGTTCTTAGATTTCCATAATTCATTAGATAGCTTTTGAATAAAGTATGGAGTTCCAGACCATCATCTAGGAACTTAGGGAAACCAACCCGTGGGTCAAACTTCAGGTTAGACACATGCAGAAAGGAAGCGGTCATGTTTGGACCATTTCTGGACAGACGCGGTCATGCCAGGACCGCTATAATGAAGAAGTGGTCAAGTCAAGACCGTTTCTAGATAAAGTCGGCACCAGAACAAGGAAAGGGTCGATGTGATAGAACTCTGGACAGACGCAGTCATGGGTCGGTCGCTATTTGACAGTAGCAGTCATCTGATGGCTACCTCTAGCTAGGACTCAGAAAATATCAGTATGATAAGTGCTTTCTACTTCATTAGGTTTTGAGGGTACAACCAGCTTGGCATCCTAGTGGGAATCCCAAGCTCGCGGAGACTTACGAGGGCCTTGAAACAAGATCACATAATCCAGTGGAAGGAATATCTAATGAAGAGGATTACAAGTCCAAGAGGTGTGCCTATAAGTGTAAAAGTGTAACTAATGGCCACGCACAGAGGTACGCACCATGTACTTAAGAAAGACTAGAGATGGGAAGAGATCGTGACAAAACAACGATCAACAGCAATAAACCCGTTCATGAAGCATTTTGAAATTATAACATCAATATAAGAGTATATGTTTTGACATGAAAGTAGCATAACCAGAAAATAGGTTTAAAATAGATAAAGGGCATGGAATCTATCATGATGAATGATCAATATAAGCAAATTTACTAAGGACAAATTTATATTTTTTTTCCTTCTTTTTCTGTGGTCGTCATTTAATTCAATGAACTGGCAGGGAAGAGAGATTGAGGATCAGAACAGAAAACTGAATTTGATCCTGGTACTGTGTTATCGCTTTTTCTTTTTTTTTTGAAATGCTATAGTGACCTCCTATCAACCCTGAAAAGCCTCCCATATCTTTACCTGCACCTTTCACCAGTAGCAGAAATGTATCAGACATCAATAGCCGTTCCCTTTCACTTCTCCTAACGCTTTGTTTTTCCCCTCATCTTTCATTACGTAGCAACAAAACGAAATAAAGGATGTACACGTGAGAGAGTCGGATCAAGAGTATCAGCAGGAGGAGAGAGCCTACTCCGTGCAGATGCCATTCTCATTCTGTGGACAGCCAATCCAACGTAATCTGAAGGACAGCAAGTAGGCTGCATCATCTCTAAAACTGCTGCTGGAGTGGATACGCATTACCCTCCTCCTATCTTGTGTGTTCCTATTTGCCGAGGGAGGAAAGAACTTGTTATGAGATATGGAAAAACGATGAATGCTTGGTGGACCTGGACCTGAATTGCTTACCACTATCACTCTAGTTGCTCATCCACCTTCTGAATCGCTAAAAGGATTTATCTCCTTGCAATTGTCGTTCTGATGCTTTTATCAGGCTATTTGTTCCATGTGGTCTCTTACATTTTGGATACATGGGATTGATTATGGATGACAGGAAGGCACATGTTCTCCTCTTTCCATGTAGCCACAGTAACATGGAAACTCGATTAAGTGAGGATTAGGATTCATCGGATGACTTAATTAATGTGGATCGTTAGTCCTAACATGATAAAGAGTGGTCGAGGGGGCTATTAGCTACTAGTGCCATGTAAATAATTATAGTTCCTTTTGGGTTACAGCTGTTGTTTCCCTTTGTCTTCGTTTCCGTGACCAGCCTAATGGCAAGATTAGGGCATTTTAGTCTTCTGTTCTGTCTAAAATATGGGGCGTGGAAGCTTACATCATTGGTCACCATAGTTTAAGCAACGTGGGGTTTACTAATCTTGAGAAAAAAAAATGCGCGCGAGTTTTAACTCAGATCTTTCACACTCCGTGCAAACAATTATATCTGTAGAGGTAGAAAATTAGTCTCTAACTCTCGTATTACATTATTTGTTTGTTGTGGAAGTCATCCGACATCTGTGGAAGCTTACAAACACCAGAAAGAAGAGCGTCAGAAGGAGCTTCGGGTGTTATCCCAGGGGGATAAATCTCTGATACTTAAGTTAGTATACATGCAAGCTTTTGAAATCTCCAGGTATATAACGGACTGGAACTGCCCCGTTACACACCATAACGGACCGGCATGGGACCGCTATGCTTCACAGAACTCAAAAATTCCACAGAAAACCTAGACAATAACGCACCTCAACAGGGGCGCTATAGGACTATAACGCACTGGCACGAGGGCGTTAACGTCAACACGTCTCCAACACACGGCACAGGGAGTATAACGGACTGACAAGGGGGCGTTATAATGGACATAACGTGCCTCTAGTATGCCGTTATGCCTTCCAGAACGTCTAAACTCCACAGAAACCACGGAATATAACGCTCTTATACAGGGGCGTCATACAATGCACGATGCATGGGGATAGGGCCGTTAAAGACCACGGACCCTTAGCCCAAAACAAAGGACTATAACGCACCACCGGACGTGCGTTAAAGCCACCCGAACAATAAAATTCACAGGAAACTCAGAATACTATTCACATAATGCATCACTGGGAGTGCGTTAAAGGGGTATAACGCACCGGGACAGGCGCGTTATATCACCTGGGTTTCGTGGCTCTGGATTTCGGAATCGAAAACCCCGCCCGGTCAATAGAAATCGACGGGGGACGCGACGGATTACAAAACCTGTTGAACTAACCAACCCATACCAATCACACTAGCCTAAGCATGCCACTAGAAATTAAATACGAAGCCCATGGAATATATTTTAACACTTAAATGATAAATTCCACAATAATTAAACTAAAATGTATTAAATAGGAAAATGTATAAAATTCGATGCAACAGGCGTCGGATCACAGCACAAGTGATACCGGCGGTGTCCTAGCGTGATAAAGAATCCATCCCCCTACCTGGACGATGGCAAAAGTGACGAATCGACCGCGAACTGGCGTGAGGGAGAAACGGCACCTCATGACCCGACTCGACTCCACGTTACGCGGATCGAGGAACAGAGGACGTCAGCGCGATCCTCGCCACGCGACCATTCCAACAGTACCTCTCCGGCTTCGATCAGTAGCCGTCTGGACTACGAAACGGGAGAGGCACGTAACCTGAGAATAAACCCTAAAATCTCCCAAAAGAAGAATTGCACTGAAAATGATGAAAATAGTGACGGATGGCGACACAGAGGGCGTCAATGGATTCCTGGCGAGATGAGGAGTCTGATCCCCTACCTTTTGCGAGGCGAAGACCACGAATCGGTGCCGAACGGGCGACGGGGGCCACACCGTCTTCTAGCTCGCACGCGTCTCCACGCTCCACGATGTGTACCTCGTCAAGTCGCAGGACTAGGAGGCCTCCAATAGATGGATGCGTGGAGGATTCCCCCCCGCCTGGCGTGATAGGCAGCCTTCTCTTCGGGCTGAGGGTCGCCGGAAGCTAAAGGTCCTCCTTCGGTATCCCCTGGTCGATGCAGACCTGGTCCTGACTCCGGCGCTGCTCCGGGAGCTGGGATTGTGCCCCCCGTTGCCACAGGGTACGGGTTTTGTCCCTTCGCTAGGTCGCTCTATTTGTGGAAGATGCTTAACCAAACCCCCTTTTTTATTTTCACGGGCGCTCGAGCAGGGTTGGACCGCTGAGACCGTCAGACTATCGTGGAACGTTCCTTGCCCCGTGGACCACGTGGTTCCAGGAACCGGTCAAGTGTCAGTCGTCGCCCCCCAAGTCGAGGTGGTATTTGCTGGTCCCTATTGGAATTCCTTTGGTATGCTCATCGGCCGTGTCTGCCGCGGGCGGGAGCGGTTTTGTGGCAAGTGGAGATTCTGGTTCTTTGAGGGGTCTCGCCGAAGAAGCTGTTGGTGTCGTTGACGAGGGCTCCGGCATGGCTGGTGGTAGCCGCGTCGCCCTGACCGATGATGAGCTGGTGACCCTGGATGCTTGTCGTCGATCGAGGAAGAGAGCAAGGAGCCCTCCCCCTGCTCGGAGTTATGTTCCGCCTCCCCCGGTGTCTGGGCGGCCCTCTGTTGAGGTTCCATCGCTCCCGGTAGCCGGCGGATCGGTGGTCGGCCCCCCTGCATTGGTCCCCTTGGCGCGGGGGTGCGACAAGGGTAAGGCTCCTGCCACTGGCGTGGATGTTCCATCCCTGTCGGCGTCTCCGTAATGCAGCATGTCCCCGCCACCTCGGGATCCGTCGTCCGAGTTGGCTGAGTTTGCTATGGCTGTCGACCTTATAGGAGGGAGCGTCAGTTGGCACCAGCCCTCGAGCGAGTTTGGCCCTGAGGTCGAGGGTGAGTTGACAATGAAAGTTGCCTGGAGCGTCTGCCAAGTTGCGAGTACCCTGGGGCTGTGGAGGCACTATTTTCGGGGCCTTGCTCGGAAGCTGGAGTCCAACCAGGCTTCCCAGGCGGAGCCGGAGAAAAGCTTGAAGGAGTCTGAGTCTGCCCAGAATGAACTTGATGGGGACATTTGGCGACGTACACCTATAGAGGACCCAGCCAGCCAGCAGTTGCATTTGCCTTATTTCATTTCCAGTATGAACATCTTTATTTTAGTTTTATTTGAGTCCTGTAAGCCTTATTGGGCCAATTATATAAAAGAGAAGGGACCTCGGTCCCTCCGACACCCCCACCCAGTTGAATGAGCTATAAGGCGGCCAGCGAAGCTAGGGGTTGTGAGATAAACGTCCCCCTATCTATTGCGGGCTCTGCAAACCATCAGACTATAGTAGAAGCCTTCGTAAAGTCACCAGAGATGGGTTACCGCTATTGTCAGAGTGGAGCTATGAGGGGGTGCCGCCTCCACAGACCTGCCAGAGCCCCTATCCGCCACAAGGGAGGCTCCTGTATCGGTTGGCTTTGTCGGGAGGGAAGACCCGCCACAGATGGTGGTGGTTGTTGGACCCTCGGGGACCGCAAAGGCCTGGCGTGATTGTGAACCAGGTTCAAGCCCAAACTCAGCGACGGATGGAAGGGGGTGCGACATCTACGGACAAGACTAGCTGGCTGGCCAAGTGTGGCAGATGCGAACCCGGTGGAGCCTAGGGCTCGTAGAAGTCGATCAGCAAAGGAAAGACGGAGGAGGGGAAGAAGTAGAAAAAAAAACAAAATAGATAGGGAGTACGACAGCGAGAAGAAAGGGGATGGAGGGTGTCGGCGCAGGGAAGAGAGGGAGGGGGAAGATGTAGGGAGAGATGAGAGAGAGAGAGAGAGAGAGAGAGAGAGGGAAATGAACCAAGGGCTTCACACCAAGGGCTTCACGCCCTATTCCCTTCACGGGAGGAAGAAGACGGCTGCAAATCCCATGCTAATCAACATCTTCGTTAACTCCAAAAATTGATATTACATGATTATTTATAGAGGCTAGAACCCTATTAGTCCTCCTCCAAACTCTATGACCAAAATATCACTAGGACCAAAAAATAGTGCGAAAATCACACCCGAAAATACTTCAAAATAGAAAAGACGACTAATGGGCCTCACAATTAATAAAATGATCTACTAATCAAATTAAAAGTACATTAGTCAAATAATGGACCATCATCAAGCCAAAGAGATGTCGGTGTTGCTGGTGGAGGCCTCCATCGACTGTAGATGCAAATCGGGTCGAACCGGATCCACGCTCAGGTGTCCTCACCAATCCTCCCCACTTGGAAGGAACTTGACCCCGTCTAGTAAGGGTCCTAACTAGTCTGGTGCTGCTTCAAGAGGTCGGGGTCGTTCTACTGTAGCTCCTCGCGTGTGATCCACGCATCCTTAGTAGATGGTCCTCCTCTCCAACGAACCAAGTAGCGCTGAAAAGCTCCACTCTGTGAGATAACAACTTGCTCATCCAATATCTGGTCAATCTGCTCACATTGTGCTGCAACAGAGGCTGTTGGTGGGCACTCAAGGGTGGGGTCACTCACAAGGGAGAAAGAAGGCTCGAAAGGAGCGCTGAGAATCATTGCCAAGTCCCGATAAGCCACTAGATCTGAGACATTGAACGAAGAACTAATACCATAGTCTGGCAGTAGGTCTACAGCATACTCATTGGGCCCTACACACTTCAACACCTTGAATAGACCTGCTCCCCCAGCTTATAACTTCTTCACGATTCTCGAGCGAAACCGTTCAAGTCTAACCCTGATCGTCACGTAGTCGCTCTCTTAGACCTCCTGTACCGTACGGTGTGTATATGCCAATTTCTTGTAGTTCTCATTGCTGATCTCAATGTGACGACGGATGCTATCATGCAAACTCCTAATATGCTCAGCTAGCGACTCAGCTGACTTTGAAAAACGGACCTAAATGGGCATCGGGACAAGATCTATGGGCCTCCTAGGTCTACAGCCAATAACTATCTCCAAAGGACTCATGCCAGTAGACCTATTGACCGAGTTGTTGTACGCAAACTCTACTAAAAGTAAGATCAGATCCCAACCACGCTCATGCTCTCCAACTAGACATCACAAGAGATCACCCAGACTCCTGTTAACTATCTCAGTCTGCCCATCGGTCTGGGGGTGATAAGCTGTGGAGAACTTGAGCTTCGTGTCCATAAGGTGCCATAGGATCTTCCAAAAATATCCCGCAAATCGTGCATCCCTGTCGGAGACAATAGTTATCGGTAGCCCATGCAGACGGACAATCTCAACTAGAAAGAGGCTGGCTACCTTCGACGCATCGAATGTCCTGATGTAGGGGATAAAGTGAGCCATCTTGGAGAACCTCTTGACAACCACCATGATGGAATCGTGCCGGCGGACCGTACATGACAACCCCAAAATAAAATCCATACTGACATTCTGCCACGGACAATCTGACACAAGGAGGGAAGTATACAAACTGGTGTTCTGTTTTCGTTGCTTAGCCATAGTGCAGGTGCGGCACTGAGTTACAATGTGGGCCACATCGCGCTTCAGGCTAGGCCAAAAGAACTGGTATTCCACCAACTTGATGGTCTTGTTCCGGCGAAAGTGACCGGTTAGACCTCCTATATGAACCTCTCATATCAAAACTCACGAACAGAGGTCCATGAAACACATAACTAATCCCCATGAAAAAGATAACCCTCTTGAAGGATGTCATCACTGTACTCTAGGAAGGGTCCTGACTAGAGCGCCGCGTGAATCGGACCAACATCTGAGCAATCGAGGTACTCCTCTCGGAGACTCTCAAATCCCGTAACCTCTGTGTGGACAACAGATAAGAGGGAGGATCAACGACTAAGTACGTCTGTCACACGGTTCTCCACACCCTCCCCATCCCTGAGGACGAATGTATACTCTACCCATCAGCTGTGCCAGGGGTTGAGCTTCTTCTGGGCATGCAAAAATCTGAGGGCATCACGGTCCGAATACAACACAAACTCCTACGGTAGTAGGTAGTGTCTCCAATGTCTCAAAGTCTGAACTATCACATAGAACTCCTTATCATAAGTGGAGTACTTCAACTTCACATCATTCAACTTCTCGCTGCAATATGCAACAGAGTGGCCCTCTTGACTCAATACTCTATTTATGCTGACACCAGAAGCATCACACGAGATCTCAAACACCTTCCAAAATCATTCAATCGAAGTATAGGTGCCTGAGTCATTCGCTCCTTGATGTCGCGAAAGGCCGAAGCAGTGGCCTTCGACCACACAAAGTCTCCCTTCCAAATACAATCTGTAATCGGAGCCGTTACCGTGTTGAATCCACGTATGAATCGACAATAGAAGATAGCCAAGCCTTGGAAACTACGCACATCATGGATAGTCTACAACTCAGGCCACCCTACAATCGCCCTAACCTTCTTCAGGTCAGTAAAGACACCCTCACTAGACACAATGAACCCCAAGCAAGTAACATGATCTACCATGAAGGCACATTTCTTAAGGTTCCCATATAAGCTCTCACAACGAAGGGTGAGACACACCTGGCACAGGTGGCCCACATGATCCTCCCTAGTGCGGTTGTAGATAAGAATGTCATCAAAATGTACGACCAAAAACACACCATTGAATGGTTGTAGCACCTGAGTTATTAGCCCCATGAAAGTACTAGGGGCGTTGGACAGCCCGAAGGGGATGACCAACCACTCATAAAGCCCGTCCTTCAACTTGAAAGTCATCTTCCATTCATCTCTAGGTCAGATCCTGACCTAATCATAGCCAATCTTTGTGGTCACTTTAGCTTCTTACATACCCCCCACACCATCCTTTTTCCCTTCCGAGTCTTTGGGCTCGTGGGAGGCGGGCCGAGATTCGAGTAGCGTCGGTTCCTTTCTGGTACTCGGATCCCGGGTCGTCACACTCACCTTGATGTTGCCTTTGTCGTTAATCAGACTTGTCAATTCATGCATGCACCCACTGAGGGTGATTGGTCTTCTGTCAAAAGAATCTTGCGATATCTCAAAAGCACGATTGATCATGGTCTTGTATTTCATTGTAACTCTCCTCATGAATTGCATGCATATAGCGATGCGGATTGAGCTAGTTGTCTGGTGGATCGGTGATCTACCAATGGCTATGACATCTTCTCTAGTCGTAATCTTGTTTCCTAGTATGCCAAGAAGCAATCAATTGTTGCTCATTTCAGCACTAAGGTTGAGCACAAGATGGTGGCAAATGCAACTATGGAAGTTTTGTGGGTTGTTTATCTCCTTAAAGAGATTGGTGTTTCTCTTAAGTCTATCCCTTAGCTATGGTGTGACAACATTGGCGCTACAAATTTGGCGGTCAATCCATGTTTCACACCCATACTAAGCATGTAGAGATTGATTACCACTTTGTCTGTAAGCATGTTGCCATAGGTGCTTTGAAAGTTTCCTATGTTTCTACCAAAAATCAGGTCGCAGATATCTTCACCAAACCTCTCTCTACATTGCACTTCTCATTTCTATGGTCCAAGCTCAACGTTCTACCTATCATGTTGGGCTTGTGGGGAAGTGTAAGCAAAAATGGAGGAACCAGTCACGCACATGGCGTGCATGCGTCATGCATGTAGGGTGTCTCACAGAAGAAGCCGGTGCCTCCTTCACGTGGCGTGCAAGAGGAGGACTCTACTCCACCTGTGGATAGTAGGGATAAATGCTAGTGATTATTTTTATCTTCGTCTGGTTGTTGTATTATCCACCTAGGTATTCATCCGAAGGTGTTTGTGGACTTTGTGACTAAGGACTCCTATGGAGAATGTATAAGGTGTAAGAGTTCTGATTCATTGAGAGTCCACACGTTGTAATCTTCTACATACAAAAATATACAAAAATAGGTGTGCCCCTCTTAGAGGGATTCAAGGCACGCAAGTGTTCTCCTCACCAGTTCACGGTGTGTGTGCTTCCTTGTCACATTTGAAAGAATACATAATTGTGAGCTAATCACAATATATTCTTTCGTAGATGTTTTACAAACTCAGGCAAAGGAGCCATAGAAATTCTTATAGTATATGTTGGAGGCGCGTTTCGGGGCGCGTGCGCGCGACGCCGTCAGACGGGCGGCGGACCAGATTGCCAACATGGCAAGGTCCCCCTCGCCAAACCCCACTTTGCCATCCAGAGGAGCACCCCATCCACCATGACATAGCCGATCTTTGTCATTTCCTTAGCCTTCTCCTCAATGCACCCTACAACCAAGAGCCCATTCGTAGCCACCTTGGTAATAGCCCAGCCCCCCTCCTATCAGCCTCCCTTTACAAGTAGGGACCTCACCATCTCTGCATTGGCTGCGCCCTCAACGAGGGTCACCCAAAGGCACTGGTTGAACCACCTGAGCTGGTCTTGGATGAGGTCCAGCTAGGGAGAACCGGCGTCCAGGCAACCCTGTCTTGGCCTGACCTCTGGTGACCCCTCTGGCTTGCCTCTGACGGTGTCAGCAAATGATCGCAAAGGTGATCTTTGAGGCTCCGCTGTCGTTCCGACCCGACCTTTCTCAGCTGGCAACCTACAGTGTCTCTGGACATGCACCTTCAGTCCGCATTGGAAGCAAGTTAGCCCCTCCCCATGCAGAGCCCCGTGAAGGAGTGAACCAGCAAGGATCCTCTGGCATCTGAAGTCCCCTTCTTGCTGGTGTCGGCGCGAGGTACCCCCAGGGGCACCTGGTTTGCACAAGAGGCAATCCCTGGGCTCCTCCACTGCATGTTGCCCTTTTTCCTAGAGCTTCTCTCTCTAGAATTGGCTAGAGGGAGAGAAAAACAAAATTCCACAGCCCCAGTGAGTGCCATTGTGCAGAGTTGAATTTGAGACCTTGAAAGCCAACCCAGGTTTCAAGCTGATTTGGCAGCCTGAGGACTTGATTTATAATTATGAGGTTCTTAATTAATAAAAATGCTAGAAAATTTTCTGTTTTACAATTTATATTGTTTTGTTCTCCCTTTTGATTGTCTAGCCTTTTTTCTTAGCCCCAACAGTGATGCATTAATGTAGAGAGGATAAAGCGTAGATAGTGCATTGATGTTTTTTGGAGGTGATGGCTGCCTTGAGGACTGTTCGAACATCAATAACTGATATTTGAGTTCAATTTATTGCCTTTTCCTAAGTTAAAATACATGTATCTCTTTCCAGTTCCACTAGAATTTAGAAAATGTGATGTAGGCTAGATGACTGTACATGATAGCTATAGATAAAGGCAGAACAATTCAGTATATGTGAACGCAGTGATAATGCTGGTTGGAATCGCCAGCTGAGAAGAAAGTCTGGAGATATTTGAAATGGTAGAATACCTCAAAGATCGCGCTACCAGAAGGTAGCGCCTTTAGGAGGCGCTACCTGTAGGTAGCGCCTTAATGTCCAGACCACGTTCTTTGGCCGTTTTGATTTGCGTTTTGATTTCCATCACTCAGGTTCCTGGGAGTTCTTTCCGTGTTCGGGACAAGGGCAAGCAGATCGCTCAGGATGGGACTTTCGAGCATCCCGGGGCCAAGCGCAAGGACCCCGTGGAGAAGGTGCTACAGTCCTCGATGAAGGCCATGACTGTCGAGAGAAAAAGGGTGAGAAGGGCAGAGGCCGCTTTCTCAATTGAGGGGGGCACTCAGTTGGCCCTCCCGTCTATTGAATCTGAGGGGGCCGCTATAGTCGGAGGGGTCGTGGCCGAGGTGGGTGCATCTCAGGCAGGGATGGTCGCGACTGGTGTGCCTACCGAGGTCGAGGGGGCACAAGACGATGGGACCCGATCTGAGCCGATCGAGGTCGAGGGGTCGCATGGCGAAGCGACCCAATCCCAGCCAACCGAGACCATGGAGGCACGAGGGGAAGCTTCCCAGCCCGAGCTAGCTGGTGGGCCCCCGAGAGTGGAAATACCTAGGGGGGTTCCCCGATCCCTGCTGCTCCAGAGAGGTCCATCCCTCCTGCGATAGGTACCTCTGTCATCTGAGCCTCCTTGTACCATAGGTGCCGTTCTGTGACCTCGGATGCAATTTAGGGGAGTCTCGGGCGTAGCTCTCCTTCCGTGTTTCTCGAACGGGTCATGGAAGGCAGCTTGATTGTGGCCCAGCGGCGGGCTGAAATGGCTGATCTATATGCTCGGGTCAACTCCGAGAGGGAGTCTCTGGCTTGGGCCAATAGTGCATCCGACCGGAAGATCGAGTGCCTGACCCGCGACATTGAATCTCTTCGACGGGAGGTGGCATCACTCAGGTCACAAGCAGAGTCGAGCCAGAAAGAGGCTCAGGAGTCAGCCGAGCAGCTGGGGCAGGCCAGTTATATGGTCGAGCTGAAAGATAGAGTCCTGGATGCGGAGTGAAAAGCGCAGGCTGAGCGTGCCGAGTAGTGGAAGGCCGAGCATAAGGAGTTCGAGGGTCAGGTCTGAGAGGCCGAGCGGTAGTGGGCGGAGGCAGAGGTCACGTGAGCCGAAGCTGAGCAGAGGCAGTCCGAGGCTAGACAGAAGGCGGCTGAGCTCAAGGAGAAGGTAGATCTGGCCAGCTTGGAGGTGCTCGAGCAATACAAATGCTCGGAGGGTTACCAAGCGGCGATCCAGCAGGCTGCCTTTGCCTACTACAATCATGCTGAACAAGGGCAAAAATGGCTAAAACCCAGCTGTGGTGAAAACCCGAAAGGGCACTGCAGGCAAAATCGTTGCACTACTGGAACCTTTCTCTGACTAGAAATATAGCTGTGCTCGATCGGTTTGCGCGCGCGATGGATGATGGATTTGCTTGGTACACTTGATATATATGAATGGCGGGTTATCCTGATCGATACCGAAAACATAGCTAGGAAAAGTGGAGAGTTGAGGAGCCCGACGTTGGGAATGCTGAACGGAGAGCCGTACGTGCGCTTGTGGATGTATACATGAACACTGAGTGCAAGTGGAAGGTTCGGAAACTTGGATTGGTGAAGGTAAATGTCGACGTTATTGTAGTCGGCTAGAAGCACCTTGAATTGAAGCAACTGCCGTAGATGTAGCAGCTGGTCTACTGACCGTTGCTTGAGTACACGTGAAGAAACTGTCTTAGATGATCAATTAGCTAGTTCCACCAGCCTGCAGCCATAGATTGTGTAGCCCTTCTAATTAATTAAGTTGATGAACCTAAGGACAAAGGCAAAGGCAAGAGTACTACAAGAGCCAGGAGTACTTGCCATCTACGCACCCATACGTATACCTTGTGTGTGGGGGTGTATGGCATGGAGTCGCGTTTTGTAGCTGTGGGTGGCCGTGTTAGAACATTACCCGAGGAAGCTTAATTATATCGGGACTGCTGGGGGATCGTCGTCGTATAACACTAAAGTCGCAACGGAACTAAACACAAACACACCACGTTCCATAAAGAAAATAATTGAGAAGTAACAGAAGCGCACACAGAACGCTCAGGATTTATGTGGTTGAGAGGTCCAGAGTGAACCACCCCCCTTCATCCATGGGTCAAGACGAGTAATATTCAACTATGTAAAACGAGAATATATATTAGTACAAGATGATTGAGAAGCACTCAACCCAAAAGAACCCTTTACCCAGATGTGGTGAGAGCCATCTTGGTAGACAGTGTACAATGCCAGTGGTCTGTTATCGCTGTGATCAGGTAGGACATGTGGCCCGTGAATGTCCAACAAGGCCTAAGCAACTTGTTCAGTTTCCACAGCCACAGTAGTTCTGACCCCCACCACCTTAACAGTTACAGCAGTTTTCTCAGGCACAGGCGTCATCACAGCAATCTACTTCCGGTGGAAAGAAATCTCCTGGAAGAGTTATACATATGACTCGTTCTGAGGTGGCGGCATCTCATCTAGTGGAAGGTACAGTTATAATTTATGGTCAAGCTGCGCGTGTTCTTACACAACGGAATTTACAACTTGAACGAGATTGAAGGAATTAGATTAAGCAAGGTAAATTTGGTTCTCTCAATCTCACCGTTCACACATGAACATTCACCCAATATAAACAATTAAGCATGCATCCACAAAAGTAAACCACAAGACATGGGATTTTTAAGGTGGTTCGGGACCACGACGGACTCCATACGTCCACCCCTCACCAAACTCGGTGAGATTTCACTTGGAGATAAATCCCTAACACGGAGACGATGCTCCAGCACACACACGGGGATGAATCCTCTCACACACACATGGAGTAAGACTCCAACACACATGCGTAGGGCGACGCCTACGCAACCACACGGGAGTAAACTCCCAACTACACACGGGGAACACACCCCACCAAATGCCCAAGCACACACGCGGATATGCTCCGCACCATACGACGCACACGCGTCAACACAAATCACTCGGAGAACCCCTTCTCCGAACACCCACGCAAGAAAATCATTTATGAGTGTATGAAGAATTCAGATATGCATACAACCAACCCAGAACAACTTCTAAAACACTAAACCAAACAACAAATCTGAAATGTAGAGCTTCCCCTTTTCAAAACAATCCGGCTCTTCTTGGTTCGTAGTTGGATGATGCCAATTTTAGCCTCCTCTTATTCTTCTCCTTGAGCCACTCTTTTTCTTCTTC
Organism: Amorphophallus titanum; assembly: GCA_024336825.1. Lineage (NCBI taxonomy): Eukaryota > Viridiplantae > Streptophyta > Magnoliopsida > Alismatales > Araceae > Amorphophallus > Amorphophallus titanum. The sequence goes on from JANBPO010006173.1 coordinate 1,692,407, forward strand.
TACTACGAGCTCCAAATCTTCACGGATGTAGATGATATCCTCCACGCAAAAGCTCCTCCACCGTTTCCCTCTTTTCTTCTCCTATAAGGAAGAACAAACAAGCATTAGGGTTCTTCAATCCACAAATTCGTAACTCTTATAAATATAACTTAAAGAGTGGGGGAAAGACACATAAAACCCTCCCAATACATGTTAAAAACACCCTAATAACATTAGGAATCTTTGGGGGGTGTTTTGGTAAAGTTTGGAGAGGTTTAGAATGGGTTTCGGGCAAGTTCGCAAAACCCGACCAGAATGGGTCGACCCATAATGTCGACCCCTGGACAACCAGAGGACACCCGAGCCCAAAATAACATCCCAGAACACAGGGGTCGACCCATGGAGTCGACCCATTCAGTGTGGGTCACAAAAATGTGTTGTCCAACCCGAAACCACTAGGGGTCGACCCTATGGGTGGACCCATGCTAGAATGGGTTATAAAAACACTTCAAACCTCCATGAATCTAAGGGAATAAAAGTGATTAGATGTTACCATAATCCCATGAAGATTAACCATGTATTTTCATCCTGAAAACATGAGAAATTTGGCCTATGCCCCTACTTCCCGATCTCCAGCCCCCAGTTCGCAGTACCCAAAGTCCAGTCACACTATCCCTCAAGCCCAGTCCCCTACGTCAATGCCCCCCCAAACTAGGTGAACCTGACTTGTTACACCCTGTACAAATACGTGGCAGGGGAGAATCAAGTAGACTAATAGTAAGTGGTCGCCAGTCCCTGCATTCAACACGGTTCCATGGAACAAGAAGTGGGACAACTCAATTTTCTTGGCGTATTTTCTTTCCCGCCATTGTTGTCATTCCTAGCTTCTCGCCCTTCCGCCGGCTGGCCATGGCCAGTGTGGTGGGGGATCCTTCCTCCTCAGCTATGCAATTAGAAGCTCTCCTTCCTCCCTCGTCACTGCCTGGTCTCTGTCATTCCTTTGCTCATGTTTTAGTGGAATCTCAATTGAAGCCGAAAGTTGCCATTCCAGTCAAGAACCCGAGCTTCACGGATCTTAGGGAGCTGGTTGTTTTCTTCTCCGAGACTGATTTGAAGGCCTCACTGCTTCCTCTATCATTTGCTATAGTTGCTAAGTGCTCTTATGGCCGGCCTACTATTCCTAAAATTAAGAGCTATTTGTCACAGCGCTTGGGCTTGTCCTCCGACTTTGTCATCAGCAAGCTCAACCCTCACCATCTGCTCATCAGATTTGATTGTGAAGCGGAGTTCATGAAGTTGCTTCTGCAGAAAAACCTTTATATTAAGGTTTCTTGTTTTGTTTCTTTCGCTAGATGGCCAATTTTGATTTTGATGCTGACCCACACATAGCTCCAGTCTAGATAGGTTTCCCACAGCTCCCCGCTAATCTCTATCATGAGGATTGGATGAGATCTATAGCTGGTAACTTTGGTACTATCCTCAGGATCCATGAAAGGACCCTGGCCATGTCTGATACTTCGGAAGCTCTGGCCTATGTGGAATTAGATTTGTCAGCCTGCCGTAGGGAGCGGCTGTGGATCGGCCTGGATGGGAAGAGGTATTGGCAGAAAGTCAGCTATCACTGAGTGCCCTCATTGTGTGCTTTCTGTCACAAGCTTAGCCACTTGGAGTCAGATTGCAAGAAGAAGGTAGGTAAGGCAATTCGCCCCCCATCCATTCTTGTCTTAGCTCCGAATGCAAGGCCTCCAAGACATATGTTCAGGCCTCACCAAGCTGGCCCTCAAACTGCTCGTAATAATGCCACTCAAGGAAATATGTTTGCAGCATTGCAACAGGTTACTGATAATTTGGATCATGGTATGGAAATGCACAAGGGCGAGTTGCGAGAGAACCATTACATCCCACGCCCCCGGCGTGCTGGCCGCCCGTGAGAGTGGGCATCCCTGGACCTTTGGGGGTTCAATCCCAATCTAGCCAACCCCCGGAGCAGTGAGGTCCCACCCCGGACCCTCATCACCATTATTGGGTTGCCTACGGGCACGAGTGTGCGCTTAGAGGGTGAGTCCGCTCCAGTGAAGCTATTGGTCCGTGAGTTGCTTGCTTGCTGGGTCCGAGGGTCATTTGGTAGGTCCCTAGGTCGTTTCACATCACTTCCCTTTTTGTTTGGCAGAATGACGCAGGCTTCACTGGTGTGCTGGCCAAGGCAGATGGCCCTTCTCTGAGCCTGGGGATTGAGTGGCCGACGTCTGCCTCCCCGCTGGAGCCGTTACTGGACGCAAGCGTGGGCACCGCCTTGCTCCAGCGAGCTCGAGGCTACCTGCAGGGTGCTCCTCTCCCTTCTACAGAGGACCTTCGATAGTGGCTGAGGGAGTGCACCTAGGGCTACCACACCCTTAGGTTCCCCCATGAGTCCTAGATGTCTGGGCTGGTCGAGATCTGGGCGGAGTACTTGCTACTCTGTGAGGTTGAGGAGTAGAGGGCTCGGAGGCAGGCAGCCATCCGAGAGGCACAGGGGCAGTGGGACCGGCTTGTGTCCGCCATAGCTGAGCAGAGGGGCCATGCGGAGGTAGCCACGTTGCTTTCCCGAGACCACGCCGCACAGCTAGGTGAGGCAGAGAGCCGAGTCGAGGCCTTGAGAAAGGCTCTGGAGGAGTAGTTGCGAGCCACGGAGCTCACTAGAGCTGAGTGGCAGGATGCCGAGACCACGGTCAAGGCTAGTGTTCAGCTCATGTCGACCTTGGAGGCGGAGCATGCAGCTACTGAGTCTCATCTGGCGGCACTGGAGAGGAGTGAACCCAGTATTTGATTGTATTGCCCCCTTTCCCCTCTTTTGTTGTGCCATCTGGGTTGTTTGCATTTTGTTACCCCACGGGCATGTCTTGGGCTCCTTTACAGAGTACTAATGATAATTTGTTGGACTTTTGTTATTTGTTGAGTTGTCCCTCCTTTCATCTTGTGGACTAGTGTTGCGTGTGTGGACTGGTGACTACTTACTATTAGTCATGCTTGATTCTTTTATCGTGTGTTGGTATAGGGGGCAGAGGGCTGGGCTCACCCAATTCTGGGTGTAAGCGTAGGAGACTGAACATGAAAAATGGTATGGCGGGGCGCTGGGTGCTAGGTACTGGAATCAAAGTGTTGGGTTTTATCTAAATTCTCCCATGGTTAAAGATGAATGCCTGAATTGAACGTTTGATTAACACTTGGTTTGAGTTTCTAATATATCAAATGATGATGGGCAGAAAGATAGATTACGTCTGTCCGAAACTCTCACTATGTGTGAGTTGGGTCTTCGGATCAATACCTCCGCCATGTACCAGAAATCAAAATATTTAATTCTTAACCCATGGAGAATTTGTTATGCCAATGTAATTGATATGTTGATGAGTTTGTGTTAATAACTTACATGTGTGTGGTTTAGCCTCTGGTTATTCCCATTGTTAGCAGCCATATGTACTTCCTGCTTATCCTTGCTAACCCTTGTTTTGATGAGGTCTGTCATGGCTGCATTCAATTTAACTCATCACTCATGTGGACATATAACATGTTATTTGACTGTCTTAACTTCCATAAGCATTTAACAAAGGGGGAGTCTAAGAGTTTGCACCTTAGTTTAGAATGCATTACAAATCTCTTGAGTCTGCATGTGTTGTGGACATAAAGCATCATCTTGTGATCTCATGCACTCCAATGCATATCATGTTAACGGACCTAACAATCAATGTTCATGCAAGTCATAGATTGCAAACCTTCTTGTTGTTTCTCATGAAGACATTTCGTGATCCATGCACAAGTTGAGGGGGAGTCAACATTAAAGTCCAATCTACATCCTTGCATATTTTGTTGACATTTGAGATGACTACATACTCTCAGGGGAGCTTGCCTTGTTAATAAACTATCCAATTTGCATTGTATATCTCCATGTGTGCTTCATGTAGGTTAAGCTTTTGAGGAGGAGCTTAAAAGTTAAATCAGATTGCAATCCTATTTAAGTGTATTCCCTGAATGTTGTTAGTCTCATTGTCATGATTGTAAGATGAAAATGTACATGGTTACCCATTTTTGTTAAACTCTCTTTTGTTTGCATGGTGTATGCCAACCTATAGCATCCGAGCTCACTGCACATCCTTAGGGGGAGAAGTTCACTCTCTACTTCCACTTTCCACCTAAGTGCACCCTATGGATACATCTGCCTTTGCATCATGTTGACTTTTTACTATGCCTCATCTTGGGTCTGAAATGATCTGAATATCTGAACCTCCCTGGTATGTTTGAAATTGTGCCATCCTTTTGCATGCTCAGTTGCCTGATCCTTGATTCCTTGAATGAGCTTGAATTCTTTAGGAACTTTTGGCCTGTGTGTTGAGTTCATTTAACAGAGTTTATCCTTAAGACGAATCTTCTTTTATGGAGCTCACAGAGTCGGGTGCCAGTTCATTCGAGAAATGGAGAAGGTCAATTCGGCTTCCCCAGCCCATCCGAACCTCTCGAACCTCCCACGCCCAATAGGTAGTCATTGCTAGATTAGTTCATACTTCGGAGGCTAGGAGTCCCCTATGCCACCAACCTCCAGTTACGTTAAACGCATGCATGCCACATATTCGGGTGTCCTGGTCCACAATTGCATATGTATAGGTCAGACTAACTGTAGGTTTGTTTAGGGTTGTGTGTATGCTTCTGTGTGTTTTTTTTACTTGTCCAGTCTATCTCTAGTTTGTTAGGAGTCTGTATACATCGTTGAGTCGAGTCTATCATAAGCTCGTAATGTTTGTACCTTTCGAATACGAGGCAAGTCAGATCTTACGCGTACGTTGTGGACTTGCTAGAGCGATACAGGTTTAGCTCTTCTTACGGTACCGGATCTAGTCACCAAAGGGACACAGCGGTGATTCCTAGTGAGTCATTGAGCCGTCTGCCATCCTTGAGAGTGACCCCAGCCGGAGTGCCCACCACGAGGCTCATTCCTTGCAGCGTAGCATATAGAATGTATATGGGATGAGCAGGTGCCGATCTCTAGGAGTGGAGCGTACTCTGCACTTCCTGGTGCGGTGACGGATCCGCCGAAGAGACACACGAGCAGCTACCCCTTACTCGACGGGGTCGAGTTCTTCCCACCCGGAGAGAATTGATGGGAATTGACATCGAGCACTAACATTTTATTTTACATTAGTGTCCTTTTAGTTTGTATTTATATCCCTGGGTAATTAAGTTTGCAATTGTAAGGTTTTTCAAGCCAGTGTGTTATTCCTTAAGAACCCTGGGTTTATTTACAAAAGTATAGTAGGTCTAGCAAGGGGGGCACACTCCTTCCCCATTAGTCCACCTAAACTCTAGGGGTCCCTGTGGGGCTGGTCAAATGCCAAGGTGACTTCTAGAATGATCCTTTCCTTCTTGGACAAGGCAAGGAGACAAAGGAGGTAAAAAGTCCAAGATGCTTACCCATATGGTCAAGGGGGCGCCCCCCTCCACTAAGGCTTTTTAATTTTGTTTAAATTGGGTCATTGACCACATGGGGGATTAATTATCCCAAATCCTAGATCTAGGGGTAGTTTAGGTCATTTGTACTTTCATATAAATACCTTGTATTTCCCATTTTAGTAGAATTAATGAAGAAAATTTTGTGAAAATTACTTGAATGCCCTAGGGGCGCCCCTCTCTCCTCCCTCCTCTCTCCCTCTTGCAGGTGGATTCCTACCATTCTTCTAAGGTGGATTCCTCCCTTCCAACCCCCTTTCCTGAGTGTGAAGCTCAGCGCCGCCATCGCCGCCACCATCGTGCCACCACCGTGTCGCTACCGCCACCCCGATGAGGTTCTATCTCAATCAGGACAGAACCCCAATCCCAAATTTCTATCTCCCTCTCTTGTAATCTGTTCAATCCCAAATTTTGAGAGCTTGTTCTTCCAGTAATCCCTCAATTTTAGTTCAAATTTCATATCATTTGGATGTCGTTTAGCATTTATCCCATATTTATTGTTCTTCCCCTGTAATCTACCATTTTATAGATCCACATGATAGTGTCCATTTGTCTGATTTTTCCCACCCCCTTACTAATTTTTAAAAAAATCACGAAAATTCCTCAATGTTCCTCACATCCTCCCCTACCTCTCATAATTTTCCCAAATCCCAAAAAAATCATTTTATCTTATTCAAAGGTCAGTTTCAGGCAGATCCCTTTCTGTCCTGAGTGTTTGTAACCAGATCCATAGGAAAACACAAAGCTTGCAGAGCTTTCCATTTCTAATCCCTGCCATGGATCTACGTGAAAAATATATATGTTGTAGCCCTTGGAGTCCTCTTTGCAATGCCACCAGTCTTACATCAATCTGATTCCGGATCTGAGAGAATTAATTCATGCCGCTGAGGTGTGCAAATCTGTTCCCCGTGCAGGTCTGAAATAGTAGTCCGGGAGAAATTCATAAATAAATACCAAAGTTCAACTTCAGTGACCGCTGCTCCCAGGAGTCAACCAGGGACGTCCTACCATCGTCCCAACCAAGCGGAGCCTCCAGAAGACCTCAAGACGGTGACGTTCCTTTGAAAGTCTTCGCTTGCTATCAAGCGAGTCAGGACCGAGTCGGCGCAGCACTGAGTCGGCGCAGCAACGAGTCAGACCAGCAGGCCTAGTTCGCTTGGAGAATCATCCCAGTTTGCTGCCCGTCAACCCAGGGTCAGTCCTCCTGGGCCCCACTTTAGCCCTTTACCTCCCTGTGTGGAGTGGGTAAGAAATCACTACTGTAATTATTGTAATAACTGTTTTATCGGGAGTTACCGTAACTGGCCGGGGTCATCTTCCCCACGCAAGGAGCGTGGAGGTAAACTCGTCACCCTCCTCGTAGGCATTTACTTTAGTTGTATACATTTTATATGCCACTGCTAGAAAGCATGTGTTAGGGCCATTAGCTCGATATTATTAACTCACCGCTGCGAGAGAGAGTGAAACCGTCCCGTGACCCGATCCAGGCATGAAAGTGCGAGTTGACCACCCTAGCTCTTGCCGATTTCTCAACCGCGCACGTCCAATGCTTCCCTCGCTTAGGGAGAACAACGAGCTTGTTATAGTTCAAGGACTGCATATCAACTTGGAGTCAAGTCTGCTGTGGTTTGTCCCGCATCAAACGAGGATGACAAGTATGGCAAGTATCATGCTAAAGCAAGTAGCAAGTAGGGGAGAATAATAATCAGCACCAAGATATCATGAAAGATGTGAAATGATAGTCAAAATAAAGGCTCAGGTGCACTGTAGCACCATAAACGATCTGTGGTAGACCACTCAGGGAGGGTGACGGTCCAGGGAGGACCGTTCACAGGTAGGGAGTAATAAGACCGAACCAACAGTAAGGCAGGAACTAGAATGAACTAAGGAGAGACAAAATAGAGGCATAAATAGAAAGGGACTGAGGGGTGTGAGGGTGTGTGATCGCCACCAAGGTGCCGAATGTGATAGACACACTGTACCTTGGAAAGATAAGGGAGACACTCGCCTATTGCTAGCACTGTGGAGATAAGCGGCCCTGGAAGAACCACCCTTTTGCTGTGCGGTCGATCGACAGACCGCTCGTCTGTGCTGTGAAGGAACGTGGGATGAAGACATGTGGATGGAAGAATGGCACAGAAGCAGCCACAAGAGGATGAAGAACGGTGAGGTTAAGACTGCCCTTCCCTTCAAACGGACAGCAGAGAACTGCGCACAACCACCACACCTTAAGTTGAAGGTCCTGAACCTCCACCCCTTCCGACTGGCCAGAAAGGATAGACCTCGTGCTAGAACGTTGCTGACCTGTAAAACAAAGTGTAAAACACAAAGAAAGACCCAGATTAGAACTGTGGAGTGTAGAAACTATAAAGGAACATGTAAAATAGAGAACTTAGCATGGAATGGGAGATACCTGGGAGTTTTTAAACCCTAGGGGCGTCAAAAATAATAGGAGGGTGTGTGTAATGAAGTGCGATGATGAAAGATGAAATGATATGAAATAATACACAAAATGTCAATCTCGGGTGCACTGTAGCACAAACGCAGTCTGATGGAAGACCGCTCAGGGAGGCTGAATGGCCCTGGGAAGGACCGTGTGGTGACAGGGAGCAGTAAAATAATTAAGAAACACAGAGCTGAAATTAATCAGAAATAACTCAAATTTTTACGTACCTGAATGACCTGAGCGGTCTGTCCAGCGACCGCGAAATCTGTGAAATGGCCCCAACAAGACCGCATAAAAATAGCAAATCCATACAATATAAACAGCAGAATGTACCTGAGGCAGATGTATATGGTCTATCCAGAGACCATGGGAAACCATACAAGAGGACCGCAGAATATAACAGGCCCACAGGAATATGAAGAATAGAAATGCATGTCAGGCAGAAGTGCACGGTCTGTCGACCGATCGTGGAACACTAGAAATGGCCCAAAGAGGACCGTCAAATGCAACAATCTCACAGAAGAATGCATGGTAGAAACATACCTGATGTAGCCATACGTGGTCTATCGACCGGCCGTTGGAAGATGTAAACGGCACTAAAAGGACCACGTACAATCCTGGGAATAGAAACCAACAACGAACCGCAACAGCACACCCAAGAGAATGAAGAACTTACTCAAATATAGGAAAACAGGTCAACACAATCAAAAGCACAATGGTTACTAGGTGTCCCACCGTGATCGCCACAAAATTGAGATGTAGATATATTTTCCTCTTCTCTTTCACTCCTTTTCTTTCTTTCAAAACAAGATATGTAAATAAAATGATAAAAAAAAAGTCGAAGAGGGTGTGAACAGATCGTGATCGCCACCAAGACACTAGGTGTAAAAGAATAGCACGACATACCTTGGAAAAGGGGAGATGGATGAGGCACTTGCCAATGATGCAGCACTGGTACGAGATGAACACGGTCCAGTAAGGACCGCTCAAGGATGTAGATGACTGCTCAATAGGCTGCTTACAGCGCTGGAGAGGAACGCGGGAAGAAGACTGACTGGCGCAGAAATGGTCTGTGATAGGCCGTAGGAAGGAGATGAACGGTCCGTGCAAGATCGTGTACCCTTCAAACGGATAGAGATGGACTGCGTAACGTTGCCAGATTCCAAGTGATGGAGCTTGATCCTCCACCCCTTCCGACTGGCCAGAGGGGATGGGCCTCATGCTTAGACTTATGTTGACCTGCAAAACAAAGCAATGGACAAGAAAACACAACCCAAATTAGCCCACGGACGTGCAATATCTATAGAACACACATATTTTTTGAAGGAGTGGGCCGCTGGAGAGTTAAAAGGGGTGTGTACCATCGGAGCTGGGGTTAGTGTGCCAGTGAAGGAGTTGAGTAGTGCGTGTCGGGCTGGGCACTGGCGAGCGTACTGGGTAGGGAATGAGGAGTGTGTCGGTGAAGGCTTGGTCGAGTGTGCCGGGGAAGCGCAGAGCTAGGTGTGCCGGGCTGGGATGCCCAGGAGTGAGTGGGCTAGGTCATGCCGACCAAGGGTGGCTGGAGTGTGCCGAGGAAGGGGCACAGAGGCCGTGCCGCTGGAGGGCTCAAAGAGGTGGGGTTGAGTGTGCTGGGGAAGCTTCAAGGTAGGGTGTACCGGCGAAGAGCTGGGAGGAGTGAGAGAGTGTATCGGTGAGGGGGTTGGGGAGAGGCTAAGGGTGTACCGACCAGGGAGCTAGGGGTTGTATCGGGCTGGGGCTAAGTCCGTGCAGATTCCAACGAGGGGGGGGGCAAAGTCCATGCAGGTTTTTAACAAAGGGGCAAGGTCCGTGCAGATGTTCGCGGGCCAGGGGCAAGGTCCGTGCATGTTTTTTGTGGGCTAGGGGACAAAGTCTGTGTAGATGCATGCAGGCTAAGGACGAAGTCCGTGCATGTTAGGCAAGTCCGTGCAGGTTTTGGATGAAGTCCATGCAGATGTACAGGGCCAAGTCCATGTAGGTTCTGAACGAAGCACGTGCAGGTATAAACAAAGTCCGTGCATGTTTGATGAAGTCCATGCATGTTTGATGAAGTCTGTGCATGTTCTGGGGTAAGTCCATGCATATGCACAGGTTTTGGGATGAAGTCCGTCCATGTTCTAGGGTAAGTCCGTGCATATGCACAAGTTTTGGGATGAAGTCCATGCATGTTCTAGGGTAAGTCCGTGCATATGCACGGGTTTTGGGATGAGGTCCGTGCATATTTTGGGGTAAGTTCATGCATATGCACGGGGTCAAGGGCAAGGTCCATTCAGGTTTTGGGGGTTGAATCCGTGCGTGGTTGGGCAAGTCCGTGCATATGCATAGGGTCAAGGGCAAGGTCCGTGCATATGCATGGGGTCTAGGGCATGGAGTTTGAATGAAGTCCATGCAGATTTTGGATGAAGTCCATGCAGGTGTATGTAGCCAAGGACAAAGTCCGTGCAAGTCTGAGAGTCAGTCCATGCTCTGTAAGTAAGGTCCATGTATGTTCATGCAAGTCTGTGTAGGTTTGGACAAAGTCCATGCAAGTCTTGGGCTAAGTCCATGCAAGGTCCGTGCAGCGGTGCCTTCCATTCTGCGATTCGTGGGGCGTGGGATCGAGACGGGTCGGGAAAGGTCGCAGAGCTCTGTCGTCTGCATGTGTGCTTTTTGAGGTCATCATCGCGATCAAGGTAGGGGGATGGACTCCTTCCTTCGCTAGGATCATTTTGGTACCACATGCACGTCCATGCGTAGACGTTTTCATCATTTTCCATGTAAGGTGTATTTTTGGAGTTTTTAGGCTAAAATGCTTGCAAAATTCGTTACGGCCATTGTATTTTCATTTTGATGCATGCCGTAGTTGAAAAGAGTTGTTATTTAGCCTCTCCTACCCCTTATCTTTTGTTTCGCATCGATCCGGCTCGACAGGAGGGGAGTTCAGTTCCTAACTCGTCCCTTTCATTTCCCAGCTGGTATAACGCGCCTTTCAGAGGCCGTTATACTCATAACGGACCCTTGGGGGTGCGTTATGTTTAATATAATGGACCGCCATTGGACCGTTATGTGACCGTCATTTCTGTAGGTCTGTAGGTCGTTTGGCATGATGGACCAGGTCCCGTCCATCATGGCCAGCATAACGCCCTTCACCTAGTGCGTTATGTGGTCTATTCAAATTGTAGATTTTTCTGGGTTTCATGCATTCGGGTGACTTTAACGGACCGAGACAGGTGCGTTATAGGCTCATAACGCACCAGTCTCGGCGCATTATGTTTCGTGTGATTTTGACGATTGTTCGGGTGAGTATAACGCACTGGAGGAGGCGCGTCATATTGAGCATAACGCCCTAGTGATGGCGCGTTATAGTCTGCATGTCTGAGTTCTGATATTTGCACGGGTGAGCATAATGGCCTGGGGGAGGCGCGTTATGGCCACATGATGCCCTGACCTTGGTCCGTTATACTCTATTATTTTATAAATTTTGGAAAAGCATGTTTAATTCCTGTTTAATGCATTCCATGCTACATCCATGTTATATTCGTGTTATTTTATGATTAATGACTTGCCCCTAGAATCCCAATGGAGTGCTTGGACTTTCCATGTGATGGAACCACTAGATGTAGCCCTATACTTCACAGATCGTCGACCCACCCGGGAGAGGTGGAGGGGAAGTCCTATCAAATGATTTTAAGCTAGTACCGTGGGTCCCTGGCTGTACCGTGGCACTCCACGGGGGTGAAAATCTAGCTAGAGGCCTGGCTCTAGGCTGGGGTCTGTGTGTGCACACGTGGTCAGAGGCGAGAGCTGACACTGACGAGTGTCACTCTGACTAGTTCTCGGTTGGTACGGTTCCAGAAGCTCTATGGGCTTATCGCACCTCTGTCCGCACTCCCACGGGATAGACCCCATTTGCTCTTACTTATGGGATGGAGGCGGTGCTCCCATACGAAATTCTTATCCCTTCCCTAAGGGTGCAGCTCGACAAGGAACTTAATCTCGACGAACGTCGAGAGGCATTACTCGTCCAACTGGAACTCTTAGATGAGAAGAGGTTAAACGCGGCCAATCATGTCTCCGTTTATCAAAAACGTGTCTTGCGTCATTTTCAAAAGAAGGTAATTGAACGGAAATTTGAAGTGGGTAATATGGTTTTGAAACATAAGTTCATTCTAATAGGTGGTCCTAGGTCCAAGCTACAACCAAACTGGGAGGGGCCGTTTGTAGTAAAGCAAGTCTATCCCGGGAACGTGTATCTTCTTGTAAACACCGAATGGGAAGAATTATCACATGCATGGAATGGACTGTATTTAAAATACTTCTATCTGTAATAAAGTCTGGCTAAAACAACCATTGGACAACGCGGTAACCTGCTCTCTTGTCGCCGGGCATGATTCCGTGGCACAACCCATGCATAACATCACACGGCATCCCCCTTTTTGGCTCAGGCATTTTCTCTCACATGGGCACCATTTCTCCTTCGGCCATGCCTGGGAAAGGTGACGATCCTTTGCTCTCCTCCTTTCGACCCAACATAGGGGCAAGGGGCTGACGGACTAGATGACTGACCTGGGCGTTCCCCAATATAGGAGCGGTCTCAAATGTGGGTAGTGCTGAAAAGAGAAATTAAGGAAAAGGAAGAAGAAAAAAAAATCCATGAAAAATGCCCCTGATCCTAGTAACCGGGCTTGCTTCTCCTAACCAGAGTTGAGGTTCCCGCAAAACGGTGAAGGGTAGTGCAGCATCATGGGAGGAAATCACGATTTAAAGCACGACAAGAGGGTAAAGTCCCCGCGGGCTATCTAACCCATGCGTAAGCGTGCCAGCCAAAAGCCCCTAATACAATACACCGACTCCTTGAGGGGTAGTGCCCTGGGAAGAAATTGAGCCCCCATGCTCCGCGCCCCTGTGCTAGGCTCAAACCCCAACCATCTTTTGCCTCCCTCCCCAAGGACCGGAGACCTACCCTAGGCATGGCCCTTCGAGAAACACCATTCTGTGAACTGAAACCTCAGTCAAAGGGGGGAAACTATCCCTATAATCACATATCGTGCCTCGGAAGAGTCCCCGGCGATTAGGCTAAGGCCCTCGTTGATCAGGATAATCTAGCCTCCAAAATCTAAAATCAGCTAACTCCGAGCGAGAGACTTAAGCTGCTAAGAAAGAAAAAGCCACTTCTACGGAAGATATGATGCCCCAGAAGACGAGGCTTCCTCACCTTCTACTACAAGACCGGGATGCTGCCCCAGCCCGATGACAAACAAATACCAGTCTATCACGGTTGTAATCCCATCTGCAGGGGGCAAAGCTGCTCTCTCGCCCTTGGAAGCTGCAACGACGGTGGATTTGTTGATAGAACAATCCACGCGGCCGCTATCGAACGAAACAGAGAATCACCTGGAAGCTCTGGTGATGTCAGATGACGAAATCGAGGTCCTCAACCCCGAAGATGGCATCCCAAATTTCGTTGACCTCCAGTCGGCACCTCCAGAGATAGAAGATGGAGGCCAAGCTACAGTTGATGAGCTGATAGAAGTCAATCTAGGAAATGAGTAAGATCCCAGGCCTACCTTCCTCAGTGCCCAGTTACCTCCAGAAGAACGGCAGCTGTACATCCAGCTGCTATAAGAGTATTGGGATTGCTTCGCCTGGACTTATAAAGAAATTCCAGGACTGAGCCCTGTAGTTTCACAGCACGAGCTAGCGATAAGCCCTAAAGCCGGCCTGGTGAAGCAACCACCACGGCGCATGAGGCCAGAACTTATCACTCAAATTTGCACAGAAGTCAACAAGCTCATCGACGTGGAATTTGTTGAAGAAAATCAGTGCACTACGTGGCTGGCGAATATTGTCCTCACGAAGAAGAAAAATAGACAGATCCGGATATGTGTTGACTTCTAGGATCTGAATAAAACCTGCCCCAAGGATGACTTTTCGGTGCCAATAATGGAAGTCATGATTGATGCTACAACTAGCCACGAGGCCCTATCATTCATGGATGGGTCGTCCGACTACAACCAGATTTGGATTGCATTGCATGACCGGGTCCACACTGCCTTTCGAACTCCCAAAGGCATCTATCACTACAAGAGGATGTCGTTCGGACTGAAGAATGCTGGCACAACTTATCAGCGCGCAATGACTAAGATATTTGATGAGTTGCTCTACCATAAGGTCGAGTGCTACACAGATGATCTGGTGGTCAAGGCCAGAAGAAAAGAAGACCATCTGCGGGACCTCCGAATCATTTTTCAGAGGCTGAGGCAGTATGAATTAAAGATGAACCCGATGAAATGCGCGTTCAGTGTATCAAGTGGGAAATTCTTGGGTTTCATTGTCAGATATCGGGGAATTGAGATAGACCCCGCAAAGATCAAGGCAATTCAGGAGCTACCCTCCTTTTCCTTTTCATTTTTCTTTTCTTCTTTTCTCTTCTTCTTCTTCCTTCTTCTTCTCATTGGAGAACCCCTCCCCGACCGTGGCTTTCTCCCCGGTGCGTGGCCTGCGACGTCCCCTTCTTCCTCTGGTTACAGACGGCGGATCGACGGCGGCGGCGTGGTGATCGTGGCGGTGGCATTCTCGCGGTGTGGGGCGTGGAGATCGTGGGTTTAAAAGCATGATTTCGAGATCGGCGGCGATCCGGCGGCTTCCGAGCTCCATTGAGGTAGGGGGATGGATCCCTACACTCTTTACCGCTTTCCTCGTGATTTGTAGGCTAAGGGGAGGTCGAGAGGGGCGTTTTTGAGCCGGGAGGGTTAAATTCCATGATTTGGGGTTGAGCGTCGGATCTCTCGTTTCGTGAGGTTTTTAACCGATCTCAGGGTATAGAATCATGCTCGGAGGGTTGGGGATGGATTCCCCTTTGTTTCCCCATCATCGGGTATTGATCGGAGCGTGGATCGGGTTTTTTGGTGTTTTTCGCCGGTTTCGCGCTCGGGTGAGCCTTGCGGCCCTTCCAGGGACCGCTAGGCTCCCTTGGCGGTCTCCAGGAGACCATTTCATAACACTGTATTGTCGGTAGGCCTTAGCGGTCTTCCCAGGACCGCTAGACTCGGTGTGACGATCACGCGATAGACCGCTACCTGCGGATTAACGATCGCCAGGTGACTGTTTCTCCCGTTTGACCGTTGCGCCCTCGGGGTGTGTGTTTTCGACCGTTGGGGGCCACGTGCTGGGTAATGGTCGGGGCACGAGCGTTTCTTGTTGCCTTGCAGTCTAGTGAGAACCGTTTGGCTGGGCTAGCAGTCTGGTGATAGATCGCTAGGCTCTATTGTGGCTCACTCCCATGCGGTCATGGCCTGACCGTTTGGCTGAGCCTTGCGGTCTTAGAGATGACCGCTAGGCCGCCTTGTGGTCTAGAGAGGACCACTAGGCTGAGAGGTAGTCCTGAGTGGACCGCCGCTCTGTTTCCTTTTGCCTGGTGATTTTCGTGAGCCGAGTCTCACCTCCAGTAATATGTCCACTAGTCGTAGCTTTCCTACGCACACGGGTGCGGACACACTCGGGAGTGGTGGAGAGCGTGACCCGATGAGAGACGATTTTATGCTAGTTTTTCTAGGGCCCCTTGCATTTGCAGCCTGAGTCTAGCTGGGGGGAAAATCAACTAGAGGACCCGACCTAGAGTAGATGGTCTGTGTGTGCACGCGTAGCTGAGGGCAGAGGACAATGCAAGCAATCCATAATCTGTTTCATGTTTCTCAGTTAAGAAAGGACTTCAGAGAGTCCTGGTTCCCCAGGAAGCGAGCAGTGTTCCCCAACATGTTCCTGCTCTGGCTCCCATTGCTCCAGCTCAAGAGGATGCGCCTGGCAGTCGCAGATGTGCATTAAAGAAATTTTTGCTATTTCATCTGCCGACCTTTGAAGGCCAGACCAATCCGGATGCTGCTAGAGTATGGTTGGATGCCACCGAGCGCATGTTTCGTTCCATGGAATGCACGGAAGATGAAAAGGTGATGCTCGGTACTTTTCAGCTCCAGGGCACGGCGTTGACATGGTGGAATACAGAATGGGAAATTTCTTTCCAATCTCGCCCGATCTGGTAAATCTCATGGGCTGAGTTCGTCGACACCTTTGAACTCACCTTCCGCCCGGCTTATCTCTGAATGGATAAAATGCACCAGTTCTTACACCTTGTCCAGGGAGGAATGTCGGTGCTTGAACATCAAAACAGATTTATGGAATTGGGCTGTTATGCACCCCATGTACTTGCAAATGAAGCTTTGAAAATAGAGTAATTTCTTCATGGCCTCCATGCTGAGTTGAGGCAGCCGTTGATTGTTACTCGTTTGACCAACATGAATGAAGTATACCAGGCTGCAGCAGCATTGGAATTAGATTTGGAGAGATCCCAGATTCCTTCTCAGGCAGTGTCAGTTCAACCGATAGTTCAACTTCCTTCGGGTTATCCGCCTCCTGTTCCAGGTTTTCCTTCAGCCACTCCAGCAGCAAGTGGTGTTGCTTCTTCTGGCAAGTCCCAATTTAGAAGATTCAAGAATAAGAGGAGATTCAAGAAGTGATTTGACCAGCAGGCTTCGTCTGGTGCTACACAACAGTCAGCTCCTTCTTTCCAGCAGCGACAGACTTCTGTAAAAAGCCAATTCAAGGGTTGTGCGCAGTGTGGTGGCAGCCACCAAGGTAAACCATGCTCGTTGCCGGTGGTGTGTTTTTGGTGTGACTAGCTAGGTCATGTGGTGAGAGATTGTCTGTTGCGAGCGATTCCAGTGCAGTTCACTCCAACAGCTCCATCCCAGCCATCTCAATCACAATTCAGGCCTCCGCTTCCACCACCGCCGCCATCTCAACAATTTCAGCAGATTCTCCCACAGACTTCAGCAACATCTTCTTTCTAGTCTTCTATAGCTGCCGGTAGAAAGTTAATAGGCAAAGTGACTCATATTTCGCGGGCAGAGGCTGTAGCTTCCAAACTTGTCAAAGGCTAGGGCTTCCATATACTACACGTCAATCCTTTTTCCTTTCGAAGCTTTACAGCTCTTGGGAGGCTTCACGGGTTCCAAATGGTATCGGGTCTACTCGGTAGTCCTATCAGGTATATCCGGTATCCAGGATCTGGGTCGTCATAGTTGGTATCAGAGCGTTATTGTGTGAAGTACATGGGAATCCAAGATATACAGTTTCCAGAGTCCTAAAGGTCCAGTACAGTCTTCAGCTAGCATTAGGTTTGTGATTCTTTATCGCTTCATTTTCTGTGTGTCATCTTGTGCATGTCGTGTTAGCACTGTGCAAGATGGTTTTGCTCTCGTCAGGATGTGACGGGAGGCTCCTTTGTCTTCGTGGTGTCTGTCTCGATCATGTTGTACTTGGTAGAGTTCATCGGAAGGTTTGAATCTGTGGTACATTATTCGAGATTTTTCCGTCATTTATTCAGGTGGCTGGTGACTTTTAGCATTGGTGCGATGACTGTGCACATTCTTACGTTATTTTGGTCATCCCAGCTTGAGTCTATGTAGCTCCTGATGCATTTCGCGTCTGTCGAAGTGCTCGATTAGATTCCTTGGTTAAGAAGATGCTCAGGCGACCTAGGATTTCCCTTCCTGGTGAGCTATTATTGGTTGAGCTTGATGCTTCTCATCCCATCTGGTGGAGTCTTTTCGAGGTAAGCCTTGGAATTATTATCTTAGTGATGCCTTTGTCCTATGTCTGCTTAAGTCTGGACAGTGTTTAATCTGAGCCTGATCTACTCCTTGTTTTACGGTTGCTAGCTTTGGACTCCGTCATGGTGTTAAGAGCTATGGTGCACCATTTTCGTCGTGCCGTGTCCAGCGGCCGATGTGTTGTGAAGGCTCGATAATTATGTCAGGACATGAAGGTAAGCTGAGATTAGTATTTATCCTTGGGCTTTGTGCTGAAGCTAGTACTCACTCTCCTTTGCACTTAAGCTAATTGTGATCGGTTGTTCGCTAGATCTGTTGTCGTGGCATGTGTCGTGTCTCCTTTCCCATGAGATGTAAGTGACGTTACCCTATTTCGGAGGTGTTAGACTTGTGTCCACTTGTGTCATGCTCGATCTTGAGCGTGTGCTTGTGATTATAGTCTGACCATGTTCCTCTGAGCTGTGTTCTCGTGATTCGTGTTATTTTCGAGTTGTGTCTTGGGGTTTGTTCTTCCCTACTTCTCCTTTGCTTGCTCCTTAAATTTCGAGGATGAAATTTCTTGAAGGAGGGGAGGCTGTAATATCCTGGATCCTTCGGAGTGCCACTAGACCAAGGTATGGGTAGCTCGGCCAGGGCGGAGTGCCACTAGACCAAGGTATGGGTAGCTCGGCCAGGGCGGAGTGCCACTAGACCAAGGTATGGATAGCTCGGCTAGGGCGAAGTGCCACTAGACCAAGGTATGGGTAGCTCGGCCAGGGTGAAGTGCCACTAGACCAAGATGAAAGGTAGCTCAGCGAGGGCGGAGAGCCACAAGACCAAGATGAAGGGTAGCTCAGTTAGGGTGGAGTGCCACTAGACCAAGATGAAAGGTAGCTCAGCCAGGGTGGAGTGCCACTAGACCAAGGTATGGGTAGCTCGGCCAGGACAGAGTGCCACTAGACCAAGGAAAAGGGTAGCTCGGTCAGGGCGGAGTGCCACTAGACCAAGAAAAAGGTAGCTTGGCCAGGGCGGAATGCCACTAGACCACGGAGAAGGGTAGCTCGGCCAGGGCAGAGTGCCGCTAGACCAAGGAAAAGGTAGCTTGATCAGAGCAAAATGCCACTAGACCAAGGAAAAGGTAGCTCGGTCAGGGCGGAGTGCCACAAGACCAAGGAAAAGGGTATCTCAGTCAGAACGGAGTGCCGCTAGACCAAGGAAAAGGTAGCTTGGTCAGGGTGGAATGCCACTAGACCAAGGAGAAGGGTAGCTCGGGCAGGGCGGAGTGCCACTAGACTAAGGAAAAGGTAGCCTGATTAGGGCAGAATGTCACTAGACAAAGGAAAAGGTAGCTTGGCCAGGACGGAGTGCCGCTAGACCAAGGAAAAGGTAGCTTGATCAGGGCAGAATGCCACTAGACCAAGGAGAAGATAGCTTGATCAGGGCGGAGTGCCGCTAGACCAAGGAAAAGGAAGCTCGGCCAGGGCGGAGTGCTGCTAGAGTAAGGAAAAGGTAGCTTGATCAGGGCAGAATGTCACTAGACCAAGGAGAAGGGTAGCTTGATCAGGGCGGAGTGCCGCTAGACCAAGGAAAAGGTAGCTTGATCAGGGCGAAATGCCACTAGACCAAGGAAAAGGTAGCTTGATCAAGGCGGAGTGCCGCTAGACCAAGGAAGAAGGTGTTCCGGTCATTTAGGGAATGCCGGCTGTGCCATGTGGTACAGCTTCATATGCTTTTCATTGAAGGGGGAGAACTGGATGACTCCTTTGTGGTCTACCAAGATGTAGGCACCCCCTTCGTATACTCGACGAACGACATACGGTCCAACCCAGTTTTCAACCAACTTCCCTTTGGGGTTGGAGGCCATCACTTCTCTTCTTTTGACCATTAGCTCATTGCCGGTTTCTCAACCGTGCACGTCCGAACGCTTCCCTCGCATGGGACGAACGCGAGCTTGCTAGAGTCCTAGGTGTGCATTTCTACTTGGTGTCGCATCCGCGTCCGTCGTCCCACATCAGCCTTCCACTACAGTCAGATAAGAGGTAGGAGACACGACGACGCCACTGGGGAGGAGAGCCAACAAGAACGCAGGACCAGCCAAGTGAGCATCCCCGGACGCAGCGCCACCCGCGCGAGCAGCACCGCCCTCGGCCACCGACGAAGGAGCAGAACTAGCCACAACAGGGGGAGATGAAGAAGCTAGGGGAGGACCCAAGCCAGTAACAACATCTTCAACAGCGGAGAAGAGATCGGAGCTAGCAGAGTGGCTAGAGGAAGACGTACGGGTACCCGCCAAGGCATGGCAGGGGGCGGACATCGAGACTCCCACGGGAGGTTGCGTGAAGAGGGTGCCAAAAATGTATCGCCCAACGGAGATGGCGGGAGAGACAGGATCATCAACGCGAGCACCACCGAAGGAGGAAGGGACGACCGGTAAAGCCACAACACTAGATGGGAGGGGCCCAGAACCTTCGATAGCCACCGGGGGAGTAGACACGACATCAGCTGTACACCCCAGACCCGAGGACGCAGCTGCGGGGGCAACAGCAAGAACAGTGACAGAAGACGGCGGGGGGAAAGGAGAGCAAGGAGGGGAAGGGGGAGGCACAAGGCCTCCCCCCCCCCCACCGGCCATCGTTGGAGCTCAGGCAGGGCGCAGGAGGGAGTACATGTCCACGAAGAGAGGAACGGTGGAGGGCGCGTAGGAACGGGAGGGGGGAAACAGGAGGAGAGCCTAGGGATCGGCTTGGTCAGCCCCTGCAACTGAGTGCCTAGATCTCTTCCCGACTGATAGCCTAGCTTTAGTATGATCTTCCATCCCTTAGAATCTCTAATCTTGGGCTTCTCCTTGATGTTTACCTGTGTGACAGTGGGCTTGCGTGGTGCATAGGTCCATGGAAAGTTGAGATCCAACATAGAGATAACGGGCCTATTGTTGGACCATAGTGTAGGCAAAATCTTCTCTGAGATAGCTTCGACTGACTGGACCGTGGAGATGCTTTTGACCTTTACCACCCGTCCTTGAAATGGGAACTCAAGGCATTGGTGAGTAGTAGATGGCATGGCATTAAGATTATCGATCCACAGGCCACCTAGAATAGCTTTGTACATAGGGTCAATGTCGTGGACATAAAACTCAATGGACATTATACGTCAATGGTAAAAGGCTACACAATGATCCGGGGGTCGTGCGAAGTGGGGTGACGGGCCATGGGTCGGTGTAGCTCGTCATCCATGACCCAATGCGAACCGGTACGAACAGGGACCAGCGGCAAGGATGGCACGTCACGGAGGCCGAGGAAGGCACCAACGTCTTTGGAGGTACACTATCATGGAGGATGAGCCTCAGCGAAGAAGTTGGAAGTCGACGGCTCTGGCAGGGACCTCTGGAATAGCCTCGAGCAGAGGGCAAAGTGCAGGCCTGCCTGTGCGTGTGTAGGGAAGCAGCAAGAAGATGAGCCCGGTACACCTCCTTCAGTAGGTCCGCTGGTCACGAAACTTGGCGTGAACGCTGCGGGGGATGTCCCAGGGATGCCAGTCGAGCAGCGACTGCAACAGAGCACGGTGGTGGCCTTGGCAAATTTTGAAGCGGACCTTGCGCGATCTGATCTGTTTGCTGGCAGCTGGACAGGGGACCAAAGATATAGCTGAAACTGGGGTTTCCTGGAGGCGAATGGGGTGGGATTTTCTCTGGCATATATCTGATAGATGTAGGATAACTGGGTAGCAGAGTCTGGGTGGTGTGAAGTGGAGTTTTTGGGCGTGCGAGGGGAAGATAGACTGGGCTCAATTATGTAATTCGGTGCAGTCAAAACTGAGGGGCGGAGGGTGGACGTGGTAGGTAGGGCAAAAGATCTCTAGAAGTGTTAAAGAAATTCGGGAGGGGGGTTTAGGGTGTGAATTAGCAATGATCAAAATCCCATGTCACTTTGATGTGACTTGGGGGTCATCTCTTTGGAGGGGCTTGAACACTGTCCCAGTAGGGCTGTACAGGGGCAGCCTGCGCGACCAAAAGTGCTCCAAAGAGAAGTTTTTACTCTGAGCGAATTTTGAGGCGAGGCTTTCATGGGATGTTGGGGACAGAGTGAGGAAGAAATGTTGTGAAGGGAGTGATGGGATTTGAGGATGGGAACAGGGGATACCAGTATGATATTCTGTGATCTGGTCTATGCAGGTCTGCACAGAGGCAACCCACAGTGAAAAGGCTTACAAAGGCAACTTTTTCTAATGGATGAATTAGGGCATGTGAATTCCAGGAGGTGTGGAGGACCTGTAGAGGAAAAATATTGTAGAAGGGATGGATGGGAGGAGAGGACAGGAGAATGGCGTTCCAACCTTATCTTTCGGGCACAAATCTGTAGATAGATAACCAGAGAAGTGCACAGGGCACCAGGGATCTATCTCCTCCACGTCACGATCTCTAAACTCGATTTCTTCCTTCTTTCCTAAGAAACCTTCTAAATTCTCTGGTTATCATTGCTAGCTGATCTCCATCAATTTCTGATCCAGAGAAGCTCTGATCGCTAGATGATCCATTGTGGCTGGATCGACTGGAATGACTGTCGCTAGCCTTCAGAGCAATTGGCTTCTTCTTCTTTTCTTGGTCTTCTGTCTTCGGTAGATTCATTTCATACGTCATCAATGAACCAATAAGTTCGTCCACCTTCATGTTCTATAGATCTCTCAACTCCTCAACCACAGTTGCTTTGGTATGCCAGATAGGAGTTAGAGATCGAAGAATCTTTCTCACAATCTCGTAATCAATATAAGTCTTCCTCAGACCTCTCAGACAATTGGTGATTATCGTGAGGCATGCGTACATCTCTATAATGGTCTCGCTGGGCTTCATCCGAAATGCTTCATATTCGGAGACCAGCATGTTCGCCTTGGTCTCCCTTACTTGAGAGGTTCCTTCTTAGATGACCTCTAGCTTATCCACATCTCCTTCGCTGTAGTGCACGATGAGACTCTGGAGAACTCTGTGGGGTGAAAAATGCACTGTATGGTGTTGATGGCGCTCCAATTGAGAGTGGACTTTTGGATCTCTTCCTTCGTCCACAGATCCTCATTCTCGGACACATTGAATGGTCCTTTACTGACCACCTTCCAGATCTTGAAGTCCTTTGCCCTCAGGAAGACCTACATCTGGTTCTTCCAATAAGAGTAGTTGGTACCATCAAAGTACGGGGGCTTGGTAGTTGAGTGTACCTCTGCCGTCATTCCCTTAGCGTCCATGGCTGTTCCTCTTTAGGATGTTAGTCCATGAGCAAAAGAGTTAGGCTCTGACACCAAGTGATAGAATATATAGACGCCTAGAAACTAGATCTCTATAGATAGAGTGTCTATAGAAGATCCAGAGGGGGGTGAATGGATCGGTCACCCTCTAAAATTTTAACTGCAGCAGAAACAAATGCAGAATATAAATGAATAGCTGCAAGACAGATTAAGTACACTCAGACACAGGCAAACTAGAACAAATTTGACAAATCGTCTCACACACGATCCTAAGTAAACATCTACTACGCGATGAATGAAAGAAGGAGACAATGTAAACCACAAAGTCAATCACACAGTAGACAAGATTTTTAAGGTGGTTCAATCTCAAACCCAAGATCTACGTCCACCCCACACTCCAAACCGGAATGTAGCTTCAACCACTGATACACAGCTTCGCTGATCCACAGCTTCGGGGTCAAAAAAGGTTTGATGAGAGCAATGAAAGACGGGCTGCAAAAAAAAGGTGATATATCAAAGAAAATGATCAGATAGCAACAGGCAAACAACTCAGAAAGGATCTTCCCGCTCAACACGATACCAGATAAAACTCATAGGCGCCAAAAAGAGAAAAGCCAAAAACTCAAACCCGACGACAGTAATAAGGAACCAAATAATCGGCAAGGAAAAATGTGAAAATAAGGAAACAGTAAACTGGAGAGTTGATGGAGAGGAGAACCTGATGACATGGGGATCGATGGATAGCATCCGTAGTAGGGAGACCTCGCAGAGGGTGGTGGGTGACACCCCCTCGTCGTCCTCCAGGAGGCGGGTCTTCTTGAGTGCCACGATCTTCCCGGTGGCCTTCTCCCTTGCCCTATACACCTTCCCATAGGTCCCCTCACCAACCTCTTTTTTTTAACGAGAACCCCTGGGAAGCTTCATTGTGGAGTAAAACCTGAGTATTTCACATATTGACAAAAATGAAACAGAACAATGCCATGAGATCTGACAACTGATCTAAAATCTAAACTCTAGAAATTGACACGAGTTGTAACAGAAAGATCATCACGATCGGGCGGAGGGGGCGATTCCTCTTCCTCAGGCCCTCTCGCCGCAGATGCGACAGGCAAGCTTGATGTCCTTGGGCATGATGGTGACGTGCTTGGCATGGATGGCACAAAGATTGGTGTCCTTGAACAACCCTATGAGGTAGGCCTCCGTGACCTCTTGGAGTGCCACCATGGCGGAGCTCTGGAAGCGGAGGTCAGTCTTGAAGTCCTGGGCGATCTCACAGATGAGGCGCTGGAAGGGGAGTTTACGGATGAGTAGCTCGGTGGCCTCTGGTACTTGCGGATCTCACGGAGGGCGACGGTGCCAGGGCAGAAGTGCTGGGGCTTCTTCACATTGAAGGTAGCAGAGGCAGCCTTGGTGGCGAGCTACTTCCGGGGAGCCTTCCCGTAGGTGGACTTCCAAGACGTCTAGTTGGTGTGCGCCATGGCCAAATGAGACTGTGGAGTGTGGAAATTGGAGAGGATAGAGGAAGAGGCCCGATGTGTGTAGCAGCGGAGGGAATGCAATTGCTTGATCCTCGCCGACCTTCTCCAGCTTCTCATACAGATCCATGACCCTCCCCCTCCCATCTCTCTCTCTCTCTCTCTCTCTCTCTCTCTCTCTCTCTATCTCACACACTCACACTCAAACACACACACTCACAAACACACACAAAAACAAACACACACAAAGAGATAAAAGTAAATTTTGGCAGAATCTCCCATTATCCTGGAGGATTGTAGGGGATGAAATAAAGACTCACCCATGAGAGTACCTAAGATGAGCTCACTAGCTGCTGGGAGGTCGATCACGGCGACCCGATAACCCGAATGGGAATGGAAACCTTGAGGAGCAACCTACAAGAGGTTTCAGCGACCCACGGGCTGCCACAATCTCTATTTGAGAGACATGGGCTTAATTGTCGCCGAGCCAAGCGGCACATTCGTGTTCACTCTCGAAAGAGGATCGGTGGGGTCCACGTTATGAGGGAACGAGGCCTCAGGGTCCATGAGTGATTGAAGAGACTCCAAGTTGAGAAACCATTATGCGGGGAATGTTCCCCCTCCCCAATGGTGGGTCCAAACATATATCGGAAGGCGAATGAAAATATCAGAGACATCATGATATTGCCCCAAACCAGGGAAGCTATAGATCATGCTATTGCGACTAGCAAATCTATACCTCCACTGGGGACTAGGGAGCTCGAGGTCCAATTAATCGTCAACACAGCAGGAGATTTGAATATCTTGCCGAGATGGGGGTAGGACTGGAGTGGGAAAATCCCAAAAACTATAGCTGGATCATGAAGGAGAAACACAGGGCTGCAAGATGTAAGCCATTGGTCTTACATAAGAGGGGTCATGTGTGCAGATATGGGGACTTCTAGGAAGAAGCACTTTCATGAACAATTGAACAAACACCACAATGGGGTATATGCAATAGGCCATTAAAACCCACTGTGAAGCAATAATGTTCGTCAAGAAAATTAGATAGGAAGCAAGCTATACTAGATGTGGGAATGGACCACGACCTCCACAACCCATAATCGTGGGTGAGGGGGCATGTGGCCGGATCCATAATGCAAGCAAGAGCAGTAACATCTATTAAGGAGATTTAATAGGGAGAAAAAAACATATCATGTATAGGAGAGGGGTCGCGGTCTCCACAACCCATGATTGAGGGTGAAGGGGTAGATGGACAGCTCCGAATTGGGTGTAGGACATCATGTGACTTGATCACACACAGAGCAAGATTCACATATCAATCTCACGGAAGACGCAAGCGATGGATGCACTCAATAGACCTCAATCGAGACTCATAGATAACCTTAGGGAGGGGGGATAAATGAATTTAATGTAGCCTGCGAGGGCAAAAGGGGGCAAAGAGGGATACAGTAGTCATCAAAAAATTGAGAAATCAATTAACAACTAAAGATATCCATTGCTTCGGAGAAGCATTCTGAACATCAACCAATCAAAACTACCTTCACGTAGGGAGGGGCGGTCAGTAGGCCAGGGGGGGTGGGGAGTGGATGGTAAAGACCGAACTACCCGGAACTGAGTTCTGCCCCGATGTCAGTTCTGTAGGGATAGCGAGCCGGTTGTGGGGTTGCCATGATCACCTCCGATCACTGATGAAGGTTTGACTGATGTAGAAACGTATGGGAATGGTCCAGTGATGCCCCAGCCAAGTTACGGACCGATCGGAGTCTGGCTGTGGTTGTGGTGGGCCCGGGATTAGGGCAGGTCCGATTCGGCCCTGTCTAACCCAGAACCGCAGGGGCCTGAGAAAACTATTTCCACAAGCTCTCCCGGGATCCGATGAAGGCGAGGCCAGTGTTGATGCGACCATGGAGAAGTCCTCTTCAAGAAGGAACTAATGGGAAACCCAGAAGAGGTCAGAGTAGAGCATGGCAATCAAAATAGTAGGATAGGGTCCAACCTAGTTTTGGCGAGACTGCCTGCACACACCCATAGGGAAGGCTGGGACGTGGTGCTCTAGTGCTCAAATGGCCTCCTCCATTTTGGAACTGGTATAAGACTGGTAGGGTCTTGTCTCAGCCAAGGGTCATTCCAAGAATTGTAGAGGGCTGGTCTTGGGAGCTTCTGCAAGTGCGACTGATCCTTTGCAGTACTATCTGTCCTGAATCAAACTCGCCTGAGAAATAGGGCACCTTGGGCTCTTATGAACTCTGATGAGGGCGGGGCTGGTGTCGAAGCGATCATAAGAGAGTCAGATTCGAATAGGGACCAACGAGGCTCTGGAAAGAGGTCAAGGTAGGGCGTTGGAAACCAAAAGGTGATAGGGGGTCCGACCTGGTACCAGTGAAGTCGATCTGCGCCAGTCAGAGAGAACTGCTAAAACATGGTGCTCCGAAGCCCGAACGGCATCCTTCTTCTTGGAACTGAAAGAGGACTAGTGGGAGCTCGCGTCAGCCAAGATCCGCTCCAGGAATCATAGAGGGCTAGTCGTGGGAGCTTCTGCACGCGGCCTTAGGTTGTCTGCTAGAGCCAGGATGCACAGTCTGGGGAGAAGTGCTCCTCTGAACAGAACAGACGTCGGATGGAGGCGGGACCACCTCTCCTACGAAGCTGCTTTGACGAGATTTTCACTGGTATAAGATATGCCACCAGGAGGTTCACGATGATGATGTGGTAGCCTCTACAACCCAGACCCTTATTGCTGCCTGTGAACTGGCATGAGCAGGGTGGTGATAAGTGATAGGAAATAGGGGTAGATGGGACCATATACAGCAAGAAGTCAGTCCTCACTCAGATATTACATCTGATCGAGTCGTGAACTACATCACCAGGAAAAGGAGCACAGCCAGCTACTGACAAGATAATGGTCCAACACATAAATGCAGAATCGTCCCGAAAGCAGCACTTACGGAAACAACTGCTAATGACAACAGCACCTATAGGATTCTAGCTCCGTACAGCACACAGAACTACGGAACACACTGCAAGCAGGGTCGCATCAAGGTACGCGGCAGCTGAGCACATGACCACAAGGAACGAGTCATGCATCAGGCCGTTTACCAAGAAAAGACCCACAACAATGAAATCGATTGCAAAACGATAAGAGGCACCACAACCTCGGGGAATACATCTCAAGGATTATGAACACGTCTCAAGAGCACAATACCCACGAGAATGAATGCAGAGTAGAGGGTGCTTTATCAGCAGGGAAGCCAACGATTTCCCCAACACTCGCAAATGCTGACACTAAAACCAGAGAAACGACCGACAACGGCACAACCACGACAACGTCTAGGCACATGTAGCTAAGACGGAGTCACATCGAGAAGAAGCAATCCTCTCGACTAGACAGAATTGCACTAAAGGAATCCTCAGCCTGTGGGTCATCGACCCACATACTTCCGCTGCGCACTCAACAATGCACAAAGGTATCAGAAAGAACCTCGGCTTTCGCATCTCAGCACACACTAGGTGTCATCACAATCCTAGAAAATCGCAACGTAACACACCCCGAGCACTGACCTAGCGAGCAATCGAACAGAAAAAACCTATGTGCAATAGAGAAGAGCACCAGCTTCAGCACAAAGCCCAAGGAAAAGCACTAATCTCAGCCTACCTTTACGTCCCGTAAATGACAAATGAGCCTCACATCACATCGACCGTTGGACACGGCATGACGAAAATACGGTACGTAATAGCTCTCGACACAGAAATTAGGTCAAAAGTCATGCAACCATAAGACAAGGAGATGATAAGGCTCAAGTTAAATTGTTCACCCTTGAGCAGACACAGGACAAGGTGACACTGAAATGGCAATTCCAAGGTCAACCTCACAAAGAGATCCACTAAACAACATGGGCAACATCGAGCTCAGCAACAAAAGCTCACCAATAAGGGAAGAGCCTAGTTCGCTCGGACAGCTGCTCAGTCAAATTGGTCCAACCGAACACTTTGACTTCAACATAAGCGAAACACATTAGGAGCTGACCAGATTCAAGCTGGGATGACCAAAGTATCGTAATAATCAGTATGAAATAAAGGAATTATGGTTATTTTCTTTTGCATACTCTGTCATATGTGTTGAATCACTTGAGCTCTGATTGACATAAATGATATAAACCATAACGTTCTGGGTTCCTTCTATGCTTGGGGTATGACAGAAGACGTGGGTGAGCAGGGAAACGTAGGCTCACACCCGTACACTGTGACATAGAGGCTTGCTCGGGAACCATGGTTACACCACTACTTACACGGGAGGGTTGAGCTCAGGGTGGGGATGAATTTAATTACAATCAAAGTTTACCTCCATGCAAGGAGGGGCGGTCAGTCGGCCAGTCGAGGGGAGGGGAATGTGCCAGAGAGCGGGTTCTATTCAGTCCAAATTCCTGACTACCAGCAAGCTGGTGTCAGGTTCGCCACGTGCTTCTCTGATCACTGCTAGAGGCAGGATCGGTGTCGAAACATCCATGGACCTGTCAAGAACCCCTGGTACTAATGGGGTGTCGTGCAGGGGTCGCTCTGGGGCAGGACAAGCCAAAAGGTGTACTGGGGTCCTATTCTATCCACCCTGGAGCCGTAGGACAGAAAGGGGATGTCAAGGTCGTTGTGGATTCCTCCAGTCACTGTTGGAGGAGAGGTTTATGCACAATGGTCTGGAAGTGAGTTGGAAGCTTACTGTAGGAATGGCGGGTCGTACGGGGGTTGC
This sequence comes from Amorphophallus titanum, assembly GCA_024336825.1. NCBI lineage: Eukaryota > Viridiplantae > Streptophyta > Magnoliopsida > Alismatales > Araceae > Amorphophallus > Amorphophallus titanum. The sequence goes on from JANBPO010006173.1 coordinate 1,721,342, forward strand.
TACAGGGTGTGAATGGCCTAGAGATGCACTGGGGTCTGCTTTAGTCTAGTCTGAATCTGCAGGTCAGCGAGGAGATGCAGAGGTCATTGTAGGTTCCTCTGGTCGCCGTTGGAGGAGGGGCCAATGAAGAATTGGTCAGGAGCGAGTTGGAAGCTTGCTGTAGGATGGGCATGCCGTCTGGGGCCCAGTCTGGGTCACAAAGGGCCGATAACCATGAACTGGTCTGCTTCTGTCCGATCCGAAACTGTAGGGCAACAAGGCATTGTTGAGGTTGTCGTTAGCTCCACGAGAGTCAGTGTGAGGGAGAGGACGGCAAGCAGTAGGTGTGTGGCAGCTTGAATAGGTTGTGCCACAGCCCCAACTGGAATGCTAGAGGGAGTTTTGTTGTCGTAGTCGCTGGAGGTGCTAGAGGCAGTTATGGTGGGGCTGCTCCTTGTTGTGGTCGAAGCTGGCAGCGAAGTAGAAATGGAGAGGGAGGAAGGTAGGGAGAGAAGAGCAGGGAGGGAAGAGCAAGGAAGTGATGCGGGACGGACACGAGGAGACCGACTCGATAAGGAAACTTGGACTCTAAATGGTGACTCAACCAGCAATACGTTGGCTCTGGCTACAGACGGAGGCGACCGTGGGCGAGGTAGCGACACCGGGAGGTTGCTGAGATGCGTGGTGGAGCGAAGAACGGAGTGGATTTGGCGCGATCTCGAATGGTGGATTTAAAGCTGACAGTTCGGTTTGCGTTGTGGTTTTCGACGCAGTTTAATCACCTCGACGCTCGATTTCATCGGTGGACGTAGGGAGATGGACCGCCACTTCGTCCTCTACATTTTCCCTGTAATTTTGCATGGATTGGTGCTCAATCAGGGGAGATCGGGCCAGTTTAGTGCAAATCATAGTTTTTGGGGTTTGTAGGGTTCGTCGAAAAATGGCAACCATTCTCGTTGTAATTAGTGTCAAATTGACCACTGGGATGTCAGGATCCCAACCCCACCAGTTTCGTGTCAATCGGTTGTCATTTGGGGCCGGTAGGAGTCCGGTAATCCCGGTGACTCATTTTGGGTCGATTCATCGAAATCGCCCCGATCTCACGTTTTAATGCGTTTCGATCGATGCATGTGGCATTTTTGACCTTCTGGGGTCATTTCTCGTCGATTGGATGTATTTTCCCTGCGCTACGGTGTGCATGGGGCGTGGAACGGGCCGATTCGGCCGTTCTACCATTTTACCCACCGGATTGATTTAGCGGTCCTACCATAGACGGTTATAGGCTATAACAGTCCCTCGACAGACCGTTATGGTTCGTTTGTTTTCATCTTTCGAGGTCATGGAGCATAACGGACTCAGCCTGGTCCGTTATTTGATTATAACACCCCTGTCTAGGCACGTTATATTCGGGTTATTTTCGGGGCCTGCTATTGTGTCAGACCCTCGACGACCGTGCTTCCTCGAAGATCGTGTTAGTCGATTCATTTAACGGATCGTTCCCTATGCGTTATGGTTCAAGTAACGCACCTGTGCGGGTCCGTTACATTGCGTTTTGACCGACGTTTTGACTAGGTATGGCTGTTGATATAATGCGCCTAACCCTGTGCGCCATGTGGTATGACGGACTCAGCTTGGTCCATTATATGCTTCTTGTCCGTGTTATTCTTTTGGGTCCGTTGGCTTTAACACGCCTATTGTGGTGCGTTAAGCTTGTTTAACGCACCTATGGAGGTCTGTTATATTTCCCTTGGTTTGTGTTTTGGTCTGTTTGCCATAACGCGCCCGTACTGGTGCATTATGCTGATATAGCGCCCCTATCCCGGTGTGTTATATTGTCTGTATTGTAGTTTTGGATCTGCCTGCCATAACACCCCTTCTGTGGTCCAGGGAGCATCGCATGCCAGATTTTCCCCTTATGAAGGATCAATCATCCGGTGGTGGATGTAAGAGGTCGGCTCGCCTCAATGCTATTCTAGAAGATGACGAAGCACCTAGGGACGGCGGACTTATGGAAGGTACTATTCAAATTTGTTCCCGTCCTGCATTCGTGTTATTTGATACTGGTGCTTCTCATTCTTTTATATCCACTACTTTTGCAAAAATATTACCAATTTCATCAGTTCCATTACCCTCAGATCTTTCCATTACTACACCCTTAGGTTCTGGAATAAAACTTACAAATTACTACCCTGATAGTGAGGTAATGGTAGAAGGTCACAATCTCCCTGTAAACCTGATATGCCTTAATATGGAGGGCTATGATGCAATTTTAGGTGTAGATTGACTAGTAGACCATGACGCCTACATCAATTGCCGGAATAGGATAATATCCTTTCACAAACCTGATCTTCTAAGATTTTCCTTCCTTGGAATCAAATATAGGAAACATCCTACCATCATTTCTTCTCCTCACGCTTGCAAACTTATTTCACAAGGATGTGAAGCTTTCCTTGCTTCCGTTATTGTCACCCAGTCCAAGGAGATCGTCTTAGAAGACATCCCCATTGTGAATGAGTTTCCTTCAGATTTTCCTGATTTACCACCCGAAAGGGAAGTAAACTTCACCATTGAACTTGTTCCCGGAGCAGCACCTGTCTCAATATCTCCTTACAAGATGTCCCCCACAGAACTTAAGGAACTGAAAAGATAGCTTCAGGAATTATTAGACAAGGATTTCATTCGACCTAGCACATCCCCTTGGGGTGCGCCAGTACTTTTTGTCAAGAAGAAGGATGGATCTCTCCGGCTATGCATCGATTATCGGTGACTGAATCAACTCACCATCAAGAATAAATATCTATTGCCGTGTATTGATGAGCTCTTCGACCAGCTTTCGGGAGTAGAATATTTCTCCATGATAGACCTCAAGTCGGGTTACTATCAGCTTAGAATCAAGGATGAAGATATATACAAAACTACTTTTCAAAGCCGTTATGGTCATTATGAATTTGTGGTGATGCTGTTCGGGTTAATAAATGTCCCAGCAGCATTTATGTAACTAATGAACAAAGTTTTCCAGTCTTATCTGGATCAGTTCATCATTGTGTTCATCGATGACATCCTTACCTACTCCAAGATAAAGGAGGAACATGAAGAACACTTAAGGATAGCCTTGCAAACATTAAAGGAACACAAGCTCTATGCCAAACTTAGCAAGCCCTCAGCCTCGTGTGCACACTCAGACCATACGCCCTAGGTCTGTCCTCTAGCTGGTAATTCCCCCACCAGCCCTACAGTAACCAGCCTACTCACCGTCTCTCTTAAGTGTGCCACACCAGTGCTCCCAGTGGGCCGACACACACGTGCCATGGAAGCTATGACTAGTGGATGGGTCACCGGAAGTACAGACCCTCAAGTCACGAAAAATGACTCCGGGGGTAGACGAGTACAAGGATTACTCCTCGTACAACACCAACTCATGGTGACGTAAGCCAAAGATGCCACATCCCGGGACCCCCACGGTGCCCCACACCTAGTCCCCACATGATGTCTAGGATCAGTCAGACCACGGGTCAGCACGTGAATCGAGATCTGCTCACCCGAGACTCGAATCGATACGAAAGAAATCACCAGCTAGGTCTCAGACGATGAACGGTCCATCATTGGCCACTCGAGGATGCACGGCTAAGCCGCAGCCATGAATGGGAGAATAAACGGTCCAACCTAGCCATTCGTCACTACCAGTGGAAACCAGACTATAACGCTCCAGCCCAGGGGTGTTATAGTGCTTAACGGACCAACACAGGTGCGTCAAGCCCCAAGTCACAGAAGGGAACATAACGCACTCTTCTAGGGGCATTATGTACATAACGGACCATCCATGGTGCGTTATGTCACGGGTGAAAATAGACTATAACGCAGCCCTCTAGGCGCGTTATAGACCTTAATGGACCATATCCGGTGCGTTAAGTGGAAGGCAAGGGCGTTAAGCATAACGCACCTTCCCTGGGGTGTCATCGGACATAACGGACCTCCCTAGGCGCGTTATGTGACCAGAACCCCCAAAGGTCAAAAACTAACGGTCAAAAACCCATAACGCACCAACACCGGGGCGTTATGTTGAGCATAACGGTCAGTCATGGGACCGTTAAACCCACGAAGACTAGACTCAAAACCTATGAAGCATAACGCACCTACCTAGGCGCGTTATGATCATAACGGCCACTGGGACGATCGCTATGTCGTCCCGGTGGTGAAACGGTGAACTAACCCAAAAACACCGGTCACGCCCCCATACCTCCACAAGAGAGGGGAAAATCAAGGGGGAAGCTCTCCAATAGCCATAGGCATGATTCTACGGCCTCGGATCGGCCAAAAATGCGGTGAATCACTAGATCGAGCGATCACTCCCCAAATCATGGTTTTACCCTAACCCGCTTAAAAACGCCCCTCTCGACCTCACGACAGGCTAGAAACCATAGAAATGAAACGCGGGAAGCTAGGGAACGTCACCCTACCTCAATGGAGCGAATGCTCCGCCGAATCGATGCCGAAATCGCGAAGAACGCTTTTAGAAACCCTCGTTCCTCCACGAAATCCCACGATCTTTACGCCGCCACGACCACCTCGCCGTCGCCGTCGTCGACACGCCGTCGCCCCGCGCCGTCTGTAGTCGGAGGGAGCTCGCCGTGCGACCGAACGAGAGAGAGGGGAAGAGGGCGCGGTCACGTTGGGGAGAGGAAGAGGAAGAAGAAAAGAAGAAGAATAAGAAAAAGGAAAAAGAGTTTGATATTTATAGAAAATCTAAATTTTTTGAAAAATACCAAAAAATAGAAAATCACGTTTCCGCGATCCTCGGAACGCACCGATCGCAGCGGTACCACTCACGCCCGGGTGAACGACCACGTTCGCTCGCAACGGCGTGCCGAAGGATTTGCCAGAAACCGGGTCGAAAATCGAAAAATCATGCGAGAAAAGCCGCGAAACGCCTCCGGGCCCCCGAAACGATCCCGGATCACACCGATCCGAACACAAAAGATGTCCGAAACGAAATTTCGGACACGACAAAATCGAACGCTCCGGGAAAACAGATCCGAGCCCTGAAAATAAGGATCCGAAAGGGTCCATGACATCACAACGTTCGTGACAGGTACCTGGCAGTGCCGACCACATTTGGATCCATGCCCCTGGCACTGGGTCTTCCTAGCTGCTTGGGGCTCGTGTTCGTCGATCTGCTCAAGGTCGATAATGAAGCAAAGAAGACTGCTATGATAAAAGCTGCAGATGTACCAGAGAAGAAGAATCTGCAAAAGATGACGACTGTACCCACTGTTGTTTCGTGCTACGTCCACCACTTGGACAGGAGAGCTGTTGTTCAGGTCTTAGTGCTATCTCAACTCAATAATAGATCTACATTATCTCATAAGTATTGAATCATGTTTCAAAATTAATAAAAGAAGCATAGGTCTTGGATTGTACCCTACAATATCTCACTACATCACCTTTCAATTGATGCGAAAGTCTCAAGTAAATGTCTTAAGACAGTGAATACGTTGAGACGTACGACGTTAATCAACAAAAGACGTGAAGTCTCAAGTAAAAGACTTGAGGTGCATGTCTCAGGATGATTTTCTAGTGTCCCGTCTCGAGACTTAAACCTTAATGTCTTGAGATGCGGCCTTTTTAAACAATGCTTTCTACCTAAGTAGAACACCAACACTTCTTATAAATGACTTCAAAACCTTTGTCAAAATTCGCATGCCCTTTCAATGTATATCAAGAGTAAAACTGAGGACAAAGTGGTGTTCCAATTGAAAGCGAACAAGATCAACCATCAATGAGTTAACAAATAACAATAGTCGACCTTGATCATCCTGTTTATTTTATTTGGGCGTGCCAGTCACTGAGTGACGAGTTTATTATGCGCTCAATCTGACCCGCGTCAAGTGAGAGTGAGATTCATGTTGGGACCAGAACTCTACCATACCATAAAGACTATGGCGTTAATTACATCCTCCAATAAGAAGAAAAAGTTTTGATTAATTGCCGAGATAACAAGCCGTCTGAGGCTGAAATAGAATGCAACAGAATGCATGTGATGGCGAAATTTAGAAAACCAAATAACATGGTTCATTTGCCATTTTTTTATCACGCAGAGCAGGCATAGTTCATTAAGTTAGAACCCCAGTACGAGACAGAGAACATAGGTCTGGAGACCACCATCATGCATAGCGAAAGCTTCCGGTCGGGCATGACTCGGCCTTCCTTTAGTGCCATTTGAGATATTGAGGACTCGACCAGGTGAGCATGTGTTAATATGGCAAGTACAGACATATGTTTTGACATGATACATGTGTTGGCAAAAGCATGATAGTAGACAGCTTGAACTTAATCAATCTCTTCTTATTTGACTTATGGCAGGTTACATTGATTAGCCCCTTCCATGAGATGCGAGGGTTAGCTCGAGAATGAGTAAGGAGTTGAAACGATGCAAAAGGGGGTGTTTTATTCAAAACTGGTGTGATTAGGCATAGGTAAATCATTCCACGGCGTGGGATAACATAGGTACATGGTTAAAACGGCGCGGGGAAAACAAATGGGCTTAGTCGGTGTGGTTCACCCAGTGCACATCAGATTAGGCCGTGCCGAGTGGAAGCCGTTTAGAAATTGGTGGATTTGAGTGTGACGTTAAATCGGCGTGGTGGGGTACCGCGCCGTATTAGGGCGCGCCGAATTAAGGCTACGTCGAATTAGCTAATTTTTCTCCCCGTTTCTCTTCTCTTCTGTTCCCTCATAATCTCTTCTCTTCTCTCTAATTGGCCCCCCCTTCTTTGAATTGGTCGAACTAAGTAGCATATATAGTGGTGGCCTATTACGGCGCAAAGAATTGCATGCCAGGTAGAGGGTTTGCTTGATCATTTGCGTGCTGGGAAGAGGGGCACCAGGAAGAGGGCGCGTCGATGGAAGGAGCGCGCCGGGTAAGTGCCGTTTACTTGACACGGGTTAGACAGTGGGCCCCAGACTTGTTCCGGGGAGCACCATGACCATTCATCTCACCGTGGTCTTGCAAAACCTTGATGAGAAGTCTTGACGAAGCTCTCGGGTCGACGTACAACCTTTTTCAGAACCTTGCATATCCTCGGCTTGAACACGCGGGTTTTCCACTGACACTGCCTTCGACACTGTAGCTCGTGCTGCTGGCTCGGCTTGACTCATGCTCGAAGCTTTCTTTGGGGGTAGAATACCACCCAGGATGCTTTCGCCTTGATTGGGTGATCATTTGGTCATTAACGGACCTAATATGCTGAGAAGCTGTACCCATGCCGGGTCATCGGGGTGTTCTACTAATAGAGCCTTCGGTCCCTTGTTTTGAGGGGCCAACGGTGTTCTTTCACCTCGGGAGGATCTTTCATTCAGGTGGCAGGCCACCAGGTATACCTTTGTCCTTGGTCGGATAACGGATGTGGTTTATGCGGCACGACCAAGTCGATGCCAATTCATTAGGCAGGCATGATCGCACTGCCGGTTGATTGTGAATTCATCTCGATTCTCCTGAGGTGAAGTCCTCGGCGTTCATACTGGGTGACTTGAGGCTCTGGCAACTTGAGAAGGCTTCAATATATTGATCTCCTTCGGCTTCTGTGCCTCAGTGGGCAGTATCATTTGTCTTTGAGGCCTGATCGCCTTTGAATATATTTTGAGTGCCAACACCTTCACAGTTCAAGACTCCGTGGATGCAATATATTGTGAATGTCTAGGGAACATGAGATGAATGCGTCATCTATAGAGCTAAGAAGACCCCGCAATGGCAGCTATCAATGCAAAAGGCCAAGAGAATAGCAATTGGCGTAAGTGCTAGAAGCTTGTTCTTGCAAAAGCCTCGACTCTTTGGGCCAACTCCCACATGAGCAGATGACAACAAGGGTGTAGCTGCTAATCCTATGCATAGCTGTTACCGAATATCCCCTGAGGACAATAAGAATTAATAGTCCTACATGTGCAATAGTAAAGTGGTCAAATCTATTAACAATCCAAGATTGTTGCTTACCTCACTGGAGGGTCTTCTTGGGTTTATATAGCAATCCATTTAACGTAAGAATCTAGGGAGTCCAGGGAGCAGAGAGGATTTAGGGGAGGTTATGTCCTTGTTATAGGCTCATTACAGCACGAGGACTTTTGCTCTCCCAACTCCTTTGGAGTTCCTTGCTCCTTAAAGCTGCGTAATTGATGCTTGGGTGAGCTTTCGACGGCTGGTCTGAGCCTGGGATGCCAGCTGGGGGTCTTCCGAAGCAGTGGGCTCGTAGCTCAGACAGGGTGCTTTGGGCCCCCATAGAGGCCTTCCCGATCGACCTGTCGCTCAGACTTCCAGACCCGGGGGTCACCTAGGAAGTGCTTGTCCGAGTGGGTTCTGGGCTCGACGTAAGTGGGCCCAGAATGGGGCTGTCACTTTCGAAAGCTGGGCCTAGTTCTGTCATATTGGACCTGGTTGGGCTGTGCTCTTAGGCTATAGATTTTTCCCCTCTCCACTTGTCCCCCCCTTACTCCCTAGCTAGAATTGGGCTCGAACGAGTAAGCTTTGTGGGGGTGACGTTGGTGGTTCGAATGGGGTGTGAATTTCTCTCCGACTGGGGCCATTTAATGCGGTTGTCCTGGGAATACGCCCGTGATGATGACTCTCTTGAGTCGATGCGAGGAGTCCCTTCTCAGAGTGTGGAACATCGTGTCGCCTCCCGCCAAACTGCTGGTGTAGACATCTTTTCCTTCCTTTGTACCTCTTCTACCTTTCAAGTATGAACAATGAAAAGTGATGCTAAGGGGGTAGAAGGATGTGTGGGGATGTGATCACCACCAAGACACGCGTATGCCACAAGATGGCACAACGTACCTTGGAAAAGGGAGGACACTCACCTGGAAGAAGCAACGCTGGTACACGGTCTAGGACAGGCCGCTCTGTGGATGGCACGGTCGCTCGATACACCGTTCCAACGTTGAAAAGGGTAGCAGGACGAAGCCTGGCTGGCGACGGAGCGGTTCAGGAAAGGCCGCTGACAGAACCAGAACGATTTGTGGATGACTGCTCTCCTCTGCAGACAGACGGAAGAAGATCGTGCAGTGCCGCCAACCTTCAAGTCGTGGGATTTTATCCTCCACCCTTTTCGACCGGCCAGAGGGGATGGGCCTCGTGCTATGTTGATGCTGACCTGCAAAACAACATGGAGAACAGAGAAAACACAACCCAAATTAGAACTGGAAAGCGTAGCAACTATAAATGGGCGTGAAAAATAAATATAATGACATAGGATCTCAACAGCCCCCACTAACCCTTCAGGGGCCTCATCAGCCTCTTGGGTGGTGTCCTCAGTTCTTGATAGCGGTAATTCGATACTTATATCGGGTTATCGGTATCCTGAGCTCTGGGTCGTTACACTGGTACCCTCCTTCGATTGCACTTAGGCTTCTTGTGATTGGTTGATCGCTAGATCAGTACTCATGGCATGCTACATTATGATTTTTATTAATTGTGATGGCGCCGAATGCATGCTGAGATGCGAATACCGAGCTACTTTTTGATGCATGTGTGCATGTGTGAGTGTGCAGCAGAAGCATGTGGGCTGATAACCCACTGGTCGAGAATTGTTTCTTCTCGATGTGACTTCATCTTGGCTTCATGTGCCTCGATGTCGTCTGTTGTCGTGCTGCTACTGATAATTTTTCTGGTGTTGGCATCAGCATTTGTGAGTGTTGGGGAAATTATCGACACTCCTACTGATTGAGTACCGTCTACTCCTCTATTTTCTCTCTTGGGTGTTGTGTTCTCGAGGTGTGCTCATAGTCCTTGAGATGTGTCCCTTGAGATTGTCATTTTCTCGTTGTCGTGGGTCTTTTCTTAGTGTGCTACTCGATGCATGACTCATTCCTTGTAGTTGTGTGATCAGCTGCTGTTGTACCTTGATGTGACCCTACTCGCAGTTGTGTTCCATGGTTCTGTGTGCTGTATGGAGCCGAAATCCTGTGAGTGCTGTCGTTGTTATTATTTTTGTAAGTGCTATTCCTCTATGATTTTGTCGGTCTATCATTAGCACTTTGCGGACCAACTCTTATCGGTTAGCTTTGCTATACTCCTTGTTCTTGGTAGAGTTAGCTTGTGACTTGATCGGATACAATGTCTGACTGAGGACTAACTTGATTGTTCTCGTGGTCCGGTGCTACCGTGTTGCTGTTGTTCTCCATAAATCTGTCGTTGGTGTCCTGTGTGCCAGGTGTTCCCTGTTACCTTTGGCACTGGAGCCGATGATGTTGTCAGGCTATCAGCTAAGGGGACTATGCTTCCTTGTTTAAGCTGATGCTTACCATATCTGTCGTTTTATTTCTTTGAGATCTGTTGTCGTGGCATGGTCGTGTCTCTTTCCTTGTGAGACATAAGCGACGTTGCCTTGTTGCAGAGGGGTTGGACTTGCGTTCACTTGTGTCGTGCTCGGTCTTGAGCATGTACTTATGATTATGGTCTGACTGTGTTCCTCTGAGCGGTGTTTCTCGTGATTCGTGTTAGTGTCATGGGGTTGTTCTTCCCTGACTGTCCCGGAGTCAGAGAACGTTATTTTTCACCCTCCACAGCGTTCCGAAGGCCCGACCTACAAAAATATGCGAAAACTGCTAAACTCAATCCGGGACCCATAAAAATAATCCAAAAAATATTCAAAAAAAAATCTGGGGCATTATAGCCCCTTCCCACTGCATTTCCCCCGCCTCATCTCCCCACTATCATCCCCTTCCACCACCATATCTTGTTCAGTTCACAGGCAGCAGATCAGGTGCCTAATTGCAGAGCCTTCCCTGGAGTCATCGCGCATCTTCAGGTGGAGTGCCATACATATCTAGAAAGCTCGTCGAGGTAGCTTCGCAGCTGAGGTAATCTCGCTAGCATCTGACATCGCTGCTGCCCAGAGAATCCATTCTCCCCCGACTGCGTAGGATCACTTAGGCAAAGAACCAGAGCCCCAGAGAAAGTTCTACCACGGCCACTCCCTTGCAAGTCTGGGTGTCAAACTTGGCTGAGAGCTTCCTCTACTAGTCCTCTATCATTCCCAAGAAGCGGAATGAGATTTGGACTTTGTCATCAAGAATTCCAAATTTTCTCCCCCAGGTGTGCAGATCAGTCCAGTCAGGGCCTGAACAGACACCTCTTCACTCAACGAGCTCTATCTCTCTACTCTGACTTCCTCTAGTATTCTTTCTGGTCACGTTTTGAAGAAGACTCGTCAACTGTTCCAGCTACTCCAGCCAAGCTTGATTCAGAGGTCAGGAGTGCTCGTGGCGGCCTCTACTTCCTGCTGCTGAGGTACCTTTACTGTCAAAACCAGCACTCAGGGACCTTGTGTGTAGCCTGTCTCTGACTAGCACCGGCGACCAGGGAGTTTAGCAAAATTCCGACGTCACTCTGATCCGATTATGAAGATTCTCCAACTAGTCTCATCATCGAAAAAATTTGGCAGTGGCTGCAGAAGCGTCAACTCCGACTATCCATCCCCTATTCCAGAGAGCGGATAGAACCAACGACGTCCACCCGTTCGATCTCACTTAGGCTTTCCCCTTCCCTGCCTGGCCGGCAGACTGCCCCTCCCTGCGTGGAGGTAGTTTGGATGTAATTTTAATTAATCCCCGCCCCAAGATCCCCCTCCTGCGAGAGGTGTAGTGTTGTACTTCTCTGATTTTCAAGTTAGAGCTACACCGACGCAACATGCGGGCACGTACCCATGCTTCCCCGATCGCCTCGTCTCCGACCGGGATCGGTGTATTCACACCGATCAGGTGAGCTCCGGGCCACATCCCTTGCTGGTTTACTAGGGTTGCTTGTTGGTTCGACATCTGTCAGCTCAAATGTCGATGGTTGAGAAGCTGTCGGCTCAGGGGCTGATAATTGAATAGCTGTCGGCTCAGGGGCCAATGATTGAATAGCTGTTGGCCCGGGGCCAATGATTGAAAAGCTGTCGACTCAGGGGCCGATGATTGAATAGTTGTTGGCCTGGGGGCCAATGATTGAAAAGCTATCGGCTCAAGGGCCGATGATTGAATAGCTGTTGGCCTGGGGGCCAATGATTGAATAGTTGTCAGCTCAGGGGCTGATGATTGAATAGCTATCGGCTCAAGGGCCGATGATTGGGAAGCTATCGGCTTGGATGCTGATGATTGAATAGTTGTCAGCTCAGGGGCCGATAATTAAAAAGTTGTCACCTCGGGGTCGATGATGGGGTAGCTATCGGATTAGGAGCCGATAATCAGGAAGTTGTCAGCTTAAATATCGATAGTTGAGATGCTGTCAGCTTTGTAGCCATTGGTTGGACATCTTGTCGATTTGACGTCCCGTTGGTGGAACATCTATCGACTTGAAGCCCTGATGGTTGAATATTCTTCTATTTAACGCCCTGATGGCTGAACATCTCCCGGTTGAAGCCCCGATGGCTGAAGATCTTATCAGTTTAACGCCCCATTGGTGGAACATATGTCGGCTTGAAGCCCTGATGGTTGAATATTTTTCAGTTTAATGCCCTGATGGCCGAACATCTCTCGGTTGAAGCCCCGATGGCTGAACATCTGTCAATTGAAGTCCCGATGGCTGAAGATCTTGTCGGTTTAATGCCCCGTTGGTGGAGCAATCTTTGGTTTAATGCCACAATGGCAAAATGTTGATCGGCTTGAAGCCCCGATGGCTGAACCATCAGCTCGGACGAAAGGTCGTGACGCCAACCATGTGAGAGGTTTATTGGGTAGATGGCTGAAGGCCGAAGGTAAAAGACCACGTCAGTCTCAAGACCTTCTTTCCTTTCTTCTCTTCTTCCTTTGTGTGAAGAGGCGGGTGCAAAGACCATATCTGCCTCATAACTTTTCTTTCTTTTCTTCTCTTCCTTTTTGTGTAGAGAGGCAGATGCGAAGACTACGTTTGTCTCGTGACTATTCTTTTAGTTCTGCTCTTCTTTTCTCATTAATGCCCCCGGACTGGGGTGCATTTCTCTTAATGTGCCCCCAAATTAGGGTGTGGCTTTTCTTCATCTACCCCCCTAGGTCGGGAGGGTATGCCTCTCTGCTTTTGTGCCCTCAAGTAGGGTGTATTCTTCGAGCAACATGCCATCTATCTATTTTACAAAAAGAGTATGATCAGCATTACTCTGTGTATAACCAAAGCGTGATATAGCCAACCGAAGACGGTCAAACCAAGCTCGAGGAGATTGCTTCAGACCATATAAAGCTTTCCAAAGCCTGCACAACTTCCCATGAGTGTTAAGCCCCGGGGGAGGATGCATGTACACTTCCTCCTGTAAATCCCTCATAGAAGAAAACATTTTTTACATCAAGCAGAAATAGTGCCCAGGAGTGTTGGACGGAAAATACAATGATGACCCAAATTGACTCTACCTTTACTATCGTGGCAAATGTCTCCTCATAGTTCACTCCATGCCTCTGTGTGAACCCGTTTACAACTAGGCATGTCATTTTTGACATCAAGCTAAATAGTGTCCAAAAGTGTTGGACTGCCAATACAATGATGACCTGGATTGACTTTAACTTTGGTATCGAGACAAATGGCTCCTCATGGTCCACTCCATGTCTCTGTGTGAACCCTCTTACAACCAGTCACGCCTTGTACCCCTTCGCAGACCCATCGCACTGATATTTAACAGCAAGCACCCACTTGCATCCCACTAGCCACTTTCCGACAGGAGGAGCAACTAGTTCCCGAGTTTCTTGATGAGGGTTTGCATCTCTACTTCCATTACTTGCTGCCACCTTAAATCCTTGACAGCTTTTGCAAAAGAACAAGGCAAAGAAACAGTAGACAAGGTAGAAATAAAGGATCGATAGGTAGAAGACAAACACACATATGTAATGAAGTTGGACATAGGATGTTTCATGCACTGGTGAGAGCCTTTCCAAATAGCAATTGGAAGATCGAGTTCAGAGCAAGTTTCAAAATCACAATTTGGAGATGACACAACCTCATGGGTAGGAGCATCCACAGGTGGGTTTACCACTACTTTCGGGCGTCGGGAATAGGTAATCAACTCTTTATTTGAACCTGTAGTATCACAATCATGAACTGGTGGAGATCATGTAGCAAGTAAAGGAGGGGTATGAAGGACAACGGGTGTAGACGACTCCCCCTGAGGATGAGCAATGGCTGAAAAATAGGGATCAAACTCCATGAAGGTAACGTCCTTGAGAACACATTTGCGTCTTATTTTTGGATCAAAGCACTTATAGCCCTTCTGAGGGGGTGAGTAACCCAAGAAGATCCCTTTGATATCACAGGGATCAAGCTTAGTATGACCAGGCTGTAGACAGTGAATGAAACAGAGACAACCAAACACACAATGTGGAAGAGAAAACATGAATGTAGTGGCTGATGCATTGAGCAGGAAAGTGCAAATCAGTCATTTGTTAATTCAAGAATGGAAGTTGTGGGAACAGTTTCCTTGTGAGACATTCATATTAAAAATTCCTCGTGATCCAATGGTAGCTATCTTTGCTAGTCTAGTGATGACTCTAGCAATTTACCAACAGATCAGGGAGGCACAACAAGCAGATTCTAAATTGTCCCGCATTGTATTAATGCCTGATGTGGAGTTTAGTGATGATTCAGGAGTTACCTTTAGAGGGAGACTCTATGTTCCAGCTGATGACTTGCTGAGGAATGCCATTTTGCGTGAAGCCCACGGATCCCATTATGTTATTCATCCCGACACTACAAAGATGTATCAAAATCTGAAAAGGTAATTTTGGTGGCCAGGTATGAAAAGGGATGTAGCTGATTTCGTATCTAAGTGTTTGACATGCCAATAGGTCAAAGTTGAGCATCAAAGACCTAGAGGAATGCTTCAACCCTTCGAAATTTTGATGTGGAAATGGGATCATATTACGACTAATTTTGTTGTGGGTTTACCTCAGACTTCACAAGGCTATGATGGTATCTGGCTGTTAGTTAATCGGTTAACTAAGACAGTGAGATTGTTGCGAATTAAAGTTGCATGGAATGTTCAGAAATTGGCCGAGCTTTATATTGCAAGGATTGTGCCATTGTATGGAATTCCTATATCCATTGTGTCAGATCGTGACCCACATTTTACTTCGAGTTTCTGGCGCAGTTTTCAAAAGGCGTTGGGTACAGAACTACCATTTAGTTCAGCGTATCATCTGCAATCTGATAGTCAGTCTGAGAGGACTATTCAGACATTAGAAGACATGTTGCGATCGTGTTGTCTGGAGTGGCAGGGTTCGTGGAGTCAACACTTGCCATTGGTGGAATTTGCTTATAATAATAGTTATCATTCCAGCATTGATATGGCACCGTATAAAGCTTTGTATGGGCGTCCTTGTCGTACACCGTTGAACTAGTTTGAGTTTGGTGATCGACTGTTGACAGGACCGAATATGATTCAGCAATGTGTTGATGTGGTGCGTCTAATCTGACAGAAAATGTTGATAGCTCAAAGTCGACAGAAAAGCTATGTAGATCAGCGTAGAAGACCATTGCAGTTTGATCCTGGAGATTCTATTTTTGTGAAAATATCTCTGATGAAAGGTGTAATGAGATTGGGGAAGCATGGAAAGCTTAGTCCCCGATATGTTGGTCCATTTCCTATTCTGGAATGTGTAGGCCGGGGGAGAAGATAGTGAGTCATTGCATGCTTTGTGCATGTATGCTTTGCCTGTTGATCATCTTGACTTGCTCATATTGCTGCATATGGCTCATAGCGTTGCCATCATCAAAAAGGGAGAGATTGTTGTATCTCTGTGTTTTGATGATAGCAAATACTATGAGTCAATGTGTCTGGTTATACTC
The DNA here is from genome assembly GCA_024336825.1 of Amorphophallus titanum. Taxonomy (NCBI): domain Eukaryota; kingdom Viridiplantae; phylum Streptophyta; class Magnoliopsida; order Alismatales; family Araceae; genus Amorphophallus; species Amorphophallus titanum. The sequence continues at coordinate 1,737,096 of JANBPO010006173.1, forward strand.
AATGTGTTTGCTGCATACAATGTCTGCTTATTTGGTTTTCAGTTTCATCTGAATGGCTAACTAACACTATATCAATCTCTATGCATTAAGCCTGCTGTTAAGTCATTGTGATTAAAGACTACTACACTCTCATGCATTCAGGAAGTCCGTGCATGAACAATGTTTACACTGACTTGCACCCACTCTGTTATAACTCTGTTATACACTTCAGGCTTTGTCCATACCTTGAGCAGATTCTAAGTAACGAGGTCTTACCTCGTGCAACCTTTTGGGTTATACTTTGTGCATGTATTTCTATCTTGGAACCTTGAGCATGAACAATGTTCAAACCCCGTGTAGTTTCTTAACTGCATACCTCGAGTAGCTCTGAACAAGTACTCATATCTCGAGTAGTTACTTTCAAAAAGCCTACTCTGTGTTGCTTTTCCAAGTTCATACCTCGTGCAGTTTTTGCACTGACGAGGAGATACCTCATGCAACTTTTGCACTCAAGGCCATACCTCGAGCAATTTTTCAAGTTTCATTCCTCGAGCAGCCTTCTAAAGCCATGCCTCATGTTGCTTTGTGCTTAAATCTTGTGCAGTTTTGTTAAAAAGTCTACCTCGTGTCGTTTCATGTTGTTAGTCCCATATCTCGTGTTGTTTTCTTTCTCAGTATCATACCTCAAGTCATTCTGGCACTGTTATACCTCATGCACAAAACTTTTGTCACACCTCATGCACTTTCCTGAGGTTAGCAACCTTCGTGCAGCTTTTCTCTGATAGACCTTCGTGCAGCTCTTTCAGCTCCAAACCCCGTGCAGTCTTCTTCTCTATCACACTGCCTACACTAATTTGTGCACTCTTCTAAGGAACCCTCCTCGAGCACATCTCCTGCTTGAAAAGGTTACCTTGTACACGTCTCCTAAAAAACATCTGTATGAATAGATTACCCCCATACATGTCTTAGCATTCTATGCCTTAATTCCTTCAAGCATTCTATGATCATTTGACAAGCAATCTCATGCATCAAGTGCCCAGCTAAAAGAGCTACTTCGTGCATGTTTGTTTGTGCATTTGGTGAAATGTCTTCGTGCAAGCTTTACTTTGTATGGATAATGTTTCCAAAAATGTAAACAGATTAATGCCCACATGGTCAGACGCTAATAGTAAATGGCGTTAAAGTTAACATGCATAGATTATTTTAGATTTTTAATAGGAAGTTAATCTATGTTGTTATTCAATCCATGTTTGCAGGGTTTTTGGCATCCGGTCTGTCGAGCGCACATAACAAAATGAGTCTATTAACACAGGTGATGTTCCTTTTAATTATACATGAAATTTATTTATGAACATGTTGTGATGAATTCAATGGTTTAGGTAAACAAGTTTTAGCATCCTGACTATCAGGCGCTTATAAGAATGGGCATCCTTCATGGAGGGCGCTTATTCTCAGAAATATAATTATCACAAAATAGTCTTTAAAACTTGATAACGATTAGCATCCTGTGTCTCAAGCGCTTATATGAAAGGGCATCCATATCTATGGCTGCGGATTTCTAGAAAGTTCCAAAACCAAAAATACATGCCAAAACTCATGAAGAATCAGTGTCTGTGGGGTTCGACGGTGTTACAAATAGCGGCCACTACAGTGGACGCTATTCACTTAAAAACAAGAACAGCAAATGATGATTCTAGGAGTTCAGGATATGATAACCATGCATGTATAAATTCATTTTATCATGCTTTAATCTTAGTTGGGTCAAAGGAGTAGAGAAAACCTACGGATGCATTAAAGGATATTAATATTAACTGCTTTAACTTGATGTCGAGAACACCTACCTTTGGGTTGGTCTGAGGATGAACAGTTGAAGGCTTTACGCTAATACGGCACTCTATTTTTCCTGCAACCTAAATAGGTGAAGAGGAAGAAGAAAAGTGAGCTTCTTCATGTGTTGGTAGATCGCAGGAGGAAGAAGGGTTAAAGGAGCAAAGCTCCTGTATCAACACAGTAAGGTGGAGATGGGAGATGAAGTTGGCGCTTCTTCTTGCTATATGCACGTCTGCAGGAGAGGGAGGAACCGCACAGCAGGAGGGAGAAGAGGATGCAGCAGGAGCAGGACAATGACATTTGTTCGCAACAAGAGTATCTACGTTCGATGGGGGAGTTAATATATAGGGATGGGGGATTTTCTAGAGGGTTCCGAGCTCATCGATGGCAGGGTTTTAAAACCTACTAAACCTCATTTTTCTTCCTTCCCGGTTAGCAACCGCTAACCATTTTATGATTCTAAAACCCTAATGTAAACACATGCATGCTACGTCCGAACCCATCCTTGGTTGGTCTCACGTGGCTTGAGGCTCGCTTGGGTGTAGGTTCACTTGAAAACACAGGGGTGAGTCTCATTTCATAGGCTCTATAGGGATCCCATAGACCCCCACCTCGCACGAAAGAAATAAGGCGAAAGACACGAGCAAGCACAGAAGGTAACACTACCTAATCGAGAGTACGACAGAATCAACAAGTAATAATAAATAAACGGAAAAACCCCCTACAACTAGTCATACCGTACAAACCAACCTCGGTCTGACAAAACACAAGTCCACACCTGCCAGGAGATAGGAGCTCCACCCACTAGAAGAATGACCGGATGCGTCCCCTAACGTCTTACACCGCATCCCAAGTGTCTCCCTACTCGCCTCAGGCGGAAACTGAGACACGCCACAAGTACCACGAACAAGGACTAGTTGGGGTCGCACTCGTCAACGAGTGTCCTCTGCCCCCAACTACGTGTCCACACACAGACCAACTACTCTAGGTCGGATCCTCTAGCTGGTTTCCCCCCCAGCAGGACTCAGGCTGCAAAGGCAAGGGGCCCTACGATAACTAGCCTAAAAATCGTCTCACTCGGGTCACACTCTCCACCACTCCCGAGTGGGTCCGCACCCGCATACGCAGGAAAGTTACGACTAGTGGACAGGTCATTGGAAGTGAGACTCGACTCTCAAAAATCACCAGGCGAAAGGAAACGGAGCGGCGGTCCACTCAGGACTGCCCCTCAGCCTAGCGGTCTATCACTGGACCGCAAGGCAGCCTAGCGGTCTATCACTGGACCGCAAGGCTCAGCCTAACGGTCTAACACAAGACCGCAAGGGATCGAGCCATGGTAAGGCCTAGCGGTCTATTGCCAGACCGCTTGGCGAGCCAAACGATCCTCCGTGGATCGCAAGGCAACGGTAAACGGTCATACCCTTGATCGCTTCCCACACGTGACTCCCAACGGTCACAAACACGCACCCCGAGGGTGCAACGGTAAAAAATAGATAGCAGTCTATCGCTGGACCGCCTCACCTAGCCTAGCGGTCCATCGCTAGGCCGCAAGGCCTGTCGACAATACAGTGTCGGCAAGCGGTCTCCTGGAGGCCGCTAGGGGAGTCATGCGGTCACTGGAAGGACCGCTAGGATCTCCTGAGCGCGAAACGGCGGGAAATGCCCAAAAACTCCGATCCACGCCCCGTTCATCGCCCGATGATGGGGACACAAGGGGGAATCCATCCCCAACCTTCCTAGCATGCATCTACGCCCTTAGATCGGTCAAAAATCCCACGGAACAAGAGATTCGGTGCTCAACCCCAAATCATGGATTTTCCTGCTCCGAAACGTAGTCTTATGAATGTCCTCATCCTTGATCCTCAGTTGGTGATATCCTGACCTAAGATCAATTTTCAAGAAATACTTAGATCAAGATATTTTATCAAATAACTCATCGATCCTCAGCAATGGATACTTGTTCTTGATAGTGAGGTAGTTCAACTACTGATAGTCGATGCAAGTCTCATTGATCTATCCTTCTTCTTTATAAATAACATAGGTGCTCCCCACGGGGAAGTG